>JAWHQI010000327.1:2307500-2888389 GCA_033032865.1 Dactylorhiza incarnata
CGGTACCTGAGTAGCTTGGTGGTTGTCCACAAAATGTTAGATTAGTTGGCGTGAGTCTGAGCTCACGGTTTTTTATAAATTCGCGCGAGTCTGGGCTCGCGACTTTTACATAATAAATTTGGCCGGTGAATAGCGGGTGTATTCAAACCGTGGGCGAACGTAAGGGGGGCATGCCCTTATGACGCCGGGACTCTACGACGGAGGAGAAGGGCGAACCTTCAATCAACGGCGGTGTGAAGTCCCCGAGGCAGGGCCCCGAGATAGCCGATGAATAGCTGGTGTATTCAAACTGGGGGCGAACGTAAGGGGAGCAGGCCCCTACGACGTCGGGACTCTATGGAGGAGGAGAAGGGTGAACCTTCAATCGACGGCGGTGCGAAGTCCCCAGGGCAGGGCCCCGAGATGGCCGGTGAATAGCTGGTGTATTCAAACCGGGGGCGAACGATCCGAGACGGTTTTCCATCCCGTGCTTGTTCGGTAATTTCTTAATAAAACACGCCTTGGCAGATTTGGGCGCTAGCATAAATTTGATGTCATTTTCTTTATTTAAAAAGCTTGGTTTGGGCACCCCAAGCCCAACCAATATAAGCATCCAACTGGCGGACAGATCAATTAAATACCCAATATGGGTCATTGAGGATGTGCTTGTCAAGGTTGACATATTTATCTTCCCGGTAGATTTTGTCATCCTAGACATTGAGGAAGACGCCGAAGTCCCTATTATACTCGGACGTCCCTTCATCGCCACCTCTCGGGCAATTATTGATGTTAGTAATGGCAAACTTCTCCGACGAGTTGGGGATGAAGAAGTAACTTTTAGTATTAACAACTCTATGAGAAATTCTTTTTCTAATGACGACTCTTGCTTTACTTTAGAATCAAATTTTGAAGAGGAAATAACGTCATTTTGTGAATTAATTTCACCGTTATTTGAAAATCTGGAAATTGAAAATTTATTTTGTCTAAAAGAAATAACTCGGCCGCTCAAATTTGAAGAAGTAAAATTAAATATTTCTAAAATAAAAACATCTTACGAGGAGCCACCGAGTTTGGAATTAAAACAATTGCCGGAACATTTAAAATATATATTTTTATAAAAAGATTCAAAATTGTCTGTGATTATATCCTCCGCGCTTAACGATTCGGAAATTTCCGAATTAATTAGAATATTAAATAATCACCGCCATGCAATTGCATGGCAAATTTCTGACATCAAGGGGATTAACCCCTCATTTTGCACGCACAAAATTAATTTAGAAAATAATTCTCGCAGTACTATTCAGCCTCAACGACGGCTTAATCCAAATATGAAGGACGTCGTTAAGGCCGAAATAATGAAATTATTAGATGCGGAAATTATTTACCCAATTTCTGATAGCACTTGGGTTAGCCCAGTGCAAGTCGTGCCTAAAAAGGGTGGAATAACGGTAATCACAAATAAAAATAATGAGTTGATCCCAACCCGTACTGTTACGGGTTGGCGAGTATGCATCGATTACAGAAAATTAAATGATGCTACCCGCAACGATCACTTTCCGTTACCCTTTATTGACCAAATCTTAGAACGCTTATCCGGTCACTCACACTACTGTTTTCTCGATGGTCTTTCGGGATATTTTCAAATTCCAATTGCGCCCGAAGACCAAGTGAAAACCACATTCACCTGTCTGTTCGGCACCTTCGCATATCGAAGAATGTTGTTTGGTCTTTGCAATGCGCCGGCTACATTTCAACGATGTATGTTGGCAATATTTAATGAACTTGTAGAAGACGTCATGGAAATTTTCATGGACGGTTTTTCTGTTTTCGGCGATTCATTTAAAAATTGTTTAAATAATCTTGATCGTGTTCTTCAACGCTGCGAAGACACGAATTTCGCACTCAACTGGGAGAAGTGCCACTTTATGGTCCAAGAGTGATTAGTCATTGGGCATAAAATCTCAAATAAGGGGATCGAGGTCGATAGGGCCAAGATCGAGGTCATAGAAAAACTTTCCCCTCCTACTAATATAAAATCTATTAGAAGTTTTCTAGGACATGCGGGCTTTTATAGGCGATTTATTAAGGATTTTTCAAAAATTACAAAGCCGCTAACTCATCTTTTAGAAAAAGAATCTGCATTTCATTTTGATGATGAATGTTTAAAAGCGTTTAATAAAATTAAAAACGAACTTATCAATTCCCTTATTTTAATCGCGCCAAATTGGTCTCTTCCGTTTGAAATCATGTGCGATGCGAGCGATTTTGCTGTAGGTGCAGTTTTAGGCCAACTGGTGAATAAACATTTTCATCCAATTTATTACGCAAGCAAAACGCTAACATCCGCACAAGCAAATTATACAACAACGAAAAAAGAGTTTTTGGCAATAATTTTTGCATTTGATAAATTTCGATCATATTTAACGCTTTCAAAAGTTATTGTATTTACAGATCATTCCGCTCTCCGGTATTTACTACAAAAAGGAGATGCAAAGCCTCGACTGCTAAGGTGGATCCTCATATTACAAGAATTCAATTTGGAGATCCAGGACAAAAGGGGAGCGGAGAATGTTGCAGCCGACCACCTCTCACGGTTGGAGAATCCGGTTGCAGGAGCGCTAGTGGAAGCCGAAATTGACGACAAATTCCCTGAAGAACGCCTCCTCGCCATCGTAAAGGTAACGACTTCTTCCACCCCTTGGTACGCTGATTTGGCCAACTATTTGGTTGGTCGGGTCCTACCAAAAGATTTTTCAAGTCAACAAAAGAAGAAATTCTTTTCGGACTTGAAAAATTATTTTTGGGAGGACCCCTTTTTATTTCGTGTCTGCGCGGACCAAGTGGTAAGAAGGTGTATTGCGAGCGAGAAGGCGTCAAAATTTTGCGGCACTGCCACGAAGGACCAACCGGTGGTCACTATCAAGCGAACCGGACCGCAAGGAAGGTGCTAGAGGCGGGCTTCTATTGGCCCTCCTTATTCAAAGACGCTCACAATTTTGTGAGAAATTGCGATCGGTGCCAACGGTCAGGTAACATTTCTAACCGGGACGAAATGCCCTAAAATATTTTTTTAGAATGCGAAATTTTTGATTTGTGGGGAATTGATTTCGTAGGTCCTTTACCCTCTTCCTGTAATAATAAATATATTCTTGTTGCGGTCGATTACGTGTCTAGGTGGGCGGAAGCACAAGCTTTTCCCACCAACGACGCGAGAGTCGTCGTACAATTTTTAAAAAAATTATTTTCACGATTTGGCACACCCCGAGCACTAATTAGTGATCGGGGCACACATTTCTGTAACAACCAACTTGCTAAAATTTTAGCAAAATATGGAGTTACACACAAGCTATCTACCGCATACCACCCACAAGCAATTGGCCAAGTGGAGGTGGTGAATCGTGAAATTAAAAGAATTTTAGAAAAAAACGCGTCCGTTAATAGAAAAGATTGAGTTTTAAAATTAGACGACGCACTCTGGGCCTATCGGACAGCGTACAAAACCACCATTGGATGTACGTCGTACCGGTTAGTCTATGGTAAAGCTTGTCATTTGCCGGTAGAATTAGAACATCGCGCTTTTTGGGCTCTAAAATTTTTAAATTTGAATTTAGATTTAGCCTCCGAAAAAAAAAACCTACTACTTAATGAACTAGACGAATGGCGCGCGAACGCCTATGAAAATAACAAATTTTATTAGGAGCGAACTAAATTCTATCATGATAAAAAATTAAACATCAAAAAACTTTTTCACCGGGAGATTTTGTCCTACTTTTTAATTCTAGACTTAGGCTTTTTCCGGGGAAATTAAAAACCCGATGGTCCGGTCCCTTCAGAGTAAAAGAAATTTGGTCATACGGGACCGTGCTTATAGAGCACCTGGAAAAAGGATATTTTAAGGTTAACAGACAACGTTTGGAATTATACCACCCCGGCGACCCAGCAACCGGAAATATCGAAATAATGCACTTAACGAATATTTAAAAAACGCCACTTAGTCAAGCTACGTGACGGTAAACAAAGCGCTCTTAGGAGGCAACCCAATGTTAACCTCTGTATTTTTCTCTTTCTTTTCTTGCTTGTTTCTCTAATTTAACTCTGCACGTGTTTGACCAGCAACCCCGACTACCATCCAGGGAAGCCCTCTTTACACTTTAGTAATTTATCTCGATTTTTCTTTATTGTCATTTTTTTTAGTTTTATCTTTCATACTTAGTTTTAAACATTGAGGACAATGTTTAATTTTAAGTATGGGGGTGTAGCATAGCTTTCTTTGTAGTTTTACTTGAAAACAAAAAATAAACCAAAAAAATTAAAAAAATTGAAATTAAATTTCTTGGAAAGGACGCTTTAGGCTTAAATTCCCATCATAGCCTCTAGTACCTTGCAAACCCTTCACCGGGTAGATCTTGGGAAGTCCAAGAACTAAAAAAAAATCTATTAGGAAATGTTCTTTTTATTCATCAAAACGCCCACTTGCTAAATTGTAAGTTCTAAGTAGACTGTTTTTCATATGGACTAAAAATAATTTTGTGCTAGAATAGTTTTTGAAACTTTTGAGTAAAATTGTTGACTCATGTAGTGCTCCTAGTCATATGCATGTCTTTGAGTAGTGTTGGTGTAAATTTAAATTCTTGGCATAGATCTACAATTATGTTTTATTAATTTGCGTAGTAATAAACTATTTTACTTTTAAATCGAATCCGGTCTTATCTAAAAGTAGTTTAGGTGAGTGTGTAGAATATTGTTAGAAAGCTATTACTCGATTTAAACAGAAGGGTGTCCTTTCTCGATGTCTAGAACTTGCCCCAAGCTATTTTCGAAACATGTGCACTTTAGACAAATTAACTTTACGGAAATGATTTAGGCTTTTCTTTGGATAGTTTGTGCATTTGCACCCAACCTAGATTTACTACCATTGTTCACACAAATTTGAGTCTTACACCTTTATTTGAACCACCCTCATCATTTCGGCACCAAAGCTAAAAAGCCCAAAACCCAAATGAACACGTGAAATTTCGAGCTAAAATTGAAAAAAAAAATATAGAAGAAAAAAAAAAGAAATATCTGGGTACGATTCTATGGAAAAAAATATATTTGGGTATCAATTCAAAAGAAAAGGCAATAATCTCATAATGATATGCTGCCTAGGTATGCGCATGCATACTTGGAATGATTCCAATTATGAAGATTCGTGATATAAAAGAAAAAATATATATATTAAAAAAAAGGAATGAGAGTGTTTCCCATAGAAAAATATGAGTATGGGGGTAAAGCTTCTTTATTTTGTGGTGGTCATTATTTTAGCTCAAAACTTTTCGTTTAAGTGGAATGCGTCTTCATGTTTATCATTGTTTGCCTCTCCCTTAAACCCAAGCCTTAAAATATACCATATTTAAGTCCTAAAGATCCATAGAGTTGATTTAGTGTGAAGTGCAGTGGAGAAGGTGCAAACGGGCAAGCCTATGGCCGTCGACATTGATGGATTTCTTTGGAGGCCACCCCAAGCGTTCAAGTCTAGTAATTTAAATCTCAGCAATCACGTTATTTTCTCCCTTTACATAACTTTTTGATTGACCATCGACTCATTTTAAAAGTGATAATAAATAATTATAACGTAGTTAAATATTTCATAAATTAGTATTAATGCCAAGAACGACTTTTTACTAAAACATCTACGCATGTCAGCATAAAACTTCGCATTTTACTCTCTAGCTTTCATATTTCTTTCTAGCGTTAATTTTTCCTACCCTTATGAAGACTGGTTTGCTCGGGACGAGCAATGGGCAAGTATGGGGGTGTTTGATGAGTAATTTATTTACTTATCTTTTAGTTTAGGTTTATTATGTTTTTAATATTAAATTATGTTATTTATAGGAATTTTATCATATAAATCCTTCCATTGTTTATTTCATAAGTTAACTTAAGTTTATTTTGTGTTTTCAGGTTTTCTGGGCTGTTTCGAGCAAAAAGTTAAATTACACGCCCCAGGTCACGGGCGTGACCCATGGGCGTGTAACCTACGAAGTGTTCCAAACCTGTTTCCGCCACTCCGGAGTCGTTCCGTGAAGAAGTCGCCTAGTACACGCCCTAGGTCATGGGCGTGACCAAGGGCGTGACCCAATGTCACGGCCGCGACCCGCTGAGACGAAGCAGAACCGCTGAGACCGCTGAGATCAAGCCTTACACGCCCCAGGTCACGGGCGTGACCAGGGGGCGTGACATCCAAGTCACGGCCGGGACCCCACCACCAGCTGTAAGACCCTCTTTTTTTTGCTTTTAAACCGGGTCTTACCGCCCAGAACCGTCGTCTTGCGGCGAGACCATTACACCCAATGGTCCCCGCCACAATACGCCGATCCTGCCGGCTAATCAACATCATCCAGGGCAACCACAATTCTTAGTAATAGAAGCAATTAGAAGAAGCAAGTCCACAATCACATTAAATATACAAAATACATGCTTACAATGTCCTTGATGAGAAATGAACTAAAAGAGAGAAAGGGGCTTAAGCCCAGTACATATCCAAGCAAAGTATATAAACTTTCTCACTCTACATCTATGCGGAAGCTAATCAATTCTCAACTCTCGAACACCTGTATTGTAGTAGAAGTAACGCGCGGCATAAGTTCCTTGTGTCCTGTCTCCTCTTCTCGGGGGTTCCATCACCTCGTGTACCTACGGTCACAACCGACCGTTAGTCATAAAGACTAAGCCGATTTTGTCCCCGCCTCCCCCCGCGACTCCTAGGCACCGTGTGGAAGGAGGAAGCGGAGGACATCAAGGGGTAAATCAAAAGCAGGTGACAGTGGCGAGACTAGCAAGTATAAATGTACTAAACAAATAATGAAAGCATATCTACCCAAGCAGGAGTATGTATATAAGCAAAAGTAGAAGCAGTATAAGTAACAGAGCAGTATAAGTAAAAGAGCGGTATAATTAAGGAGCAGCTACGAAAGTAACCTTAACTTATATGCACATAAAATAGCACATAAGCTAAGGGATCTGACAAGAAGTAAACTCATCGTATAAAAGAGCCCACACTAATTTATACGATGAGGTCTCAGTTTGTGCAGAAATGCTATGCTATGAAGTGCAATGCAATGATGCAATGTTTGTATTATTATTTCATACACATGCAACTCACACACATGACTCTGTACGTACAGACCTTTAGTTCCCACTTTTCGGAGGTAGCTAACCTCTCGGGCACCTCCCGTCGTGGTCAAACGGTGGCAGAGGAGCGGCCGTCTCCTCACCTAGGTGGGTAAGTCACACTACCAGACCTAGGCCCAAATGTACGCTGTGATACCGGTACCCGGTACTCACGAGCTCCTGCGTACTAAACTGAAATGGCCAGGCAGGGTTTAGGGAATTCGTCCCATCGGACGCGCAGTAAAACAACCTGGCCCTAATAAACCTCTAGCACTGCCGAGTCAACGAACTGCTGTCGGTGTGACGACTAAGACAGATCCGGAGACCCACCACATCTCATTCACAAGCAACATAAGTTAGCCTTTTACAACCGAGCCTCCAGCTCGCACATCTACATCAGCATTTATAAATTAGAGCCTACAGCTCGCTAGACTTCACTAGTCTATATACAAACTACGAGCTTACCGCCCGCCAGACTACACTAGTCTTATATAAACTACGAGCTTACCGCTCGCTAGACTACACTAGTCTTATATATAAACTACGAGCTTACCGCTCGCTAGACTATCCCAGTCCATTCTTATAACCCGAGCCTACCGCTCGCCGGACTATCCAGTCCATTCTTGTAACCCGAGCCTACCGCTCGCCGGACTATCCCAGTCCATTCTTATAACCCGAGCCTACCGCTCGCCGGACTATCCAGTCCATTCTTATAACCCGAGCCTACCGCTCGCCGTACTATCCAGTCCATTCTTATATATAACGTCCCGATTCGGGATGGAAGTTAACTTGCCGAGTTCTCCTACTTAACTAGTCTTGTCTATGATTTAGTTGAACTTAGAAGCTTTATGGTTAACCTTGGACATCCGGAGGGTGACCCTGTGAGGGGCTCGCAGCGGTACTAGGAAGTGTGGCGGGCTGACACCCCGAACTTCCTATTCCCAAGGCACTTAATCTTGTTGGTGTCTACCCCTTTTTACTTGATCCCCATTTTCCTCTCCAATTACATTACATCTCTAAGATGAGTTAAACTTGGCAATTAGGAGTGGGGGAGTTCCTTGAACTCCAACACCTCCAGCTGTGACCGGGTGCTGACTCTCCCGTCGTCACATTTTAAACTCGAGTCCCCCTTTCTTCACCGAGGGACTGCTCACATTCAAATAACATTCTCAACCTTACTTGGACCCACACTCCTATTCTTCGTCATCCTTAATCCAGGGTTTGCCTTAGATACTTCTCGACTTCTCCCTCGAGTATTACCTTGAAATGGCTCCCCGGCTAAGGGTAGTTTTACTTCCATACAATCGTTTAACACTGATGAGTTGTGTGTGGGGCCCTTGATGAGGTCTAACCTCCTTTTTATATCACTGTAAACTCACACACCTATAGCTTTGCTAAACGCACCCCAATCCTTATTTCCCAAGATGCCCTTAGAGATGCTCTTCCAAATAACCTGAGCCTTCATAATTACTAAAGAGTTAACAGTTCTACGTGTGAAGGTCAGTGGTGGTCTAATTCATGTAAATCAGTTTCACTATTCGCAGACCGAAACAAGGTTGATCTAGATTAGACTCCTATGGTGCGATCTTGATCACATCATATCCAAACGAGTTCCAATTATCACCATAGGTTCGCAATGAGTGGTGATCTAACAACTTCAAATCCTAATTTCATAAATTCTCTAGGGAATCTTAAGTCGTAGTTTCTATTAAAGATAGGAGGTGTGCAAATAGAGATTTACACACCAAGTATTAGATTATGATCTCAATAATCTCAGGGAAAATTACCATGACATAACGCTGGTCTAAAAACACCAAAACCTGAGTTTCACATTTTTAGCAGGAATACTTGACCGTAATTTCTATTTAACCTAAATGGGGTGCAAATAGGGGTTTGCACTACAAGTATTAGGTTATGACCTAAGTAAATTCTGGGAAAATTACCATAGCACCAAATTGGTCTAAAAAAACACCAGATCCTAAGTCTCATATTATTCCAAGTAATATTTACCCTTAATTATCATTTATTACATTTGGTGTGCGTATAAGGGTTTACACTACAAGTGCTATATTAAGACTTCAATAAATTCTGTGAAAATTATTATAGCACCATATTAGTCTAAAAACACCAGATCCTAAGTCTCATATTATTCCAAGTAATATTTACCCTTAATTATCATTTATTACATTTGGTGTGCGTATAAGGGTTTACACTACAAGTGCTATGTTAAGACTTCAATAAATTCTGGGAAAATTATTATAGCACCATATTAGTCTAAAAACACCAGATCCTAAGTCTCATATTATTCCAAGTTCAAATGACTGCCTTTTTATTTTATAACCTAAAATTAGGGGTAATTTAGTAAATTCCATATCTTGGGATTTTTGTACCCAAAAATCCCAAATAACTTTTGGGGAGGCATATTGCTGCCAAGGATCCATGTCCAGCATTTCAAGCCATTGGGTCAACCCCCAAGGCATAGGGCTCACTCCACCCAAATTTGCTAATAGACATAAAGAGCAGTCCTAGAAAAATGACTCTACAAGGAGCTGCGGAGCTCCAAATCACTTGATCTCAAATCCAACAGAAGGTAGACATCAAGAGCTACAAAAGTTGTCTCTGCCAACTTTTCATGATATGGCCTCTAAGGCCTTCAAAAATAGCATGCAAAGTACATTAAAAACCTAGGCAGGATTATGTGGTTTGCTAATAGACCAAAATGAGCAGTCCTAGAAAAATGGCTCTACAAAGAGCTGTAGAGCTCCAAATCACTTGATCTCAAATCCTGCAGAAGGTAGACATCAAGAGCCACAAAAGTTGTCTCTGCCAACTTTTCATGATATGGCCTCTAAGGCCTTCAAAAATAGCATGCAAGTACATTAAAAACCTAGGCAGGATTATGTGGTTTGCTAATAGACAAAAATGAGCAGTCCTAGAAAAATGGCTCTACAAAGAGCTGTAGAGCTCCAAATCACTTGATCTCAAATCCTACAGAAGGTAGACATCAAGAGATACAAAAGTTGTCTCTGCCAACTTTTCATGATATGGCCTCTAAGGCCTTCAAAGATAGCATGCAAAGTACATTAAAAACCAAGGCAGGATTATGTGGTTTGCTAATAGACAAAAATGAGCAGTCCTAGAAAAATGGCTCTACAAAGAGCTGTAGAGCTCCAAATCACTTGATCTCAAATCCTACAGAAAGTAGACATCAAGAGATACAAAAGTTGTCTCTGCCAACTTTTCATGATATGGCCTCTAAGGCCTTCAAAGATAGCATGCAAAGTACATTAAAAACCAAGGCAGGATTATGTGGTTTGCTAATAGACAAAAATGAGCAGTCCTAGAAAAATGGCTCTACAAAGAGCTGTAGAGCTCCAAATCACTTGATCTCAAATCCTACAGAACGTAGACATCAATAGCTAAAAATGTTATCTCTGGCCATTTTTCGATTTTTGGCCTCTAAGGGCTTCAATTTTCCACTTGAATAACTTAAATAAAACGTGACAGCATATGTACTATTCCTTTATTAAATTATATGTGGTCTGCGTATAGAAATTTCAAGGGATTTCAACGGTCATGATTTCGTCTTCCCCGTTGAATCAACAGCCGTGATTGACTGCGCCTGGGCCCTTTTGCGGGGTGTTTTCCGGCGAGCCTAGGCCGTCTCCGGCCAAACGCCCAAGCCCACTCCTTCACCCGACATAGGGCTTCCTTTTGGCGGTGGCCGTTTGGCCGGAGGTGGCCGGAGGAGCTCTCCGACATCTCGCGATTTCTCGATCGGAACAAGGAAAAACTCGAATGGAGAAACTCCATTCTCTATGCGATTTTGAAAACGGAAGAAATGGGGAGACTAGCACAAGTGGAGAGGGGAAGGAACTTGCCTTGATCGAGCTTGATCTTGAGGAAGAACGAGAAACGCCATGGCCGAACTCGAGCTCCATCTTCCTGCTCGATCTTCCTCCTCAGAGCCGGTCTCCTCCCGAAAACATGGGGGTTCTTCTCCTTTCTCGATTCTGAAGCTAATGGTGGGGATGAATGAGGCTGAGGGGGTTTTGTTTGCTGGTTACCATTTTCCGGCGACCTCCTCTATGTTGCCACCGCCTCAGCCAGCCAACTGCAGGTCTCCAACTCATCAAAAATTCACTCCTGAGCTCGAATTGATGTCAGGGGGGGAAGGCTTGGCTGCTTTTACATTGGGAAGGGGTGGTTGCCATTAGTGTGGCCGGCAAGGTGAAGTCAAGCTTTCTCCTCCCCCTCTCAACTGCTGCCATGTCAGCTCAAGTCTGCTGGGAAATTCTTGGGGAAGCTGAGAGCAATCCAGGAATTAGGGAATGGTGGCCAAGTGGCCATCCTTCCATGGATTCTTCTTGAATTCCTCCTTGTCTTCTTCCCCCATTAAAGCCTAGCTCCATGTGCAAATTTCACCTCAATTTCGAATTTTCAGATGGCTGGGGGCTAGTTATCATGTGGGCTACCTTCTTGGGCTATGGAGTTGGGTTAAGATCACTTAATTTGAGTTTTGGCCCACTTGACCAAATTATGCCAAATTGGGGATTTTGGGTTTGGGCTTGACCCAAGCTCACCTCATCCAATGTGGTTGACCCACATTGCTTCCTTAGGATCTATGGACCTACTCCAAGAAGAATTGAGTCTTGGTGGGGTCAAATGGGGCTTGATTGCACTTATTTGCCTATAGGGGCAATTTGGGCATTTTGGTGATTTTGCCTTAATTCTCCAAATTGAATGTGAACCTTGGCTTGCTTATGTCTCACTCACTTCCCTTAGTGTTTGGGTAGGGTTGTGCTAGGTCAATTTGGTCAATTTGGGGCTAATTAGAACCCAAAGGGGTGTAATTGGTAATTTGGGGCAAATTGGTAATTTGCCCAATTTCCTCAAAATTGGCTTACACCAAGGGTCCAATGTGGGTCCATTAGACTCCCTAAGTGGCCCAAGAGTGTTAGAGGTGATCAATTTGATCACAATGGGTCAATTGAGGTTCAATTTAAGTTTTTAGTATTAATAGGTCAATTTGGGGCTTTTTAGTAATTGGCCCATTTTCCCCAAATTGATGGCCCTATGATGGGGCTTTTGGGTTCATTAGGTCCCCTAGGAAGGTTGCCATAAGAGGGTGGGTCCAATTTGATCATTTGGAGTTCAATTGCCCTTATTCATGGAGGTTTGACCTAAGATAGCTCAAAGTTGACTTTTGGTCAATTTGGTCAATTTGGTTGACCCCAAGGGTCCCTAGTGGCCTACCCACCTCCTTGGATGGTCATAGGGGTCATGATGAGGTTATGTTGACTTGTTGGAGGTATATTGGTCAACCCTAAGCTAAGCCATCAAAATTTGCTAATTGCACCCCAATGTGCATTTCTTCTTAATTTATGGAAATCATGGGGCCTCCTTGGCCCATTTTGTCTTCTTGGAGCAATGTCATGACCTTGTCATGACAAAATGCATCTTAGGGGTCTAGTTGTTTTGGAGATGTTACACCAGCTGTCAGCACGCCTGCCACGTAAATTAAAGTTACACGCCCCAGGTCACGGGCGTGACTCGCCCGCGCGCCTTCCCGCCAATGATTTCCCGCCAGCGGTAAGTTTTAAAGATTACACGCCCCAGGTCACAGGCATGACCTCGGGCATGACGCGTACGAAATGCCTGCATTGAAGCCAGGCCGCGCTCTCTCCGGGCATGACCAAGGGCGTGTAACACCAAAAATTCAGCTATTTAAAGGGTGCTTCTCCAGATGAAAAAAAATGAAGTTTTGGAGTTCTAGCTTATTTTCTTGCACTAGTTTTAATCTTGTATGTCCTTTCCTTCTTGCACTTTTATTTCCCAAGCTTGTACTTTCAATTTTCTAGTTGTAATTCCTTTTGCTAATCAATAAAATAGTACTTTTTCTCTTATTTTTACTCTCAACTTTCATTATGTACTTCTTTCATTTTATTATTTCCTCCAACTCTATGAGTAGCTAAATTCTATTAGTACTCGGCCGAGATGATCCAAGGAAAATATAATTATTGATCTAAATTCTAGCTTCTCTTTCTCTTCCTTAGAATACTTTAGATTTATTCTTGAACTTTTATTGGATTGAGATTATATCGTCGATATATAACTCTCATCTTTATTTTCGTAATCTAATAATCAAGAGGCTTTGATTTCGAATCGATCATTTCAAGAATAAAAAGAGTTGAATGCACTCCTCAAGCAAGGATGACATAATTCTTCCGGATTGAAGTCAAATCCAATAGAGGGGTTCACTACGATAAGGCGGGTTATAGATTTTGATTCTAGAACGAAAGTTCGTTTGATCAACTAAACTCAGTTGAGCGTATCCTCGAGAGAGGTGTGTTCATTAATCGGGAACCTCCACGGTCAAAGTATTTTCTTTAGAGATTTAGAAGTTGTTCTTTTTATATTTTATTTTCCCAAGGTGATTCAAGGTTGGGTACTATCCTTTAACTCATCAACTTAAATAAGCTATTTCTCTTTCTCCCAACCAACCAACCACAAGTTTTATTCGATAAAATAATAGAGATTTTCCAAAGTAAGAGTACTCAATCGCTCCGAGTCTAATACGACCTTGTTTTAATAACTCATACTACATTCGATATGGTACACTTGCCGTTATCATTTGCGGATATAGTTTTGTCCATCACACATCTTGGTGAAGGACTTCCCGGTGAATTGAGTGTCGTTGTCGGCAATGATTGTTGCTGGGATACCGAAGCGGCAGACGATGTTCTTACAGACAAATTGTTTGGCGTTCTCTTCTGTGATTTTGGCTAGGGGCTTCGCTTCTACCCACTTGGTGAAGTAATTGATGGCTAGGATGATGGACTTCCTCTGCCCGGATGCTAGAGGTAGGGGACGAGGAGGTCGATTCCCCATTGCGCGAATGGCCACGAACTTTGGAGTGCGGAGAGTGTGATCGGGGGCTGATGAGGTACGTTGGCATGCAGTTGATAGCTCCTGCACCTTTGGACTAGTTCGGCTGCGTACCTCTTCATCGTTGGCCAATAGAAACCTTGGCGTAGTATCTTTTGTGTCAGCGCCTTCCCGCCTAGGTGTTCTGCGCAGACCCCCCCCCCCCCCCCCCCCCCCCCCCCCGTGCACTTCTCTGAGGGAGTAGTCTGCTTCGTCTGCCGGTAGGCACTTTAGATATGGTCCTGAGTGTAAGACCCTCCTTTTTTTTGCTTTTAAACCGGGTCTTACCGCCCAGAACCGTCGTCTTGCGGCAACACCATTACACCCAATGGTCGCCGCCATAAGACGCCGATCCTGCCGGCTTTTCATCATCATTCAGGCCAACCATAATCACAATAATTGAAGTAATAAATGAAACAAGTCCACAAAATCACATTATATAGTTATCATAATACATGATTACAATGTCCACGATGAGAAAGAACAAAAAGAAAAAGAGCTTACGCCCAGTACATGTTCAAATATAGTGCAACAATCACTCTCACTCTACATCTATGCGGAAGCTATCAACCAATGTCATCATGCATCTGTAGCTGCTGCTGCGGCGACGTGTAGTGACTACTCTGCTTCATCCCGTCCTTCTGTCCTGTCTCCTGAACGAGGTCCTGCTATTCCGACACGTCATCCCTAAAATGATGAGGTCCACCGACCGTCAGTCTATAAGACTCAGCATATTCCTCACCGCCTCCACCTGCGACTCCTAGGCACCGTGCGGGAGGAGGAAGCAGAGGACATCAAAGGGGTAAATCAAAAGCAGGTGACAAGCGGGTATTACCAACCTAGCAATTATATAAATAGCTAATAACATGTATATAAAAGCATTTACATCAAGCACCTTTCTAGCAAATCTATCATAAAAAATCAAGGGGCCACAAAAAAATCGAGTAGTATATTGACGAGCAACAAAGTGAGTATACACACGCAGTTATAAAATAGTCTAAGCAGCTAGATAAGTACATCAGAGTAGTTATAAGGAAAACTAGAGCAAGTAAAGAAACAACTAGAGCAGCTATGAAAGTAACCTTAACTTATGTGTGTACACACACAAACACATAAGCTAAGGGATCTGACAAGAAGTAAACTCATCGTATAAAAGAGCCCGTGCTAATTTATACGATGAGGTCTCTGATTTATGCAAGAATGTTATGCTATGGTATGCAATGCAATGCAATACAATGCAATGGTGCAAACTCACGCACACGTCTCTGTACGTACAGACCTTTAGTTCCCACTTTTCGGAGGTAGCTAACCTTTCGGGCACCTCCCGTCGTGGTCAAACGGTGGCAGAGGAGCGGGCGTCTCCTCACCTAGGTGGGTAAGTCACACTACCAGACCTAGGCCCTAACGTACGCTGTGATACCGGTACCCGGTACTCACGAGCTCCTGCGTACTAAACTGAATTGGCCAGGCAGGGTTTAGGGAATCCATCCCGTCGGACGCGCAGTAAGACAACCTGGCCCCCATAAAACCACTAGCACTGCCGAGTCAACGAACTGCTGTCGGTGTGACGACTAAGACAGAACCGAAGACCCACCACATCTTATACACAAGCAACATGTATTAGCCATTTACTACCGAGCCTCCAGCTCGCAATTCTACATCAACAATTATAAAGTAGAGCCTACCGCTCGCCAGACTAAACCAGTCTTATATTTAAACTACGAGCCTACCGCTCAATAGAACACTAGTCTTATATTTAAATTACGAGCTTACTGCTCGCTAGACTACACTAGTCTTATATTTAAACTACGAGCCTACCGCTCGCTAGACTACACTAGTCTTATATTTAAACTACGAGTCTACCGCTCGCTAGACTACACTAGTCCTTCCATATAACCCGAGTCTACCGCTCGCAGGACTATCCCAGTTCTTCCTTATAACCCGAGCCTACCGCTCGCACGACTATCCCAGTCCTTCCTTATAACCCGAGCCTACCGCTCGCAGGACTATCCCAGTCCTTCCTTATAACCCGAGCCTACAGCTCGCAGGACTATCCCAGTCCTTCCTTATAACCCGAGCCTACCGCTCGCAGGACTATCCCAGTCCTTCCTTATAACCCGAGCCTACCGCTCGCAGGACTATCTCAGTACTTCCGTATAACTCGAGCCTACCGCTCGCAGGACTATCCCAGTCCTTCCCTATAACCCGAGCCTACCGCTCGCAGGACTATCCCAGTCCTTCCTTATAACCCGAGCCTACCGCTCGTAGGACTATCTCAGTCCTTCCTTATAACCCGAGCCTACCGCTCGCAGGACTATCCCAGTCCTTCCTTATAAAAATGTTCCGGTTTGGGATGGAAGCTAACTTGTCATGTTTTCCTACTTAACTAGTCTTGTCTATAATTTAGTTGATCTTAGAAGCTTTAGGGTTAGCCTTGGACTTCCGGAGGGTTACCCGGTGAGGGGCTCGCAGCGATACTGGGAAGTGTGGCGGGCTGATACCCCGAACGTCCTCTTCCCAAGGCAATTAATCTTGTTGGTATCTACCCATTTTTACTTAATCCCCATTATCCTCTCCAATTACATTAAATCTATAAGATGAGTTAAACTTGGCTCTTAGGAGTGGGGGAGTTCTTTTGAACTCCTACACCACCAATTATTTTTATAAATTCTCTAGGGAATCTTAAATCTGAGTCTCTATTAAAATAGAAGATGTGCAGATAGTGATTTATACATCGACTGTCAACTAATGATCTCCATAAATTCTGATAAATTAACCTAGCATAATAATCATCTAAAACCACCAAATCCAAGGTTTCAAAATTTTCCAGGGAGTATTTATCCATAATTATCATTTAATACAAATGGTGTGCCAATAAGGGTTTGTGCATCAAGTGCTACATTATGACCTCAATAAATTCTGGAAAAATTAGTAGAGTATGGTAATGGCCTAAAAATATCAATTCCTAAGTTTCATAATATTCCAAGGATTGTTTTTCCATAATTACCATTTAATACCATTGGTGTGCCAATAAGGTTTTACACTACAACTAACATGTTAAGGCTTCCATAAATTCTGGGAAAATTACTGTAGCTCAATATTGGTCTAAAAACACTAGATCATAAGTCTCATATTAAACCAAGGTGTATTTGTCATTATTTACTATTTATTACATTTTGCTAAATGTACCCCAATTTTCCCTATACCCAAGTCCAAAACATCAACTTGAAGCTCAGGGAAATCCACTCATACATATGAGTTGGATTCTTAGCTAGAGGTGGTCTATGGCATGGACAAATCTTCAAAGCATTTGCATGAGCCCATATCACTAAATGCACAAACTACACATTTATAGACGTCTCACTAAAAGTGGCCTAGAAGGAGCTATACTTAGCCAAATGATGTGAAATCAGTGGCATTTTAAAGGTAACCTAAAGGGCTACAATATTCATGTTGATCATTTTCTCCAGAAATGAACTTAACCTAGGTGGAATCAACATGCAAGTGTTGTACAAAGTGTTTAACATAACAAAACACTATTATAGACATGTCACACCAAAAATGGTATAGAAAAAGCTACACTTATCCAAATGGCATGAAATCAGTGGCATTTTAAAGGTAATCTAAAGGGCTACAATATTCATTTTGATCATTTTTTTCCAGAAATGAACTTAACCTAGGTGGAATCAACATGCAAGTGCTGTACAAAGTGTTTAACATAACAAAACACTATTATAGACATGTCACACCAAAAATGGTATAGAAAGAGCTACAATTATCCAAATGGCATGAAATCAGTGGCATTATAAAGGTAACCTAAAGGGCTACAATATTCATGTTGATCATTTTCTCCAGAAATGAACTTAACCTAGGTGGAATCAACATGCAAGTGATGTACAAAGTGTTTAACATAACAAAACACTATTATAGACATGTCACACCAAAAATGGTATAGAAAGAGCTACACTTATCCAAATGGCATGAAATCAGTGACATTTTAAAGGTAACCTAAAGGGCTACAATATTCATGTTGATCATTTTCTCCAGAAATGAACTTAACCTAGGTGGAATCAACATGCAAGTGCTGTACAAAGTGTTTAACATAACAAAACACTATTATAGACATGTCGCACCAAAAATGGTATAGAAAGAGCTACACTTATCCAAATGGCATGAAATCAGTGGAATTTTAAAGGTAACCTAAAGGGCTACAATATTCGTGTTGATCATTTTCTCCAGAAATGAACTTAATCTAGGTGGAATCAACATGCAAGTGCTGTACAAAGTGTTTAACATAACAAAACACTATTATAGACATGTCACGCCAAAAATGGTATAGAAAGAGCTACACTTATCCAAATGGCATGAAATTAGTGGCATTTTAAAGGTAACCTAAAGGGCTACAATATTCATGTTGATCATTTTCTCCAGAAATGAACTTAACCTAGGTGGAATCAACATGCAAGTCTGTACAAATTGTTTATCTTAGCAAAATACAAATGTGACAATTTAAATTAAATAGAAAACATAATTATTCTAGCTCTAATGACCTCCAAACTCTAGGATTTGGATGGTTAGGTCACCATACATGCATGGTCAAAGTTTTATTGACATGCAAGGTGATTCTCATCTTCAACACATCTAAAACGTCAACAAGCCCCAAATGGCTATTAGCAACCCAATTTCCTCCTAAGTCACAAACTTCATTTTTGAAGTTCAGAGAAATATCCTCCTGCATATGTGATGAAATTATAACCAGTGTCCATACATGACCTAAAGAATCCCTCACCAAAATTTGGGATCATTAGGAGTTATATAACTCCAAATATTCCATTTATTTGATTTTCCTAAAAATCTGAATAAAACCTTAGAAAAATAATTTACTAAAAATCTGATTTTTGAACCTAAGCTAGGTATATGGCACATGCATGCATGGCCAAAATCTCAAGTCCATCAGACTTATATTTTAGAGTGAGCACACTATTTAATTTCTGGTTCATGTTATGACCAGTCTCACTAAAATGAGTATTGTGGAACCTACATTTAACCAAATGACATGATTTCACTTTCAAATGAAAGTAGACGTCCAGATCTACAATTCCTATCTCTGGGGTTTTTTCGAAATATGGCCTCTAAGGGCCTCAAATTCTGCTTTCAAAATCAGGTAACTAAGTGTGACAAATTTCATAAAAAAAAATATAATATAAATCCCTAATTATGGTGGTCTGCGGCTAGCCATCAGGACCTAATCCAACGGCGCTGGAGTCGTCTTCCCCGATGAGCCTACGACTCTGATTCACCGCGCCTGGGCTGATTTGCGGGCAAGATTCCGGCGAATACCGGCGGTTTCCGGCGAAACGCCTAAGCCACCACCACCAGTCGGCATAGGGTTGTCGACTGGTGGTGTCCGATTGGGCTGGGGTGGCCGGAGTAGGGCTCCGGCACCTTTCGTTTTTGCGGTTAGGAACATGGAAAAACCCGAAGTGAAATCGCCATTGCATGGCTCAAATCGACAGGGGGAGAGAAGAGATGCTAGCACAGGAGGAGGGGAAAGGAACTTGCCTTTGATCGGGTTTGATCTTGAGGAAGAACGAGAAACGCCATGGCCGTACTCGAGCTCCATCTTCCTGCTTGATCTTCCTCCTCAGAGCTGGTCTCCTCCCGAAAACATGGGGGTTCTTCTCCTTTTTCGATTATGAAGCTAATGGTGGGGATGAATAAGGCTGAGGGGGTTTTGTTTGCTGGCTGCCATTTTTCGGCGACCTCCTCTATGTTGCCACCGCCTCAGCCAGCCAACTACAGGTCTCCAACTCATTAGGAATTCACTCATAAGCTCGAATTGATGCCAGGGGAGAGAAGGTTTGGCTGCTTTTACATTGGGAAGGGGTGGTTGCCATTAGTGTGGCCGGCAAGGTGAAGTTAAGCTCTCTCTTCCCCCCTCGCAACTGCTGCCATGTCAGCTCAAGCCTGTTGGGAAAATCCTGGGGAAGCTGAGAGCAATCCAGGAATTAGGGGGCGGTGGCCAAGTGGCCATCCCTCCATGGATTCTTCTTGAATTCCTCCTTTTCTTCTTCCCCCCTTTCTTACACTTGGACAAAGCATTCATTTCCCCCAAATTTCGAATTTCAGCATGCCTATGGTCTGGTCACCATGTGGGCTGACCAATTGAGTCATGGGATTGGGCTAAGTCTACTTGATTTAAGCTTTGGGCTCATTTGACTCAAATATGCCAATTTGGGGACTTTTGGGTTTGGGCTTGACTCAAGCTCACACCACTTAATATGACTGACCCACATTATTGTCTTGGACTCTATGGACCCATTCCAAGAGGAATTGAGTCATGGTGGGGGTCATATGGGGCTTGATTGCACTTATTTGCTTATAGGGGCAATTTGAATATTTCGGTGATTTTGCCCTAATTCTCCAAATTTGAATGTGCACCTTGGCTTGCTTATGTCTCATTCACTCCCCTTTGTGTTTAGGTAGGGTTGTGCTAGGTTAATTTGGCCAATTTGGGGCTAATTAGAACCTAAAGGGTATAATTGGTAATTTGGGCAAATTGGTAATTTGCCCAATTTCCTCAAAATTGGCTTACACCAAGGGTCCAATGTGGGGTCATTAGACTCTCTAAGTGGCCCGAGTGTGTTAGGGGTGATCAATTTGATCGCAATGGGTCAATTGAAGTTCAATTTAAGTTTTTAGTACTTAAAAGTCAATTTGGGGCTTTTTAGTAATTGGCCCAAATTCCCCAAATTGGTGGTCCTGGGATGGGGCTTTTGGGTCCATTAGGTCCCCCAGGCAGTTTGCCACTTGATGGTGGGTCCAATTTGATCATTTGGAGTTCAATTGCCCTCATTTATGGGGGTTTGACCTAGGTGGCCTAAAGTTGACTTTTGGTCAATTTTGACCAATTTGGTTGGCCTCAAGGGTCCCTAGTGGTCTACTCACCTCCTTGGATGGTCATGGGTGTCATGGTGTGGTTAGATTGGCTCATTGGAGTCTGTTGGTCACCCCTAGGCTAGGCCATCAAGATTTGTTATATGCACCCCAAAATGCATTCCTTCCTATCTTAATGAGTTCATGGGGCCTCTTTGGCCCACTTTACACTAGGGCGGCCCATGGTGGCTGAGTGCACACCATGGGTTCTTCACTCCTTTCAACTGATCATCCTAGTGCCCGGTGCCACTTATCCTATTTTTGTCATGACTTGTCATGACAAAAATTCTCTAGGGTCCTAGTAGTTTGGGGGATGTTACACTGAGAACGCCCGCTTGTAAAGCTTCCGGTTTATGATGGCGAATGATGTCGCTCGCATCTATAACCTTCGCGCTTCTAGACGGTCTTCAGGGAGGTGTCTAGCTGGTGTATTCAAACTGGGGGTGAACGTAAGGGGAGCAGGCCCCTACGACGTCGGGACTCTATGGCGGAGGAGAAGGGCGAACCTTCAATCGACGGCGGTGCGAAGTACCCAGGGCAGGGCCCCGAGATGGCCGGTGAATAGTTGGTGTATTCAAACTAGGGGCGAACGTAAGGGGGGCAGGCCCCTATGACGCCGGGACTCTACGGCGGAGGAGAAGGGCGAACCTTCAATCGACGGCGGTGCGAAGTCCCCGGGGTAGGGCCCCGAAATAAAGATCTTTCTTAATTGAATATAGGTGTCAAAGCATATATATATAGTAAAAAATCGTTTTGCGCATAGTTTTTGCAATACAAGATAAGTTTGCACGAGTCTGAGCTCGCGACTTAGTACATGATATGTAATATAAGATAAGTTTGCACGAGTCTGAGCTCGCGGCTTAGTACATGATATGTAATATAAGATAAGTTTGCACGAGTCTGAGCTCGCGGCTTAGTACATGATAGAAGACTTTGTATTACTGATAAAAGCGGCGCAGGTTCTGGGCGTTCCAGGTGCGTGGTAGAGTCTTCCCCTCCGCTGTTCTGAGTCTGTATGTTCTGGGCTTTACGACTGTAGTGACAACGTATGGACTTCCCAGGTCGGTGAGAGCTTATCTCCTTGGGGGCCTTTATCGGCTGCCTCGATGCTGCGTAGGATGAGATCTCCTACGTTGATTGGCCTGGGCTTCAACCTCCTGTCATAGATTCGGGCTACACGCCTTTGGTAGGATGCAGTATGTTGGGCGGCGGCGGCCGAACTTCGAGGATTAGGTCAAGATTTTCCTGAAGCAGCCCGTCATTCTTGTTGGGATCGAAGGTTAGCACTCGAGTGCTCGGAACGCCGACGTCGACGGGGATGATAGCTTCAGTACCGTAACAGAGGTTATAAGGCGTCTCTCCTGTAGGAGTCCTCTCTGTTGTACGATATGCCCATAGTACATTTGGGAGTGCGTCTACCCATTGTCCCGCAGCTTCTTCTAAGAGCGTCTTCAACCCTTTGAGGATGGTGCGATTCGTGACTTCTACTTTCCTGTTGGTTTGCGGATGTGCTACGGCAGTATGACGAAGGTTGATCTTCAGGTCCTCGCACATCTTGGTGAAGGACTTCCCGGTGAATTGAGTGTCGTTGTCGGCAATGATTGTTGCTGGGATACCGAAGCGGCAGACGTTGTTCTTCCAGACAAATTGTTTGGCATTCTCTTCTGTGATTTTGGCTAGGGGCTCCGCTTCTACCCACTCGGTGAAGTAATCGATGGCTAGGATGATGTACTTCCTCTGCCCGGATGCTAGAGGTAGGGGGTCGAGGAGGTCGATTCCCCATTGCGCGAATGGCCACGAACTTTGGAGTGCGGAGAGTGTGATCGGGGGCTGATGAGGTACGTTGGCATGCAGTTGACAGCTCCTGTACCTTTGGACTAGTTCGGCTGCGTACCTCTTCATTGTTGGCCAATAGAAACCTTGGTGTAGTATCTTTTGTGCCAGCGCCTTCCCGCCTAGGTGTTCTCTGCAGACCCCCCCCCCCCCCCCCCCCGTGCACTTCTCTGAGGCGTGTAGTCCACTTCGTCTGTCGGTAGGCACTTTAGATATGGTCCTAAGAACGCCCACTTGTAAAGCTCCCCGTTTATGATGGCGAATGATGCCGCTCGCATCTGTAACCTTCGCGCTTCTAGACGGTCTTCAAGGAGGTGTCCGTGCTCAAGGTAGGTTCGTAGTGGGGTCATCCAGGACGATTCTTCCTGGTGGATGGCCGCAATTTCCCATGGCCCTTGTATACTTGGAACCACGATCTCCTCCACCTGGCGCCTTCGGTATTGGTAGCTGGTGGGTGAAGTTGCAAGCTTAGACAGAGCGTCTGCCCTGGAATTCTGCTCCCGGGGGATGTGCAGGATTTGGTACGATGAGATCTTCTGAAGGAGCACTTTCGCAAGCGCGAGAAATTTCGTGCATCTGGTCATTCTTGGCCTCGTAGTCCCCCTCAACTTGCGAGACTACGAGTTGGGAATCTGCGTAAATCGTCAGGTTCTCTACTTTGCAATCGATGGCGAGTCGGAGGCTGACGATCAATGCCTTATATTCCACGATGTTGTTGGTTGTTGGGAATTTTAACCTGAGGCCGTAATCTAGGGTGATCTCGTCGGGACTTATGAGGAGCAGTCCTGCTCCGGCCCCTTCAACTCCTGAAGCACCGTCGACGTAGAGAGTCCAGCGAGGACTAGTGGTGTCTTTGATTGGAGTTGCATCTGATGGAATGGTGTACTCTACAATAAAGTCGGCGAGTACTTGTGACTTGATGTCCGGCCGGGGCAAAAATTGAATGTCAAACTTGCCGAGCTCTACGGCCCATTTCACTAGCCTTTCCGAGACTTCTGGTTTCTGGAGGATTGCTCATAGCGGAAGCTGAGTCAACACTTTTACTGTATGAGCCTGGAAGTAGGGCCGAAGCTTTCTTGCCGAGAAGAAGAGAGCTAAGGTTGTATTGTCCGTTGTCGGATACCTTGTTTCTGTGTCGGTGAGAAGTTTGCCGAGGTAGTAGACTGGCCGTTGCACTCCCCCTTCGTATTTTACCAGCACCGAGCTGAGAGCCATGGGAGAAACTGCTAGGTACATGAACATGGTTTCTCCAGGGATGGGCTTAGACAGAAGTGGTGGTGAGGCCAGGTATTGTTTGAGAAGTTCGAAGGCCGCCTGACACTCGTCAGTCCACTGGAAACCGGAGTGGCGTGCTCCCCGAAGAATTTTGAAGAAAGGGAGGTATTTGTCTCCTGTCCGAGACAAGAAATGAGATAACGCTGCGATCCTCCCATTCAGGCATTGCACTTCCTTAATTGAACGAGGTGGCGACATATCCTACAACGCCTTGATCTTCTCGGGGTTCGCCTCAATTCCGCGATGAGTTACCATGAAAGCCGAAAACTTTCCCGCCGTCACACCAAATGCGCATTTGCTGAGGTTGAGCCGCATCTGGAAGCGACGGAGAAGTTGAAAGCACTTTCCCAAGTCCTTCAAGTGGTCGCAACGGTGGACGCTCTTCACTAACATGTCATCCACATACACCTCCATCGTTTCTCCGATGAGGTTCTTGAAGACCTTGTTCATCAGCCTTTGGTATGTAGCCCCGACATTTTTAAGGCTGAATGACATCACCTTATAGCAGTAGACTCCTTTGTCGGTGCGGAAGACGGTGTGTTCCTCGTCTGTGGGGTTCATCCTTATCTGGTTGTAGCCTGAATAAGCATCCATGAAACTGAGCAGCTCATGTCCAGCCGTCGCGTCGATGAGCTAGTCGATCCTCGGGAGAGGGAAACTGTCTTTTGGGCACGCCTAGTTTAGGTTGTTGTAGTCGACGCACATTCGCCACTTTCCCGAGGCCTTTTTCACCATAATCACGTTAGCGAGCCACGTGGGGTATTCCGCTTCGCGGATGAATCGCGCCTCCATGAGTTTGGCTACTTCTTCTTCGAGTTCCTTCAACCGCTCAGGGGCGAAGTTCCTCTTCTTTTGGATCACGGGCCTGCAGGCAGGGTTAATGTTTAAGGAGTGAAAAATGACTTCAGGATCTACCCCGGGCATGTCTTCCGGGCTCCAAGTGAAGATGTCTTCGTTCTCCTGTAGGAAGGTTGTGACTCTTCTCGTTCTTCTTACGACAAGAGCGACCCAACCTGAACAGTCCAAGTCGAGTCTTACTGGGAGAGCGGTACTTCTACTAGTACTTCAACGGGCGCTCCTCGCTGCAAAGTGGCTTCGTCTCGCAGATCGAAGTTATTGATATTGAGAGCGGTTGCCTTCGCTGGTTGAGCCTGCTTCAGATAGCAGGTTCTGGCTGCCTCTTGGTCTCCTCTTATGACCCATATGCCTGCGGCAGTTGGGAACTTCATAGCCAGATGCGGAATGGATGGGACTGCTCCGAAGATAGACTGGAGCGGTCTCCCGAAGATGGCATTATAGGCGGAGGTGGATTCCACCACCATGAACTGGATGATGTATGTTGACTGTCTTGGAAACTCGCCCAGTGTGACTGGGAGAGTGATCATGCCTTGAACTGGGACAGGTCTGTTGTCGAAGCCGTAGATGGGCCCGGCTGCAGGGCTGAGCTGATCTTTCGTGAGCTTCATATTTTGCAGAGTGGAAAGGAACAGAACATCAACTGAGCTCTCGTTATCGACCAGTATTCTTTTCACATTGAAGCAAGGGTCCCCATTCCCTGCGCTGATTACGAGGGGATCCTGATGCGGTAGCCATAACCCTTGTAGGTCTTCTTTCCCGAAAGCGATCGTTATGTCTTGTTTGAGCTTCTTGTCTTCGTGGTCTCTTGGGGGTTTAGCAATCGAGAGGATTTGCGTCGCTAGGAAGGGAGGTCCAGCGATCGTTTCGATTTGTCCCACCATCGGCCATCCTCCTCCCGCGCCCCGGGGAGTGGGAGGCTGCTCCCTTGCCTCCCTAGGCTGCTGAGGCTGATTGGGAACCTGGCCTTGTAGGAATCTCCCTAGGAGTCCCTGGCGGACGAGATGCTCGATTTTGTATTTAAGTCTGGTACACTCTTCAGTGGTATGTCCGGTCCCCCGATGGAACTCACAGTTCCTGGACTAATCGCCCCTTAGGTTTGGGGCTAGCGCCCGAGGTGCGCGGAGCTCTGGGTTGTTCTGAATGGCGTAGAGCACATTAGTTCTGGTGGTATTCAATGGGGTGTAAACCCTGGGAGGCTGCAAATCCAGGTCTCTTCGGGGGTCGCGACGACGTTCATCGTTGCGGCGTCCCTCGTTACGCCGTTATTCTCATCCACGAGGGGCTTGATCTGACCCTCTCTTCCTTCCTTGGCCACCTTTGAACTGTCGACGGTGCGCTTCGATGGCCTCGTCGGCGGCTATCTGAGCTTCAACCCGATGAACGAGGTCAGGGTAACTTGGCACGGTTTATCTCATTAGAGCTGAGTAGAAACCACTTGGGCGGAGGCCTCCGAGAAAAACTCCTCGCAAGAGCTCGGGGTCGACTCCCTGGATTTGCCGAGCCTCAGAGGTGAAGCGTCGGAAAAAATCCTTCAGAGTTTCCCCGTCGTTCTGGCGGATTCCCGAGAGATGGGAGGGATCTCGAACAATCCTATGATTGGCTATGAACTGGTCCACGAACTGCTGCGCCATTTCTGCGAAGTTGTTGATGGCCCCATCTCGCAGGGAGTGGAACCAAGTGCACGCTTGTCCCTTCTAGGTTGCCGGGAACACTTGACAGAGGAGTTGATCGGGGGCGCTGTAGATCCTCATGATAGTGGTGAAGTGATTGATATGTTCCAACAGGTCGTCCGTCCCGTCGAATGTTTCGATCTTGGGAAGCTTGAAATCGTTTGGAACTGGATGGGCCAAGACTTGAGGCGATAGTGGGGAGCCGTGATGCGTGGGACGGCGGGAGAGAGTTGTGCGTCGCCCTGCCTGACCGTATTCATCCGCTATCATGTCACGTATTTCCTCTCGCGTGGTTCTTTCTATTGCTCGGCCAAGAGCAGCTCTTCCTTGACGATGGTGATGGGGGTCAGCCTCCGGTCCTCTGACCGGCGGAGCAGGATGAGCGGAGCTTGCAGCGTCGGAGAAGTCTTCTGAGACTTCGTCTTTCCGAATGGCTTCCCCGACCACAGCATGATTCGGAACTGGGGGTGGCGGAACGTTCGGTGCTGGAGGCTGAATGGGAACTCGGGGAGCCCCAAGGTTTCTCACGAGAGTCAGCATCTCGGCTTGTTGCTCTTCCATTTGCCGAATGCACCCTTCCAGCACCGTCGCAGGAGTAAGCACTGCCTCTTCTGTGAGAGGTGCATCTATGAGCGAGTGGGAGGGAGCTGGGTCGACGCGCCCCTCCGGGATTGATCCTTCAGTAGTGCGAGCACTTCTTCTTGCCATTGCAATTGGCGGTGAATGCTACTTCTAGTGAGTCTTTGCAGAATTTCGAGAACAGTTTCCCACAGACGGCGCCAAACTGTTGCGGGTCGCTCGGGTGCTCTAGTAGACCGGTCGAATTGAACCACCTTAGCTCAGAAGCGAACCGAGCGCACAAACAGTCAATTAAAGATTAGTTGAGTACACAGAGATTTTTTAATGTGGAAAACCCGGAAAGGGTAAAAACCACGTGGCCGGAGCTGTGCCGACCAAATTCCACTATCTTCTCAAAGCTTACAATTAGGTACTTAAAAGTCGAGCGCGACAGGCCACTGCTCGTTATAATAATAGAGAGAGAGAGAGAGGGAGTTCTGAGGGTGACAGACCACCTCTCGGAACACAAAGTCTTTTTCCTTCTGAGAACTGTGAGGAACAAAAGTGAGAATGCTCCGGGGAACGAAAGTGAGAATGCTGAGTCGCCTTTCGGGATGAGAGAAATCTTCAAGTCCACGAAGGAGATCTTCAAGCGTCGAAGGAGAATTCTGTGAAAGTCTTCAAGGAGCTCTCCCGGATGCAGAAGGAAAGGTCCTTTGAAATGAAGCCCTGGGGCTCCTTTTATAGCTTTGGGCGGGGGTAGCCCGGTAATTTCGCCGTTGTAACCACCGTAACCGCCTGGCGGACGAATCATATTTTCTGGTTCGGAGCACACGGATCGCCATTTTTCGTAAATGACCATCTTGCCTCTCGGGCAGTTCGGGCAGTTCGGGCAGTTTGGCAGTTTTGTTGGAGGCGAAAATGACGACGGATTGTTCCTGAAATCTGAGAAGCTAGAAAGACAAAATGTGAGCATGTCAGAAAGACAAAATGTAAGCATGTCAGAAAGACAAAATGTGAGCATGCCAGAAATGCGAAAGTGTTCCGGGCGCGCAAGCGCGCTCCGAAGCGTTCTGAGCGTGCAACGAACATGGAAGTGCTCCAAACGCGCTTAGAGGCGTTCTGAGCATGTTACGAGTGTGGGAGTGCCCTGAGCGGAATTCGGTGCCCAAAGGGCGCACACCGAGCTTGGGGGGGGGGGGGGGGGGGGGGGGGGGGGGGGGGGGGGGGGGGGGGGGACGCGCCCAAACCCCTCTACGGGGAGGGGACTTGACCGCACCCGAGGGGTTTGGTTTGGCCACACCCTAAAGGGGTGCGCCCGGGTCGTATCCCTAAATGGGATGCGGCTTGCCGCACCCAAGGGGGTGCGGCCGGCCGCACCCCTATAGGGGATGCGGCCATGGCCGCACCCCAGGGGGGTGCGGCCGGCCGCACCCCATAAGTTGTGCGGCTTGGCCGGCCGCACCCCATAGGGGGTGCGGCTTGGCCGCACCCTCCATGGGGTTTGGTTAGGTCGCACCCAAGCCGCACCCTCCATGTGGTGTGGTTAAGCCGCACCACCTTACGGTGAAGGTGCGGCTATCTGCACCCCACTAGCGGGGTACAGTTATGGCGATGCGCGATGTTCGGTTGTGCGTGGGTCTGTCGGCGGATTTTTCGATTCCTGCGATCACGTTGATGGACCTTTGACTCCACTACCACCACTTCTCTTTAGTGGGATTTTTCTCTAAACACAGCCCATAATTATACGGGTATACATCATATATATATATATATACATATATATATATATACATATATATACATATATATACATATATATATACACACACACATATATATAAATATATATATATATAATTCAGTAAAGAATTTTGATATTTAGAAATTAAGTAATTTAGCTTCTTGCTAATTAAGGCTTCCTTTGGCTCAGCGTTTTTGCTTCGGTGAGTTTGAGAAAAAATGCCAGCATCATAAAATGTATGTTTGGCGTAACAACGGTTACGACCTCCGCCAAGAAAAGGGGAGGATTTTTTGTGCGTTGAGCGCATACAGAGTTTCCCGCGGGTCCGTATTTTCTTGCAAAATTAAAGTTGTAACATTAAATACAGTTGTAAAATGGATCGTATTTATAGTTGTCAAATACAATTGTAAAATGGTTCAAAGAAACACCCACAAAATATATACATATGAGTACTTAAAATGATCGTAAAAATACATGATCAATATTTCATGATTTATTTTGTGAAAAAAATAAAAAAAATGTATCCGATAAATCTACCCCGCCGTAACATTTTTTAAAAAAAAAAAGACTTGGCAAAATACTCAAAATGGTCCCTTAACTTTGGACCTAATTTCAAATAAGTTCTTTAATTTTCATTTGATTCAAATAGGTCCCTTTAATGTTGGCTTGGTTTCAAATAGGTCCTTTAATTTTCATTTGCTTCAAATTAGTCACTTAACTTTGAGTCTAATTTCAAATAGGTCCTTTAATTTTTTATTTGTTTCAAATTAATCTCTTAACTTTATACTTTATTTCAAATAAGTTTCTAAACCATCATAATTCAGAGTACTAGGCACTGACGAGACATTTAGGCGGCGTTAATGAATCTCTTATGTGGTAATAAAATAGTTTTTTGTAATTATCTAATAAAAATAATAATAACTTTTTCTAATTTATAATTTTTCGGATAATTTTTTGAACACACTATAAATTTATATTCATTTATTAAAAATAAATATAAAAAATTAGGGATTATTAAAAACATCACACCATTGAAATATCAAAAATAATAAAAGAAATTTAAAATGTAACATTCTTGCAAACTTTTATAATCCATAATTTCTTGTTATTATTTCTAATAAATTGATATAAATGTATAATGTGTTGAGAAAAATTAATTAGAAAATTTATAAATTAAAAAAATAATAAATTTTTTTATTACATAATTACAAAAAATATTTTATTTGCACATAAATGATTCCTCAATGCCTCGCCACTGCTAGTAATCCGAATAACGGTCGTTTATGAACTTATTTGAAATAAAATATAAAGTTAAGAGACTAATTTGAAGCAAATAAAAATTAAAGGACCTATTTGAAACGATGTGCAAAATTAAGGGACTAATTTGAAGCAAATGAAAATTAAAGGACCTATTTGAAACCAGATCACAAGTTAAAGGACCTATTTGAATCAAATGAAAATTAAAGGACCTATTTGAAACTAGGCTCAAAGTTGAGGGACTAATTTGGATATTTTGCCAAAAGACTTTCATAACCGTTCACAACCGCCACCGCCTCGCCAAACAGAGCCTAAGTTTTTCTTGAAAAGTTGAAAATTTATATATAGAGGCTTTTCTTTATAATTGTACAACCTCATATTTGTCGAGTGGGCCTCCAGGCACCAGACGGTCAAAAGGATAAGCAAAGCAAAGCAAATAGGTCAAGAGAGGCATTCGCCCAAGTTAGAAGAGGCATGCAAGCTTCAGGGAGAGTGCAAGCCTCATTCGCTAAAGCACTCGCCCGCCTATAAGTTCGGATGCGCGAACCGCTAGGCGAGAGAGGGGCGGAACCCCACTCGCCCAGGAGGCCAAGAATCTGGCGAGTGGTGCCTCCACGGACCACTCGCCTAGTAAGACCAAGAGATCCGGTGTGCGGGAAGTCTAGCGAGTGGTGTCTTCACGGACAACTCGCCCAGGGGGATCTGGAGGTGAAATTACCTAGATACCATTTGTGGGCTGCCAATAGTCCTTCAGAACAACGGAGTTTGGTTGTTAGCAGACCAATTTGGAGTGTGTTTAGCAAAACCAAAAGGCAGAGTTACGCTATTTGCAGACCAAACTAGAGAATCTATAAATATGATAAACTCTTAAGGGCACCTTTGGAGGGGATCCGATCTTGGGGTTTTCTCCTTCTCTGATTAATTTTGGTTGGCTCTTGGTGCCCTCTAAGGTGCCCAGTTCAGTATTAGTTTAGGAGGGGAAGCTCTCTAAGATCTTTTGGGTGTGTGGCGGGACTTCCTCGTTGTAGCTTTGTGTCTGTTCATTTTCTTTCACCAATAGTCGAGTGTGTCAGTGAGAGAGAAGCAGGTGTAGGCTGCACCCCCACTGTGGGTCCAAACTCCTCAAGAGACCGATTAACGGTTTCAACAATAATATTTTAAAATTTTGGCTTTCATTGTTTTAGATGCCGGCAAGAGATTTGTTGTTTAAAACAATTAAATTTCGTTATAAAAACATCAAAAAAAATTAATAGCTAAACAACTTGTAGGATAATAAACGCTGAATAAATAATGGTAGATTTATAAAAATATTCTAATAGACTGAATTAATTTTTCAATTAATATTAATTAAATCATGAATTTCAGAAATTGAATAAATTTCCATAAGTATGGGCTTTTACTCTTTTCAACATTTAAAATGTCAAATTCCACAAATTCCTGAGGATATAAAATTTTTTGTTTATGATCAGTTGTAAATTTCTTGAAATCTTGTTTTTTTGTTTAAAATTATATATAAAACGTAACATAACTCTAATTCTATTAATATAATATTTCAGCAAAGTCAAATTAACTAGAATAATTAAATTTAAGATGTGGCACAAAATGAGAGAATATAACATTAACATAGATTTTAAATTAATTGTTAATTACAATATTATCAGCAACATTATCAGAAGAAATACTTATAATTTTATCTTTAATTTTAAACTCTCAAATACATTTCATAATCATTTAATAAATTATTTGACCGATCTGCGAAATTTCAAAACTTTCAAATCCAATAATATTATGTTTGGATAACTAACATAAAATATGATTGGTTCATTAACATTTTATGCAAATATAAGAAATCCTTAAATTTTAGCCACTACAAATATCACTAGTTAAACTTACTCTTCCTTCAAATTTAAGTATTAATGAATTTTTCACTTAATATAAGATTTAAGTATCTCGCGTCGAAACATACTTCTACTTAATTGATGATATTTGGGTTGCAGTGTGTTGTGGACAAATCTTTTTGTGCGCATTGTCATAGGAATTGAACGACAAACCACGTTTGATGTTGCTTTCTTATTTCAACTCTCTTTACCGCATTTGGTAGACCGTCCAGATTTATCCGGAAGATGAAATTTGCACTTGATTAGAGTCTAGAGCTTGTTTGTTTAAACAAGATTTGATTTGTCAAGTATGTGGTAGAATTTTTATTCGTCGTGAGCAATATTAATGTACAATGTCCGGACTTTATATAAAATCTTTGAATCTTTTCGTAATCATTTGATAAATTGATGATCAAAGCATTGTGTATGTACTCAACAACTCGTGATTTGAGACTGTATTTTGTGGAGCGGAAGAACTCGAAGCATTATGCAAAAGTTCTTGAGAAGCCATGAATTTGAGAGTGATAAATGTGAATGATATGTGGCAAAGAACTTTAGACAAAATAATATGGTTGACTCTTTGAGAGGCTTCGTTTGGCGCTGTGGTGGCGGTCGTGAACGCCGGGGTCATGAACCGTTCCGATCTCACCTAAAAATATTCATGCATTTTATACTCGAAACTAGTTCATCTTTTTCTTTATAGCAGTCATAACCATTGCCTTGCCAACCATACATTCTATGATAATGATGTTTTTGACCAAACTCACCTGCCAGATTGAGAAATTTACAATGAACTCTGTCTATAGTTTTCTTAAAGACAATTATTATTTTATTTTACTAAAAAAAATAACTTTTTTTTGAAAGGCGGCAGCTTGAGACCTTAAGTAACGCATGCTCTATCAAGCATGTCAAGCCCGCCTCGACTTCAAAAGCTCTAAGGGTCCGTTCGTTTCACGGACATTGATATTAAAGTATTGGCTTTCAATCCAATATCAATACACACGGGAAATGACATTAAGTTCAAATCCAATTCTTTTGTTCGTCTGTATGATAATTTTTTGTCATAAGAATTGATATTCATTACTTTTTACTGTTCGTTTGCAGAAAAGCTTTCTTTCATAAGAATTGACATTAATCAATGTTCAGCTTCTAAGCTTATTCCTGCAAATTATCAAAACCAATAGCGCGTTTTTTTTATCCCGGCACCCGTTTTTTTAGACAGGCGCGCGACTTTTTCAACAAGGCGCGTTTTTTTCGTCGGACGGAGTTTTTCGACTGGGCGCGATTTTTTCGATCGGGCGAGCTTTTTTCGCCCGGGCGTGATTTTTTCGCCCGGGCGCGTTTTTTTGCCCGGGCAAGTTTTTTTCGCCCGGGCGAGTTTTTTCGCCCGGGCGAGTTTTTTCGCCCGGTCGCGCGATTTTTTCGCCCAGGCGAGTTTTTTCGCACGGGAGCATTTTTTTCGCCCAGGCACAATTTTTTCGCCCGTGCGCGATTTTTCACCCGAACGCGTTTTTTTCGCCCGGGCGCAATTTTTTTCGCCGGCAGCGCGATTTTTTCGCCCGTCCGCGATTTTTTCACCCGGGCGCATTTTTTTCGACTGGCGCTTTTTTCCGCCCGAGCGCGATTTTTTCGCACGGCCACGTTTTATTCGCACGAGCGCATTTTTTTTGCCCGGGGAAAAACGCGCCTGGGCAAAAAAAACGCGGACGGGCGAAAAATGCGCCCTGGCGAAAAAAAACAGCCCAGGAAAAAAAAATCGCTCCCGGGCGAAAAAACCGCGTCCGGGCGAAAAAAACTCGCACGTGGGAAAAAATCGCTCCCGGCGAAAACAATCGCGCACGGGCGAAAAAATCGCGACCGGGCGAAAAAATTGCGCCTGGGCAAAAAAACGCGCTCGGGCGCAAAAATCGCGCCCGAGCGAAAATAACGCACACGGGCGAAAAAAGCGCGCCCGGGCGAAAAAATCGAGCCCGGGCGAAAAAAAACGTGCCCGGGCGAAAAATGCGCCCGGGCAAAAAAACGCGCCCGGGTGAAAAAACTGCGTCCGGGCGAAAAAAATGCGCCCGAGCGAAAAAATTGCGTCTGAGCGAAAAAAAAATGCGTCGGGTGCGAAAAAAACGCGCCCCCACGAAAATATCGCCCCTGGGCGAAAATATCGCGCCCGGGCAAAAAAATTGCGTAAGTGGTGAAAAATCGTGTACGGCCGGAAAAATCGCATCCGGACGGAAAAATTGTGTCCGAGCGAAAAAATTGCGTTCAGGCGAAATTTACGGGTCCTCGCAAAAAAATCACGTATGGAGCCAAAAAATAGCGTATGGGTGAAAAATCACATATGGGCAAAAAATGCGCATTCGGGCCAAAAAAATTGATATTTTTTTGAAAAATCGGAGTTGGCGATCTCAATATCCGCCCCTGGAGATAATCATTAGATCGATTGGTTTTTAGGTTATTGTGAATATCGTCGACTTTCTACCAGAAAGCTAATTCCACGCTAAAATTGTTGGCACGAACAATAATTTTTTTAGAATTTTTTTTAGAGTTGGCTATTTTTGTAGGTAAAACCAAATCTCATCTAGCTAAATTCGATGGTAATTAGCAACAATTTTTTTAGCCTTCGTGATTTTTGTTGCTAAATGATGTTTTTCTTGTAGTAATCAATGCCTATGAAACGAACTGACCAATTCGTTGTAGTAATTAGCAACAATTGTTGGTCCGTTCGTTTGGATGGAATTAAAATTGAGTATTAGAATTGAGATCAACTCCAATTCTTTTAGGAATTGAAATTGGTCTAATTTCAATTATAGTGTTCGCCCAAAAAACAGAATTCAAGAATATTATGAAATTAATCAAATTTTTTGTTCATTTGATAAATAAAATTCATTCTTAAAAATATGCGTGCCAGAGCGAAAAACGAGCACCCGGGCGAAACGAGTGTGCCCGGGCGCATGGGCGAAAATGCATGCGGTCGGGTGAAATGCGCGCTCCCAATCGAAAATGAGCGTGCCCAGACGAAAAAATTATAGCGCCTAGGCGAAAAACACGTGTCTGTGAGAAAAACGTGCGGCCGGGTGTAAAACGCCCGCCTGTGCAAAATATGCGTGCCCAGGAGGAATACGTGCACCCAGGCAGATATGCGTTCCCGAGTGGAATAAGCGTGTCGGGGCGGAATACGCGCGCCGGGCGGAATACGTGCGCCCAGACGGAATACGCGCGCACGGGCTGAATACGTGTCCGGGCAAAATATGAGTGTTGTGGCAAAAAAATGCGCCCGGGCGAAAAAACGATCCCCCGGGCAAAAAATATGTGTCGAGGCGAAAAACAGTAAGTTAAGGCAAAAATCACGCACGGGTGAAAAAATGTGTGTACGGGTGAAAAAATGTGTGCCCTGGCGAAAAAAGGACGAACGGACGAAAAATGCATGTCTGGTGGAATACGCGCGTCTGCGCAAAAAAGCGCGTGCCCGCGAAAAATGAGTGTTGTGATGAGAAAAATGCGCCTGAGTAAAAAAATGCACACCCGTATGAAAAACGATCGCCCGAGCAAAATACGCGAGTCAGGGTGAAAATGTGTGCGCCCTTGCGAAAAATGAGCTTTGTGGCGAAAAAAGCACGTTCGGGCGAATAAGCGCCCACACGTATGAAAAACGCTCACCTATGCGAAAAATTCTCGACCGGGCGATTATACGCGCTCGGGGCGAAAAATGCATGTTTAAGCAAAAAACCACAAGTCAAGGCGAAAAACATGCACATGTGAAAAAATGCGCGCTCGGGCGAAGAATTGTGCGCCCTGGCCAAAAACGCGCACCCATACAAAAAAAAACATGTCCGGGTGAAAAAAGTGCGCCCTCCGAAAAAATGCACGCACTAGTGAAAATGTGCGCTTGAATGAAAAATGCTCGTATGTGCGAAAAATACACGTTCGAGCAAAAAAAACACGACCCTGGGTGAAAAAACACGCCTCAGACGATAAACGCGTCTCGGCCTGAATTATCTAATTCTTATATAAATTATAAAGAATTAGCTTTAGGTCAAATTGAATTCCATGTAATTCATTAAAATTCCACTTCCAATGTTCAAGCGCACAAACGAACGACAAAATTGAAACTAGCTAGACCTTCCATTCCAATTCCAGGAGCTCAATTCCGTCCAAATGAATGGATCATGAGGGTATGTTCGTTTGAACTACATTGATATTTAAGAATTAGCTTTGAGAATACGAAAATCAATACTATTGTTCGACGGAATTGGCTTTTGGGTCAAAAATCATCAATATTAAAGTAAACCTACAAAACCCTTCATCGAATGTTTAGGTCATGTCGTCGGTTTTAAGATTGAGCATTCCGGAATTGCGAACTCACACATGAGCGCATTTTCCCAAAGACGTGCAATTTTTGCAGGGGCGGGGATTTTGTTGCCCGTGCGCGCATTTTTTTGCTCGAGCTCGCATTTTTCTCCCGGACTCGCGCTTTTCAGCCGGAAGCGAATTTCTTCGCACGGGCGCATTTTTCGCCCGGGCGCACATTTTTCGCCCGGTCGAGCATTTTTCTCCCCACCGCGCATTTTTCGCCCGAGAGAGCATTTTTCGCCTCGACGAGAATTTTCACCCGGGAGCACTATTTTTATGTCGGGCGCTCAATTTTTGCTCGGGCACGTATTTTTTGCCCGGACGCGCATTTTACATCCTAGCGCGCATTTTTCACCCTCACGCGCATTTTCCTCCCCGGTGAAGCATTTTACACCAGAGCGCACATTTTTCGCCCTTGCGCGCATTTCCCTCCCCGGTGAAGCATTTTACACCAGGGCGCACATTTTTCGCCCTTGCGCGCATTTTTCACCTGGGCACATATTTTTTCCCTCGGGCGCACATTTTTTATCCCGGGCGCACATTTTCCGCTCGGGCACACATTTTCTGCTATGATGCACATTTTTCACCTGGGCATGCATTTTGCGATCGAGCGCACTATTTTTGCCATGGGTGCATATTTTATATGCCCTGGCGCGTATTTTCTGCCCATAGACGCATTTTGTCTAGGCGCGCATTTTCTGCCCTAGCGCACATTGTACGCCCGGACGTGCATTTTCCGCCCTATCGCGCATTTTAGGGCCCAAGCGCCCATTTTCCGCCCAGTCGCGCATTTTTCGCCCAAATGCGCATTTTTGTCCCAGGTGAGCATTTTTACAGCCGTGCACACATTTTTACGATCGAGCACGCATTCTCCGCATGGACGCGCATTTTTCGAAAGGGCGTGCATTTTTTGCCCGGGTGTGCATTTTTGGCCCGGGAGCACATTTTTCTTCTAAGCGCGCATTTTTTGCCCCGACGTGCATTTTTGGCTCGGGAGCACATTTTTCGTCTAAGCGCACATTTTTTGCCCCGACGTGCATTTTTCTCTGGGCATACATTTTCGCTGTATAAACTGTAATTTGTCGAGATGAGAAATGCCTAAAGAGGCGAGCGTGGGGAGAGCAGAGGCGAGCGTGGGGCGGGCATGGGGCGAGTAGAGGCGAGCTTGGGCGAGTACCTAGCGAGTATGGGCAAGTAGCCCTTGTAACTCGCGAGCATAGGCAGTGTACTCGCCTGGATCCCCCCTCCCGAGATTTCTCTATAAATAGACCCCCATGGGTACTAGAAATGACATTTTTGGAAGTGGTCGAGGTCCCCCCAAGCTGGATACTCGTCAAGTCCATTCCCGCCTAGTACCTCGCAGAGCTTTTGGTTTCGGAGGGGAAGTTTCTCCCAAACTTCTGGGTATGTGGTGGGACCTCCCTGCTGGAGCACTTGGGGTGTGCTTATTGACGTTTTCTCTCTCCTATTTTAGCTATCCGAGCCGTGGAGTTTGATCGTAGGATCAGTAACCTCCGGCTGCATTGATCCGAATTTTGGAGTCGGGATTTTCCTGGCTTCAACATTCGTCATGCATGCGCTTCGCCCGGTGCGCACTTTCATCCAATGCGTATTTTCACCCGGGCGAACATTTTCCACCCGGGTGCGCAATTTTCGACCGACGGGCATGCCGCCCTGCGCGCTTTTTCCACCGGGTGTAACATCCCCAGAACAACTAGACCCCTGAGATGCTTTTTGTCATGACAAGGTCATGACATACCTCTAAGAGACTAAGGCTCCGTTTGGGGGGACTTATTTTCATCGGTCAAGCGGTTACGACCGCATGAACCCGACCTTAATTAAGGTCGGGTTCATGCGGTCGTAACCGCTTGACCGGTGAAAATAAGTCCCCCCAAACGAAGCCAAAATAAGTCCCCCCAAACGAAGCCTAAAATGGCCTTAAGAATCAAGGTGAATAGGTAAAAATCACATTGGTGTGCATTTAGCAAATTTTGATGTCCTAGCCTAAGGGTGACCAAAAGACTCCAAAAAGCCAACATAACCTCACTATGATCCCTATGACCATCCAAGGAGGTAAGTAGGCCACTAGGGACCCTTGGGGTCAACCAGATTGGTCAAATTGACCAAAAGTCAACTTTGAGCTATCCTAGGTCAAACCACCATAAATAAGGGCAATTGAACTCCAAAGCCAATTTCTAAAAAGCCCCAAATTGACCTAAATGTGCTAAAAACCCAAATTGATCTCCAATTGACCTAGTGTGATCAAATTGATCACCCCTAAGCACTAGGGGAGTAAATGAGACCCAAATGAACCAAAGTGCACAGTCAATTTTGGAGAATTAGGGCAAAACCACCAAAATGGCCAAATTGCCCTAATAAGCAATTTTGTGCAATTAAACCCCATATGACCCCACCATGGCTCAATTCTTCTTAGAGTAGGTCCATAGGGTCTTAGGAAACAATGTGGGTCAGTCACCTTGAATGGGGTGAGCTAGGGTCAAGCTCAAACCCAAATTCCCCATTTTAGCCTAAATGGGTCAAGTGAGCCACAAACCCAAGCTAAGTGGGCTTAACCCAACCCCATAGCCCAAGAAGGCAGCCCACATGTTTATCACCCCCCATGTCATCTGAAATTCGAAATAAGGGGGGGGGGGGATTAATTGTCTTGTACAAGTGTGAGAAAGGGAAGTGGGGAGGAGATTCTGATTGGCAGCCATGGGCGACAATGGGGTGGCCGAGAACCTCTTAATGGCAGCTAGCCATATACACCCCTCCCTCTCTTTTCTCCCTATCACCACCTTCAGGAACCCTCAAGCGGCCGAGCCCCCCCCCCCCCCCCCCCCCCCCCCCTTCCTTTGGAGAATTCGAGCTCAGCAGCCCCAAAGAGCCATGGATGCCGGAAACACCAACCAAATCTTCCTCCGCCGCAATGCTCGCCGCCAAACCCGAATTCAGGCAAGTTCCTTCCCCTCTCCACCTGTGTTAGCTTCCCCATTTCTTCCCTTTTCAAATTCAATGAAGAATGGTGAAATCGCCATTTCACGTTATTGTGTTCCAAGCTCGAAAATGGAAAATAGCCGCAGGCCTACTCCGGCCACCTCCGACCGTGCTCTCACCGCCATTCGATAGCTCTAGGTCCCGTGAAAGTGAGGGCTTGATAGTTTTGCCGGGGATGATCAGAGCTCGCCGGAATCGGGCTCTAAAGTAGCTCCAGGTCGGTGATATCGGGACCATCGGCTCAGGGAGGAAGATGATCTCCCTGCCGTCCGATCTGGAAGAATGAATAGCCGGCAGGATCGGCGTCTTGTGGCGGCGACCATTGGGTGTAATGGTGTCTCCGCAAGACAGTGGTTCTGGGCGGTAAGACCCGGTTTTAAAAGCAAAAAAAAAGAGGGTCTTACACCAGGCCTGCATTTTTCATCTTTGTTTGTGTTTTACGCTCGGACACATGTTTTTCCCGGACGCGTGTTTTCCCTCATGTCTTCTCTTTTCACATTGGCACATTGTTTTACTTTATTTTATTTTTGTATGATTTTTTTTAATCTTCAATTCGAACAAACAAAAGTAACTAATGTCAATTCTTGTAATAGAAAGTTATCATGCAACCAACTAACAACAATATTTGAATTAAACTCAATGTCAATTCCTGCATATATTGACATTGGATTGAAAGCTAATTCTTAAAATCAATGTCTTTCAAACGAACGGACCCTAAGAATAGTTTGATCTCCACGCTCTTTGAGCCGTTGGTTGCTATTCGTTCCTGGCCTGAGCATCTGGCCCGAACTATGCCTGGCGCGCACCAGGCCTAGTCCCGGGTAGTTGCCCAAGCTCAGCCAGCTGGTGGGAACCAGTCCCGGGCCTACTCGGCCCAAGCAACGACTTCATATATATGGGGACTTATTTAGGCCACCAAGGCCTAGCTCGAGCCTTAACTGGTCCTTTTACCAAACAAACCCGAGCATGCTTTCTAAGTCTGGGTCTTATGTGTACCGTATATATGTTCAATCATCATATTTTTACTATCATATGATACTATATTTTCTTTCACATTTATATTTGTATATTTATTTCACTTTATTATATTTTATCTTTTTTATATTATTTAAGTTTTATTTTATGTTATGTTATTTTGTTATATTTTATTTTATTCATTTCATAAAATATAATTAGTTCTAGTTGTTGCGGGTCGCTTAGGGCTCTTGGTAGACCGGTTTACTTGAACCACCTTAGCTCGGGAGCGAACCAAGCGCGCAAACAGTCAATTTGAGATTCGTTGATTACACTGAGACTTTTTAGCGTGGAAAACCCGGAAAGGGTAAAAAAACCTCGTGGCCGGAGCTGTGCCGACCAAACTTCCACTATCTTCTGGGGGGTTACAATTATAGACCTAGAAATCGAGCGCGACAGGCCGCTGCTCGTTACAATAATAGAGAGAGAGAGAGAGAGAGAGAGAGAGAGAGAGAGAGAGAGAGAGAGAGAGAGAGAGAGAGAGAGAAAGAATTCCGAAGGTGACAGACCACCTCCAGAAAAATTAAGTCCTTTCTCCTTCTGAGAAAGGTGGAGAACAAAAGTGAGAACGCCCTGGAGAACAAAAGTGAGCGCGCTGCGTCGCCTTTCAGGAAGAAGGAAATCTTCGAGTCCGAAGGAGAATTCCGCGAAAGTCTGCAAGAAGCTCTCCCGGGTCTAGAAGGCAAGGTCCTTTGAAATGAATCCTAAGGCTCCTTTTATAGCTTTGGCCGGGGGTAGCCCAGTAATTTCGCCATTGAAAGCACCGTAACCACCTGGCGGACGAATCATATTTTCCGGTTCAGAGCACACGGATCGCCATTTTTCGTAATTGACCATCTTGCCTCTCGGGCAGTTCAGGCAGTTTTGTTGGAGGCGAAAAAGGCGACAAGCTGTTCCTGAAATGTGAGAAACTGGAAAGACGAAAAGTGAGCATGCTGGAAAGACAAAATGTGAGAAGTCAGAAAAGACAAAAAGTGAGCTGAGCGCGCTCAGAAGCGTTCTGAGCGCGCAACGAACGGAGAAGCAATCTAGGCAACTGGGAAGCGATCTGAGAGTTCGATGAACGGAGAAAATGTCCTGGTCGCTTTGTGAGGCGTTTTGAACATCTTATGAGCGCGGGAGCGCTCCAAGTGAAATCCGGGGCCAAAGGGCGAGCGAGCCTGGAGAGGGCGGAAACCCCCGAACCCCTTCACGGGAAAGGGTCTTGATCGTACCCCACTAGGGGTGCGGCTAGGCCGCACCCCAAAGGGGGTGCGGCTTGGCCGCACCCCACTAGGGGTGCGGCTTGGCCGCACCCCAAGGGGGATGCGGCTTGGCCGCACCCCGCTAGGGGTGCGGCTTGGCCGCACCCCCCTAAGTGTGCGGTTTGGCCGCACCCTAAGGGGGTGCGGCTTGGCCGCACCCCACTAGGGGTGCGGTTAGGCTGGCATGCGCGCTACCGCGCGCGCTACCGTGCGGTAGCGCCGCACGGTAGCGCTTCCGCGTGGTAGCGCTTCCGGGCTTGGCCGCACCCCGCCAAGGGTGCGGCTTGGCCGCACCCCAGCAAGGGTGCGGCCTGGCCGCACCCCACTAGGGGTGCGGTTAGGCTGCGCCCCCGTGGGGGCGTCCCGCGCGCTACCGCACGCGCTATCGTGCGGTAGCGCTTCCGGGCGGTTTTGCGAGGGCGGTTGGCCATGGAGAGAGTGGACTTGCCCACTCCCGCATTCTCCCCCCATCATGGCAGTGGCCTTGGGGAGTAACTACCTCCTCTTACGCATATAAATGAGCAGGAGCCTTGTATGAATACGCATCATAAGCCCCCCAAACCTTCGGAGTCCGAATTTCGCCGCGGAGGAGTTCGGAGGTTTTGATTTTTCTGTGGCAGCTTTGATCATTGCTCTCTTCGTGGTGCCTTGGGTAGGAATCGCTGTCGAGGGATGAGTGTGTGGTTGCTTTTGCTTTCTTGTTCTATTTAGGCGTTTCTCGCTCTGTGCTGCGTGGCAATAACACTCTCGTGGCCCTGCTGCCCCTGTTGTTGTCGGAGTGTCGATTGAGGAAAGGTGCTTCAAGATGGTCGGCGAAGGATGTTCGTACTTTGGGATTGTTGCTGGCTTGTTGTTTAGCATTGATGTCCGAACTGCTTGATAGCCTTTTATGAGATAACGGAGGAGTCTGCGCAGGTTCGAGCATGCGAGTTTTTCATAATAATAACAAGAAATTAGTTTGCGCGAGTCTGAGCTTGCGGCTTTTACATAATATAGGCTTGGTCGGTGAATAGATGGTGTATTCAAACCGGGGGCGAACGTAAGGGGGGCAGGCCCCTACGGCGTCAGGACTCTACGGCGGAGGAGAAGGGCGAACCTTCAATCGATGGCGGTGCGAAGTCCCTAGGGCAGGGCCCCGAGATGGCCGGTGAATAGCTGGTGTATTCAAACCGGGGGCGAACGTAAGGGGTGCAGGCCCCTACGATGCCGGGACTCTACGGCGGAGGAGAAGGGCGAACCTTCAATCGACGGCGGTGCGAAGTCCCCAGGGCAGGGCCCCGAGATTGCCGGTGAATAGCTGGTGTATTCAAACCTGGGGCGAACGTAAGGGGGGCAGTCCCCTACGACGTCGGGACTCTACGGCGGAGGAGAAGGGCGAACCTTCAATCGACGGCGGTGCGAAGTCCCCGGGGCAGGGCCCCGAAATAAAGATCTTTCTTAATTGAATATAGATGTTGAAGCATATATATATTTTATAGTAAAAATCGTTTTGCGCATAGTTTTTGCAGTACAAGATAAGTTTGCACGAGTCTGAGCTCGTGGCTTTGCATACAATACATAATATAAGATAAGTTTGCACGAGTCTGAGCTCGCGGCTTTGCATACATAATATAAGATAAGTTTGCACGAGTCTGAGCTCGCGGCTTTCTACTTGAAAGAAGACTTGATGTTACTGATAGAAGCGGCGCAGGTTCTGGGCGTTCCAGGTGCGTGGTAGAGTCTTTCCTTCCGCTGTTCTGAGCATGTATGTTCCGGGTTTTATGATCGCAGTGACGACGTACGGACCTTCCCAGGTGGGTGAGAGTTTATCTCCTTGGGGGCCCTTTCCAGCCGCCTCGATGCTGCGTAGGACGAGAACTCCTATGTTGATTGGTCTGGGCTTCACCTTTCTGTCATAGAGCCGGGCTATGCGCCTTTGGTAAGAGGCGGCACGCTGGGCGGCGTCGTCACTGACTTCGGGGATTAGGTCGAGGTTTTCCCGAAGCAGCCCGTCATTCTTGCTGGGGTCAAAGGTTAGCACTAGAGTGCTCGGAATGCCTATGTCGATGGGGATGACAGCTTCAGTACCGTAACAGAGGTTATATAACATCTCTCCTGTGGTAGTCCTCTCTGTTGTCCGATATGCCCATAGTACGTTTGGGAGTGCGTCTACCCATTGTCCCCCAGCTTCTTCCAGGCGCGTCCTCAACCCTTTGAGGATGGTGCGGTTCGTAACTTCTACTTGTCCGTTGGCTTGCGGATGTGCTACGACGGTATGACGAAGGTTGATCTTCAGGTCCTCGCACATCTTAGTGAAGGACTTCCCGGTGAACTGAGTGTCGTTGTCGGCAATGATTATTGCTGGGATACCGAAGCGGCAGACGATGTTTTTCCAGACGAATTGTTTAGCGTTCTCTTCCGTGATTTTGGCTAGGGGTTCCGCTTCTATCCACTTGGTGAAGTAATCGATGACTAGGATGATGAACTTCCTCTGTCCGGAAGCCAGAGGTAGGGGGCCGAGGAGGTAGATTCCCCATTGCGCGAACGGCCACGCACTTTGGAGCGTGGAGAGCGCGACCGAGGGCTGATGAGGCACGTTGGCGTGCAGCTGACAGCTCCTGCACTTTGGACCAGCTCGGCTGCGTCCCTCTTCATTGTTGGCCAATAGAAGCCTTGGCGTAGTATCTTTTGTGCCAACGCCTTTCCGCCTAGATGCTCTCCGCAGACTCCCCCGTGCACTTCTCTGAGGGCGTAGTCCGACTCGCCTGCCGGTAGGCATTTTAGATATGGTCCTGAAAACGCCCGCCTGTAGAGCTCCCCGTCCATGATAGTGAATGATGCCGCCCACATTCGTAGTCTTCGTGCCTCTAGGAGGTCTTCAGGGAGGTGTCCGTGCTCGAGGTAAGCTCATAAGGGTGTCATCCAGGATGACTCTTCCTGGTGGATGGTTGTGATCTCCCACGGCCCTTGAATACTTGGAATCACGATCTCTTCTATTCGGCGTCTTCGAGACTGGTAGCTGGAAGGTGAGGTGGCGAGCTTGGATAGAGCATCAACCCTGGAATTCTGCTCCCGGGGAATGTGTAGAATTTGATATGACGGGATCTTATGAAGGAGTAATTTTGCGAATGCGAGGTATTTCGCCATCTGGTCGCTCTTGGCCTCGTAGTCTCCTTCGACTTGTGAGACTACGAGTTGAGAATCTGCATAGATAGTTAGGTTCTCTACTTTGCAATTGATGGCGAGTCGGAGGCCGGCGATCAGCGCCTCGTACTCTGCAATGTTGTTTGTCGTGGGGAATTTCAATCGGAGGCCGTAATCCAAGGTGATCTCATCGGGACTTATGAGGAGCAGTCCTGCTCCGGCCCCTTCAGCTCCTGAGGCACCGTCGACATAGAGAGTCCAACGGGGACTAGTGGTGTCTTCGACGGGAGCTTCTTCTGGTGGGATGGTGTACTCTACAACAAAGTCGGCGAGTACTTGTGACTTGATGTCTGGTCGGGGCAGGAATTGGATGTCAAACTCGCCGAATTCCACGGCCCACTTCACTAGTCTTCCTGAGACTTCTGGTTTCTGGAGGATTGTCCGTAACGGGAGGTGAGTCAATACTTTCACTGTATGAGACTGGAAGTAGGGCCGAAGCTTTCTGGCGGAGAAGACGAGGGCCAAGGCTGTCTTGTCTGCTGCCGGGTATCTGATTTCGGTGTCGGTGAGGACCTTGCTGAGGTAGTAGACTGGTCGTTGCACCCCTCCTTCATCTTTCATGAGTACCGAGCTGAGAGCCGTAGGTGAGACCGCTAGGTATAAGAACAGAGTCTCTCCGGGGATGGGTTTTGACAGAAGCAGTGGCAAGGCCAGGTACTGTTTGAGAAGTTCGAAGGCCGCCTGACACTCGTCAGTCCACTGGAACCCAGAGTGGCGCGCTCCCCGAAGAATTTTGAAGAAAGGGAGGTACTTGTCTCCTGTCCGCGACAAGAAACGAGATAACGCGGCGATCCTCCCGTTCAGACGTTGCACTTCCTTAATTGAACGAGGTGGCGACATATCCTCCAACGCCTTGATCTTCTCGGGGTTGGCCTCAATTCCCCGATGGGTTACCATGAAACCCAAGAACTTTCCCGTCGTCACACCAAATGCGCATTTGCTGGGGTTGAGCCGCATCTGGAAGCGACGGAGAAGCTGAAAGCACTTTCCCAAGTCTTTCAAGTGGTCGCAACGGTGGACGCTTTTGACTAACATGTCGTCCACGTATACCTCCATCGTTTCTCCAATAAGGTTCTTGAAAACCTTGTTCATCAGTCTCTGATAGGTGGCTCCGGCGTTCTTAAGGCCGAACGACATCACTTTGTAGCAGTAGACTCCTCTGTCGGTGCGGAAGGCGGTATGTTCCTCGTCCGTGGGATTCATTCTTATCTGGTTGTAGCCGGAGTAAGCATCCATGAAGCTAAGTAGTTCGTGGCCGGCCGTTGCGTCGACGAGCTGGTCAATCCTCGGGAGGGGGAAGCTATCTTTTGGGCATGCCTGGTTCAGGTTGCTGTAGTCGACGCACATTCTCCACTTCCCTGAGTCCTTTTTTACCATGACCACGTTGGCGAGCCACGTGGGGTATTCCGCTTCGCGCACGAATCGTGCCTCCAGGAGTTTAGCTACCTCCTCTTCGATCGCCTTCAACCGCTCGGGGGAAAAGTTCCTCTTCTTTTGAATTACAGGCCTGCAGGCTGGGTTGAGGTTTAGAGAGTGATAAATGACTTCGGGATCTACACCGGGCATGTCTTCTGGGCTCCAAGCAAAAATGTCTTCGTTCTCCTGCAGGAAGGTTGTGAACTCTTCCCGCTCTTCTGGTGACAAGAGCGACCCGACCTGAAGAGTCCGAGTTGGGTCTTGTTGGGAAAGCGGTACTTCTACTAGTCCTTCGACGGGCGCTCCTCGCTGCAGAGTAGCTTCGTCTCGCAGATCGAAGTTATTGATGTTGAGAGCGGTTGACTTTGCCGGTTGAGCCTGCTTCAGATAGCAGGTTCCGGCTGCCTCCTGGCTTCCTTTTACGACCCATATGCCAACGGCGGTTGGGAATTTCATAGCCAGATGCGGAATAGATGGGACTGCTCCAAAGATAGACTGGAGCGGTCTCCCGAAGATGGCATTATAGGCGGAAGTGGATTCCACCACCACGAATTGGATGTTGTACGTTGACTCCCTCGGAAACTCGCCCAATGTGACTGGGAGAGTGATCATGCCTTGAACAGGGACAGGTCGATTGTCGAAGCCGTAGATGGTCCCGGCCGCAGGACTGAGCTGATCCTTTGTGAGCTTCATATTTTGCAAAGTAGAAAGGAACAGAACATCAACTGAGCTTCCGTTATCGACCAATATCCTCTTTACGTTAAAGCAAGGGTCCCCGATCCCTGCACTGATTACGAGGGGATCCTGGTGCGGTAGTCATAATCCTTGCAGGTCTTCTTCCCCGAAAGCGACCGTAATGTCCTGTTTGAGCTTCTTGTCTTCGTGGTCCCTCGGGGGTTTGGCTATCGAGAGGATTTGCGCCGCCAGGACGGGAGGTCCAGTGATCATTTCGATTTCTCCCACCATCGGCCTTCCTCCTTGCGCGCCCCGGGGAGCCGGAGGCTGTTCCCTTGCATCCCTAGGCTGCTGAGGCTGATTGGGAACCTGGCCTTGTAGGAATCTCCCTAGGAGTCCCTGGCGGACGAGACACTCGATTTCGTCTTTAAGTCTGGTACACTCTTCAGTGGTATGCCTGGTTCCCCGATGGAACTCGCAGTACCTGGACTGGTCGCCCCATGGGTTTGGGGCTAACGCCCGAGGTGCGCGGAGTTCTGGGTTGTTTTGAATGGCGTAGAGTACATTCGTTCTAGTAGTGTTCAACAGGGTGTAGGTCCTGGGCGGCTGCGGTCCCAGGTCTCTTCGGGGGTCACAGCGACGTTCGTCACCACGGCGCTCCTCGCCGCGTCGTTCTTCTCGTCCGCGAGGGGCTTGATCTGATCCCCTCTTCCTTCCTTGGCTTCCTTCGAACTGTCGACGGTGTGCTTTGATGGCCTCGTTAGCAGCTATTTGAGCTTCAACTCGGTGAACGAGGTCAGGGTAACTTGGTACGGTTTCTCTCATGAGAGCTGAGTAGAAGCCACTTGGGCGGAGTCCTCCAAGGAAAACTCCCCGCGGGAGCTCAGGGTCAACTCCTGGGATCTGTCGAGCCTCCGTAGTGAAGCGTCGGAAAAAATCTTTGAGTGTTTCTCCGTTGTTTTGGCGAATCCCTGAGAGGTGGGAGGGATCTCGGACAATTCTGCGGTTGGCTATGAATTGGTCGACGAACTGTTGCGCCATTTCGGTGAAGTTGTTGATGGCCCCATTCCGCAGAGAGTGGAACCAAGTGTGCGCTTGGGCTTCAAGGTTGCCGGGAACACCTGACAGAGGATCTGATCAGGGGCGCTGTAAATCCTCATAACGGTGGTGAAGTGATTGACATGTTCCAACAGATCGTCCGTCCCATCGAATGTCTCGATGCTGGGAAACTTGAAACCACTCGGAATTGGATGTGCCAAGACTTGAGGCGACAACGGGGAGCCATGATGTGCGGGACGGCGGGCGAGATTTGCGCATCGTCCTGCTTGGGCGTACTCTTCTTCTATCATGTCGCGTATTTCCTCTCGCGTGGTTCTTTCCACTGCTCAGACGGGAGCAGCTCTTCCTTGGCGGGGGTGATGGGGGTCAGCCTCCGGTCCTCTGATCGGCGGAGCGGGATGAGCAGAGCTTGCAGCGTCGGAAAAATCTTCAGAGACTTCATCTTCCCGAATGTCTCCCTCGACCGGAGCATGATTCAGAACTGGGGGTGGCGGAGCGTTTGATGTTGGAGGCTGAATGGGAACTCGAGGTGCCCCCAGGTTTCTCACGAGAGTCAGCATCTCGGCTTGTTGCTCTTCCATTTGCCGAATGCGCCCTTCCAGCACCGTCGCAGGCGTAAGCACTGCCTCTTCCGCGAGAGGCGCATTGATGAACGAGTGGGAGGGAGTTGGGTCGACGCGCCCCTCTTGGATTGAACCTTCAGTGGTGCGAGCACTTCTTCTGGCCATTGCAGTTGGCGGTAAGTGTCACTTTCAGTAATCTTTGCTGAACTTTGGGAATTGATTCCCACAGACGGCGCCAAACTGTTGCGGGTCACTTAGGGCTCTTGGTAGACCGGTTTACTTGAACCACCTTAGCTCGGGAGCGAACCAAGCGCGCAAACAATCAATTTGAGATTCGTTGATTACACTAAGACTTTTTAGCGTGGAAAACCCGGAAAGGGTAAAAAACCACGTGGCCGGAGCTGTGCCGACCAAACTTCCACTATCTTCTGAGGGGGTTACAATTATAGACTTAGAATTCGAGCGCGGCAGGCCGCTGCTCATTACAATAATAGAGAGAAAGAGAGAGAGAGAGAGAGAGAGAGAGAGAGAGAGAGAGAGAGAGAGAGAGAGAGAGAGAGAGAGAAAGAGAGAGAGAGAAAGAATTCTGAAGGTGACAGACCACCTCCAGAAAAACTAAGTCCTTTCTCCTTCTGAGAAAGGTGGAGAACAAAAGTGAGAACGCCCTGGAGAACAAATATGAGCGCGCTGTGTCGCCTTTCAGGAAGAAGGAAATCTTCGAGTCCGAAGGAGAATTCCGCGAAAGTCTGCAAGAAGCTCTCCCGGGTCCAGAAGGCAAGGTCCTTTGAAATGAAGCCCTGGGGCTCCTTTTATAGCTTTGGCTGGGGGTAGCCCGGTAATTTCGCCGTTGTAACCACCGTAACCACCTGGCGGACGAATCATATTTTCCGGTTCAGAGCACACGGATCACCATTTTTCGTAATTGACCATCTTGCCCCTCCGGCAGTTCGGGTAGTTCTGTAATATCCCGTGTTTATATAATCTAAATAAGAGTAATTAATAATGATGTTCGAGAACTAAATTGTACAACAAATCTGAATTTCAGAAAATAGAGTCCACAGTTAGGTTCAGAAGGTCAAAAAACCTTAGAATCGACATATTATTTGCTAAAATATGAGATTATTAGGAAAAACGCCGATTTTTTCGGCGCAACCGACACGAATTTCGAGAAACTGAGAAATTGAGCAAGAATTTTTAAGAATTTGAGAAAACCGAGCCCAAATTTGGAATCAGGACTTCGAAAAACCCCAGAGTAGGTATATTCATTTTCTTACACGTGGCGACATGCATGGCCGCCACTTGGCGACATATAAGGCCGCCATGTGGCGACACGTGGCTCCGTGCATGACTGCCATGTGGCGACATACATGGATGCCATGTGGAGATGTGCATAGATGCCATTTGGCGCCACATGGCGCCTCCATAGTTTCATGAGCACCATATGGCGACACGTGGTGACACGTGTCACCTCCGGAGAGCAAGTAAAGAGCGATTTTGTTTTTTGGACTTTCCGGGAGTTCTAGAACTCGGATTTAAGTGATTTCAGTGGCTTTTGAAAACTACTATAAATATGAATCCAATGAAAGTATTCATTCATTCCAAATCCATTCAGTTTTTGGGAAATCAAGAGTGAGAGAGAGGAGAGAGAGAGGAGAGAGAAAGTATCAAAATTCTGCCAAAATTATGGGAGATCTTTGGGAGAAGTTCTAGAGCTCGAGTTCGACTTTGGATTCTATTTAGTTGTTGCAGAAGCGCCGTCAAAACCCCGCCAAAGTAATAGTCATGGTGCAGAGTACTGCGGAAGCGCTGCTAAAATCCTGAGCAAGGAGCAAGAAGACTGAGGTAGGTGGAAAATAATGCAATACATATATGTTACGTTAGTTTTCAGTAATGCGATAATTAGCAGTCATTATGTTGAAATAATGTCGAAGTTATGACATAAATCAGTTAATATACATAAATAATGATGAACTTCTGATAAAAGTAACGAGGGGTGGAATTATGTGTATTCACGTAATAATGATGTCCCGAGTTCTCGTGCATATTAACAATATGAAGTTTTGTATTCTGGAAATATGAAATTCTGAAAAATATCATATACAAGTACTTGTGATGTCAAAATTTAACTTGCTCAATTGGTGTCTAGGAAAGTGTTTAGGGGTGAGCCAGTATCCCCCGAAAGGAAGGTGGTGTATAACGGTACATTGTGCGACCACTGACCTTACACTTACCTGGCCAATATGCTAGTTAAATGAGAATAACACGTTACTTAAATATGATATACAAATAAATGATGTGTATGATTATGTTAGCCCAGTATTTGGCTCACCCTACCCGGGTCCCCTGTCTATGTGAGGGGAACATCTCGGGAGTAGCGCTCCCAATCCGGCATAATTAGCCACTTGCAATCCGCCTGTGGAGTATCGATCCCACAGTGTTTTGTCTGAGGACCCTTATATCATGGGAGTGGCGCTCCTTTTGGGCTTAGCTAGCCAAAAATCTGTATTGTGTGGCGTACCGCCTGCAAGTGAACGAGCCCTCCGGTTTGGCCGACCGGCGTACTGTAAGTGCTAACTAGTAAATCAAATATTTTCGATATAAAAATAAATGGGTGTTACAAACAAATTAAATGAATATCTAGTGATGTGCTACTCTTCTGTTGTACTTGCATTTTGCTTAAAACATGTGCATTGTAAGACCCCCCCCCCCCCCCCTTTTTTTGCGAACAATCACCGGGTCTTACCGCCCAGAACCGCCGTCTTGCGGTGGTACCATCTCAATACATGGCCACCACCACAACACGCAGATCCTGCCGGCTTTTCAACAATATCTAGGCCAACCAAAATCATAAGAAGGAAGAATAAATTAAAAGCACAAGTCCACAACGATCACATCAAAATAGTGAAACTTGTCCAACAAAAGATAATCATACATAATTATGAGTTTATCAGAGTGCGGAATTTAAAATGAAAAGTACAACATGGGCCTAAGCCCGATCTAACGATGCTTTCTTCGCCTCTCGCCTGGCGAAGATATAACAATCTATGCATCCACATGGCTCGACACCCTCAATGGCATATAACTCTGCTCTCTGTCCCGGATAGATGTGAAGCGTAGGTATATGAGGGGTCTTGCTTACCGGAGCTCTCCCGGCAGCAGCTGAGAGTCCAACTCCGGGCCTGGTCACCGTCTCAGGTACCACCCTCTGGGGGTTGACCTGCTCTCCCTGGTTCTCCTGTAATAATAGGGTCTACTGACCGTCAGTCTAAAAGACTCAGCACATTCCTCACCGCCTCCACCCGCGACTCCTAGGCACCGAGCGGGGAGGAGGAAGCGGAGGACAACAAGGGGTAACAAAATAAGCAGATGACAGGTGGCAAGGAAAACTGAGGAAATACATTAAATAATTTTCTAGCAGTTCTACAATCAATCACAAGGTAGAGTAATAAAATACAGGAAACTACTGTATCAGAAATATAACCAGGTAAAATAATATGTAAGCAGCTAGGAAAACTAACCTTAACTTATATGCGTACGCACGAGGCACATAAGTCAAGGGATCTGGCAAGAAGTAAACTCATCGTATAAAAGAGCCCATACAAGTTTATACGATGAGGTCTCTGGTTGTGCAGACATGCGATGCTATGATGTGCAATGCAATGATACGATGATTGGATTATTATTTCATACATATGCAACACACCCACACGACTCTGTACGTACAGACCTTTAGTTCCCACTTTTCGGAGGTAGCTAACCTCTCGGGCACCTCCCGTCGTGGTCAGATGGTGGCAGAGGAGCGTGCGTCTCCTCACCTAGGTGGGTAATTCACACTACCAGACCTAGGCCCAAACGTACGCTGTGTTACCGGTACCCGGTACCCACGAGCTCCTGCGTACTCTTGTTAGATCCGAAGAAACCAGACCTTTATTTGGCCAGGCAGAGTTTTGGCGAATCAGTCCCGTCGGACGTGCAGTAAAACATCCTGGCCCCTTCATAAACCTCTAGCACTGCCGAGTGAATGAACTGATGTCGGTGTGACGACTAAGCCAGAACCGAAGACCCACCACAATCTATGTACATGCATTTTACACATATATATAATTCCTTACCACCGAGCCTCCAGCTCGAAGTAATAGTCTGACCTTGTAAGCATCGAGTCTACCGCTCGCAAGACTATCCTGATCTTATATTAACTACGAGCCTACCGCTCGCTAGACCTACCTCAGTCTTATATTAAGCTACGAGCCTACCGCTCGCTAGACTACACCAATGTTATGTTGAACTACGAGCCTACCGCTCGCTAGTCTACATCAGTCTCATATTAGGCTACGAGCCTACCGCTCGCTAGGCTACTCCAGTCTTATATTAAGCTACGAGTCTACCACTCGTAGGACTATCCCAGTCCTTCCTTATGCCCGAGCCTAACGCTCGCAGGACTATCCCAGTCCTCCCTTACAACCCGTCTGGTTGGGATGAAGGTTAACTTGTCCAGTTCTCCTACTTAGCTAGTCTTCTCTATAATTTAGTTGATCTTAGAAGCTTGGGGTGGATCCTGGATTTCCCGCGGGTTACCCGGTGAAGGGCTCGCAACGGTACTAGGGAATATGTTGGCGACTAAAGCCCAAATTCCCCTTTCCACGATGTTTATTTCATTTTGTTACTACTCGTTCTTGTATGCCCGCTTGCTCTCCAGTTGCTCTAAAGTCCTAGGGTGGGTTAACTTTTCGACTCGGGCAGACATGTGTCGGTGATCTATTGAACACCGAACCATGTCATTCCTAGTGTCCGACTATTCCTTGATTTATCTCTCAACCACCACCTTCACATCTGGGTATGTCATCTCTAGCCCCTCCCCCTCCCCAGGTCCTTGTCAATTCCCTGAATTGCTAGTTTCACTGAACGCACACCGTCTCTATTTCTAATGGCCGTCCATGGTGAGTAAGTCCTTAACTCAATTGGGCATCCGCTATTTTTCCTGAGGTTAGTAACTCTGGGGGTGGTGACCATAAGGTAAGGGTCCAAATCTATGTTTCAGTTTCTACTGTCTGCAGACCAAGGTGAGACTGAACTAAGTTGACTTTCAAGACGCTATCTTAACCCTATCATGACTAAGTGGGTTCCAAGTCTTGTAGTAACCATGGGGTGTTTATCCTTAATTACCATTTATTACATCTGCTAGATGTACCCAAATCTTCCTACACCCTTACGTCCAAAACTTCAACTTGATGTTCCGAGAATTCCACTCATGCACATGGGTTGAATTCTTAACTAGGGGTGGTTGTTATCATGCCTAAGGCATGGACAATCTCCAAGGTATTTGTATGAGTCCAAATCACTAAACTCACCAGATGCACTTTTATACACGTCTCACTAGATGTGACCTAAAAGGAGCTACCCCTAACCAAAGGACATGAACTCAGTGGCATTTAAAGGTGACCTAAAGGGATACACTATTTATGTTGATCATTTTCTCCAGGACTGAATTTACCCTAGGTGCAAATACATACAAGTGCTGTTCAAATTATTTAACTTAACAAATTACAGATTTGTATATGTCTCACTAAAAATAGTATAGAAGGAGCTATACTTAGCCAAATGATATGAAGTCAGTGGCATTTGAAAGGTAACTTCAAGCTCTACATTACTCATGTTGATTACAAACTCTAGAAATGAGTTTAACCTAAGTGTAGTTATCATACAAGTGTTGTACAAGTTATTTAACTTAACAAATTACAGATTTGTATATGTCTCACTAAAAATAGTATAGAAGGAGCTATACTTAGCCAAATGACATGAATTCAGTGGCATTTGAAAGGTAACTTCAAGCTCTACAATACACATGTTGATTACAATCTCCAAAAATGTATTTAACCTAGGTGAATTCAACTTACAAGTGCTGTACAAAGTGTAAAATTCAGCAAAACACTATTGTAGACAAGTCACACCAAAAATGACATAGAAGGAGTTGTACTTATCCAAATGACATAAAGTCAGTGGCATTTTAAAGGTAACCTAAGGGGCTACAGTGTTAATGTTGATTACAATCTCCAGAAATGAGTTTAACCTAAGTGTAGTTATCACACAAGTGCTGTACAAGTTATTTAACTTAACAAATTACAGATTTGTATATGTCTCACTAAAAATAGTATAGAAGGAGCTATACTCAGCCAAATGACATGAAGTCACTGGCATTTGAAAGGTAACTTCAAGCTCTACATTACCCATGCTGATTACAAACTCCAGAAATAAGTTTAACCTAAGAGTAGTTATCATACAAGTGCTGTACAAGTTATTTAACTTAACAAATTACAGATTTGTATATGTCTCACTAAAAATAGTATAGAAGGAGCTATACTTAGCCAAATGACATGAAGTCAGTGGCATTTGAAAGGTAACTTCAAGCTCTACATTACTCATGTTGATTACAATCTCCAAAAATGTATTTAACCTAGGTGAATTCAACTTACAAGTGCTGTACAAAGTGTAAAATTCAGCAAAACACTATTGTAGACAAGTCACACCAAAAATGGCATAGAAGGAGTTGTACTTATCCAAATGACATAAAGTCAGTGGCATTTTAAAGGTAACCTAAGGGGATACAGTGTTCATGTTGATTACAATCTCCAAAAATGATCCTAGCCAAAGTGAAATCAACATGCAAGGTGGTATACAATGTTCACATACAAAGTACATTTACACATATAAACAAAAAGTGACCAAAAGTGGGACTATTGAACAACCTAAATATTATGAGCCCACAATTTCCAGCACACCTAAAAGTGATGCCTTCATTCCTATCTCATGCATGGACAAAATCTCATGGCCAAGTCTTGAGCCATTGAGAGAGACTCTTCAATTCCACCTTTTTGCTAAAGTGCACCCCACTTTCCACACACTACTTTGCATGTATGTGAAAATTACCAACATGCACAAGGCCAAATGGCCTCCAATTTCTACCAGAGATATAGATCTATGTAAAGAGCTCACCACCCAAATTTGGGGGTGTTTGGAGTTACACAACTCCATAAATACCAAATACTTACTTTTACTAAAAAAATAGAATAACTCAAGGGATATAAGTCCAAAACTTCTCAAATTTAAACATAGATATGTCATCATACCAAGCATTCATTCATACCTCATGCATGGGCAAAATCTCATTGCCAAGTGGTGCCATTTGAGAGATAATCTTCAAAACCCCACATTTATACTAAATGCACCTCATTTTCCACACACTACTTTGCATGTATGTGAAAATTACCAACATGCACAAAGCCAAATGGCCTCCAATTTCTACCAGAGATATAGATCTATGTAAAGTGCTCACCACCCAAATTTGGGAGTGTTTGGAGTTACACAACTCCATAAATACCAAATACTTACTTTTACTAAAAAAATAGAATAACTCAAGGGATATAAGTCCAAAACTTCTCAAATTTAAACATAGATATGTCATCATACCAAGCATTCATTCATACCTCATGCATGGGCAAATTCTCATTGCCAAGTGGTGCCATTTGAGAGATAATCTTCAAAACCCCACATTTATACTAAATGCACCCCATTTTCCCATACACTACCTTGCATGCATGTGAAAAACCCCAAACTCAAGGGGTCATGATGTTGAGTCCCCTAGCATGCATGGGAACAAAATCAGTGACATGCAAGGTGATTTACACCTTCACTTCCACTAAAAGCCCTAAGAGCCAAAATTGCTAATTGCACACAATTAACCCCTTTGAGCCATAAGCTTAAAATTGAGTCTCAGGAAAAACTACTCATGCAAATGGAATGAAACTTAAACCAGAGGCCATACATGCCCTAAAAAGGCCATCACCCAAATTTGAGATCATTAGGAGTTATATAGCTCCAAATATCCCATTTATTTAATTTTCTAGGTTTTGAACAAAACTATAGAAAAATTATCTCCCAAAAATCTGATACTCAAACCTAAGCTAGGTATAGGGCACATGCATGCATAGCCAAAATATCAGCTTCATCAGATTTGTCATTTAAGAGTTATAATAGATTAAAGATCTGGTTTGAGTTTTTACCAGCCTCACTAGAATGAGTGTTGTGGGTCCCACGCTTAACCAAATAGCCTGATTCCACTTCCATTAGAAAGTAGACATCAAGGCCTACAAATGTCATCTCTGGGCATTTCTCGAATTATGGCCTCTAAAGGCCTCAAAATCGGGCATAAATGTATGTATAGAAGTGTGACATATAATTAAATAACAAAACTTAATTCATTTCTGGGCTGCGAATAGGGATTTTACGGGAAATCAACGGCTAGGATTGCGTCTTCCTCGATGAGCAAGGGTCCCGATTCGCTGCGCCTGGGCCATTTTGCGAGCAAGATTCCGGCGAGCTCCGGCCATCTCCGCCAAAACTGCCAAGCCCGCACCTTCACCGGACCTAGGGCTATCGAATGACGGTGAGGGCATGGCCGGAGGTGGCCGGAGTAGGCCTGCGGTTATTTCCGTTTTCCGGGCTTGGAACATTGAAAACGTGAATGGCGATTTCGCCATTCTTCATTGGATTTGAACAGAGAATAATGGGGGAAGCTAGCACGAGTGGAGAGGGGAAGGAATGTTGCCTGAGCGCGGCCTTGGCGGCGGGAATTGGGTTAAGCCCACTTAATTTGAGCTTTGGGCTCACTTGACCCAAATAGGCCAATTTGGGGGTTTTGGGTTTGTGGCTTGATTTATTCTCACTCCACTAAATGTGACTGACCCACATTACTGCCTTGGACCTTATTGACCCCTTCCAAGAGGAATTGAGCCATGGTGGGGGTCATATATGGCTTGATTGCACTTATTTGCCTATAGGGGCAATTTGTGTATTTTGTTGATTTTGCCCTAATTCTCCATGGTTGAATGCACACCATGGCCCATTTAGGTCTCATATACTCCCCTTATGGTTTAGGGGTGATCAGTTTGGTCATACTAAGTCAATTGGAGATTAATTTGGGTTTTAGCACATTTAGGTCAATTTGGGGCTTTTTAGTAATTGGCCCAATTTCTCCAAATTGGTGGTCCTAGGATGGGGCTTTTGGGTCCATTAGGTCCCCTAGGGAGATTGCCATATGAGAGTGGGCCCTATTTGATCTATTGGGGTTCAATTGCCCTTAGTTATGGTGGTTTGACCTAAGATAGTTCAAAGTTGACTTTTGGTCAATTTGACCGAAATGGTTGACCCCAAGGGTCCCTAGTGGCCTACTTACCTCCTTGGATGGTCATAGGGATCATAGTGGGGTCATGTTGGCTTTTTGGAGTCTTTTGGTCACCTGTAGACTAGGATATCAAAATTTGCTATTTGCACCCCAAAATGCATTCCTTCCTATCCTAATGAGTTCATGGGGCCTTCTTGGCCCACCTTGTGTACTTAACTCATCATAGGAACTGTTCATGGCTATGTGGGGTGTATAAGATAATTTAGCCTCCCTTTTTAGTTCACTTTTCATTAGGGTGGTTCTTGATGGCTAAGTGCACACCATGTGTTTTTCATCTCTTTCATTTTCATCCTAGGGTTCTACGTCACTTATCATATTTTTGTCATGACTTGTCATGACAAAATTATATAGGGGCCTAGTAGTTTGGGGGATGTTACAAATCCCAATACAAAACAAAACAATTTCGTCCCCGAAATTTAGGACCGGGTGTACGGGTTTTCAGATCAAGTACAATAAAATAAAATCAAATACATTTTTTTTTGCAATCGGGTGTTACCTGATTCAAATAGTTCTGGGTAGCGTTGCTGCATTAGATCCAGAGGTTCCCAAGTATGTTCCTCCTGCCCGTGGTTGGACCAAAGGACCTTTACTAATGCACCTTCTTTCATCGTAGAACCCGGATGCTGGAGTCGTCAATCCGTATGGGCTCCAAACAGACTGACCGATTTGTTGCTACTGGGCCCATAGTGCGAGCAATTTGTTGTTCAGGCTTAAGCAGGGCCCTCCTGAGCGAAGAGACGTGGAAAACGTCGTGCAGGTTCTCCAGTTCTGGTGGAAGCTCTAGTCGGTAGGCTAGGGGGCCGATCCGCTCCAGGATCCTATATGGCCCCATAAACCTAGGACTGAGCTTCTTTAATCTCCGTACCCGTGTGGCGCCATGCACCGAACGTATCTTTAGAAAAACTTCGTCTCCTACCTGGAACTCTACCTTAGATGTCGCGCATCGTAATATTTGGCCTGACGACTCTGGGCTTCTAGCATTCGCTCCCGGATCAGTCGCACTAGAGCGTCTGTGTCTTCTTCAAATTTTGATCCCGGTACCCTTGGATATTCATCCTGGACCCATGATAGTGGGGTTCTACATTTCCGACCATACAATGCTTCATAAGGGGCCATGCCAATGCTGGACTGATGGCTATTGTTGTAAGAAAATTCAGCGAGCGGCAACAACCTTTCCCAAGGCTCCCCGCGATCCAGGATGCAAAGGCGAAGCAGATCCTCCATCGTCCGAATAGTACGCTCAGTCTGACCGTGTGTTTGAGGGTGAAAGACGGTGCTGAAGGTCAACCGAGATCCCAGATATGCCTGCACAGCCTTCCATTCCCGGGACGTGAACCGGCCATCCCGATCAGACACGATCGTCTTAGGGACTCCGTGGTACCGAACAAACTTTTCCACAAACAGCCGTACTAATGTTCCGACTGGGGCACCTTTCCTGATGGGAATGAATCGTGCTACCTTTGTCAGTCTGTCAACAATCACCCATACAGAGTCATTCCCGGAGTGGGAGCGAGGTAGCCCATGCACGAAGTCCATAGATATGTTTTCAAACTTCCACTCAGGCACAGGTAGAGGCTGCAATAGTCCCCCCCCCCCCCCCCCCCCCCGGCTTCTTGCATTCTGCCTTCACTTGTTGACAAGATACACAGTGCGTCACAAAGCGGGTGATGTCTTTCTTCATACCGGGCCAGTACATCGACTTCCTCAGATCCGCCGTCATTTTGGAGATACCCGGGTGTATGGAATACTTGCTATTATGTGCCTCAGCCATGATATCTTCCTGAATCCTGACTCCTTGTGGTATGAGTATTCGCCCACGGAAGTGAATGAGACCATCACGCAAAGTGAAGTTCCCTGAGGGGCCTGACTCCAGGGCCGCAAACACTAGTACCAATGATGCATCTTTCCTTTGCCCAAATTTAATGCGATCTTGGATATCACAGGTCATGCTCATAGCTGCCAAGTATTCTGCATAAGTCTCGGGGTCGGCCTTAGATATCAGTGTGACTTGCGTGTCCTGAAGTACCCTTATCAGTTCCATAACCATCAATCGAGGCTCCGTGTCGGACGTACTCGCTCTTCGGCTAAGTGCGTCTGCTACCGTGTTTGCCTTCCCGGGGTGATAGTGCATTGTGTATTGATAGTCACACAAGAACTCTAGCCATCTCCGTTGGCGTAGATTCAAGTCTTTCTGGGTGTCGATGAACTTGAGATTTTTGTGATCCGAGAAGATATCGCAATGAACCCCATATAAGTAGTGCCTCCAAATCTTCAAAGCGAAAACCACTGCTCCGAGCTCTAAGTCGTGTACCGGATAATTTTGTTCATGTTTCTTTAACTGTCTCGAGGCATAAGCAATCACATGGCCATGCTGCATGAGGACAACACCCATTCCTTGATAAGATGCGTCAGTGTAGATTTGGAATCCCTCCTTCCCGGATGGGAGGGTATGGATGGGGGATGTGGTGAGTCGGTTCTTCAACTCCTGAAAGGTTGCCTCACACTTGTCTGTCCACACAAAAACAGCATCCTTCTTTGTTAACGACGTGAGGGGAAGTGCAATCTTTGAAAACCCCTCCACGAACTTACGATAATAGCCTGCTAGTCCCAGGAAGCTGCGGACATCCGAGGCCGACTTTGGTTGCGGCCAATCCCTTACTGCCCGTTCTTTGGCTGGGTCCACTGTCAACCCGGCCCCACTGATTACGTGCCCTAGGAATGCCACCTCCCGTAGCCAAAATTGGCACTTCGAGAACTTCGCATACATTTGATGCTGCTGTAACTTGCTCAAGACTTGAGTCAAGTGTTGGGTATGCTCCTCCTTTGTCTTGGAGTAGATTAAGATGTCGTCAATAAACACGATAACGAATCTATCTAGATAGGGTTCGAATACGCGGTTCATCAAGCTCATGAATGCGGAGGGAGCATTCGTGAGCCTGAATGGCATCACTGTAAATTCATATAATCCGTAACGGGAACTGAAGGCCGTCTTTGGGATATCCTCCTCTCGAATCCGCAACTGATAGTATCCGGACCTTAAATCGAGCTTAGAGAACTAGAAGGCTCCCTGAAGCTGGTCAAATAACTCATCAATTCTTGGTAGCGGGTATGTGTTCCGTACCGTCAGTCGATTCAGCTCTCGGTAATCGATGCAGAGACGAAGCGACCCATCCTTCTTCTTTACAAATAGTACCGGTGCTCCCCAAGGGGATGAGCTTGGTCTGACGAACCCTGAGTCCACAAGCTCCTGGAGTTGAGTTCTGAACTCAGCTAACTCTCTTGGTGCCATTCTATATGGTGCCCGAGACACCGGTTTTGCTCATGGTACTTGTTGAATTCGGAAATCCACATCTCTAGACAGGGGTAGTCCAGGTAGCTTTTCTGGGAATACGTCGGGGAAATTTTGGACTACGGGGATATCCGTCAGAGAGCTTCCTTCCTCTTTCATCTCAAAGCAAATCATATAAACCTCTTCCCCCTGTAAGTGGGCCTTAACGGCCTGGGCTGATGAAATTAAACGACGGGGGACAGGTTGAATACCTGCGATTGTCACCTCGGAGTCTTCGTGTTTTAATACAATCTTCTTCGCTTGACAGTCGATCTTGGCGCTGTTCCAGTACAACTAGTCCATGCCCAAGATTAGATCATAGTCCTTCATCTTCAATAGCGTTGCCGGTGTTTCAAATGTCTTTCCTCCGATCTCTATATCCATACTACACTTAGCGCAAGTTACTATTTCTGTTCCATCCGCCAGTCGCACCTTCCTTTCGATGCCGTCCTAGTGTTGCACCTGGTCTACGTTGCTTATGAATCCCGCCGAGACGAACGAGTGGGATGCACCCGTATCAAACAAGGTATATGCGAGTTTGTTGTAGACTAGCACTATACCTGGGTGATTTCGTGGTTTTAGTTTGTCGTTGAAGAAAACTAAAGCTTGGCATAATAATTACACAAGTACATATATAAACATAGAAGAAAAACTAAAGTACATGTAATAACGTCCTCTGGGTTCCTGGGTTCGGCCAAGTCCAGAGCATACATTTGCTCTGGTCGCTGGCCTCTACCTTGTGGCCCTCGACCTCGTCCACGTCCTCGGCCTCGGCCCCTGATTTGTTGTACCGGTGGTGCTGCTATAGGTAGAGGTGGGGGGTTACCCCATCTCTGAGGGCAGTGGGCCCGCACATGTCCTGGCTGGTGACACCAGAAACACACTGGCGGGGGATGTGCTCCACCTTCTTGTCTTTGGGGCTCCTGGATCCGCAACGGCTGAGGAGCAAGTACAGCCGGGGGTCTCTGGTCTGGTCGGGGGTCTGGATGAGGTCGTCCTCTACCTCCTTGATGTCTAATAAATCCACCGCGCTGTCGGTGGTCCCGTCCTCTATTCCCGTTTCCATCTTCCGCTGGCCTTTTTCCTCGGCCCCTCACCATTTGCTGATCTGCCTCTAGTCTTCTTGCTGCTTCACTGATTCGGGCTACACTGGAGTCCGCCACATACTGTAGGGAGTGTCTGAGATCGTCTCGGAGGCCCTTGAAGAACCTCTTGGCGTACCCAGAGTCGCTTAATTGATGAGCTGTAGCGAAGCGTGCCAGGTGAGAGAACTCCCGCTGGTAATCCAACACTGATAGATTCCCTTGTCTCAGATGCAAGAATCTTTCCTCCAGTTCATCTCTCGCTGTTTGAGGCACAAAGTGCTCAAGTAGTGCCTCCTTAAACTCTTCCCACGTGATGTCTGCGTACTCTAAATCGGCAAAGGTGGTGTCTAAAGCTGACTTCCACCATCTCTTAGCATGAGATCTTAGGGCAGAAACAGCTAAGGATACTGCAACATCCACCGGGCAACGAATCCCTGCCAGCATTTCCTGGATTGCATCCAGCCATTCCTCCGTTTGCACCACTAACTCTGATCCTGTGTAAGATGGGGGGGAGAGGCCCCGGAAGACGCTCAACCAGTTTGCCCCTGGGTAAGGGGCCTGGACCGGGACCTGTTGCTGAGTATAGGCCTGCAGGATAGCGGCCAAGGTCTAACCCAGCTCCGTTTGTGGGAACTGGACGGGAGCCAGTGGGGGAGGGACCGCATTCTGTGCGGGAGGTACTTCGTCTTGCACTGGGGGAACCGTAGCCTGTTCAGGAGGGACTTCATCTTGCACTGGGGGAATCACGACCTGAACGTGGGGAATCGTGTTCTGAACCTGGGGAATCGTTCTCCGGTTGGGAACATTCACCGGAGGCTACATAAGAAAAGGGCTTGGTTTAGAAAGGTTGGCCTAAAGCATCTCGTTTGATGGACAATTTTAACATGATTTTTCCTATGGACACACCATTGCTTCCGCTGCTAGTTTGTCCTCAAACTAACTCGAGCGGGGTTGCCCTAGGGTTGTGGACTTCTTTATTTTGGATCGGTTTGGCTAAGCTGATACCAGTTTGTAAGACCCCCTTTTTTTGCGAACAATCACCGGGTCTTACCGCCCAGAACCGCCGTCTTGCGGTGATACCATCTCAATACATGGCCACCACCACAACACGCCGATCCTGCCGACTTTTCAACAATATCCAGGCCAACCAAAATCATAAGAAGGAAGAATAAATTAAAAGCACAAGTCCACAACGATCACATCAAAATAGTGAAACATGTCCAACAAGAGATAATCATACATAATTAAGAGTTTATCAGAGTGCGGAATTTAAAATGAAAAGTACAACATGGGCCTAAGCCCGATCTAACGATGCTTTCTTCGCCTCTCGCCTGGCGAAGATATAACAATCTATGCATCCACATGGCTCGACACCCTCAATGGCATATAACTCTGCTCTCTGTCCCGGATAGATGTGAAGCATAGGTATATGAGGGGTCTTGCTTACCGGAGCTCTCCCGGTAGCAGCTGAGAGTCCAACTCCGGGCCTGGTCACTGTCTCAGGTACCACCCTCTGGGGGTTGACCTGCTCTCCCTGGTTCTCCTGTAATAATAGGGTCCACTGACCGTCAGTCTAAAAGACTCAGCACATTCCTCACCGCCTCCACCCGCGACTTCTAGGCACCGAGCGGGGAGGAGGAAGCGGAGGACAACAAGGGGTAACAAAATAAGCAGATGACAGGTGGCAAGGAAAACTAAGGAAATACATTAAATAATTGTCTAGCAGTTCTATAATCAATCACAAGGTAGAGCAATAAAATACAGGAAACTACTGTATCAGAAATATAAGCAGGTAAAATAATATGTAATCAGCTAGGAAAACTAACCTTAACTTATATGCGTACGCACGAGGCACATAAGTCAAGGGATCTGGCAAGAAGTAAACTCATCGTATAAAAGAGCCCATACAAGTTTATACGATGAGGTCTCTGGTTGTGCAGACAAGCGATGTTATGATGTGCAATGCAATGATGCGATGATTGGATTATTATTTCATACACATGCAACACACCCACACGACTCTGTACGTACATACCTTTAGTTCCCACTTTTCGGAGGTAGCTAACCTCTCGGGCACCTCCCGTCGTGGTCAGACCGTGGCAGAGGAGCGGGCGTCTCCTCACCTAGGTGGGTAATTCACACTACCGGACCTAGGCCCAAACGTACGCTGTGTTACCGGTACCCGGTACCCACGAGCTCCTGCGTACTCTTGCTGGATCCGAAGAAACCAGACCTTTATTTGGCCAGGCAGAGTTTTGGGGAATCAGTCCCGTCGGACGCGCAGTAAAACATCCTGGCCCCTTCATAAACCTCTAGCACTGCCGAGTCAACGAACTGCTGTCGGTGTGACGACTAAGCCAGAACCGAAGACCCACCACAATCTATGTACATGCATTTTACACATATATATAATTCCTCACCACCGAGCCTCCAGCTCGAAGTACTAGTCTGACCTTGTAAGCATCGAGTCTACCGCTCGCAAGACTATCCTGATCTTATATTAACTACGAGCTTACCGCTCGCTAGACCTACCTCAGTCTTATATTAAGCTATGAGCCTACCACTCGCTAGACTACACCAATGTTTTGTTGAACTACGAGCCTACCGCTCGCTAGTCTACATCAGTCTCATATTAGGCTACGAGCCTACCGCTCGCTAGGCTACTCCAGTCTTATATTAAGCTACGAGTCTACCAATCGCAGGACTATCCAGTCCTTCCTTATACCCGAGCCTAACGCTCGCAGGACTATCCCAGTCCTCCCTTACAACCCGTCTGGTTGGGATGAAGGTTAACTTGTCCAGTTCTCCTACTTAGCTAGTCTTGTCTATAATTTAGGTGATCTTAGAAGCTTGGGGTGGATACTGGATTTCCCGCGGGTTACCCGGTGAAGGGCTCGCAACGGTACTAGGGAATATGCTGGTGACTAAAGCCCAAATTCCCCTTTCCACGATGTTTATTTCATTTTGTTACTACCCGTTCTTGTATGCCCGCTTGCTCTCCAGTTGCTCTAAAGTCCTAGGGTGGGTTAACTTTTCGACTCGGGCAGACATGTGTCGGTGATCTATTGAACACCGAACCATGTCATTCCTAGTGTCCGACTATTCCTTGATTTATCTCTCAACCACCACCTTCACATCTGGGTATGTCATCTCTAGCCCCTCCCCCTCCCCAGGTCCTTGTCAATTCCCTGAATTGCTAGTTTCACTGAACGCACACCGTCTCTATTTCTAATGGCCGTCCATGGTGAGTAAGTCCTTAACTCAATTTGGCATCCGCTATTTTTCCTGAGGTTAGTAACTCTGGAGGTGGTGACCATAAGGTAAGGGTCCAAATCTATGTTTCAGTTTCTACTGTCTGCAGACCAAGGTGAGACTGAACTAAGTTGACTTTCAAGGCGCTATCTTAACCCTATCATGACTAAGTGGGTTCCAAGTCTTGTAGTAACCATGGGGTGTTTATCCTTAATTACTGTTTATTACATCTGCTACATGTACCCAAATCTTCCTACACCCTTACGTCCAAAACTTCAACTTGATGTTCCGAGAATTCCACTCATGCACATGGGTTGAATTCTTAACTAGGGGTGGTTGTTATCATGCCTAAGGCATGGACAATCTCCAAGGTATTTGTATGAGTCCAAATCACTAAACCCACCAGATGCACTTTTATACACGTCTCACTAGATGTGACCTAAAAGGAGCTACCCCTAACCAAAGGACATGAACTCAGTGGCATTTTAAAGGTGACCTAAAGGGATACACTATTCATGTTGATCATTTTCTCCAGGACTGAATTTACCCTAGGTGCAAATACATACAAGTGCTGTTCAAATTATTTAACTTAACAAATTACAGATTTGTATATGTCTCACTAAACATAGTATAGAAGGAGCTATACTTAGCCAAATGACATGAAGTCAGTGGCATTTGAAAGTTAACTTCAAGCTCTACATTACTCATGTTGATTACAAACTCCAGAAATGAGTTTAACCTAAGTGTAGTTATCATACAAGTGTTGTACAAGTTATTTAACTTAACAAATTACAGATTTGTATATGTCTCACTAAAAATAGTATAGAAGGAGCTATACTTAGCCAAATGACATGAAGTAAGTGGCATTTGAAAGGTAACTTCAAGCTCTACATTACTCATGTTGATTACAATCTCCAAAAATGTAATTAACCTAGGTGAATTCAACTTACAAGTATTGTACAAAGTGTAAAATTCAGCAAAACACTATTGTAGACAAGTCACACCAAAAATGACATAGAAGGAGTTGTACCTATCCAAATGACATAAAGTCAGTGGCATTTTAAAGGTAAACTAAGGGGCTACAGTGTTCATGTTGATTACAATCTCCAGAAATGAGTTTAACCTAAGTGTAGTTATCATACAAGTGTTGTACAAGTTATTTAACTTAACAAATTACAGATTTGTTTATGTCTCACTAAAAATAGTATAGAAGGAGCTATACTTAGCCAAATGACATGAAGTTAGTGGCATTTGAATGATAACTTCAAGCTCTACATTACTCATGTTGATTACAAATCCAGAAATGAGTTTAACCTAAGAGTAGTTATCATACAAGTGCTGTACAAGTTATTTAACTTAACAAATTACAGATTTGTATATGTCTCAATAAAAATAGTATAGAAGGAGCTATACTTAGCCAAATGACATGAAGTCAGTGGCATTTGAAAGTTGACTTCAAGCTCTACATTACTCATGTTGATTACAATCTCCAAAAATGTATTTAACCTAGGTGAATTCAACTTACAAGTGTTGTACAAAGTGTAAAATTCAGCAAAACACTATTGTAGATAAGTCACACCAAAAATGACATAGAAGGAGTTGTACTTATCCAAATGACATAAAGTCAGTGGAATTTTAAAGGTAACCTAAGGGGATACAGTGTTCATGTTGATTACAATCTCCAAAAATGATCCTAGCCAAAGTGAAATCAACATGCAAGGTGGTATACAATGTTCACATACAAAGTACATTTACACATATAAACAAAAAGTGACCAAAAGTGGGACTATTGAACAACCTAGATATTATGAGCCCACAATTTCCAGCACACCTAAAAGTGATGCCTTCATTCCTATCTCATGCATGGACAAAATCTCATGGCCAAGTCTTGAGCCATTGAGAGAGACTCTTCAAATCCACCTTTTTGCTAAAGTGCACCCCACTTTCCACACACTACTTTGCATGTATGTGAAAATTACCAACATGCACAAGGCCAAATGGCCTCCAATTTCTACCAGAGATATAGATCTATGTAAAGAGCTCACCACCCAAATTTGGGGGTGTTTGGAGTTACACAACTCCATAAATACCAAATACTTACTTTTACTAAAAAAATAGAATAACTCAAGGGATATAAGTCCAAAACTTCTCAAATTTAAACATAGATATGTCATCATACCAAGCATTCATTCATACCTCATGCATGGGCAAATTCTCATTGCCAAGTGGTGCCATTTGAGAGATAATCTTCAAAACCCCACATTTATACTAAATGCACCCCATTTTCCCATACACTATCTTGCATGCATGTGAAAAACCCCAAACTCAAGGGGTCATGATGTTGAGTCCCCTAGCATGCATGGGAACAAAATCAGTGACATGCAAGGTGATTTACACCTTCACTTCCACTAAAAGCCCTAAGAGCCAAAATTGCTAATTGCACACAATTAACCCCTTTGAGCCATAAGCTTAAAATTGAGTCTCAGGAAAAACTACTCATGCAAATGGAATGAAACTTAAACCAGAGGCCATACATGCCCTAAAAAGGCCATCACCCAAATTTGAGATCATTAGGAGTTATATAGCTCCAAATATCCCATTTATTTAATTTTCTAGGTTTTGAACAAAACTATAGAAAAATTATCTCCCAAAAATCTGATACTCAAACCTAAGCTAGGTATAGGGCACATGCATGCATAGCCAAAATATCAGCTTCATCAGATTTGTCATTTAAGAGTTATAATAGATTAAAGATCTGGTTTGAGTTTTTACCAGCCTCACTAGAATGAGTGTTGTGGGTCCCACGCTTAACCAAATAGCCTGATTCCACTTCCATTAGAAAGTAGACATCAAGGCCTACAAATGTCATCTCTGGGCATTTCTCGAATTATGGCCTCTAAAGGCCTCAAAATCGGGCATAAATGTATGTATTGAAGTGTGACATATAATTAAATAACAAAACTTAATTCATTTCTGGGCTGCAAATAGGGATTTTACGGGAAATCAACGGCTAGGATTGCGTCTTCCTCGATGAGCAAGGGTCCCGATTCGCTGCGCCTAGGCCATTTTGCGAGCAAGATTCCGGCGAGCTCCGGCCATCTCCGGCAAAACTGCCAAGCCCGCACCTTCACCGGACCTAGGGCTATCGAATGACGGTGAGGGCATGGCCGAAGGTGGCCGGAGTAGGCCTGCGGTTATTTCCGTTTTCCGGGCTTGGAACATTGAAAACGTGAATGGCAATTTCGCCATTCTTCATTGGATTTGAACAGAGAATAATGGGGGAAGCTAGCACGAGTGGAGAGGGGAAGGAATGTTGCCTGAGCGCGGCCTTGGCGGCGGGTGTTGCGGCGGAGGAAGAGCTGGTCATTGTTTCCGGCGTCCATGGCTACTCCGGCGTGGCTGAGCTCGAAATCGTCGTTGGAAGGGGGGGGGGGGGGGGGGGGGGGGGGGGGGCTCGATTGCTCTGGAAGTTCTGAGTGTGGTGGAATGTAGGATGGAGGGGGAGGGAGAGTATATGGTCGGCTGCCATTAAGAGGCTCTCGAACACTCCCCTTGCCGCCCATTCCAGCCAACCAAGACCTCTCCCCACTGCCCAATTTCGAGGGAAAGTTATTCCCCAGCTCAGAGCATGCTTGGGGAATGAAGAGGAGGTGCCATTTGGCAGCCATCCCCTCATTCCCTCCTCTTTTGCCTCCCCTTGTCTTCTTCCCCATTAAAGCTTAACCCATGTGTAATTACCCCCCCCCCCCTATTCACATTCGAAATTTCAGGTGCCCATGGTCTGGGTATCATGTGGGCTGCCTTCTTGGGCTATGGAATTGGGTTAAGCCCACTTAATTTGAGCTTTGGGCTCACTTGACCCAAATAGGCCAATTTGGGGGTTTTGGGTTTGTGGCTTGATTTAATCTCACTCCACTAAATGTGATTGACCCACATTACTGCCTTGGACCTTATTGACCCATTCCAAGAGGAATTGAGCCATGGTGGGGGGTAATATAGGGTTTGATTGCACTTATTTGCCTATAGGGGCAATTTGGGTATTTTGTTGATTTTGCCCTAATTCTCCATGGTTGAATGCACACCATGACCCATTTAGGTCTCATATACTCCCCTTAGGGTTTAGGGGTGATCAATTTGGTCATACTAAGTCAATTGGAGATTAATTTGGGTTTTAACACATTTAGGTCAATTTGGGGCTTTTTATTAATTGGCCCAATTTCCCCAAATTGGTGGTCCTAGGATGGGGCTTTTGTGTCCATTAGGTCCCCTAGGGAGGTTGCCATATGAGAGTGGGCCCTATTTGATCAATTGGGGTTCAATTGCCCTTAGTTATGGTGGTTTGACCTAAGATAGTTCAAAGTTGACTTTTGGTCAATTTGACCGAAATGGTTGACCCCAAGGGTCCCTAGTGGCCTACTTACCTCCTTGGATGGTCATAGGGATCATAGTGGGGTCATGTTGGCTTTTTGGAGTCTTTTGGTCACCTGTAGACTAGGATATCAAAATTTGCTATTTGCACCCCAAAATGCATTCCTTCCTATCCTAATGAGTTCATGGGGCCTTCTTGGCCCACCTTGTGTACTTAACTCATCATAGGAACTATTCATGGCTATGTGGGGTGTTTAAGATAATTTAGCCTCCCTTTTTAGTTCACTTTTCATTAGGGTGGTTCATGATGGCTAAGTGCACACCATGTGTTTTTCACCTCTTTCATTTTCATCCTAGGGTTCTAGGTTACTTATCCTATTTTTGTCATGACTTGTCATGACAAAATTATCTAGGGGCCTGAGTGGGGTAGACACAAGTAGGAACGAAACAAGATTAGTTTAATAAAGCATTGTGCTTGTGAGATCGACGTTTAAGTTGTCTAATTGGTGTCTAGGAAAGTGGTTAGGGGTGAGCCAGTATCCCCCAAAAGGAAAGTGGTGTATAACGGTACATAGTGCGACCACAGACCTTACACTTACCAGGCCAATGGGCACCTTAAACTAGAAATTGTGAGTTAATGATGTAAGTAAAAGTAAAAGTATATGATGTTTCATTTTCGCGTTCTAAGACGCTTATTTCCTTTTCAGGAAATGACCAATAACGATTCGCAAGCGTATAATCATACTAACGGAGGCAGTGACCAGGATAGTCATCCTCCGAGGATGCCCGTAGTACCCCACAATTTGGATGTTATCACTTAACTGGCAACAGTCCTGGCCGAAGCTCTGCAAAGAGGACCAGTCCCATCACTGAGATCTGGATCTGATTCCACCCATGCTGAAAGATGGTTGGACATCTTCATGCGGACAGGTCCCCCAAAGTTTGCATGCTCAACAAACCCACTCGTAGCTGAAGAGTGGCTTCGTCAAGTAGGGAGAATATTCGAAGGAATTGAGTGCCCGGAAGAAAAGCGGGTGACTCTTGTCGAATTCATTCTGCAAAAGGATGCTGCAGCCTGGTGGAACAATCACAGGCGCATCCACTTGAAGGGAAGGAAGGCGACCAACATCTCTTGGAGTGAATTCATAAATGGATTCCGCAAGTGGTATTGGCCTGTGTCAGCACAACAAAGTATGAAGGAGCAACTTGCCCAGTTAACTCAGGGTACCCTTTCTGTTACGGAGTATGAATCGAAATTTTCTTCAATGCTTGAGCATGTCCCCGATGTTACTGGATCATTAGACCAGCAAATGTTTATGTTGCGACAAGGATTAAGAGAATCAATCCAAGATGCTCTAGCCCCTTTTGACTTCTCCGACTATGAAGCATTAATTGAGGCGGCTCGTCGAGTCGAAGAAAGGCAACGAACAGGGCGACCACCTCAATCAGGAGAGAAACAGAAGAATCAAGACCTCGGCCGTCAAAATCAATCAAAGCGTCAGAACAATCCAACTCAGCCTACCCCGATATGCCCTAAATGCAATAAACAACATTGGGGCGTCTGCACTTCAGCCAAGAGGGACAACACTTGTTTCTACTGTCATCAATCAGGCCATATCATTAGAAATGGCCAAAGAAGAAGGAGGTCGAAGGGCAATCAACCGAAAGATCGAGGCAACAGGCACCAACTCAACCTCGCATCTATGGGATGAATCGAGAAGAAGCTCGGGAAGCAACCGATGTCATATCAGGTACAATAATGTTTGAAAGTACCACTTCAACTGCATTATTTGATTCTGGTGCAACGCATTCTGTCATATCTGATACAATAGCTAGTAAGTTGTCAATACCGAAACAAAAACTAGAAGAAGAAATTCGTATAAGCTTGCCCAATGGTGAGAGGGTCAAATTGATAACTATGTCCATGGCGACATAAGAATTGGGGAACGAAAGTTTGAGGCCAAAAGACTGATCACCATCAACCAGGAGGCATACTTCAACCACTACCAATCTCTACTTGGAAATGGGAAGACATCTCAATGGATTTGGTAGTAGGACTTCCGAGAACGTCGATCGGAAATGATGCAATCTGGGTAATCGTCGATAGACTCACCAAATCAGCCCACGTTTTACCAATAAGAGTAAGTGAATCCATGTCAAGATTAGCCCAGAAATACATTGATCGCATTGTAGCCTTGCATGGAGTTCCGGTAACAATTGTATCTGACCGAGATACGAGATTCACTTCAAGATTCTGGAAAGCATTTCAGGAAGCTCTGGGAACACAACTCAATTTCAGTACTGCTTATCACCCTCAAACAGATGGACAGACTGAAAGAACGATCCAAAAGCTTGAGGATTTATTGAGAATGTGTGTCCTAGAATTTGGCGGAAACTGGGAGCAACACCTTCCTATGGTCCAATTCACTTATAACAATAGTTACCATTCGAGCATTCAAATGGCACCATATGAAGCTCTATACGGAAGAAGACGTCAAACTCCTATATGTTGGTTTGAAGTTGGAGAGAAGACTATGCTAGGGCCACAACTGATAGAAGACTCTCAGAAGGTTATCAATTAATTAGTCAGAGATCGACTTCGGTCGCTCAAGATAGTCAAAAGAAGTACTACGATAAGAAGCATCGCGATGTGGACTTTCAGATTGGAGAACATGTATTCTTGAAGGTAAAGCCAGGACTAGGCATCAAAAGATTTGGGAGCAGTGGCAAACTAAAACCAAGATATATTGGTCCATTTGAGATACTAGACAGAATTGGACCAGTTGCCTATCGACTAGCATTACCCCCGATTATGAGTGGAATACATAATGTATTCCATGTATCAATGCTAAGACGATACATCTATGATCTATCTCATATCGTCCAGTTCGATACAGAGATGTTAGAAGTACATCCAGACCTCTCATATGAAGTTATCCTAGATCAAGTCATAGACCGCAAGGAAAAACAACTAAGGAGCAAAACAATACCAATGGTCAAAGTTATTTGGAAAGGACGGTCAGCATAAGAAGCGACGTGGGAGCTCGAAGAAGATATGCAAAAGAGATACCCTGACCTATTTTGAGGTAACAAATTTCGAGGATGAAATTTTTGTAAGGGGGGAGATTGTAATATCCCGTGTTTATATAATCTAAATAAGAGTAATTAATAATGATGTTCGAGAACTAAATTGTACAATAAATCTGAAATCCACAAAATAGAGTCCACAGTTAGGTTCAGAAGGTCAAAAAACCTTAGAATCGACATATTATTTGCTAAAATATGAGATTATTAGGAAAAACACAATTTTCGGCGCAACCGACACGAATTTCGAGAAACTGAGAAATTGAGCAAGAATTTTTAAGAATTTGAGAAAACTGAGACCAAATTTGGAATCAGGACGTCGAAAAACCCCAGAGTAAGTATATTCATTTTCTTACACGTGGCGACATGCATGGCCGCCACTTGGTGACATATAAGGTCGCCACGCGGCGACACGTGGCTCCGTGCATGACTGCCATGTGGTGACATGCATGGATGCCATGTGGAGATGTGCATGGCTGCCATTTGGCGCCACATGGCGCCTCCATAGTTTCATGAGCACCATATGGCGACACGTGGCGACACGTGTCACCTCCGGAGAGTATGTAAAGAGCGATTTGGTTTTTTGGACTTTCCGGGAGTTCTAGAACTCGGATTTAAGTGATTTCAGTGGTGTTTGAAAACTACTATAAATATAAATCCAATGAAAGTATTCATTCATTCCAAATCCATTCAGTTTTTGGGAAATCAAGAGAGAGAGTGCGAGAGAGAGGAGAGAGAAAGTATCAAAATTCTGCCAAAATTGTGGGAGATCTTTGGGAGAAGTTCTAGAGCTAGAGTTTGACTTTGGATTCTATTTAGTTGCTGCAGAAGCGCCGTCAAAACCCCGCCAAAGTAATAGTCATGGTGCAGAGTACTGCGGAAGCGCTGCTAAAATCCTGAGCAAGGAGCAAGAAGACTGAGGTAGGTGGAAAATAATGCAATACGTATATGTTAAGTTAGTTTTCAGTAATGCGATAATTAGCAGTCATTATGTTGAAATAATGCCAAAGTTATGACATAAATCAGTTAATATACATAAATAATGATGAACTTCTGATAAACGTAACGAGGGGTGGAATTACGTGTATTCACGTAATAATGATGTCCCGAGTTCTCGTGCATGCATATTAACAATATGAAGTTTTGTATTCTGGAAATATGAAATTCTGAAAAATATCATATACAAGTACTTGTGATGTCAAAATTTAACTTACTCAATTGGTGTTTAGGAAAGTGGTTAGGGGTGAGCCAGTATCCCCCGAAAGGAAGGTGGTATATAACGGTACATTGTGCGACCACTGACCTTACACTTACCTGGCCAATATGCTAGTTAATGAGAACAACACGTTACTTAAATATGATATACAAATAAATGATGTGTATGATTTATGTTAGCTCAGTATTTGGCTCACCCTACCCGGGTCCCCTGTCTATGTGAGGGGAACATCTCGGGAGTAGCGCTCCCAATCCGGCAAAATTAGCCACTTACAATCCGCCTATGGAGTATCGATCCCACAGTGTTTTGTCCGAGGACCCTTATATCATGGGAGTGGCGCTCCTTCTGGGCTTAGCTAGCCAAAAATCTGTATTGTGTGACGTAACGCCTGCAAGTGAACGAGCCCTCCGGTTTGGCCGACCGGCGTACTATAAGTGCTAACTAGTAAATCAAATATTTTCGATATAAAAATAAATGGGTTTTACAAACAAATTAAATGAATATCTAGTGATGTGCTACTCTTCTGTTGTACTTGCATTTTGCTTAAAACATGTGCATACATATATATGTTGTGTTATTCTTTCAGGGTGAGTCAGAATGCTCACCAGCCTACTTATAGTTTTAGGTACCAATGCTGATATGGGCGCCCGTGGGCAGTGAGGATGACTACTATGTTTTGAGTTTACTATGTAAACGAAAATGTTATATCCAATCTGCTGATGTACATGTAAACTTTTATATAAATAAAATATGTTGGTTTTGTTGATTTCGCTCTAGAACTGTGTAACCATAAAAAGATCATTACCTCACATTTACTGTTCCCGCCTCGTTAACTCGAGCTTACCGGGCCGGGTGTGACAAGTTCGGGCAGTTTGGGTAGTTTTGTTGGAGGCGAAAAAGGCGACAAGCTGTTCCTGAAATGTGAGAAACTGAAAAGATGAAAAGTGAGCTTGCTAGAAAGACAAAATGTGAAAAGTCAGAAAAGACGAAAAGTGAGCTGAGCGCGCTCAGAAGCGTTCTGAGCGCGCAATGAACGGAAAGCAATCTATGCAACTGGGGAAGCGATCTGAGAGTGCGATGAACGGAGAAAATGTCCTGGTCGCTTTGTGAGGCGTTCTGAACATGTTATGAGCGCGGGAGCGCTCCAAGTGAAATCCGGGGCCCAAAGGGCGAGCGAGCCTGGAGAGGGCGGACACCCTCGAACCCCTTCACGGGAAGGGGTCTTGACCGTACCCCACTAGGGGTGCGGCTAGGCCGCACCCCAAAGGGGGTGCGGCTTGGCCACACCCCACTAGGGGTGCGGCTTGGCCGCACCCCAAGGGGGTGCGGCTGGGCCGCACCCCGCTACGGTTGCGGCTTGGCCTCACCCCCCTAAGGGTGCGGTTTGGCCGCACCATAAGGGGGTGCGGCTTGGCCCCACCCCACTAGGGGTGCGGCTTGGCCGCACCCCACTAGGGGTGCGGTTAGGTTGCGCCCCCGTGGGGGCGGCCTGCGCGCTACCGCGCGCGCTACAGTGCGGTAGCGCCGCGCGGTAGCGCCGCGCGGTAGCGCCGCGCGGTAGCGCCGCGCGGTAGCGCCGCGCGGTAGCGCCGCGCGGTAGCGCCGCGCGGTAGCGCCGCGCGGTAGCGCCGCGCGGTAGCGCTTCCTGGCTTGGCCGCACCCCGCCAAGGGTGCGGCTTGGCCGCACCCCACTAGGGGTGCGGTTAGGCTGCGCCCCCGTGGGGGCGGCCCGCGCGCTACCGCGCGCGCTATCGTGTGGTAGCACCACACGGTAGCGCTTCCGGGTGGTTTCGGGCGGTTTGGCGAGGGCGGTTGGCCATGGAGAGAGTGGACTTGCCACTCCCACATTCTCCCCCCATCATGGTAGTGGCTTTGGGGAGTAACTACCTCCTCTTACGCATATAAATGATCAGGAGCCTTATATGAATACGCATCAATAATGAAGTTTATTTGATTATTCGGCTAAATTTGAGCGGATTAGCATAAAATAGCTATATCATTTTATGTAGTTATAAAGATATAACATGCATTAGAAGTTTTTTTTAGGGAAATTTTTTAATCCCTTTAGAAATAAACTATTTCTTGTGTGCCTAAGAGGATCATTTACGGTCCGTTTGACACGGCCGTGGCGGTCGTGAACACGATGATTACGAACTGTCTTTCGTGAACGCTCGATCCCACCTAAGGAACTCCATCCATTTTTATGCTTACATTTTTTTAAGCGACGGTCATATATGCTCATTGTTATGTCAAATGCATATTCGCGACAGTTGCATTTTTGTCCAAAATCACATGAGCAAAGACGCAACCCCAAACGGACGACCATGTACAATATTTTATTTTATTTCAATTTAAATAGATTACAATAAATTGATTAACAAAAAAACAAAAACAAAATGAATTAGAAAGATACACAAAGCAGCAGCTTAATTAACTTGATTTAATAATACATTTAAAATATATATATAAACCATGCAAGAAATTTCCCTGGCGACAATAATGCAGGTATCTGAAAATTATAAATAATATTAAAATGACAAATTGTCGGAATTTAATAATAAAAATAAAAGTACAAGGGTTTTCAATTATTATGCGCCATTTTCTGGACACGTGGACAAAAATAAAACACCATTTGGATTAGCATTTAATAAATCAGAATGTCAACTCCATGCATACGTGGAGACAAAATGCTGCGAAATAATATATGCCAAGTAGTCTCTCAAAATAATAATTTAAATAAAAAAAAGACCTGAAAAAAATAAAACAACATTTTTATTAGCATTTAATAAATCAAAATGTCTCAATCATGATGACGTCTCAATTCTATCCACCACTTATTTTAGTGGTGCGATGCAAAATTGAATTTTCGAAGGAATTTTTTTTATTAACTCTAGGGCCATATTATTCTCTGGTGTATTTAACGATGGTTAAAAAAAGCTCATGTTATGTGCAAATTGATTTTGGCCACGTGTAAATCATCAAAATTCGTGCTTTTTAAAAATAAGTTTTATAGGTGCATTTTTAGGAAAAGTGTTCAGCATCAAAGTTGTAGATCTCGTCGAGATCTACAACTTTCATGTTGAAAAGTTTGCCTAAAAATGCACCTATAAGACGTATTTTCAAAAGGCGCGAAACATCTCACAATAGTCTCGCGCATTTTGAAAATACGCTTTATAGGTGCATTTTTAGGCAAAATGTTCAACACGAAAGTTGTAGATCTCGACGAGATCTACAACTTTGATGTCGAACACTTTTCCTAAAAATGCACCTATAAGACGTATTTTCAAAAAGCACGAGTTTTGATGGTTTGCATGTAGCTAAAACCAATTTGCACATAACATCAACCTAAAAAAATTTTGCACAATATATTCATAATATATATATATATAATTTTAATACTGATGCATAATGATTATGGTAAAACAATCAAGCGATTGCGATTAGTGTGAATGTGTCACAATTAGATATGAGAATTCACCTAATATATATGTAACTAAAGTCTGTAAACGAGCTCTTTTCTTTCTTGTCCGCTTTGTTGATGCACGGACTACGCCCTTGCGATCCCAAATTAGAGGTGCACGCGCTTCGCCATGCACGCGGGATGTCGTGAAAATTCTTTTACGCATTTCAAAATTACAAATAAAGGTTACACTTGAGAATCAAAACAAACTTTTTATTTCATTCAAATATAATTTATAATAGTAAACTAATATTTTACTTTCAAATTTATTTCCTCTTGCTCTTTCATCATCATCTATCTCACATACTAATTCAGTTATCAAATATGCATATTCTATTATATGTAATATATGTTAAGGTATATTTAGCATGTGTATCATATGTTAAACGGAACCCTAACGGGTCCGTTAACGGGTCGTCGGGGATTTAGGGTTACGCCTATAAATACCCCGCTTCATTCTCGAAGTGTTTCTCTCGTGAACCCTTAGCCCCCCCTCTCCCGTGCGGTTTCCCCTCTCCCGTAACCGCTGCTCACGATCGCAAGAGGACGCCTGCTGTGCTTCATCCCTGTCGTTCAACGGAAGGAAGGAGACGACGTTGTGGCCGATCCCCGTCTGTGTGTAGAGAAGAAGTTCGCCGATCGTCGCCTGCAAATTGTGTTTTTCCTGTGTGGATTCGCTGTTTTGTCTTCGCCGATCGCAAGGACGAAGAAGCCTGTAACCGCCCTTTCTCTCTTGCGGTTTATTCTTCGATCGTTGCCGTCTGCAAAAAACACCGATCGATTTCTCTTCGTTCGTCGCTCTCCCAGTAACTGTAGGACTCGCCGATCGGCAGTCACTGAAGCCATCGTCGACGTCTACCCCTCTGGTTCCGGACGAGCGCAGAAGGAAGAATCGCGGACTGCCGTTGAAGGATAGGTCGCTCCCTGCGCTGCTCCTCGCCGTGCCCTAGTTTGCTCCCGGCGTCTTCTTCCCGATCGACGGTGTTGAAGCCCACTTCTCCTGTGCGTCTTCTACGCGTGGAAGACCGCCGCTCCTGCGCAAAGAGAAGTAACTGCCGCCAGTGTCGCTGCCGTTTTCAGAAGTCGGTGTTGACGCCAGCGCTGCCGCTCTACAACCGCCGCTTTTGGAGTTCGCCGGAAGCAGTGAAGCGCCTCCCTCTGCCGTCGCCGAGGAGATCGCGCCCGCAATCCCGCCTCCGAAGGAGACGATCGCGTGGATCGTGCCGCGTAACTGCCGTTGTTTCGTGGGATTCGAACCGCTATCGCCGGGCGTTAGCGGTAACGCCAGGCGATAACCTCCCCTGCTGCTACCGCCAGAGCTACCGCCCGGGCTACCGCCAGGCGATAACCTTTTTGCTTGTGGAGATCCGTTCTTCCGTGTTTCAGCCGCCACCTCCAGATGGCCTCGCTTTCGAAGAGAAGCAGTCTGTCCTCTCCTGTGCCGTTGATAAAGCTGGAGAAATTCTCCCATTCGGAGTTCAGTGCCTGGAAGAGGAATACCCAGTTCGGTATGAAATATCTGAATATATTTTATACGCTGCAGACTGACCTCGCAGATTTCAAAGGTGAAGACGACGTTGCTCAGTGGATCAGCGACGAAGACTTCTGTCGCGATTATCTCCTGAATTGTCTCTCCAATTCACTGGCCGAGACATTTGGGAAACTGAAGACAGCGAAAGAGATCTGGACTGCGCTGGAAGATCAGTTCAAGGAGGAGGAGAACATGTCCAAGACGCATCTGGTGGACAGGTTCATGGGATTCACCTTCACAGAGGACAGGGAAATCCTTCCCCAGATCGCAGACCTGGAGAATCTGGTGGCCAAGCTCAACAGTGAAAGTCTCTCTCTGCCAGATGGGTTCGTTGCTGGTGCCATCATCTACAAGCTCCCCTCAGCATGGTACTCTTTCAAGACGGAGATGTATCGCAAGAAGACTCAGGTCAGTCTGAAAGAACTCAAGCGGTTCATCTGCATTGAGGATGAGAATCGGACAAGGCATGTGAAGGAGGTGGTGAGCAAGCAGCAATCTGCTGCTAATATGATCACACACCCGAAGAGGAAGCCTAGATCTGATCGGACTCGACCTCCCTCCAGTGCACCCGCAGTAGTAGACACCATCAAGAAGATCAAGAAGTTCAAAGGCAAGTGCTACAACTGCAACAAGTGGGGTCACTGCGCTTCTGAGTGCAGGAAACCAAAGAAGCCCGATGCTAACCCACCAAAGCCTGATAACAGAACACACATGCTCCATCAGACTGCGCCCTCCCACTTTGTTGCCAAAGATGGGAACGTTCAGGCCAGTACTGACTGGTGGTTGGATTCGGGGGCGACCTGCCACGTCTGCAACAACTCCGCACTGCTGAAGGATGCCACTCCAGCCTCTGAGACAGTTACCGTGGCAAATGGAGCTACTGCTGCGGTACTCCAGACCGGGACCGTGGATCTGCTCCTCTCTTCAGGTACGCATTTAATTTTGAAAGATGTTAAATACATTCCTACATTAGCTGCTAATTTAATATCGATTAGTTTGTTAAGCGATGCGGGTATGTCCTTTAACATTAGTGGTGGTAGGGTGACATTAATGGTTAACTCACATTATTTTGGTTGTGCGTACGTCGTCAACGGAATGTATCATTTGAGTCTAGCAAACGAAGTAGTCAATCAGGTTAGTTCTACTTTGATAGATCCTAAGACTTTACACGCAAGACTAGGACATGTCAATTATAGAAAACTACTCCTGCTAGCTAGAACTCATAACATCCCCTTAGACACTAAAACCAAATTCGACAAATGTGAGATATGTGCTCAAACAAAGATAACTAGAACACCATTCAGTCCGGTGTCTCGGAGCACACGTTTACTAGAGTTGATACACTCCGACATTTGTGACTATAAGAGTTTTGTCACACGTGGTGGTCGGAAGTACCTGATAACTTTTATCGACGACTTCTCTAGATATACTCACATTTATCTCTTAAAATCAAAAGATGAAGCTTTTGAAAAATTTCAAATTTTCAAAAATAGGGTTGAGAACCAGTTGGATTTGAAAATTAAACGACTTAGGAGTGATCGAGGAGGCGAGTACGTCTCAGGTGAGTTTAGGGATTTTCTTGCTAGCAATGGCATAATACCTGAAACCACTGCCCCTTATTCGCCCCAGTCAAACGGTATTGCCGAGCGGAAAAATAGAACTTTAACAGAAATGTTGAATTCTATGTTGTTGACTGCCGGTATGCCTGCCGCTTATTGGGGAGAAGCAGCCCTCGCGTCGAATCACATCCTAAATATGGTTCCTCATGCTAAATTGAAGCAAACCCCGTATGAGCTTTGGTTTAAGAGACCGCCCAGATTTGATCACCTCAAAACCTGGGGTTGTATCGCCTATGTTAGGATACCTGACATAAGGAGATCTAAGTTAGGACCTAAGACGAACACTTGTGTGTACCTAGGATGTGCGGTGGATAGTGCTGCAGACCGATTTCTAGATCTCTCTACCAACACGGTTATTGAGTCTAGAGATGCTGTGTTCTTTGAGGACAAGTTTCTTAGAGATAAGAACCTGACTCTTCCAGGTCTGCCAGACACCAGTTCTGATACCCTCGTTGGGACGGAACTACGACTCCCTGACACTGAGCCGGTTCACACTAGTGCCCTAGAGTCCACTAGGTTATCTAATAGGGAACGTGTTCCTAAAAGCTTCGGTACAGATTTTGTGACTTACCACGTTGAAGCTGATCCATCCACCTATCAGGAAGCGATGCGATCTAGGGATTCCCTGTTATGGAAAGAAGCCATTGATGATGAGATGCACTCTCTCATGGAAAACCACACTTGGACGTTAGTTGACCTACCCAAAGGAGCTAAGACCATTGGGAGCAAGTGGGTTCTTAAGAAGAAACTGAATCCAGATGGAAGTATCGCCAAGTACAAAGCCCGTCTAGTCGCCAAAGGCTTCACTCAAGTGAGTGGAGTTGACTACTTTGATACATACTCACCTGTTTGTCACATTGCAACGATCAGGGTTCTTCTCGTTATTGCATCTATTGAACGTTTCGTCGTTCATCAGATGGACGTTAAGACTGCATTTTTAAATGGAGATCTAACTGAAGAGATCTACATGCGTCAACCTGAAGGGTTCGTCGTGCAAGGTCTCGAAACCAAGGTCTGTAAGTTGATTAAGTCACTCTACGGATTGAAGCAAGCACCAAATCTATGGCACGAGAAGTTTGACACTTGCGTAAAGGGCCTGAATTTTCAATCCAGCCTTTCCGATAAATGTCTATACATACGGACAAGTCCTCACTCCGTCGCTATAATCTGCTTGTATGTTGATGACATGCTTATTCTGGATACTGATCAATCTGAGGTGGAAGACGTTAAGGCTACCTTGAAGTCCAAATTTAGCATGACTGACTTAGGTGTGGTGAAGACCATCCTAGGCATGGACGTGAACTCTACGGATAAGGGAATCACCCTCAGCCAGAGTCACTACATCCGGACTCTACTAGAAAAGTGGGGTTATGATAAGTGCAGGAAGATTGAGACTCCATACGACTATAATAATAGACTGAAACCTCATGACGGTTCACCTATTCGCCAGTTGGATTACTCCAAACTCATTGGTAGTCTCATGTATGCTACTACCTGCACTAGACCCGACATAGCCTTTACGGTTGGCATGTTGAGTAGATTCACTAGTAACCCTGGAAAGGACCACTGGGACGCCTTGGAAAGGCTAATGCGATACTTAAAGTATACTGAGCAGTATGCTTTATGTTACATTGGACACCCTCCTGTGCTTGAAGGGTACTCTGACGCCTCCTGGTGCTCAGACGTTGGTGATAGTAGGTCCACTAGTGGTTATGTGTTTACCCTAGGAGGAGCCGCAGTAGCTTGGAAATCTAAGAGGCAAACGTGTATAGCACTATCCTCTATGGAATCCGAACTCTATGCTCTTGCTTCAGCTGCCGAAGAAGCAGAGTGGGTCAGAGATTTGGTTATGGATATTCCAATGACGAGTCTGAAAATGAACTCTATCTCGATATTTTGTGACAATCAAGCCACAAAAACCATTGCAACTAATTCCCTATTCAATGGTAAGCGAAGGCAACTACGGATGAAACAGGCCTGGTTGACCTATCTCACCAGTCAAGGGATCATTTCCCTCTTGGACGTGAGATCCAAAGATAATGTAGCAGATGTCCTTACCAAGGGCTTATGCAAGGTTCTTACATCTAAAACATCGGGGGATATGGGATTAAAGTCTATTTAGTGGGACTTAATACCTATATTTGTTTAAGATTTTAGAACCGAGTCTGCCTACATTCACGCATCTAGACTGAGTACACTGAAGTATTCCAGATGTTACTTGATGAAGCCTGAGATTGTTTAGTTGCTAGTCATTCCAAACTTGATGACTTACACAACTACTTCTTTTCAAAGGCTGAATTGGGTATCATTCCAAAAACAAGTACTAAAGTTGCTGATATGCGTCCTGATATTAAGATCATTACTTATATCATTCCAAACTTGATGATATATTGGTCACAGCTTGTTGTATCATTCCAAACTTGATGATATAATACAATTGTGAAACGTTTGGTAATAATCTTAATAATCGAAGGAACATAGCTTGGTTCTATAAAACCAAATTTCTAATTTTGTGTAAATTAGATAAGAGATGCGGACATGTGAGTCTTTCTTCCTAGTTAGAGTATTATGTTCAAAATTGTAAGAACTAATCACTTTACTTTTGATATGCATATGTATGGATTCATTGAGTTTGTTCTCATGACATTCAAATGTTTAAATGAAGATCATTTGGAGTCTGGAGGAGAGAAAGTGGATTTCGATATGGATGGAGATGATCTGCTGTTTGAGTAGACCGACCCGTCACCTGTTTGAGTTCTGTTTTTCAGATTACTGTTCTTGCTTCTGCTTTAGCTTTTGCATGTTTGGAACATGCTTGAGTTTAGATGTTTGATCTAAAACTCTTGTTGCTTTTAATCTGAAACTCATTCTGTCGTTATCTAACTAATATGTTTTGTTTAACCTGTTATATGATACAATTGCTACAATATATGAGGAGAATGTTAAGGTATATTTAGCACGTGTATCATATGTTAAACGGAACCCTAACGGGTCCGTTAACGGGTCGTCGGGGATTTAGGGTTACGCCTATAAATACCCCGCTGGGGGCAACGGGTAGTTCATTCCAAACTTGATGTTCACTCGGATGCTTCGAGCACCGTTTCAATACATATGTGTGTATGCGCGCGCGCATGTAAATTATAGCATCATATATACAGTGTGATTATAATTTACTTAGTGTAATATTTTTTGAACAATAATCTGTTTGAAAATATAATATTAACTTTTAGTCTGTTGTTATGAATGAATCACGACAAATAGATGATCAGATTACTCGAGCACTTGGCAAATTTGCCGACTTCTTGGTCCCTACCGTGCGGCATTGGTTTCTTTTTTTATATAAGAAGTTGAATTTATATATTGTAAAAATTGAATTTATGCCCTTGTATATACTCTCATGTCCTATTCCATAGAAAATGTCTCCAAAATGAATTGAAGGAGTGAGTTTCATCTATTATTAAATTTACTCAAGAAATATTAGCCCTATCATGGATTCCATTTGTTAGGCTGTTCTGTTTTTTCTTATATATACAACATGGAAGAAAATTTCAAGGATAAGAAGATTATTGATTATATATAAATATTAAAATAAAAATAATAGTACAAAGTATGAATAGTGAAATAGCAACAAATGTATTTTAAACATGACATGCATGCTAGGAACCCCACATGAATGATTTGACAAGTCTTGACTTGTAGTCACTGGAAGCAATCAACAATATTTTAAATTAATGTATAAGAGTGACTTAAAATAAACACAATATTAATTAATTAATGCAAAAGTTAGTTATACATCACTTTTCAAATTTTGTTAAAAAAAATTTCATCCAGAATCACAGATGCATATATCATCATGCATGTCAAATCAATTTTAATAGAGTTGATTGGTTTGATGGTACCTCCTAGAAAATATTGCTGACATTCCTAATGACAACCTTCCTCGAAAAGACCGATGACATGTCGAGTGACACCGTAACATAATAGGTGTGGGAGCTCTGCTAAAAACTTTTTAGATTTTTTGGATTTTCACCATTACTTTTAATTTTGAGATAGGGTATAATTACTTGAGTGGACATTGTATTTTAATTTTTTTTAAATAGATTATAATATATGTTAAGTCATTAAATTTTAAAAAAAAAAAAGAACATTTGGCAATTTTGAATGTTTCACCAAAGACAACTTTTCCCTTCTAATATTATATATATATATAAATACACGAGTCGACAACCCCCCCCCCCCCCACCCCCCGGTCAGGCCTCACTTCGGTCGGCTGAATCGGGCTGATTTTCCGCTCTCCCGAAAATACCCTCCCCCGCCTCATCAAGGAAATGAAATCGCGGCTTTCTTTCTCGCGATCTGCCGGACCTTTTTCTCCCGCATCTCTCTCGCTCGCTCTTCTCAATCGTTGCACAGGGACGGGGAAGAAATTGTCGATCCCTCTGAAGCCAATCTCCCAAGCCCTCGCTGCGTGAAGCCGATCTCCCAATCACGCCTACGGTTCCCAATTCGCCGACTCCGCCCCTATTCGCGCGAGCGTCTTTCTCCCTTCCGATTCCTCGCAGCGTTGGCGACGGCGATTTCTACCGGCAAGTCTTCAGATTCCTGGCGCGACGGTCGACTCTAGGTTTCGCACCTCCCGCTCCAGCCGCTTCCCCCATCCATTCGGGCGATCGACTTGTGACTGCTGTTTGGGATCTTCTCCTCTTCCTCTGGTGCAACAGCTGCTGTTTGAGCGCATCTCCATTCCTTTTTCTTGTGCTGCTGCTGCTGCAGGGGAAAGCTTTGTGAGTTCTCTTTTCCTCTTCCTTTTCTCTATTTCTCTCATTTCTTTTCCTTCTATGGTTGCCGACTGAGGGTGTTTGTGTTAGGATTTTTGTGCGGCTGTCTTAGGGTTTTGCTAGTAATGGCTGTGCTGAGGTTTTATCGTGAGTGTGTAAAGGATTGTGCTGCCTTTTCGTGTTTGGGGTATGTGCTGGCTGGATTCCTGCAATATTGTGTTAAGTAGAATTGTGCTGGGCAGTGTCGTTGGTTGGTTTTGCTGTTTGTGTTGTGTGGTGCTGCTGTTGGATGGTTGTGTTGTGCACTAAGGTGTTGTGTTGTGCTGTGTTGCTGTGTAAGTGAATGACATTCAGTTTGTTGGAAGGGTTTGTGTGCTGCTATGCCATGAGTGGGTGTGTGTTGGCAGAGTGTGTTGGCAGAGATGGGTATTGTGCCGTGGGTTGTGAGAATGTGCGGTGCTGATTTTGTGCTGTGCAAAAATTGTGCAGTGAAGTGCACTAGATATGTGTGTTGTGGTGCTGTAGTGTACTGTTAAGTGGCTTTGTGTGTGTGATTATGTGTTGTACAGTACAGCAAGGTGCTATTTTTAATTTATGTGGGGGTATGGTGCTATATATATATTGGTAGTGTGTGGTATAATGTAGTTTGTGATGGCAGTGAAAAAGATGTGTGAAGTGTGTGGTGTAGTGGCTATGGTGGTGTTTTGTGAGGTGTACTTGTGAGGTGGCAGGGAAATCAATGTGTTATAGTGTGTGTATGACGTTTGTTTCGTCAAAATGAACGGTAGACACCAGAGATAGCTAGATTAATCCGCATAAAAATAGCTGCCACACAAGTAGAAATAACAGACGATTGAGCTAGCACAGAAGCCCTTGCATCATATTTAATCATATATATAATTAAAATTTACATTGACATAGATATATCAAGTAGTTGATGCTCACTGAAATTCGTGTGAGCTTTTACATCAAAGGTTGGAAATGGGTTTGATCCCTTGTATATGAGGTTTGTGTTGAAACACTTGTGTTAATTTTTCAGAAACTTCAACTTTCTCCCAACATTCATATGGTGAAGAGCTAGGAGTTGAGGCATAATAATCAACTGAAGTTTGGACAAAAACACCACCGTGGTGTTCTTAAAGACCTCAAGCGCTTCATCTGTCGAGGCCTAGGCTCCTTTTGGCGTGGTGTTCTTGCTCCTGTGAGTTTGGACAAAAACACCACCGTCATAGAATGTATGTTTGGCATGATAATGGTTAAGACCACCACCAAGAAAATAAAACTGCTTTTGAACATAAAAGTGGATGAAGTTCCTTAGGTGAGGTCGGGCGTTCACGAACGACAGTTCATAACCACCACGTTCATGGCCGCCACCGCCGTGCCAAATGGAGCCCTAGTAATACAATACTTACACGACACAATATCTATGGCACAACTTAAGATTCCTCACCTCATATTTTTTTTGCTATCTTGAATGATCCCCTGTATATTAAGCCAACCTCTTATACTTGGTTTCTCTTAAAAGCATCAAGCCCTTGTCCTTGTAGTTTGCATCTGTAAATAAGGTTCTGAAATACTTAGGTAGATACTAAATATATGCATCAGAATTGGAATCTAGCAATTCATATGGGTAAATTTTATGTAAATTCATTTTTTTTCTGTGTGGAATGCACTTGTCTTCACTTTCCTTCACCACAGATAACAAATGTGAGCTTTCTCTGAGAGTTTATCCTCATGAAACCTGTAGTATTACGATATCAGAATGCTCATTCTTGTGATGAACTGTAACTATATCATGTTTCAGGTTGGGGACAATGAACGGTATCGACCTTGTGCTGCGGGACATTGCGAAAACACAACGATCGGAGGAGACCCTCATCCATCGCTGCCCCGAAATTCCTCCAGAATTGATTCCGACCCAAACACCGCCATTCTATTCGTCAGCGTTCGACCGCCCCACTAGCGAGCCGTGTGTTTGTGGCAAGCAATCTGGCACGTTGAACAAGATTCAGGAGGATTGGATCAAGAACCAGCTGAAACTGATTGAGGATGGCATGTGCCCTCCTATCCGAATCGATCCACCTGTGCCACTGTGGAGCAAGCGTCCAAACCTGAACGCATACCTGCTGAAACCGTTGTTCGTGATCGATCCAGAACGGCAGTACAACGTCAACGTGACATCGGGTGCATGTCCATCTTGCAACAAAGTCGGATTTCTTTTTCGTAAGCAATTCAGTGCCCCGCGAATCATCGATTGCATCGACACAATTGCATATGCTCTCTGTGCTCGATACGTGTGCAGGAAGTCGCAAAGCTCAGGCGGCTGTGGTGCCACGTTCCATGTCATGGACGAGGCCAAAAATGAGAAGTTGATCCCAGCGCCCATCATCCTTAACTATCCCGTGCAGCTGTTCGAACAGAGCGCGCACGACGTCAGTCTTGTTCAAATGGCATATGACTTGTACACGTCCCGTTCCGGCAGTGCTGATGCTGCAAAGGTGATTCGTTGTGCCCGAACGACTCGATACATGCGTCAAGCCGCGCTATATCGTGGTCACGTGTCGTGGTATTTGAAAATGCGCGCTCGGGATGCCGCACTTGGGCAATCGTCATCGTTTCAGGATCCGATAGTGTTTATCGATTTTCCGTCGTTCTTTCAGCATTGCAACGGGTACAATGGCACACTCGGTCCAGTGGAATCAACGCTGACAGGCCTGGTCAATGACTGCATTGCTCGTCAACTCCCGTTCTTCAACCGAATGGAAGGCGCTATCACCGGGACTCATCTCTCGGCCGACCATCATCACAACGTGCCGGGACGCATGAAATTGACGGATGAGTTCAACGGAAGGAAATTCGCCCCCGTTGATGGACTGCACTCCGTCATGAACGAGCGCCAACAAATCCTCTCCCATCAATTCACAGCCTCAACTGGCAATGCGGAACGTCGATCTGTTGGTCGGGGTTTGCTGAAACGGTACAACGCTTACGGTATTGATACTTCGCTGCTCATTATATACCTGGACAAGTGCTGCGATGATCGGGAATGGCTGGAAGATTTTGAGAACATCATTGTTCTCCTTGACAATCACCATCTGATCACGAGGTACCGGGACAATTCGAACGGCACGGATCGTGCTCGACACGAACAATTCATGGTTGCCGTGGCTGAAATCATTGTTGGCACTGGACAAGCTCCAATGCGGGAAGGCTCAATCATTGAGGCTGAATTGGATGCATTGTTGGATCGCATTCAAAAGTGGGAAATAGGGAATGATGTGCCCCCATCCAAGCGCATCGTGATGAGTAAACTTCTCGCTTGCCATGATACGCAGAAAAAGCATATCAGAAATTGCTTAACACCGCCTGCATCCGCGTCGACTATTGTTGTGGATCGCTTTTTTCGTTCGAGTTTACGCCGTGGATCGGGGAAGAATGAAAATTTGTGGCGCCATGGACGAGCCATTTGCCCGGAGACCATTTCCGTGGAAGGAGGGAACTTGTTGCTCCATGCAGTTGTCGCTCAAATCAATTTTCGAGGTGAACTCCAATTCGATCCGCGCTGGGCGTATTTGCCAATCTCTGGGATGCATATCATTCTCACTCAGTATCTCGCACTATTTCCGACCGATGGCATCACTCCCTCGCCTACGTCTCTGTCGACGATGTTTCATCTATTGCCTCTTTCGATTGATGATTGTGAGGACGAATTTGGATTGACGACAGCGTTTGGACAATCCCTTCCTCAACTGCCCGAAATTCCTGCAGGGCAACTAGAATCAATTGGAATGGTCGCAGAATCAATCGCCGATAATGCAATTTGGTCGAGTCACACGTTCGATGCGATTGTGCACGATGCCCTTGATGTTGCCGCTGATGTTGTCGAGCGGGCTAACGATGATCATCGCATCATTGAAGATGATGATGTTGCACCGCGGCACGATGTTGATCCGAACCATGTTGATGACGTCAATCTGTTGATTGGCGCCGAATCTGGCGTCAAAGTGAGCAACACGCCCCATTCCATTCAATCCAATCGCAAGCGCCGCAAACCAGGACCAACATCGCATGAGCGCAGCTCTTCATCGAGTCACAATAAAAAATCTCGCAGCCTCAACACATTGGGCAATGAACGTCAGTCGGCATTACAAGGGCTTAATATCTGGGAAGCTGTCATGAGCACTTCACCAATGATCAACCCCTTAGAGCGTCGCTTGCTCCGAACGATTGCTCTCAAATTTCTTATGCCCGATGGACTCCATGATCTGAAGGATTTCCCCATTGAATCCTTACATCCTCCACAATTGCATCGAATATGGTCTATTCTTGTCTCGGCATTGCGTAGCACCAATTTTCCTTTCAAACGGTTCATTCGGCTAAAATCAGAACAGGTCCTAAAACAACACCTGGAGGATATGGTTGCCCAAGCCCGATTCAGATTGCCCATTCAACGAGCAGCGCCCAAACGCAGCATCATTACTGCCCTGAATCAAGCAGCATCAGTTATTGCTCCATTGCGGTCGCCCTCTGTTGCCAGTTTCAACATTGTGCAGTTGGAAGAGACCGTGACGTCGACTACAACTCGAATTATCACCTTGGCAACCGGCGACAATCAGAGTTCACGTCAACCCCATGCATCAGATCTGCAATCTACGCCCGAACAACTCATTGAAGGATCATCGGACGATATCATTGATCGACTAGTTCAGCAAGAGATTGATGCTGGGCATGCCGGCAACATTCATTGGACCAAAGTGGTCGCCCCCGCGTACGCTCGCATTGCTTCCCATCGTGAGGACCTGCTCGAGATGACCCACAAGGAGATCAAGAATCGTTGGGAGTATCTTGCACGGCTCAAGAAGCGTGCGACATCAACCACATCAGCACAACCAGGTCGTCATTTCTGTTTGCAATTGCATTCCGAGGCGGCCCCCCAACACGGCGATCTAGGCTCCCTCAACATTCCACCGTCGTCGCCGGTCGTACCATCAGTTCCAGCAGCATCTCCGACCAACCCGAATTCAAATCAACCGGCCTCTTCTGCAATCATCACGACGGCAGAGGAACTTGCTGTGGCGGACATGTCCGCTGTCGACGAGATTGGTTCGCGTCCGCTATTCATGGTCGATCAACAGTTGCCTAGTTTGAATCAAATATTGGAGGCCACTGTCCCTACCCCATCTGCAGGGGAGCCGTTTTCCCAAGCAGAGAAGGAGCTGCTCAATTACTTGCTCACCAGTCCAGCAGAGCGCTCCCATGTGAAATCGGCGACTGGTGATCAAACGTCTTGGAAGAGGCTGGCCAAACGTTTCTTGTACTGGGCGCGAGTAGCGCGGGTATTGGGGATGAACCAGTTTCGGATCAGATCCGATGGGCAGCTCAAGCAAAAGGTCAAGGATGATAACAAGAAAAAGAGCTTGCAACACTCTTTATGAACCGCGGGCGGGTAATCGTCTAGGGATGACCGATATCTTTCATCCGACTTGAGGAAGAGAATTGTAATTAATATTATCAAATCGTCGTATTTGTAATACCCACTTGGGGTTATTAGTCTTTTATGTCCTTACTCATGTATATGTACGAACAAAGACCTTAGTTCATGATTATTCAAACATGATTTCTCATTCGACTTTGACATTATAATTACTTAATGTCTTGTAACATTTGATTGAGTTTTTTTAATATGCTTGCTTTCAGGTGCTGCTGATTTCCCAGGCTTTCACGTGCTCTTAAAGCAGCTCGTGTCTCCATTAATCACTCAGTTATCCGATAGACGGTCAAGTATAGTGAAACAAGTGTGCTTAAATTTTGATGATGGTACATAGTTTGGTTAAGTTATTATGGTTGCTCATTAGGCTGCACCTCGCTGCCCTGGATCGCCATTTATGAGCTCGTCCAGCAACCACAAGTATTCTCTCCTCTCCTCCTACCAACAGATCTTCGTGTAGACTCCTACAAGAGAGCTCCTTGGGCGCATAGGAGTTGTCTACTTCAGTTTCACCAAATTTCCACATAACTAGTTGTTTTAGTCCAACAATCAACAAAAATGGGTAAGTAGGATATCTGATTGGAAGTTTCTGATGGAATATGGATGCCCACCTAGCTAATTGCAAATGATTTAGCCTTAATCAGCCGCTGGAACTCATAGCAGGCGAGAGTCGAAAATGATGAACCGCACCGCCATCTCCCCATATTGTCAAGTTTGTAGCAAAAAAAAACAATATTTTTATGTTTATATACTAGAGAATGATTAAGCAGGAAGCTGCATGTTTCCCATAAACCTAATACTACATGATTACACTCATAAAGCAGCAACAGCAGCATGTCTTTCTCTTTTGCATCTACTAATGGGCATTTGTTTGAGATTCTTGATTGCAATCAGCTTTAGCTTTGTTTGGGATTTTTGTTGTATATGATTGTTAGGATTTAAAGGATTGAAAGGAAGAGTGTTATATTTGCATGGAATTGTTGTGTATGAAATTGTTTGTGTATGGAATTGTTTCTGCTTAACATTGTATTAGAGCCCTAGCACTCTCGTTATCCCGCTCGCCGTCGGTCACTGTTTTAAAACCGTCAAATATATTTTTTTATAAATCTGCTAAGTATTTGCCACGGTTTCATACCGTGGCAAATACTTTTTTTAATAAAATTGACAGAGTATTTGCCATGGTTTTATTCCATGGCTAATAATGGTCTATTACCTGTGCGCCGGCCGTGGCTAAAGAGGTTTTGCCACGGTTTTGGACTTTTAGCCACGGAAATTCGCCGTGGCTAAAAGTCCTTTTTCTAGTAATTTTCCCTCTTTTCTTCCCCTCCCCCTCTTTTCTTTCTCTCCCCTCCCCCCCCCCCCCCCCCCCCCCTTTTTCCCCCTCATACTGGAGTGGAACCCGGCGGCCCCCCCCCCCCCCCCCCCCCTCCCCGCAGGTTCGCCGGAATAATACAAAGAAAGCTTAAGTTCTTTGATTTTGAACAAAGAACTCGTCGATCATGTTGCATCATGTAAATAAAAGGTATTTTTCCCATCACCAATCTTTCATAAGATTTGTAAACACTTGCAGCTGTCTCATATATGTTGAGTTTATGATCCAGGGTTTTAATTTTAGAATTTTGTAAACAACACTGACATTTGGAATGGACCGAATAGTTGAGCCAAACCAGCCCGGTTCAACTTTTAATGCCTTAGTAAAAAGTATGATGTCAAATCACCAATCTTTCATATAATTTTCAAACATTTGCAACCATCTCACAGTTAGTTGCATTGTGTGTAGGCCAAAATGTATGGAATTTTCCATCTACTAAGTCATTTAATGTGCTCTTTGAATTTATGTTTTGCTATTAATTAGGGCCGGTATTTGTAGCTCATTACATCGCATTTCCGCCCTAACCTATTAATCCTTCCTAATTTTGATTTCTCCATTGCCAATTTATCATTCTATGTCCTTGGCCTCATTAATTTATAGACTTCCTATTTTTCTTGTCATGGACTCAAAATTAATATTTCTTTATAATATAGTATATATATATATATAACTACTATATAGAAGAAGTTGTCTTTCGTGCAACATTCAAAATTGTCAAATATATCCTCATTCTTTTACTCCAATAACTTAATATATACTATAAACAAAATGAAAATTCATAAAATGTAATGACTATTTGTGTAATTACATGGTATCTTTATAATAAAAATAATGATAGAAATTCATAAAATTCAAAAGTTTTTAATAGACCTACTATGGTAGGTTATCATTAGCCTACAAAAACTAATTTTGAAATATAATGCTTACTTTAAAATGATTTTTTGTTAAAATATAAATGTTTTTGAAAAAAATAATTATAAAATATTGATGTATATTTTTTTACGATCATTTTGAGTACTCATATGTATATGTTGCGGGCGAAGCCCGACGTCGCCGGATGGGTACTGTCGAATGCGGGCGCAGCCCGCTCGAATGCAGGCGCAGCCCGCTAAAAATCAGCGAGCACACTCAAAATTCATAAAATAGCCTTTGGTGCAACATTCAAAAATGTCAAATATAGCCTCATTGTTTTACTCAAATGACTTTAACATATATTATGAAAAAATGGAAATTCATAAAATATAATGCCAATTTGTGTAATTATACTATATCCCTATAATAAAAATAATGATGGAAATTCATAAAATCCAAAAGCTTTTTAGTAGACCTCATACACATACTATGGTAGGTAATCATTAGAACTACTTTAAAATAATTTTTTGTTAAAATATAAATATTTTTGAAAATCACGGTTGGCCGGGGGCGGGCAAAGCCCGCCGTCACCGATCGGGTACTATCACGCTCAGGGGCGGAGCCCTGTGCCTATCACTTGTGTGCAGTGGCGGAGCCAGAATTTTATCTCAGAAGGGGCGAAAATTAAAATTTTAAAAATGTATCACAAAAACAATATATTGATGTATAATAAAAATTAACATTCACTTACAATCAATCATAATTGCCCTCGACGTGTTTTCATTCCTTGAAATCGTTAAATAATTGACTCATTTTCAACTAATTTGAATTTGCCTCTCTCAATGTAGGTCAATAAGCTGTCATTAAACCATTCTTCACCAATTCGGTTGCGCAAACGTGACTTGATAATCTTCATTTTGGAGAATGCTCGTTTCACTATAGCTGTTGCAACTAGAAACAATAATGTCAATTTAATCAACTTGAGGATATGTCATATCCAACTTGAATTTAACAAATTGTTTCGCTAGATCGCTAACTCCCGTAAGATTCAAAAATTCAGCTCGGGATGATGCATCTAAAATGTAAGTTTCAAGCTGACTTTGAAGAGTTATAAGCTGCACTTGAGAGAAGTCTTATGGATAGAATTTGGCAAAACACATCAACTTATGTATATCAAACGCTGCAAATTTTTCACTTGGATCTAAACAAGCCATACAAATCAGTAGCTCTGTGTTGACTTCATTAAACAGATGGTTTAATTCATTCAGTTGCAAATTAATAACTACATAAAAGACTTCAACACGGTAATGATGCAGATTAGTTCTTTCTTCAACCTTTCGCCTTGATCTTCCCAAAACTTTAAAGTTTTCCTCCATTTTTATTACTTCTATCTTATGAATCTCATAAAATAATGTAACTTCTTTTATCAAATCAATCCAACCATCATCCCTAAATTTTTGCAGTCGTTGTTTGGAAATATTGACTAAGTGCATAACATTTACTATATTCTGATCCCTCTTTTGTTTCTGTGACGTCATTCCTAAAATATGCTTCATTAGATGTAGATTGAATGCAAATTTATATGTTTGAACAAAAGTTAAAATAACAGATGCCTCTGATCTTTTCTTGAATCTGACCCATCTAATCTTATGTCATCTAGCACATCAACAACTGAAGAAAATATAAGTATCAGACTCACTAAAGAAGTATAGTGTGATCCCCAATGAGTATCTCAAGTTCTTTTGATACTTGTTTCTTGATTTAAACCTTTGCCACTCTGAATTTCTCCATTATCCAGCGCTCTAGTAATTCTAGCAATCTCCTTCTCTCTAAGTTTATCTCGTCTTTGACATGAAGCTCCAACAATATTAGAAATACTGCTAACCAGAGTAAAGAGCATAGAAATTTGACAGTCATTGTTTGCTACAGCTACAAGTGCTAGTTTTAATTGATGAGCAAAGCAATGAACATAATACGCAGATTCATTTTCTCTTAATATCAAACTTGTAAGGCCTCTGAATTCCCCCTGCATATTTTTTGCTCCATCATATCCTTGCCCACGTAGTCTTGCAAGTGTCAAACCATTAATAGAGAATATCATATCTATCGCTGCTTTTAAGGGTACTGCTGTTATATCAGTGACATGAACGATATCAAAAAAACACTCAATAATACTTCCGGTCTTGTCCATATAACGAAAAACAACTGTCATTTGTTCTTTAATTGATATGTCACGAGCTTCATCAACTAATATTGAAAACAGGTCATCACCAATTTCTGAAACTACGGCCTCTCTAATCTCACAAGCAATGACACTTACTATATCTTTCTGAATCTGAGGTGATGTTAATTTATTATTTTCTGGAGCATTTTGTAAGGTTACTTTTGCAATATCTTCATTGTGCTCTCCCAACAATTCTAAAAGCTCAAGAGAATTTCCCTGATTATTAGATGTCGCGGATTCATCATGACCTCGAAAAGATAGACCTTGGTTCAACAAAAATCTAATAACATCAATTGATGCTGTTAAACGAGCATGATACTCTACTTTAGCAATATCTGTTTGCTTAGAAAATGCAACTTGAATGTGAGCATTTTGACTTATAAGATCTTGACATTTCTTCAAAGCTATATTATGTGCACTAGCATGAGAGCCTACATGCATTTGTAATTTTTCACTTTTCTTCCAATGAGACCATCATGTAGTGACAAATGTGTTTCCACCTCCTTGATCCCCATGTTCAACTTTAAACAGTCTAAGATCTCTCTATCAGAGTCTAAGCTCAGCTAATCAGATAACAACACAGACAAAATGCAGCATCTTTTGATATACTGTACTCTAACCAATTGCTATGTAAGTTAAACAAATCTGGAACAAAACGCCTTGGATCTTTACCAAAATAAGTAAACGTAAAATTATGATTTCTTGGTTGGCATGGGTCTTTTAGCCAATAAGCCATTCGAACTTGATCTCTTATATTCACATGATAATCAGAAATCATTGGTCTTAATCCAGGATCTGAAATTAACTCATCCAAATTAAATTGTTCACGATTTCTTTTAAGATGTTTGAATTGACTTGATTCACTAACAATTACACAATCTTTCTCCTCTGAAACATCAACACAAGAATTTGGAAAAACTTCTCTACTTGGCACATCCGAATTAGGTTGCTCATCTGATTTTAATTTCTTTTTAAAATACTTTCCCATTCAAAAAAATAAGAATTATACCCAAAAGAACAAACACTATTAGAGACTAGAGAGCATAAGACTATAAGAGATTAAGACCTTGGTGTCCTGTGTCCATACCTGATGGCTGATGCCCAATGCCCCAAACTCCCAAAGTACTGTCTCTTTGGAATGAGAAGAGAATTTTACCTGCGCAACATAAAATAGTTGAAAGTTGAAACCCTACTTCTGCAACTCACATCACACAATATTCTGAATATATATGAAATGTTATTGTGATTTCTAAGCTAAAAATATACGATACAGTAGACTAAACACGAATTGATGAATAACTCATTCAAGATTTCACATGAATAACTCATTCAAGATGAATAACCGGTAAGAGAGGGAATGCGGTTTTTACCTGCGCAGGTGAGATCGTGATCTTTCATACCGGAGGACTGAGGAGTAGGAGCGTCGCTGCGTCGGGATAGGGATTCGGGAGCGTCGCTGCGCCAGGAGGATGGAAGGGGAGGAGAATGCAACAGACGGGTATGGGCCTATGGCGCAACAGACGGGAGGATGGACTAGGTCGTGTCCTGCGGGTTGTGGCGTTGGGGCTTGCAGATAGGGAAATGGCAGCTCGCCGGCCCACCGGGGATAGGAGGATGCAACAGACGGATGTAGATGGGAGGAGCGCAGAGATCGGGACTCGGGAGGAGGAGACGATGAGTACCGGAGACGGAGGACTGAGGATCCCCGCTGCTGCGCCAGGAGGGATCGGGACTACAGACGGATGTAGATGGGAGGAGCGCAGGGATCGGGACTCGGGAGGAGGAGTACCGGAGACGGAGGCGGGAGGATTGAGGAGCCTCGCTGCTGCGCCGGGCGGGATCGGGAGCCTCGATGTTTCCGAAATTTTTGAGGGCGTCTGCCCCTTCTCGACCTAAATTGGATCCACCAATACTTGTGTGTGTGTGTGTGTGTGTGTGTGTGTCCTTGGAGGTTGTGGGGCTATGGGTAGGAAATCGCCTCTATGATGTTGAACTTACAATCTACATGTGCGCATATTTACATGGAAGGAAACTTCGTGGCGGATGCGATGACTACGTATGCTAGGAATCATAGAGCAAGTTGTGGTTTCTCCAAGGAGTTTATTCCCGTTTCAATTAGGAATCTCATTTCAAAAGATGCAGTAGGCAATAAATTCTTACGGGTTATATATATAAGTATATATATGTATGTATGCATGTATATATATGTATGCATGTATATATATGTATGCATGTATGTATATATCCATGTATATATATACATATAGAGTGAGATTCTAATGCGAGAGAGAGAGTTTGTAATGAGCTCATGATATTGCTTAAGAGCACACATTATTTGTACACACACTCAAAACTCAACTAGAATCTATATCGGCTACTTATAACTCGATTTTAGTGCGCGCCAGAATAAAACAATTCTCTCTCTCTCTGTATCTCTCTCTCTTTCTCTACTCCGTCACCATGCGGCACGAGGCTTTACTGTCCTTTAAAAATGTTAATAAAAGTAATAAACAATAACGAGTGGGTAGATCCACTGCAGAGGACTCTGACGTTTATATTTCCAATACTGAGACTAATGTCTGTCGTCTTCGATCCCGCAGTTGTATATATATTTTACTATTAATATAGCTGCCCATTTAGTACTACTGCAGCGGTTCAGTGGATGAAAACCTGGAACAACGACCTGCATGGGCTAAAGAGCCGCCGCGAACCCAGCCATTTTTTTCCGCGCGCCAACAAACAGCAGCTATCACATGTCCTCTGTTTCTTCCTCCCCGCGGCCGCTACTTATCCACTAACGCTTTTTCAAACACTTCTATAATATTACTGTGCGTACTTACTTTGTCTCGTTGCTAATAATATTGCTTCCTGCGCAGCGATTCATCTTCTTCACCCAGTTCCAAAAAATTCCTCGGTTTAGAAGTAGGCCGAGGACAAAAAGGAGCTCTGCTTCATATTTGACCAAATACAGAAATCGAGCGCCTTCTCCTAATATAAATATATATAAATATATGCATTAATCTCAAACCCCTGCGTGTATTAACTGTTCTGATGAAAGGAGACATGAACAGGGAAGCAGAGCAGCGCCTGAGCCCAATAGAAAAATGGATTGTAAATTTAGCCCATGATCAACTAATACCCACTAAGGAAACTTTGTTGAGCCCGTTATGGAGCAACGACCAAGTAATGCCACCCACTTAATTATGGGCTCATATATTGATAGCCTTACACCCATGTCATGACTTCTCTAGATCTTTAATGTATAGGTGGAGGGTAAACATGATGGTAATTTAAACCTTTTAAGGCTTCATTTGGCGTAGCTGTGGCGGGCGGCGTTTGCGGCAAACGCCGCCGCAAGGCGCGTAACCAAATGGCGGGCGGCGGCGTTTGCCGCGTTTGCACCCGCCGCGCCATGAGAAACGGAGCAAAAAGCTCCGTTTCGATCCCCCGCCTCTGCCCTCCGGTTCGAAATCCACGTTTGCACCCGCCGGGAGTAACGCCACCGCCGCGCCAAATAAAGCCTAAGAATCCAAAAACTGTTCAGAGAGGTTGGATTGAACAAAATAAAAGTGCTTGCTTCTTTATTAACAAACAGAGCTATTTATAAGCTTTTACATGGGGTGCAGATAGCTGGAGGATAAGTATCATTTTATCTCTTATTAACAAGCTGTAAAGTAAAACAAGATATCATTTATATTTATTATGATATCATTACATTTTAACCACTTGCATGAAATCTGAGTTGACTGCGCACATTGTTTTATTTCTTACATCCCCCCTAAAACAGGGTTCACGATAACTCCCATTTTCTCCCGGAGGGAAAGAAACCTTGCCCTAGATAGCGGTTTGGTTAGAATGTCGGCTATCTGATCTTCGCTGCTGCAGTAGATAACTTTGATCTTTCCTTGTTATACTTTCTCTCTGATGAAGTGCAGTCGTAGATCAATGTGCTTCGTTTTGTGTTGAGTTAGGGGATTCTTCGCTAAAGCGATCACTGATGTGTTGTCGCAGTTTAAGATGGTGGCTTCATCTTCTTCCTTTTTTCCAGTTATTTCTTTCACCATCTCTCTTAACCAGGTAGCTTCATAGCTTGCAGCACTGAGGGCCATATATTCGGCTTCTGCTGTTGAAAGAGCTACCGTCTGTTGCTTGCGAGAGCTCCAGGTCACAGTTTTCTTACCTAGCATGAATAAATACCCGCTAGTACTTTTTCGATCTTCTAAATCTCCGCCCCAATCTGCATCACAGAACCCTTGTAGTCGGAAATGCTGATCTTTGTTGTATTGCAGTCCAAACGTGTTGGTTCCCTGGATATAGCGAAGAATGCGATTGAGAGCTGCAAAATGTTGTTTAGAGGGACAGCTAACAAATCTGGAAACAATGTTTACAACATTCTCTATATCCGGGCGCGTATTGGACAAGTATATCAAAGATCTGACTATAGATCTATATAAGTCTTCTGCCATACATTCTTCGGATGCTGCCTTTTGAAGTTTTTCACCTTTTTCCATAGGGGTGAGTGAAGGATTACTATCACTCATGTTGAATTTCTTTAATATCTCTTTTGCATAGTTACTTTGGGACAGAAAGATACCTTTTTGACGTTGAAGAACTTGAATTCCGAGAAAGAACTTCATTTTTCCTAAGTTTGTCATTTCATACTTGGTTTCCATTTCAAGTTGAAATTTACTTAGCATTGTAGTAGAATTTCTAGTGATCAATAAGTCATCAACATATAGACCTAGGAGTAAGAACTTCTCATCTTCTCTTCTGGAGAAAAAGGTTGGTTCACTTTCACACTTTTTGAAGTTATTTTCTTGCAAATATGAATCTATATTTGCATTCCAAGCACGTGGTGCCTGTTTGAGACCATACAAGGATTTGTTTAGTTTGTATACCTTGTTTTCTTGTGTTTGTTGAATGAAGCCTTGGGGTTGCTCCACATAAACTTCCTCTACGATGGATCCATTAAGAAAAGCAGATTTTACATCATAATGGTACACAGGTAATTGAAGTTGATCAGCTGCATAAGCTAAAAGAAGGCGTATGGTATTCATACGAACAATAGGAGCATAAGTTTCTTCATAATCCTTGCCAAATTGTTGTGAGTAGCCTTTGGCTACAAGTCGAGCTTTATGTCTTGAGATAGTCCCATCTTCATTGTATTTGATCCTATAGAGCCACTTTAAACCGATTACTAATTTTTCTGGTGGTTTGTTTACTAGGTCCCAAGTGTTGTGTTTATTTATCATATTGATTTCTTCTTCCATTGCAAGTTTCCATTCAGGTTGTGAATGAGCTTCAACAAATGAATGTGGAGCAATTGATATTAAGGCTACATCACTTTGCTGATAAATTTCTTCCAAGCTGCGCATTTTATGGGGCGATGATGAAGAGCTAGAATCAGAGGAATCACCTTGATCTTGCCAATCCTGAGGATGAGGATGGATGGATTCATTAATCTGTTGTGAATCAACCACTCGTATTTGAGGTATTGTGTCCTGCTTATCTGATTCCCAATTCCATTCACCTGATTCATTGAAAATAACATCATGGGAGATTAGTAATTTCTTTTCTATTGGCTCATATAGTCTATAAGCCTTTGATTGCTCACTATATCCAATAAAGATGCATTCTTTGCTCTTGTTGTCCATCTCCTCTTCTCTTCCTCTTTGAAGCAACATAAAAGCAGTACATCCAAACACTTTCAGATGCTGTAAAGTGGGTTTTCTTCTGAAAAGTTGTTGATAAGGGGTAGAGTTTTGAAGAGCTTTAGTAGAAGATCTGTTAAGTATGTGAACAGCTGTATTTACAGCTTCAGCCCAAAATTCATTTGGTAATCCTTTGTGAATTAGCATCGTTCTAGCCATCTCGACAACAGTCCTGTTCTTCCTTTCTACCACCCCATTTTGTTGTGGTGAGTAGGGAACTGTAAGTTGTCTTTTTATTCCACTTTCTGTACAGAAATTGTTGAACTGATTGGAGGTGAACTCTCCCACCCTATCAGTTCTAAACATCTTAATGGCTGAGCTAAATTGGTTTTCAACTTCTCTTTTGAAATTTTGAAATTCTTGAAACGATTCAGACTTTGAAGAGAGAAAATACACCCACATGAATTTGCTAAAATCATCAACCAATAGGAAGTAGTAAACTTTACCTCCAAGGGATTTAGTTGCAGTTGGTCCCCAAAGGTCTCCATGAATTAAATCCAATGGATGCTGTGAATTTCCTTCAGTTGATGGAGGGAAGGGAAGCTTGTGAGCTTTTCCTTTAGCACAGCTGGAACAAAACATTTGTTCTTTTGACATTTCAGGTAGTCCTGAGAATAATTCCTTTCTTTGCATATTATGAATTGCTTCATGATGTAGGTGGCCCAGTCGATGATGCCATAACATTGTAGTATTGATTTTCTGTGAACAAATCATTGCAGTTTGTTGAATAGAGAGATAGATCCAACGGAAATACTCTATCCTTTCCCATTTTTACTGAGACAATTAGGCCCCTGTTTTGCCTTCAAAAATATGACAAATATTGTTATCAAAAGAAATTGAATATCCTTTTTGGAGAAGCTGACCTACACTCAGTAGGTTTTGAGCAAGTTGAGGAACAAATTGTACATCTGTAATTGTTTTGATGTATCCTGCTGGTGTTTTGATATAGATGTCTCCCTTGCCTTCTATGTTTGCTGCTTCACCATTTCCTAGATACACTTTTGCTTTATAACTCTCATCTAACTTTATGAAGTGCTATTTTTGGTAGGTCATGTGAGCTGAACATCCACTATCTATGTACCATAGATTGGACTGTTCAGATTCTATTTTTAAGCAAGAATAAAACAGTTTTTCTGACCCTTCTCCACCTTTTTCTTTTTCAACAAGTGGGAAGATTCTTTATGCCAACAATCCTTGTCGGCATGATTTGGTATTTTGCATCTCTTACATCTTGAAAAACAATCTCGTGAATTATGAGTTGTTTTATTACAGATGATGCAATAGATTGGAGGTCGCCCCATACTTTGCTCTTGAAATTGTATGGGACTGTTTCCTCTACCTCTTCCTCTGCCTGGTTGTACCCATGGTTGAGTATTTTTTTCTTTCTTCCTTTCTAAGGGGTGTTTTGTAAGATTCTCCTTTTTGTGCTCTACTCCAGATCTGATAATTTTTACTTTGGTTTGTAAAGACTGATTTATAGATTGGGAATCTCTTCCTAACCTATCTTCATGGGATTTTAAAGATGCTGCTAGCTCTGTTAAAGGGAGTTTGAATATATCCTTTGACTCCTCTATGTCTGTTACTGCAGGATTAAAAGAACTAGGTAGACTTCTTAAAAGCTTTGGGACAATATATTTATCCTCAACTGTGTCTCCAAGGGCTCTTATTTGGTTTATCAAGTTTATTACTTTAGCAAGGAAATCTTGTACAGATTCTCCTGCTTTCATGGTTACTGAATCCAATTCAGTCCATATAGTTTGAAGTTTCATTGCCACAACTTTGGGTAATCCCTTATACTCTTCACTAAGGATGTCCCACGCCTCTTTGGCAGTTTCTGAACTCATTATTCTAGGAAATATTACCCCTGTGACACCTTGTTGAATAAGCATAAGTGCTCTTGCATCTTTCATTGCAATTTCTTCTCTTTTTGCTTCTGTAATCTCTGGTGCTTTGCCTTTAACTGTTTCTGTAGGTCCCTATTGTACCAATTCCCATAAGCCTTGTGATTTGAACACCGTGCGCATTTGAACCCACCAGTGTTGGTATTTTTCACCATTAAATACAGGGATTGTAGAGTGGGATTGAGAGAAAGAGGAGGTAGATGATGAGGCCATTAACCAGTTTGAGAGTTATATGAAAACTCTAAGAGATCATAAGAAGTATGGCTCTGATACCACTGATGGTAATTTAAACCTTTTAAGAATCCAAAAACTGTTCAGAGAGGTTGGATTGAACAAAATAAAACTGCTTGCTTTTTTATTAACAAACAGAGCTATTTATAAGCTTTTACATGGGGTGCAGATAGCTAGAGGATAAGTATCATTTTATCTCTTATTAACCAGCTGTAAAGTAATACAAGATATCATTTATATTTATTATGATATCATTACATTTTAACCACTTGAAATCTGAGTTCAATGCGCACATTGTTTTATTTCTTACAAAACACACGAGTGACTCCCATGCGACCAATGACAGTGTCCAGCTACGATAGTGACCCGACGCGACGACACACCGCCACTCGAAGTCCCCCTGGCTAGCGGATGACTGCAGTCCCAAGGGAATTGTAAGGGAGGGGTTTTTATTTAATTAAATAAGAAATAAATATAGGAAGAGATGATTGAATAGAGGTCTAAGATTGTTTTGTTGGTCCACACCGTCACACAATTACACCGTAAGAGAATATATTTATATATATATAATACTTGGTGGTCTTCATATCATACCATCAAGTAGATCTTAACCCTTGATTTAAAATCAAGTCAATCTAAAGTTCAGTTTAATGCTCCTTGATGGGGGTCCCCTGTAATGATTTGGGTTGGGCCGGTCTGGATTTCGACCAAGTCGCTAAAGCAAGACAAGCCGATCGAGCAAGGTGTACGCACGCCCGTACAACACGCACACCCAGCAACCTCCCAAAGACGCAGGCCACACGCACAGGCCTCGCGCGCGCGCACGCATGTGCCCCCACCCGCATGCCAGCCTTACGCCACCGCCATTCGCCAGCACCGCCCGCCACCGCCTTCGGCTACCACCACTGTCGGCGAACCTTCTCGGGCCACCCCGGGGCATGCCCGTCATTTTTCCAGAAAGTGGTGATCTAGGTGCCCAGAAACACGCAGCCTCATTCGCCGATTCAAATTTCAAGATGCGCAATTACAATGTGCCCCTCAGAAAAACTATAAAAAGCTCCTAGGCCTTCATTTGAGGACAAGTGACCAAGAAGAGAGAAAATAGAAATGAAGGTTTTCCGGCGAAAACTTGGAACTCTATGGTTTTCCGGCGAAGACTTGGAGTTCTCTTATTCTCTGGGTCAAGCGCTCACTTTGCTCAAGTGCCCACTCAAGGGCCTTCTCCCGTGCCTTCTCAAATGTGGACTTAGCTTTCCACATCGCCTGCTCCAGTGCCTGCGCTCGAAGCCGCTCCTGCGAGCGTCAAGAAAGACTTTACATCTTTTTTACTTTCAAGTACTTGTAATCTGAGCGGTGGCTTGTCACCCTCTCGAATATTCTAGCACTTGAAACCTCAAGTAAACTAGTGGAATTGGTCGGCACTGAACCGACCCTATAGGTTTTTCCCTTTTTGAATTTTTCCACGTAAAACGTCTTGCCGGCTCTGTTGTTGGTTCTCTTTTAACTGTTTGCGCGCTTGACACACTCTCGAGCTTAGGCGATTTAATTCTCCAGACTGAGAGAGTGCTAAGCGACCCGCAACAGTTTGACGTCGTATGTGGGAAAGGTATTTCCAAAGCTCTGAAAAGGTTACTAAAGACAGTGCTCGTCCTGTGCAAGCACTCCTGACCAATAGTGATGGCAAGGATTACTCGCACTCTGAATAAATGGGCTCCCGAGGAGCGCATAGACCTGGCCCCTGCCAAATCACGTGTAAGCAATGTTCCACATCTTGAGGGAGTTGCCGTCGCACCAGTAACCCAGCGAGACTTGGGAGCCGTGAATCCTCTTAACCCTATCATCGTCCAAGGAGGACGAAGGAGATGTTGCCCACCTTGACAATCCCACTGAAGATGAGTTGTCCGATGCAGCCAGCTCTATGCACCCACGCCTAGTAGAGCTCCCGAGGCACGCACAACTTAACTATTACCCAGTGGAAGCGAATGTCGGCCAGGACGATCAAAGACTCACTTATGAGGAGGTGAGAAATATGACTGAGGAAAAGTATGAGCACAGCGGGGACTGCACCGTGAACCCACGACGCCCCTTCCATCACAATTCCCCGTTGAATCCTCATGTTCTGGCGCACCCCGTTCCAAATGAGTTCAAGCTGCCTAACTTCAAGACTTTTGACGAGACGGATGACCACCTGGAGCATGTCAACCACTTCATCATGCGCGACTACAATGCACCCGATCAACTCTTGTGTCAAGTGTTCCCGACAACTCTAAAGGGACAAGCACGCACCTAGTACCACTCCCTAAAGGAATGAGAGATAGACAACTTCGTAGAGCTCATGCAGTTCTTTACCAACCAACTTATAGCAAACCGCAGGATCATTAGGGACCCCTCTCACCTATCCGGGATCCACCAAAGTGAGGGAGAGACTCTGAAGGACATCTTCCTCCGCTTTACCACCGAAGCACGACAAATTCCAGGGGTGGACCCTATGCTTCTGCGTGAAGTTTTTATCGGAGGACTTCGCACAAGTGGATTCTACTCCGCACTTATGCGAGAAACAGTACCAAGCTATGCTGACCTCATACATCGGGTCGAGGCACAGATCGCGGAAGACAAGGCGATCGATGCTCACCGCTAGCAGTTCGAGGGGACCTCGAAAAGAAAAAGCGGACAGGAGCCGCCGCCACCAGCTCCTAGGTGTTGAGCATTGCGACAACCCCCGTAGGGATCAAGACCCTCACCAACACCTGAGCTACACCCCCCCCCCCCCCCCCCCCCTAAACACCACCTGCACGAACGCGCTCATGGTCACCCAGGACTCAGACATGCTTCACGGGCCCAAGCCGTTCATCCCAAACATGGGTGATCAAATGCAGTATTGTGACTACCATCGTAGACATGTACACAGCACCGAGGAGTGTGCCTGACTAAAGGAATAGATCGAACATCTCATTTGGCAAGGGCATCTCGGGAGATTCCTGCAAAACTGAGTGTCGAACCAGCCCGCGCCACCGCGGTCTGGAAGAGATAAGCCTCTTGCACACCAAGGGGCATAGGGGACAAACAGATGGTAGGGTAAGTGGAAACTATAGCTTGATCATCCTTCTCCACCGCCCATGTCCTTTCTATCGCCCAAATAGAAGAAGATTATGACAACCAGAGGTTGCGACAGAGCGCCGCCATCAGCCTCGGGGATGAAGATCTGGAGAGACTGCGCCTACTACACTAGGATTACCTCATCATCAGCGCATGAATTGGCGACCCCTACTTCAGGGTTGAACTGATATTGGTCGACATCGAGAGCTCGGTGGACGTCATATTCATGTCCCCTCACGTCAGGCAGGAAGCTCACCTGAGACACAACCCTCAAGTTACAACACCAAGTGAAAAGCTCAGAACTGGTAAGAGAGAACTCCAAACCCTCTACTCCCTCTGGTGAGAGCGGACTCCGGTCCCTCTACACCATATGGTAAGAGCGGACTCCGATCGCTCTATGCCTTCTGGTTAGAGCAGACTTCGGTCCCTCTACGCCCTCTAGTAAGAGCAGACTCTGGTCCCTCTATGCCATATGGTAAGAGCAAACTCGGGTCCCTCTATGCCCTCTGGTAAGAGCGGACTTCGGTCCCTCTGTGCCCTCTGGTACGAGCAGACTCCGGTTCCTCTACACCCTCTGGTAAGAGCAAACTTTGGTCCATCTACGCCCTCTGGTAAGAGCAGACTCTGGTCCCTCTATGCCTTATGGTAAGAGCAGACTCGGGTCCCTCTATGCCCTCTGGTAAGAGCGGACTTTGGTCCCTCTACGCCCTTTGGTACGAGCGAACTCTGGTCTCTCCACGCCCTCTGGTACGAGCAGACTCCAGTCCTTATACGCCCTCTGGTATGAGCGGACTCCGGTCCCTCTACGTCCTTTGGTAAGAGCAGACTCCGTTCCCTTTACGCCATATGGTAAGAGCAGACTCCGCTCCCTCTACGCCCTCTGGTAATAGTGGACTCTGGTCCCTCTACGGCCTCTGGTAAGAGCAGACTTCGGTCCCTCTACTCCCTCTAATAAGAGTGGACTCCAATCCCTCTACCCCATCTGGTAAGAGCGGGCTTTGGCCCCTCTACACCCTATGGTAAGAGCGGACTCTGGTCCATCTCCACCCTCTGATAAGAGAGGATCGACTCCGATCCCTCTCTTCCCTCTGGTAAGAGCAGACTCCGGTCCCTTTGCGCCCTCTAGTAATAGCGGACTACGGTCCCTCTATGCCCTATTGTAAGAGCGGAATATGACCCTTATATGCCCTCTTGTATGAGCAGACTTTGGTACCTCTACGCCCTCCGGCAAGGGGAGACTGACGTTCCTTTAAACCACACACAAGAGACAAACCCGCGCGACCAATCTTACGATAAAGTGAGAGCAACTTATGGGAATCAAGCAAAAAAGCAGCTCTATAATCTCAAAACGGTCATCAAGGCCGCATGATAAATAAAATTATACAACAGTGCTACACCCCGTCAATCTCTACAAAATCAAAACAACAAGTAAAAATGATATGAGCCTCAAAGGCAGTACGAGTGCAATCAGGCTCGAGGATCACCCTTCGATGTCCACGTCGGGGTCGTCATCTTATGAAGCGTCATCCACTCCTAGAGTTGTCATATCACGCTCAAGCAACCTCCGTGCCAAGCGGAGGCCCTTGCCAAAACCTTGATGGAATGCAGCCTCGCTTTCGTCCACGAGGAGCTGTTCCAGCTCAATAGCCATCATCTTTACCCGAGCCTCCACCGAAACCCGTACTCCACCAGAAAGTCCATGGATTCCTTGTACTGAATAACCGCGATCGCTATAATGCAAATCTTCATTTTCTAGCATAAAAAATTGTTATATTGTGCAACAAATAATTTGCGCCGCGCGCATTATTTCACTCAAAAAATCTATCGGCTCAAGATTGACGTGTTCATAGGGAAAATTTCCGATCTCAATTCACGACCTGCAAAAATTGGGGTGGGGGAGCATTTAATGTGGGTCCCCTAGAATGATTCGGGTTGAGCCAGTCTGGATTTTGACCAAGCTGCTAAAGCAAGACAATCTGACTGAGCACGACGCACACACACCCGCACAACACACACTCCTAGCAGCCGCCCAAATGTGCAGGCCACACGCGCATGCACATCCCACACGTGTAGGACCCGCACGCGCGCGTGGACCGCAAGTGCACGTGTAGGCCGCGTGCATGCTCAGGCCGCGCGCGCGTGCTTAGGCTGCACGCGCGCAAAGGTTGCGTGTGCACACACGCCATGCTCCCCCCCCCCCCCCCCCCCCCCCCCCCCCCCCCCCCCCCCCGCACGCATGTTGGCCTTCCACTACCGATGTTCGCCAGCACCGCCTGCCATTGACAAACCTTCCCGAGCCGCCTGGTGGGTATGCCTGTCATTTTCCAGAAAGTGGTGATCCAGGTGACCAGAATCACACAGCCTCATTCATCTGTTCAAATCCAATGACGACGCAATTACCAAGGTGCCCCTCAGAAAAACTATAAAAAGGCCCATAAGATTTCATTTGAATACAAGCGACCACGAAGAGAGAAAAGTGCTCTGAAAGTTTTCCCATGAAGACTTGGAACTCTGAAGGTTTTAGGCGAAGACTTGAAGTTCTCTTGCACTCTGGCTCAAGCGATCACTTTGATCAAGTGCCCGCTCAAGGGCCTTCTTCCATGTCTTCTAAAGTGTGGACTTAGATTTCCATTACGCCTTCTCTAGCGACTTGTCCAGCACGTGCTCCAGCGCCTGCTTTCTAATCCGCTCCTACGAGCGCCAAGAAAGACTTTGCTTCTAATTTATTTTCAAGTACTTGTAACTGGAGCGGTGGTCTGTCACCCTCTCAAATATTCTAGCACTTGTAATCTCATGAAGCAAACTAGTGGAATTGGTCGGAACCGAACCGACCCCATGTTTTTTTTCCTTTTTGTATTTTTGCATGTAAAACGTCTTGCCGTCTATGTTGTTGTTTCTCTTTTAACTGTTTGCGCGCTTGGCTCACTCTCGAGTTAAGATGGTTCGATTCTCCGGACCGGGAGAGCGTTAAGTGACCCGCAATAGTCCTCATAAAAGTCTCTAAGTAAAGTCTCACTACCCCTGCATGAATATAGGATGTCATATGATAGTTTCACACACCGCATCACGCTTAGAAACATGAACCTTCCTATGCACAACATCTCTCGCTTTTTTAAATTCGAGGAAAAAAACAAAATTTAAACTCAGAAGCAAATCTCACAATTAAAAAATTGTATAAGTGAGATTGCATCGTCCCACTTATCCACTCTCCCTCTACAATTTCCTCCTCCATCAGCGTAATTGGTTGGAAGTGGAGCAAAGAACTTGGTGTGTTTTTCTTTGTGCTTGGTATCGTCGATCGACAGTCCAATAGTGTCACAGCTGCACACTATCCTTTGGAGGGCTAGCAATGGAGGTACTGCCGTGACCGCACTGGGGGCCTTATGCATTGTGTGTGTGTGTACATACATCGAACTGTTCGGTTCGGTTCAAATTCGATTTGGTTGGCTCGGTTCGGGTTGGTTTGGTCAGATTTTATGTGCACACCCATACTTCTTTCACCATCCAAATCACATGCATGTAATTGTTTTGCTTACTAAATTCAAGACTTGCCACCAATTTATCACTCACATCTGAATTAACCGGGGGTTCAGGAATTACCAACACAATAGGATTGGATTAATCATTCAGCAAATTTATGTCATCCACTTGCACGGGGATAGTAGGTGATTCAACATTGCTAATAAGCAGAAGCTTGGTTGTTTCATTTGTTGAGTTTCAAGGGCATCAAATGCGGAAAAGAAATATAGAAAACCCTCGACCGGATCCATGTGAAACACACTAAATCAAGAATACAGTTTAATTTGTAAACGTGCATTGAAATCAAATTTCGAGAAAAATAACTGGCAGAATAGTATCCGCGCCTCTAGAGGTATCCACACGAATGCCGGAAACACCGCACAGTCTGTCCAGCAAACTCGGGGCTGAAAGATGATCGCTTTTTCTATCCTTTAAAATTCTAGTTCGAATTTGATAAACATGTGTTCTTGGTGGTTTTACGGTATAAAGAACTCTGAAAGAGGCATTCGTTCTTTAGGATAAGTTGGCATATTTATAGACACAAACTCGTACGAAAAATTTGTGGTGCACACGCCCTTGGCACATGAGCGTGTGCCTCATACGCGTGTCCCAAAAGCCGCATCACTGCATGCAAGCATGACTCCTAGTGTATCTGGAACGGAAAAACCGTACACATATGTCCTTAGCACGCGGGTGTGTGCCTCAGGCATGCGCCTTCGAAAGTCACGTCTTTTGGTTCATAACCGCTGCCAACTATTATCCCGTCATATTGAGCACATACACCCTTGGCACACGAGCGCATGCCTCAGGTCGTATGCCTCAAATACCATACAACATATCATATATGCTCATTCAGAAATTGGTTTCATAAACCAACACGATCAAACACTCCAATTCCTGCATGTTCTTATGTGCGACCCTTTATGCACGTATTACACGGGCAGAGAAAGTCTACTGGGTTGACAGTAAGACTAATTTCTTGACTACTTCTAGACATAAGATTCCAATATCATTAACAGAGCATTTTTGAGAATTCCTACAACAGTAGCATCCTCTTTGGTTATAGATAATTTCCTTTTACAATCTGTTAAACCCAGAAACCACGATTCAAGAGGAATTCGGATCTATTGGGTGTACCTTGCTTTTACTTCTCCTGAATTGAAATGCTAGGTCAGACACTCGAAGCAAAAAACCTCAATCACAAGGGTGGATAACTAGAAACATACACCGCAAGATACAGCGAGGAGGTCCCACCACAAACCCGGAAGATCAAAGAGAGCTTCCCCTCCCAAGCCAATGCTAAGTTGGGCACCATGGAGGGCACTTGAGAGCCCAACTGTCAGCCAGAAAACCACATCAAACAGAGTGGTGGAGCTCTCACCAACTAGAAACAGCCTAAGGAGAGAGGAGGCCAAAGTGTCGTCCTCTCCAAAGGTGCCCTTGGGGGTTTATTTATAATTTTCTTAGAATGGTCTGCGGATAACAGAATCTAGCTTTTGGTTTTACTAAATGCAGCCCAAATTGGTCAGCCAACACCGGAATCCCACTATTTGGAATGGCTAAGTGCAATCCAAAATGGGATTTCCTAGAAAAAGGGCTGCCCTATGGGGGCGAGTCCGCGCCACTTGAGGCTGCCTGGGGGTGGCGAGTACCCGATGTGGCTGGGTGCTCGCCACTTGCCCCAAACCAGGGGCTGGTGTGAGCTATCAGGGGTGCACTCGCATATCGACTACAAGTCTAGCCGATCGGCTAAAAGCCTAGCCTATCTGCTAGAAGCGAGTCGACTCGCCTGAGCTTAGTGCCTCACGATAACGATAATGATGTCGGTAGGCGAGTATTGCCCCTTCTACCTGCTGGTTTTGATGAGCCCACTCGACAAGTACGGGGTTGTACACAATCTCTACTCTTTGCGAGTTTGCCTCAAGCTCGGAAAGATAAGTCAACCCCAAGCATTTGGCGAGTGTCTTGATTAGAGAGAATCTTTTAGTGGGACCAACCGAGGTTATATATATCAAGGGGGGATGGGGAGGCCATCCCAAGGACCTCTCTCCGCCTCCTCCCATTGCTTCCTACTAGTCGATCGCTTTCTCTCCATCATGCAGCCCTCAAAAGATATTCTAGCTTGCCTCACTGCCCTTAAGGAAAATAATGAGGCGGTCTCTTCTGGGCTCATGGCCTTAGTCTCCGAGCACTCCTCAGGCACACCTCAGAGGCACGTAGAAAAAAGAGTCACCAAGAAGGTGAGGAGCGAGTATCTAGGAGGGGCGATGACTCCGCCAGGGCTGCAACAACAACCCAGATTCAGCCTGGGTCTCGAGGCATCCGATCAGGTGCGAGTCCCCTTTTGCCTCTACTTGCTCAAAATTTCTTTATAATGTACTATCATTTAAAAACTACAGGTCTCGCAACCCAACCTCTCCACCATGGAAGACGACATGGGAGGCCGGGCGGACGACGAACAGGAGGGCGCGAGAACTCAGGTGAACCCTGACACTCTCCCCCAGGTTCCTGATGAGTAACCATCTTTCCCCTCAAGAGAAACTCGTGCCTTATAAGTACATTTAACTCTGTGTTTACTTTCGCAGTACCCTCTTTTATCGATCTCTCCCCGACTCCCCCACCGCCGAAGTCGCCTACTCGCGACCTGGCCCTAGAGCTTGCCAATACAGATCTCACCCCGACGAACAATCCCCCCAACCTCATCGTGGCCCCCGTGACGCAGGGCCCGGACAAGTATCTCCCACGAGTGGGTTCAGGGAAGTCCCCGGTACTCCCCATGTCCAACCCTTTCGGTGGGAAGACGATTCTACCACCCAGCCGTCGCCACGAGCCCTCTCCCCATCGCGAGGGGAAGGATATTGAGACTTCGTATGGTAAGTGAATGCACTCGCCCCTTTCTTTCTCAGTTTCTAACTCCACGCTAAACTTTCGCCTTTATTATCCGATCCTAACATCTCGATAGCTGACGAATCGAGTAATGCAGGAATTTACTCGGCACCACCCTCCCCAGACATGATTGACAAGTACCTGGGCGACCCCTCCAACACTGCCGAGCTGAAAAGTCGAATGGCTAGGGTGCTACGGAAGCATGTATACATGCTTTACAAGCTCCACGAGGAGAGGGATTTGGGCGAGAATGACCCTTTCCCTCGCATCCTCGCCCTAGAGTAGCGAATGGAAGCTCTGGAGGGGGATTGCACGCTACTCGCGGGGGAGGTGCAGAATATCGCGGGAGGCAACACGACGTCTTTGGAGGACCACCGCAAGAGGATCGAAAACTGCGTGCGCATCCTGCAAAAGTCATTGCGGTCCATGAGTATGCCACCGTGAGGCGAGGTCCAAGGGTGCGGACGCAGGGTCAGGGTGTCTGGAGATGTCAACCTCAGTGACTCTGCTTGCAGCCGCTTATCTTTTCTTCTAGAATGCTGGAATGTTTCTTTTTCTTTTGTCATAACTGCATCCTGAATGATTTATTCTTTCTAGTGTGCTTAACCCCAACTCACGGGCATTTATGCTTCTTATTAGATAGGGCTCGCATATTGCATTCTGTTGTTCTTTTCAATATGTGATACCTAGTTTTGGTTGATGGGGATGCATATGCTCGCCTCTTAGGGGCGAGTCGGAGGGACTCACGGTGCGGGTAGGAGCGAGGGGGTTGGGGGCGAGTGGGTTACGCTGATGATTATGACACCTCCACCACTTTTTCCTATAAATACCCCTCCCCCTTTCTTTTACCTACCACATTAACTGCATCCCCCAGCCTTTACCTTCTTCCTCATTGCACTTGCAACTTCCACTCTCTCATCCGTCTCGCAATGGCTGGCGACGTCAAGTATTTAGATGGGCGTGGTATTTGCGTGCAGAACTTCTCCGACCACTACTTCCCTGGCGGGAAGGAGCCGGAGAAGTATCTTCTTGCCTTTGAGGCCACTCTCCTACTGACTGGGTATATTGCTCGTTGTCCAGGTAAAGGAGAGGCCATCAACACCTTCCATCCGGATGAGCTCGCCTTCCCACTATCTCATTTTGATGTCGGGATTCGCCATGCTGGTCGCTTTTGCATGCTATCTGTGAGAGGACAGGATCGAATTTAACCTTACGGTCTTCCGCAAGCTGTTCATCAACCAGGCGATCACAGACGGAGTCACTTATTTAACAGATTCACTACTAAAGGTCTGCGAGACCTCCAACAAGGTCCATCATTGGAACGACATGTTCCTCTTCGTCAAGGGGGACTTCGGCAACATCCAGTACTCGTTGGTCCAAAAAGGCGAATCGGTCTACCGCACCCCTCGCGTGGACCGCGAGGCGGCGGAGTTCTATAAGTTCTTCACCGAGAAGAACTTCGAGGTTGCCTACTTGCGGCGGTGCCTCGACTCGCTCCCCCCATGTGCTTCGACTCTCTTAACTTCGTTATTTCTTTTACTTGTCCTCTTTAAGGGCTTTAACTTATGCTTTTAATTTTTGTTGCAGACGAGTGTCAGATCCAAATGAACCAGCCATATGTGGGTGGGGCGAAGCCAACCTCCTAGCTCGACCTCGCGAAGGCTGTCGCGGCTTCCTGTGGCGGCGACCTAGATGAGTTTGCACCCAGCAGCGGCAAGGGGAAGAGGTTCCTGGTGGACCTTGCCCCCTGCACCGACTTGTGGAAGAAGAAAAAGAAAACCGTGGCAAAGAAGAAGAAGACCGCTGCGCCGAGCGGCCCGGAGCCCTTGACCAGGAAAGCTGCATGGGAGAGCGAGACGGTGATGCCAGAATCATACCCTAACTTCGGTTTGGGGCAGAGGCCCCTAGATAGCATGGGAGACTCTCTGCTCGCCTGGGATGACAAGGTGAACAGTATCTCCATCTCCTCCCTCCTTCCCTCCTGGGTCGAGCACGACCAATCCGACGTGGATTCATACGCCCTTACCTATGGGATGTATGGGAGGGAGGATGCGGACACCTATGAGAAAGAGACCATGTGAGATCTCGCATATGAGAGCTCACGAGCCCACTTGCGCGTCGCTGAACTCTCCCATATGGTATCACGCCACGACCTGAGCTTTAGCAAGAAGTATTTCACCGTCGAGGCCAAGAGGAAGCTGGCCGAGGAGCGAGCCGAATACCTCAAGATGCGGCTTGGAGTCTCCAAGAGGCTCCTCACGAAGGCCTCCAGTGACGTGGTAAGTTCTATTCCCTTAGATGAATTTTGATTTCTTTTTCATTCAGCCTTCTCACGCGAGTTCATCACATGATGCCGAGACGAGGGCCCAAGTGACGACACAGATTGGCAAGCTAGAGGTGGAGGTGGAGGTGGAGGGCTTTAAGGAGAAGGTGCAAGCAGCAGAGCGTGTCGATCCCACCTCCAAGGGCGCAAAACTGCTGTAGTTCACGCCGCGTGAGGCCAAAGCCACTCGCAGGACCTTGGTTGACAAGTCCACCGAGAACACTCTCGTGATGCTACACAACCTCGACGCTTTGAGGGCGGGGTGGGAGTACGTCACTGCTGAAATGCTCATTCTGGCGCTCTACCTTCCCGAGCCCTCGACGAGCATGATTACTCGCCTGCTGATGATGAAGATGGCGAGCAGGGCCAGTCTCCCAAGGACTCGCCAGCTTCGTAGTTTAGGGCTTTTCTTCTTTCCTTTTTTACTTTTCAATGTCCTCTTGATATGTATGGGCAAGTCCCCAAAACTTGTAACCATAATGAATTATCAATGAAAATTTTCTAAGTCTTTTTTGTTTCCACCTTATTTATTGTTATTGGCAACTCGATTTAATTTCACGAGCTCGCCGAGTGTCGACATTAAAGGCTAAACACTATGTTGGGCCGCCCGACTCGCCTCATCGTAGCTTGTGAGAACTCGGTCTAGCAACCCCGGTGCGCCCGCAACCCTTTAACGAAATGACCAATGCATTACCAATGCACTCAACCCGTTGTGGGGTGTTAAACTTACGGAGACTTCGACACTGGTAGCACCCCTCAACCCGACAAATATTCGAGCTTGGGTATTGGTGCTCGCACTCATAAGGAGGGATATTATTCTTTCCTGCACACCCTTTCCGTGGGTTGCATACTTCACGAGACCATCGCGACCTAGAGTGGCGAGTGGAAAGAGTGCGTGACCGGGGCGAGACCGACTATGCTCACACCCTACGCCTATTTTGTCGCTTTCTATCGTTCATACATTTACTGTCACAAATGTTGGTACTCTTCAAGGGCCTCTCAATTACTTATCCTTTATCCAACCAAATCCACTCTTTTCTCCTGCCATACTTGTGATTGGCCTACCCTGCCAGCTTATGAGAGCCCGGTCAGCGGAATCTTCTCAGGGGCTCATTTCAAAAACAACTTTCTTCATACCTGCCTCCGTAGTGATCAATCTGCCCTGTCGGCTTGTAAGAGTCCGTCAGTGGAATCTTCTTAGGGGATCTTTTCAAAAACAACTTTCTTCCTACCCGCCACCCAAGTGATCAACCTGCTCTACCAGCTTATGAGAGCCCGGTCAGCGGAATCTTCTCAGGTGATCCTTTCAAAAATAGTTTTCTACCTACCCACCACCCGAGTGATCAACCTGCCCTACCGGCTTGTGAGAGCTCGGTCAGCAGAATCTTCTCAAGGGCTCTTTTCAAAAACAACATTCTTCCTACCCGCCACCCGAGTGATCAACCTGTCATACCGGCTTATGAGAGCCCGGTCAGCGAAATATAATCAGGGTATCTTTTCAAAATCAACTTTCTTCCTACCTGTCACCCCAGTGATCAACCTGCCCTGCCAGCTTGTGAGAGCCTGGTCAGCAGAATTTTCTCATGGGCTCCTTTCAAAAATAACTTTCTTCCTACTTGCCACCCGAGTGATCAACCTGCCCTGCCGGCTTCTGACAGATCGGTCAGCAGAATCTTCTCAGGGGCTCTTTTCAAAAACAACTTTCTTCCTACCTGCCTCCCGAGTGATCAACATGCCCTACCGGCTTGTGAGAGCCATAACCCGAGGGTGAAAACAAGATGCAAGGTGTACCCGGGCACCTAATGGACCAGAAGAATCTCCTCTTGGAAGCGATCCATGCAGCTCCCCGATGATTTCTCAGCCCCTTGCTGGATTAGGGAAAGAGCCTCGACACCTTTCTTCCTCTTCTTGGACATTGCGAAACATAGTAGGAAGCTCCGACGCAGGTATTCGAAGATGTAGATGGTCCCCGAGGGAAGCTGGTGGAACTAATCCCTCGCATTTCCTTTGAACGAGATGTCGTACAACTTATATATGAAGGCGTCCGTCATCTGCCTGATTGAGAGGACATCCTCGAACCATTGAAGATGTTGAACGGGATCATCCTTGCCCATATAGTAGGACATGACGAGCTCTGTGAATCCCTCTAGAACCGGAGTTGAGAGGATCAGCTCACATAAAGGGCTACCCGACCCAGTCTGGCGAGCCAGGGGGGAATCACGCGGTCTCCTCGCCTGGGTAGCGAGTACCCGGTGGGCTGGGGAACAACACTCGCCTATGGAGGGCCCGCTCGTCCTCCTCCACCAGTACTTCCTTCCCTGCTCGCTCGCCTGGCGCCTCCTCGCCCAAGGCTTGCGAGATGAGTATCAAGACCGTGGGGCCGAGCACTCGCCCGACGACGTGAGGGCAAGGCGCAGGGTCTCCAGGCTCGACTTCCTGAATTCCTTGAAATTGCTCTTCTTAACGTACTCGCTAGAGGGGCGAGCAGCCTGGTTCGGCCCCTTACCCTTCGCTTCCGTCCATGGGACTCACTCAGCAATTTCTGAACAAGCTACGGTCCACGCTCATCACACCAAAATGTTGAACCCGGATACCACAGTTCAAGAGGACTTCAGACCAATTGTGTGTAGCTTTCTTTTACTTCTCCTGAGTTCGAACGCTTTGACAGGCACTCGGAGCAAAGAATGTCACTCACAAGGATGGATAACTAGAATCAGACCCCACGAATTGCAGCTAGGAGGTCCCGCCACAAATCTGAAAGAACAAAGAGAGCTTGCTCCCAAGCCAATGCTTAGCCGAGCACCCTGGAGGGAAATTGAGACCACCCAACTGTCAACCCAGAAACCACGACAAACATAGTGCTAGAGCTCTCGCCAACCAGAATTAGCCTAAGGAGAGAGGAAGCCAAAGAGTCATCCTCTCCAAAGGTGCACTTGAGGGTCTACTTGTAGTTTTTTGATAATGGTCTGCGCATAGCAGAATCCCACTTTTTGGTTTTGAGAATGGTCTATTTATAGTATGATCAAATACAATGAGATTTGTTATTCTCAAACCAAGAGATGTGGAAAGCATGTTCCAACAGTGATGAAGATCATGCAATCCCTTCCTCCTCGATTCAATCTGAAGGTGACCGCCATCGCAGAGTCACATAATATAAGTGAGCTGGAAATAGAAAGCCTCATTGGAAATTTGAAGACACATGAGTTGGAACTGAAGATACAAGCATCTGACGAGTCAAGCACATCTAGCTCGAGTAGTGTGGAGGAGGCGAATCTATGCCTCATGGGGACGCACCAAAGCGAGTTTAAAAGTGAATCCAGTGTCCATAACGACACTGAGGTAACTCATTCTACTTATGAAGAACTATATGATGTATATGAAAGTATATGTTATAATTTAGATGAATTACTAGATGAAAATAGTCTTGTAAGTCTGAAAATAAGCAACAATTGAAAAAGGGTTTAAAAGGTTTATCTAATGAACTGAAAAAATGTGGAAAAGAGAAAATCGAATGCCAAGAGTGCACTCACTCGTTGGCTATGATTAAAGAGCTACAAGAATGCCTCTCCAAGACTTCCTCCTCAATCAAAACTCATACTAAAGAGAGGAGGGATTTGGAGAAAAGGCTTCAGATTTCTCTTGGCCGCATTGAAGATGGTAAGAAACAGTTTGCAAACCGATGCGTGATGCTCAACATGGAAAACACCGCTTTGAAAGCTAGGATCCATGACCTGAACTATGCCATCCAAAAATTTGGGATTGGCCAGAAATCACTGAATATACGGCTGGGAGTTCAGTGTCAGGGATTTGTAAAGTTTGGGCGGGGATACAATAACGTACAATTACCGCCAAGTTCTAGTACTACCGTCGATGATAACCGCTCTCCAGCAAATAAGAAAATCAAAATAAGAAAAAGGAAAATAAATTTGTTAGCTCTAGAAGCTCATCTCCTTCTTCTAGCATGAGCCCAACCAGAATGCAAAGGGCGGCGTCCACCGCTTACACCAAGTGTGCCAAATGCAAAAAGTTTGGTCACACTTCTGGCTCATGCATGAAGAATGGTCTAAAAAAAGAAACGCAGATCTGGGTACCAAAGTCTTCTACCTACACTATGGGTGGAACAACTTGGGTAACCAGATCTTTACCCTCATCCTCTTTTTTCGTGTGTTGGCAGGCTAAGGACAAGGAGAATCTGTGGTACTTGGAATCTGGGTGTTCCAAGCACATGACAGAAGATGAAGAAAAGTTCCTTAGCCTGGAGAAGAAGAAAGGAGGCATGGTGCCCTTTGGAGACAACATCAAGGGAAGAATTCTAGGAGTCAACATTATAAGTAATACACGCTTTTCGATTTCAAATGTATTGTATGTAGATGGTTTAAAATACAATTTGATTTCCACTAGTCAATTATGTGATAAAGGCTTAAACATTTTATTTGAAACTTATACAAACACATGCAAAATTATAGATGCTACAACAAATATTGTATTACTGACCGCACCTTGAAAACACAACGTATATACAATCATGTTTGATATACATATACACAACGTTTATCATTTTTTGGTAGGGTGCAAGCAAAACAAACAGTTATGTATTAACAGTAGCTGACAGTGAAGTTGAAGTCTATGAGATGTATTGTACGTATGCAAGTAAAGTTGATTTTAGCGTGCGTAAAGAGTACAGAATATGCTGGTCTGACACAAAATCTCTTAAGGCGCTTGAATACTGTTGCAATGGTGAGTTCTTCACAGGTATGTTAGAATTCTCCCATTATGCTATTTGAAATGTCCATTCCGGTGATCGTCGACGCTACTTCATGTAACTCTAGTGATCGTCGACCCTGGACGAAGGTAGCAGTAGTAAACTCAGAAGGTATTTCTCTTAAGCAGCATAATAGAAAATAGTCTATTTCATACGAAATTATTCAAATTTTTTTAGGGAAATGTTATTCATACCCCATAAATGGATATTTACGACATCATTATAAACTAATTTATATTCAATTTTAAATCCCAAAAACTTTAATATTTGTACCCACAGTGCCCCCCTCTCTTCTCTCACGCATGCCCGAGAAACCCTCCTGTGATCGTCGTTCTGCTCTCCGACACCCCTTCCACGCCAGGCGTTCATTCTCTCCACTCGCCTGAACATTCAGGTTAGCTTTCGCTGACATTCAGCTAACCTTTCGCTCTCGCCTATTTTGTGGATGTTTTCCCTAACACTCGCCACCTTCGCCATTTTTGCTCCCAGATTTCTCATTTTTTATGTCGATCGCAATTCTTGTTCTCTCACAGGCGTCGGGATCCCTTGCGCGGGCCATAGGTAAACCCTCTTCTTCCTCTTAGCATTAGGGTTCGATTTTGAATGTTGCCGCATGTTTGTTATGCATTAGGGATTTCAACTGTCATCTTCTTGCCCTCGGTAAACCCCTCCCGTGTGCACTTCATTTGAATGTTGCAGCAGGGATTGCAATTCCTGCTCCCAGATTGCAGCAGGGACTGCAATTCCTGCTCCCAGATTGCCGCAGGGAATGAAATTCCTTCTTCCAGATTGCAGCAGGGACTGCAATTCCTGCTCCCACATTGCACCAGGGATTTCAATTCTTGCTCCCAGATTGCATTTTTTGCTCCCAGATTTCGATTTTTATATGGATTGTTGATTCACTTAGGTTCTGTGATTGTAATTTGGTTCATTAGTGAAAGATATGGGTTGTCTATAAAATACACCTAGAAGGAGGGGTGATTAGGTGTTTCCACTTTTATTTTCTACTTTAAAATAAAGCAATCAAAGAACACATGCAAACAAGAAAACTCAAAAGGATTTATAGTGGTTCTCTGCAAGATAATGTGTCTAGAGGTAGTCCACTGTCCCTCCCACCTATCTATCAATGTGCTAGACTAGGCAACTTCTCCAAAGCTCAGATCTTTTCCACTATTCAGCAGATCTTACATCTCAGATCACAAATGATCCTACCTCAGCTTTTCACACAGAAAAGCTTACACTCAGGTTATACAAACCTTACAATAATTTTCTCAGACTTTACAAGTCTTACCAAGCACTCAGATCTGTACCAAATCCTACCAAACTCAGGCTCACACAGAACCCTACCAAGCTCAGGCTCACAAAGAACCCTACCAACTCAGAACGGAGTTGTTCTGTTATAGAAGAGAAGGCTTTAAGATATAAGCTTTAAATGCCATACATCTCCTTCTTCTTGCAGATTTAAGTACAGTGACCTTGTGGATTACTGAACCTTCTTTTTAATCTTCTTCTTAGTTGATAGATGCTCTTCTTTAGGCGTGCAAATTTGGCCCGGGCCCGGTTGCCCGGCCTGGGTCTGCCTGGGTCTGAGCCCGGTTAAGCCCGGGTCTGGTTAGGCCCGGGCCAGGCCTGAGGGGGCTCACCAGGCCCCCTTATTTGGCCAGGGTCCGGCCTGGTGCCCGGCCCGGACCAGGCCCAGGCCTGCCTGGGCCCAAAAGCCCTTTTGCTGGGCGCTGCCACTGCCAGCATTAAATTGATGGGCGTGGCAATGCCCAATAATTAATGTTGATATCAGCATTAAATGTTGATATCAACATTATATATCAGTATATATAATGCTGATATCAGCATTTAATGCTGATTATCAGCATTAAAATACTGATAATCAACATTTTGGGCCTTCCTGGGCCTAGTTTGGTAAGCTCTGGCAGGCCCTTTTATTTAGAAGAGGCCCGGGCCCGGCCTGAGCCCGGTTTAAATAGGGCTCGGCCTAGGCCCGATAGCAAAAAAGCCCGGACCCAGGGGGCCCAAGCCCGGCCTGGGCCCGTAGGGTTTTTTTGCACGCCTACTCTTCTTGTACAGGAGAAAAATTCTTTCTTATCTTCTCTTCTTTTCAACTGGTACAAAAAAGTTTGCTTTCTTTTGAAACTTATTTAATCTTCACAGCACGGCCAATGAAGTCTTCTTCTTGTTTTCTTTTCTTTCTCTTCAGTAGGTATATATGAGAATGAACTCGAGAGAGAATGCTAAGTAATAATATCTCTGTAAAAGAAAGATCTTTCTTTTAAATTCCTCTGCACTTCTACATACAGGCCCTTGTTGATTACTGCATAATCAATTTCTCCGTTTAAGAATTCCGGCGAAATTGGCATATTTAATTTACCATAAATGCCTTGCTGTTTTTGGAACTTGCAGAATATAGACATAATATTATTCTTCATTGAATAATGTGCAACAGCTATATTCTGCATAGAATATGTCATTTAATACTCCTTGATTGAGGAGCAAGATAGGCGGCGTGCATATTCCTTGTATATCAATTTCCAAGGATGACTGCGCATTAAATGTTGCTTTGCACTCTGTCAAGACGATATTAATCCTTCAAGAGGATATCGTCTTGATCAGTGTATACGACATATATACTTCATGACGATATCGTCAATATACTTTCTTCTTTGAAAGTCCTCTGATACTAATTGAAAGTGAGGTTATATCTTAGATTTACTCTAGAGGGGGGGGGGGGGGGGGGGTGAATAGAGTATTAAAAGTTTTTAACTTATTTTTATAGGGGAATTAAAATACTGATATATATGTGTATAACAGAGTGAGTGTAAAAATAAAATACAAATCACACAGCACAGCACAGTACAAAAAATAAACACAATCACAGAAGACACAAGGATCTATAGTAGTTCCCCAATCAAACTGGGTACATCTACACTTCTACCACCCTTGGTAGGAATCCACTAGGTTTTTGATCAGGTGCCCTATATCACCAATGGGTTTTTGATCAGGTGCCCAAACACCAACCACAGGTTTTTGATCAGGTACCCTGCCACCAAAGGGTTAACTTTTGAAGGGAGTTAGAACCCTGTACAAGATGGGATAAATAGGGTTTATGAAGTTCTTCTCTGTCAACAAGCTGAGAGAAGACTAGTGAATTTGTTGTTGTAAAGCTCCCCCTGTCAGATAGAAATTCTTGACAGATAATGGATGAATCTTCTTCTTGAATGTAAAGCAAATCTTCCTTGATAGCTAATGAATCTGAGAGACAAAGTTTCTCAGATTGTTGTTGCTCTTTGAAGATTAAAAACTTGCAGCTGAAAACTGAGAGAATATGCTTGATGTTCTCAGAGAATAAACATGTTGCTGTTGAAGATGAACTCTGAAAGCTTTTTGACTTCCTGTATTTCTTTCTCTTGACTGTTACTTCTCTATTCTTTCTATCTTGCTGTAATGCTGTAAATCTGCTTCATCCTTTTTCCTTAGAGAATATCTGACTGATTTGAAATTCAAATCTTCTGAATAAGGAATATAATAATCTGAAAAGATTATTTCTTGGAATATAATATTCTGAAAAGATTATTTCTTGGAATATAATATTCTGAAAAGATTATTTCTTGGAACTGCAATCTAATTCAGCAAATAAACTTTAATCCTTTTTTCCTTTTCCATGAAATTGTCCTTTTCCAAAATGTGGCAATGGCTACTTTCTCGAGAGAAGAGAATGGAAAGGAAATAATAAAAGGAAAGATCAAATATTGACTTATCTGATAATGAATAAGTCCAAATAAATGAATAGATCTGTTGCTGATTAGTCGATCTGAGTTCAGAGAATAATATAACTGATCCTTCTGAAATTTTGAGCTGAGGAGAAAATTCGTCGATCTGAGAACTGAGTTCGTCGAACTGAAAGTTGAGTTCATCGAACTGAGAGATAATCTGCTGAATCTGGCTGGAAGAACTGAGTTTATCAATCTGAGAAGAACTTTCGTCGAACTGAACATCTTGTTACTTATTCGTCGAACGCAGAGCTGAGTTCGTCGATCTCAAACTAGAGTTCGTCGAACTGAAAGATAAACTGCTGGACTGGTTGGAGAATTGAGTGCGTCGAGCTGGAGAGCAATGTTGGAACCTTAGTTTTGATTTGAGTTATGTTGGGATCGAGGGCTTGCGGGCTATGGTACATCAATGCCCCCGGTGTTGCGGCACTAGTCGAAGCAGAAGGGCGTGTCCCCTGTGAGCCTAACTGGCTGCCCCGTGGGTCCGGCCTTGGGATAGCCAGCTCTATAAAGGAGCGGTATGCGCATTCCCCAACAGTCCGGGCTTTGGGGAGAGTTGGTAGCATCGTGTCCCTACAAGTGGTATCAGAGGAGGTCACGAGTTCGAAACCCCAGGGTCGTTGCTGGGGGGATTGTTGGGATCGAGGGCTTGCGGGCTATGGTACATGAATTCCCCCGGTGTTGCGGCACTAGTCGAAGCAGAAGGGCATGTCCCCTGTGAGCCTAACTGGCTGCCCCGTGGGTCCTTCCTTGGGATAGCCAGCTCTATAAAGGAGCGGTATGCGCATTCCCCAACAGTCCGGGCTTTGAGGAGAGTTGGTAGCGCCGTGTCCCTACTGTAACATCCCCAATCCTTTTAAACCCCTAGTGTGAGAATGGTGAGCTCAAAGGGTGGGATGAGGGGCCTTGAGGACCCCTTAGGATGAGAATTTTGTCAAGTGCACACCTAAAGCCCCAATCAGATAGGACCCAAGCTACTAACTGAGGGCCAATTGGACACCATTTTCCCCAAAATGAGACCACACTTAGTCCCCTAAACCTTAAGGAAGGGTGATGGGGTGAACATCACCCCTTAGTGGGGCTCAATTCTATAGGATTAGCCCAAAATCACCTTAGGTGAACATGGACCAAACCAATCAATTAAGGGGCAATTGACCCCCAAGAGGTAAAATTGACTTCTCCCTTATACACCAAACACTAATAGAGACCTATTAGACCCAAAAGCCCCATCATGTGATGGTCAACCCTCTCCAATTTGGTCAAAATCCAAATTAGGGCAAAAAGTCAACTCAACCCAAATGTGGTCAATTTGCTTTCAAACCTTAAAATTGACTCCACATCTAGTCTTTAAACATCATTAGGGATCTAAGAGACCCAAAAGCCCCATCATGGAAGGGACAATTTCCCCCAATTTGGCCAAAGTCCCAAGGAAGGGCATTTTGGGTAATTTCACATCTTTTGATCAAATTGGGCCAAATAGGGCCCGACCATGGGTCAAGCCCTATCAGGTGGTGACATGGGGTCCATGACCTACATGGGGGACCAGTCAACCCAAATGGTCAAGTCAAGTCAACTCAATTGGGCTTAAATCCAACTTGAGAGGCCAAGCCCATTTCCCCCATTATAATGACCTAAGTCCTAAGTTAACTAATCAAAATAAACTCATAAGGACCAGGTGGAGTGTGGATAAGGAGGATTGGGCTAACCCAAGCTAACCCAAATTGGGATTGGGCTAAAGGAGGGGACAAAAAAGTGAGTTGATAAAGCAAAAAGCAAAAAGAGAACCCAATCCCCCTCTCTCTCCTCCCAATCAGCCTTGGGCTCTTCCCTGAAGGAAGATGAATGCTGAGGAGGAGCTGGAAAGCCAGGATGCAGCAGGTGATGGTCGGCCGAACCCAACCCGTGAGCCACCAATTCAAATCTCCCAAGGCAACCCTCCTCATCCTATTTAAACCCCTCCACGAGCTCCAGAAGCTCCTTTACAGTCGGTTTAGAGCTTTGGTTCAGAGAATTCAGTGGAGAAACGAGTGCTGTAGCAAGCTCGCCGGAGCCGGAGAAAGAGATGGCAAACCGCCGGAATACTCACCGCCCAGCCCGCTTCCAGGTTCGCTTCTCCCCCCTCTGACTGTGCTAGCATTTATGATCGTTAGAAGTCGAGTTCGAGCTCAACTGAGCCGAGTTCATTTCAGTTTTTCCATGGTTTTTGCCGTTTGGGTTTCTTAGTAGAACCGTCGGAAACCGCCTCCTCCGACGACCAATCCACCGCCAATCGATCGGCACCACCTCAACGGAGGTGGTGGTGGCGGTGGCTGGCCAGGGAGAAGGAAGGATGGCCGGGATTTCATGTTTCAAGCGGCTCCAGGTCGGCTCAATCTCAGCCGTTGCTCAATGAGGAAGACGAAATCAGGGACGTCGAATCTGCGCCAAGATTCGTGCGCCGTCTGATGGTTTAAACCATATCTCATGTGGATTTAAATAAATGAATAGTGTTATTAATTGTCACACTTATTTAGTTAACTTCAAGCTAGATTTTGAAGGCCTTAGATGCCATAAATCAAAAAGTTGCCTGAGATAACGTTTGTAGATCTGGAAGTCTACTTTCATATGAACCTTAGATCAAACCATTTGGAGGTGATTTGACTCCTGTAGAGCCATTTTGCTGAGACTGGTACAAAATAATTCCCACCACTAAAACAACTATAACTCCCTTTTGGCTTGGAGTTTAGGGCTGAAATTTTAAACCCTATTGTAACTATGCCTGACCTACTTTGTGCCCAAAAATCAGAATTTTTGGGGCACATTTTTTTATAGTTTTTGTCCAAACATTGAAAATGAAATTTATGATAATTAGGTGGCCAAACCCCCTTGTGGGACCCCCATATTACGGTGGGGTGAAGTTTAGGCTAAGTCCACACACTGTTAAAAATATTGGGTCCATTGGACCATTCCTTGTGGGTGAACCCTCTTTGGAGTGAGGATGGCTTAAGGGAGTGTAGTGATTTTATTAACACCCACGCCTAGTTAGCTTGTTTTGATATTTGAAGTATCTAGTTCCTATTTATTGCCGGGATGGAGCAAGTAGAACCCGCATCGTGATTAATGGCACGATGGTCTGAGCGGCGGGGTAAACCTTCAATTAACCCCTAGTGGGAATATTGCCGACAATCTTAGCAAGTAATAGTAGAAGTGCAATGAGAAATTTTGGTAACGAATGTTGCTCTGGTTTGAGTTCTCATACAGTAGAGGTCCGAGTTCTTCCGTGGAAGGAGATTCTGATGTCCGATTATTATAGTTCAATCATGGGCGAGAGGAGCACACTTGGGAGCCCTTGGACCTCATGCGGGAGCGCTACCCGGGTCTCTTTACTTCAGGTACGGCTTAATATTGTAAGTTACATTCCTTTATGTGCTTTACTTGCAACCCGTAGGCCCGAACCTAAATTTTGAGGACGAAATATTTCTTTTATTTATTGGGATTTGTAACATCGCCAATCCTTCTAGACCCCTAGTGTGAGAATGGTGAGCTCAAAGGGTGGGATGAGGGGCCTTGAGGACCCCTTAGGATGAGAATTTTGCCAAGTGCACACATAAAGTCCCAATCAGATAGGACCCAAGCTACTAAGGAGGGCCAATTGGACACCATTTTCCCCAAAATGAGACCACCCTTAGTCCCCTAAACCTTAAGGAAGGGTGATGGGGTGAACATCACCCCTTAGTGGGGCTCAATTCTATAGGATTAGCCCAAAATCACCTTAGGTGAACATGGACCAAACCAATCAATTAAGGGGCAATTGACCCCCAAGAGGTAAAATTGACTTCTCCCTTATACACCAAACACTAATAGAGACCTATTAGACCCAAAAGCGCCATCATGGGATGGTCAACCCTCTCCAATTTGGTCAAAATCCAAATTAGGGCAAAAAGTCAACTCAACCCAAATGTGGTCAATTTGCTTTCAAACCTTAAAATTGACTCCACATCTAGTCTTTAAACATCATTAGGGATCTAAGAGACCCAAAAGCCCCATCATGGAAGGGACAATTTCCCCCAATTTAGCCAAAGTCCCAAGGAAGGGCATTTTGGGTAATTTCACATCTTTTGATCAAATAGGGCCAAATAGGGCCTCACCATGGGTCAAGCCCTATCAGGTGGTGACATGGGGTCCATGACCTACATGGGGGACCAGTCAACCCAAATGGTCAAGTCAAATCAACTCAATTGGGCTTAAACCCAACTTGAGAGGCCTAGCCCATTTCCCCCATTATAATGACCTAAGTCCTAAGTTAACTAATCAAAATAAACTCATAAGGACCAGCTGGAGTGTGGATAAGGAGGATTGGGCTAACCCAAGCTAACCCAAATTGGGATTGGGCTAAAGGAGGGGACAAAAAAGTGAGTTGATAAAGCAAAAAGCAAAAAGAGAACCCAATCCCACTCTCTCCTCCCAATCAGCCTTGGGCTCTTCCCTGAAGGAAGATGAATGCTGAGGAGGAGCTGGAAAGCCAGGATGCAGCAGGTGATGGTCGGCCAAACCCAACCCGTGAGCCACCAATTCAAATCTCCCAAGGCAGCCCTCCTCAGCCTATTTAAACCCCTCCACGAGCTCTTGAAGCTCCTTTACAGTCTGTTTAGAGCTTTAGTTCAGAGAATTCAGTGGAGAAACGAGTGATGTAGCAAGCTCGTCGGAGCCGGAGAAAGAGATGGCAAACCGCCGGAATACTCGCCGCCCAGCCCGCTTCTAGGTTCGCTTCTCCCCCCCCCCCCCCACCCCTCTGACTGTGCTAGCATCTAGGATCGTTAGAAGTCGAGTTCGAGCTCAACTGAGCCGAGTTCATTTCGGTTTTTCCATGGTTTTTGCCGTTTGGGTTTCTTAGTAGAACCGCCGGAAACCGCCTCCTCCGGCGACCAATCCACCGCCAATCGATCGGCACCACATCAACGGAGGTGGTGGTGGCGGTGGCTGGCCAGGGAGAAGGAAGGATGGCCGGGATTTCCGGTTTCAAGCGGCTCCAGGTCGGCTCAATCTCAGTCGTTGCTCAATGAGGAAGAAGAAATCAGGTACGTCGAATCTGCGCCAAGATTCGTGCGCCGTCTGATGGATTAAACCATATCTCATGTGGATTTAAATAAATGAATAGTGTTATTAATTGTCACACTTATTCAGTTAACTTCAAGCTATATTTTGAAGGCCTTAGAGGCCATAACTCAAAAAGTTGCCTGAGATAACTTTTATAGATCTGGAAATCTACTTTCATATGAACCTTAGATCAAACCATTTGGAGTTGATTTGACTCCTGTAGAGCCATTTTGCTGAGACTGGTACAAAATAATTCCCACCACTAAAACAACTACAACTCCCATTTGGCTTGGAGTTTAGGGCTGAAATTTTAAACCCTATTGTAACTATCCCTGACCTACTTTGTGCCCAAAAATAAGAATTTTTGGGGCACATTTTTCTATAGTTTTTGTCCAAACATTGAAAATGAAATTTATGATAATTAGGTGGCCAAACCCCCTTGTGGGACCCCCATATTACGGTGGGGTGAAGTTTAGGCTAAGTACACACACTGTTAAAAATATTGGGTCCATTGGACCACTCCTTGTGGGTGAACCCTCTTTGGAGTGAGGATGGCTTAAGGGTTTGTGTGGGTTAGGCCAGAAACTTTAATTAACTTAAGGAGCCAAATTGAGGACCTTAATGGCCAAATCATGAAAATGGTGTGAGACACACTATTGTATCCCTAACTGTCTAGTTTAATTAGAAACTAAGATTTTGGCAATTGGAGGTAAGTAAACCCAGAGGAGCCTTTTTACTAGGACTGGTCCTACACTAGGTCAGTCCATTAGAAAATTTACCTAGGTCAAACCCTTCAAGCTTTGGATCTGTGCTTTTAACCATGGGTTAGTATAACCTAGGGGCACCCCCTGCCAAAGGGGCAGCCCTTGGTGGACACTTTTACCTAGGGTTTTTGTGGTAGTTAGGATATTTAAATTAAGTTAATTTTTGGAGCATATGATATCCAAATTGCACCAAACTTTGGTGGGATACCATTTTGTACATGTTTAGTGCCTACCTAAAATTTCACTCTATTTGGAGTTGATTTAGTATGGAAAATTGGAAACCCTAATGAGGGCCTTTAAGGGTCAAATTAGGGTTTAGGTCACACCCTAATGGTCCATTTGGAGCCATTAGGGTGGTGTGACCTAAAACCCTAAGGGTAGACCTTAAGGATGCAATGTTGAGATTTGTGAAGGTCATAGAACCAAATGTTCAAGCCTTGGCTCAGAACTTTGTAGTTATGTTTGTATGGGCATAAAAGGTCTTAGATAATTTAATGGGAATTTTTAGAGGCTTTTAAGTATTTTTCCTCTTAATAAATGGAATTACCACCCCTTCCTTAATAAAATGAAGTGCATGGTCATATGACCTTGTATGACTTTGATATGCTATCAGTGGCTGGAATAGGGTGAAATGGGACTATGGTAATTTTGCCCTGAGTTATGGAAGTGTTATTCCTTGTATAGGAAATTTTGAGTGCTTGCTAGCTTAAGGGAATTTAATTTTGAAAAAATGTCAAATCATGGGACAAAATTGTGATACTTGGTTAACTGTCGTTTTAGCTTAATATATGCCCATGATAATTGTTTGGAAGCATGTAGATTTATATTTCATGTACTTCATGTAGAAATTGGAATTTACAGCCCTTGAGTTTTAAATTTTCTTAAAATGTCAAATCATAGGGCAATGATGTGATACTTGGTTAACTGTGGTTTTAGGTTAATATATGTCCATGATAATTGTTTGGAAGCATGTAGATTTATATTTCATGCACTTCATGTAGAAATTGGAATTTACACCCCTTGAGTATTAAATCCTTTTAAAATATCAAATCATGGGGCATTGATGTGATACTTGGTTAACTGTGGTTTTAGGTTAATATATGCCCATGATAATTGTTTGGAAGTATGTAGATTCATATTTCATGTACTTCATGTAGAAATTGATAATTGCCGCCATTGGATGTTTAATCATCTTAAAATATCAGAACACATGGTAATGACACAATCTCTTGGAAGTAGACTCTAGGTTGCCATTTGGACACCTGGTAATTTTTGTAGATTTTTCAGAAGTGAATTACTATTTTTCCTAATTATAGTGTTATCTTGGTAATTATACAATTATGATGATATAGATATAGTAGGCCAAGTGATATCCTAGGGTCATGATACTCAGTGAACCAGCATGATATGGAATATTATATAACTGATAATTCTCATGAAGCATGAAGAAGCAGTTTGAGGGTAGTTCATGTGTAATGTGACTTAAGGCCTTAACTACTTAAAATTATATTAAATATCAATTTAATATGGAAAATTATGGAAATTTGAACATACCTTACTAAGGTCAGTGAGAGCCTAGTATAATTATTAGAGACCTTGTTGATGACTTTTAGAAGGGTTCCCTTACGGGGTTGATGGTTAGTTCAAATTAGTGGTCTGCGTTTAGTAAAAACAGAATTTTGGGTTTTAGACAATTCAGACCACTAAGTAGTGTTTAGAAGTTGTATACAATCAGTAATTGAGTAATAGCACACAAGGATTCAAGGAGGGTCAATCCTAGGGTTAGCTGTGAGGTTGCGCTAGAGTCAACGTAGGAGGAATGAGGGTTCCAACCCATTTGGGTGGGACGGGTGTTGAGTTAAATCACTCTAAGTATATGAAATAATGAGGGTGAACCAAATGTTAATCACCGATTAGAGTAATTGTCCTGAGGAGGATGGTGGGGTTGAGCCCATTGATCTGTAGTACCGTTAGGGGCCCTTCACCGGATGTACCCCGGGAAGACCAGGATTAACCCTAAATTACAATAACAATTAAAGTAGGCAAGAGTAGCCATAGTAGGGTAAGATTGGGTTTGTATATCTCCTCCCAGTTGCGGGAGTGGCAGGATTGTGGTGCACGGTTAGACGAGTGGGGATCTCGAGGGGATGATTATCCCGGTAACTTTCTCAGAAATGTGGCAGGTCTTCGGTACTAGGCAGGTCGTCACTCCGACCGTGGTACGTTGACTTAGCGGGTGTGTAGAGGTTTAAGGGGCCAGCTTGGCTGCGTGTCGGGACGACAGTTTCCCCGAAGACACCTCTCACTTGGCTCACAGTCTAGTGGACTCCAGCAGAGAGTACGCAGAGCTCCGCGGTTGTTTAGCATCGAGGCGTACGTGCGGTCTAGGCCTGGTAGAGTGTATACCCGCCTAGGAGTGGACAGCCCGGTCCGCTACCACCGTGTGTCACAGCGGTTGGTACCCGAGAGGTTGGCTTCCTTTCAAACAGAGGGAATTACAAAGGTCTATGCGCATAGAGTCGTGTGTGTGAGTCTCATTGCATAATACATTCATGGCATAGCATAGTGTACAACCCTCATTCTCCGAGGTAGGACCCACTCAAGGCCACGTAGGCAGGTCAAAGTCAAAGAGGCAAGACAAATCAGCCAGCAGGAGCAAAAGAAGGTTGGCGAGTATTGGCTAAATACTCGCCAGAAGGGCGACTATGGTCGAAGATACGTACCGAGTATCCCGTATGTCGCCCCAAAGTGTCCGGCAACCACAGAAGACCTGAGCGAGTATCAGCCAGGCTTGTGCGAGCAGCAGCAGATACTCGCCAGATGGGCGACTATGGTCGAAGATGCTCGCCGAGTATCCCATATGTCGCCAGGTCAGGGCTGGGCTATAAACCCCCCCCCCCCTACCCCTTGGTTGCCTATAAATAGGACCCCAGGGGTACTTGGATTGGCACCTGTGCTTGAGCTTCTGGAACCCCATTTCCGAATTCTTGAGCCCGTCACCCCTGCTTGCTAGCCAAGTCGGTGCCTTCCTCGTACCTTGCTCGGCCATTCTTGGTTGTGGAGGGGAAGACTCCTTCGAGCTTCCGGGTACGTGGTGGGACCTCCCTGCCGCAGCACCTGGGGTCCTGTTTTTGCTCTTCTAGCTTCTTCGTCGTTGCCAGCCAAGCCATCTCGTCGGGCTGCTGGACGAGTAGACTCCGGCTGCATCGGTCCGAATCTTGAGGTCAGGATTTTCCTGGCGTCAACACTTTGGTGCGGTGAGCGTGGACCGTATTCGTTGGAAGAAAGTTCGGCAAGAAGGCGAGATGGTCGTAGGTGGCGACCATGAGGAGGAGGTCGGCAACTCGACGGGAACTGGCAGGTTCGTGACGCTGGAGGTTTTCGAAGCCTTCGCGCAGCGCATGGAGGGAGCCATGCGAGCAGCGCTTCAGCCGCGCGCCGAGGTCACGGCGACCTCGCCGCATCGCCCAGTTCCATCCGAGGGAGGGAGTCCCCCTCGGCGAGCAGGAAAGGAGCACATGGAAGACGAAGCCGAGCGACCAAGGAGGTCGCAATTCTACCAGCCAACCTCGCAAGGTATTCGCTTCCGCGAGCCGTGCGAGCAGGGGAGATACCCGGATACTCGCCCATATGGCGAGTATGGTGGTGATACTCGCCAGGTTGAGGATCGTCGCCGGGCAGGAGGGAGGAGCCCCTTCTGCGAGGAGATCATTGTCGCACCGATGCCAGTCATAGATCCCGCGATGAATTATTGCTCGGGGAGAGACGACTCTATCCGTCGAGGGAAGAGACGTAACCGGAGGAATAGCTGGAGGAGGTATAGAGATCGGGTCAGCCAAGGATGTCAAGGAAGTATCAAGGTCGGGGAGGTAGGAGTGAGTTTTGGAGAAGCGGAGCTCGGATCTTTCCGCAAAGCGAATTTCCACCAGGCCTACCGCCAAGACTTCGCTCCAACCTCTCAAGCAACATCCCCGCTAGAAGAAATCACTTTCTCAGAGGAGGGCATGTTCAGGGATGAGAATCCCTTCCATGAGACCCATGTGATTGATGCGATCGTCGAAGACTTCACCGTCAACCGAATCCTGGAATGCAACGGGGGATCTGTCCATGTCATCTTTACGTCATTCTCACGAACACGTTTGACGACCTGGAGATCAAGGCGAGAAGGATGACAATCCTGGATGACTCCCCTTTTTGATTTCTCAGGTAAGCGAAAGAAGGCGGACGCGACAGGAAAAGCAGCCGCCGTCGGGAAGCTCATTCCAAGACGGGAAGAGCCCTTCATCGTGAAGGGGAGCTGTTAGGAAACACCCGGAAGGGCGATAACCTGAAAAGGCGGGAGTATGTATACCCCATCCTTGTAAATTCATTTCTTTGAATAAAATCTACACCTCCCTGAAACATGGGAGAAGGCAGCTTCTTTCGCATCAACAAAGTTTTCATAATAAAGAAGTCAGGTGAAGTCAATCTCCATGCTAGGTTGGAAAATGAGCCTCCGACTTAACCCTCGTAAAAACTCAGAACGGATGATGGGACAGTGCCTCGGGTATGCGTTCCCTTAAGACCAAGCCTCTGCAATGACGGCCGAGATCAGCTCCCCCCTTGCATGTTGGCCGCGGTTCCCACCGACTGCATTTCTCGTCCGACTGTAGAGATTACCAGGAAGAAGTCTGGACGCCGACCTTCCGATTCGGCGAAGGGATGGTCGATTTCACTAGCTCAGGGAACCCTTGAAAAAAGGCGTCATGTACCCTCGAGAGCTACAAAGCTCGCAGCAAAGCATTTCATTTTCTAAATTATTGTGTTAGATCATATGAGTTGTTGTGCCTAAATTGTGCTTAACTCCCTGCTAAACTCGTTGAGCAACAGGAAGCAGGTCCGATCCACATCCAGCATCCAAGTAGGATGGAGGCCACGGGATGATGTGTCCCCTCGGATTTCCCCGACTGCCACTCCCTGCTTGACGTCGTCCTACATCGACATTCGCCGCCGCAGGTTGGAAGACGAGCCTCCGACTTGACCCTTGTAAAAACTCAGAGCGGATGATGGGACAGTGCCTCGGATGTGCGTTCCCTTAAGACCAAGCCTCTGCAATGACGGTCGAGATCAGCTCCCCCCTTGCATGTTGGCCGCGGTTCCCACCGACTGCATTTCTCGTCCGGCTGTAGAAATTACTAGGGTAAAGTCTGGAAGCCGATACTCCAACTTGAGACGAGGAGGAGACCAACTCGACCGACCAAAAGACAAAGGCATCCAAGCATCCAAGTGATAGGATGAAGGCTCCTGGGTGTTGTGCCCCTGTGGGATCAACCCGGCGGCCTTTCCTTACTTGACGTCGGCCTTTGAAGGTAGCAAGCATCCAAGTTATAGGATGAAGGCCCTGGGAGTTGTGTCCCCGTGGGACCTGCCCGGCTGCCATTCCTTACTTGGCGTCATTCTCCGTCGACATCAGGTTTTAGAGTAGGAGGGAGGCCTCGGGATGATAGTCCCCCAAGGCTCCCCGACTGCTAAACCTTACTCCTTCCTTCCCTTGAAGAGCTCCTTAGATTCTTGCTTAAAAACCTAATAACACTCGTCACTAGGTGCAGATCAAGGCCTCAAGCTGAAGGCTGCAGGTGCGAGTATGATGGTGCGAGTATCCATACTCGCCGAAATCCTAGGAGCCTAACGAGCACTCAACCTCGCCTCGAACCTAGGAGCCTAAAGCAACATATAAGCAAGGAAGTAAAAGCACAGAAGGAAGGAATAGGCGAGTAAGAAACTTGTCAAAATTCTTTTTCATTTTTACAAAAAATCTGTACATGCTGCAAGTGTACAAAAAGGTCGCCGGGCGAGCAAAAAAGGAGCCCGGGCGACTAGGCGGCATCCTCGCCATCAAATATCTACATCTGACTCGTCGCCATCGTCGCCGTCATCATCATCATCATCAACCTCATCATCGTCGTCCTCGGCATCGCTAAGTCGCGGCGATGATGCTCGCAGGGGGGAGGTGGACTCATCGGCGAGTATGGCCGGGATAAGGTCTCCCACCGTCAATCCCATAGCCTCCGGCTTCAAAAGATCATCTGCCTTCAGCTGATTTAGGATGACCTCTCCTGTTGCTCGCGCGATCTCCCGGCGAATATGGGGCATGTCGTCGCCATGCATCCTGACCTGCTTGACGAACCGATGAGGGCCTGACCCCGCCGGCTGTTGCTCGGCAGGCCGAGTTTCTAGCTCGGCGATGCGGATTTGGGCGGCTTCCAAGGCCGAGCGAGTATCCTCCAGCTCCTTCTCGGCCTGGGACAGTCTCTTCGCCGATTCCAGCTCGGCAACCTATAGAAGACAAAAAGAAAGAAGGTAAGCTTGACATCGTATAAAGAGGCGAGTATTCCAGAAAGCGTGAAAAGTCGCAAAGAGGAAGTACCTCGAACCCATTGATCCTCTCCGCCATGGCGATCATTTTCGGCCCCTGCACCTTGATCGCCTCCTCGTACATCAGCAGCCGCTTCGCTGTTGAATGTGCGAGCTCGGCAGTTCGCAGGATTGAGCGCGAGGTTCGATGAGCAAGATGCTCGGCAGAGGCCTCCTGCAGCAGCTCGGCGTCAGTACGACTATAGATCGCATGAAGCACATCGAAGGCCTCCCCCTTGTCCTCCCAGTCCTCGGACCAAACGGGGAGGTTCGAGCTCAGAGTCACCTCGTGAGCGCGATCAGACCAGGTCACCAATGGGCGACCAAAGTCGTCCTCGCCACGGGTGCCCTCGTTGAAGAAAGGATGGCTGCTCGGCTCGCCAGCCTCCGAGGGATCCACCTTCTGTCCCAAATCCTTGTGGGCAGTCTCCTTCTTCCTTCTCTTGGGCTCGGGAACCTTGCCCTTTACTATTCGCTTCTTCGAAGTCCCGGCGACATCCAGATCGTCGCCTCCTGGCGACAAGTCGATTGGGGAGGAGTCCCCAACCTCGCGCGCCGAGGTTCTCGCACCCCCTTGGGCGACAGCGGTCGCCTTCGCCGCGAGAGGGAGAGCATCACGCGGAAGAGCCTGCACGCCTGTAAGAAGATCGAAGATTAGTCGCCAGAACGAAGCCCTAGGGCGAGTATGTCTGATGCTCGCGCGAAAGATACCTTCCCCTGGGCGAACTTCCGTGAGCTCGTCTACTCGCCTCCTCCAAAGTATCACGTCGAAGCGACGATTCCTGAAGCAGGCGGGCAGCTTCATCTGGTCCTCGGTGAGCCAGGGAACCGTGAAGACGTTCTCTGAAGGTTGAATGGGCGAGCTGGAGATGCCCGCGAAGTCGCCCTCAATGGCGACTATCCGCTCGACCCAGCGATGGTTCTTATTTAAAGTCCCCGCTAGTGTACAGACGTGACTGCACAAGAAGATGACGCCCTCGCCGGTCGCCATGATGGTGAATATTCGCCTAAAGACCGAAAGGTCGAAGACGATGTTCTGCTCCCGAAGGTAGCACAGGAACCCCATGATCATCGCCACTCCGTTGGGATTGATCTGGGCGGGCACTATCCCATAGAACACGAGTATCTTCCGAAACTCGGGCCATATGGGAAGTCGCAGGCCGACCTCGAAGTGTCGGATTGGGAAGATCATCGCCATCTGCGAGGAGGTGTTTAGTCGCTCAGACGGGCGAGGAAGCCTGGCGACATATCCTGGAGTCGCGAACTTGGAGTTGAACTCGTCCAAGTCTTTCTGATTCGTGATCGGCTTCTTGAATGAGCTCTCATCGAAGTTCTTCGCATGGTTAGCTCGCCTGATGGCTGCCTCGTCGATCATCTTGGGAAGAAAGGGAAGAGAGCGAGTATCGTAGAAAGGCGAGGATTGGAAGCCTGGAAGATGCTCGCTCAAGGAAGCTGGAGATCGCTAAAGGCGTATTTAAGACTCACCCACCCCCCCTATTTATACTAGTCGGTTAGTCTGGCTTGTCGAACACGACGCCGCGAGCACGACTAGGGGTGGCGAGTATCTAAGAAAAGTCGCCCAAAGTTCAGAGCGCGCCAACCGCCGACCTTCATCTAGCGAATACCTACATCACAGAAACATGAAGAAGCTCGCCAAAATATAGGCGACATTCAAACAGATATTCGGCAAAAAGGAGAGAAGAAAAAGCAAAACAAAAGAAGATCAAGTAAAACAAAGACAAGATTGAAGGGCGAGTATTCGATTACTCGGCAAATCAACACTGCTTCAAATAAATCGTTCAAAAGATTCAAATAATGCTCGCGAGGAGCTACAAAGCTACATAGATAAAGATGAAGAAGAGCGGCAGCTAGGGTTGCGCCTGGATGTTCGCCTGGGGATCCTGGATCTGAGGTTGTCGCCCGACCCATCCCAAGCCACGAGCTCGCCTGAAATGCTCGGAAGCCAGGGACATCGCGTCCTCACCTTGTCGCAGCTGGTCTTCGATCCTCGCCAGCCTCCCCACCGAGCCCATGCTCGCGCGCATCCCGACCAGCTCGTCATGATGCAGCTATTGCCGATGCTCGATCCTCGCCACCCTGCGCTCCAAGTCGCTGACAGACTGGAGGCGAGCTTCAGTACCCGACAGGCGAGTATCAAACTCCTCCAGCCGGGATACTCGCACCTCCAAGTCAGTTAGACAGCGATGAGGGTCACTAGCCGCCAAGCGCTCAACCCGCGACTCCACCTCAGTCAAACGGCGATGAGGTTCGCAGATCGATAGCCGCTCTATCCTTGATTCCTAGTCCAAGATAGCGCGAGTAGCCTTTTCCTGGTACTCGCGAGGAGGGAGCCCAACGACATCGATCAGAGCTCCCACCGGAGTATGCGCGCGACCTGCGAAAGAAGGCAAAAAGGGCCAGAACTTCAGCAGAATTCAAAAAACAGTGGCGACTATCCGAAGGCAGCGATCAAATACCTGGCCGAGGACTACGGGATCGTCGGCGAGGAGGGCTGCGAGATCGTCGGCGAGGAGAAGACCTTCCTCGGTGTGGGGAGGGAGAATGATAGACGCCATCTCGGCGAGTAGAGTGGTTGCCGGAATGATCCCGGTTGGAGGGCAGGTCCCCTCGACCGCGACCATCTCCTGGTCGCCCTCCACCCCTTGGAGCGAAGAAGGCCGAAGACCCTCCAGTCCCGCCCCTGCGCGAGGACTCCCCCTGGTGGGAAGAGGGAGCAGTTGAGGTAGAAGGACGTTGATCGCCTGGAGGATTCACTGGCGGCGGGAGTCCAGGAGGAGGAGGCGGCAGCGCGATCACAGGCAGCTGTGTGTTGCTCGCCGGCTCTGGTCGCGAGTTAGGTGGAGGAGGAGGCGGAGGATGAGCGATGTTCGCCAGAGGAGCCCCATGCTCGCTCATCGGCCTCTTCTCCACAGAGGAGCTGTGGAGAATCCTTACCGCGCGACCACTCCGAGACCCACCCTCAGGCGAGATCATCGGGGATGATCGCAGCAGTATTGCAGTCGAAGGCTCCTCCCGAGCCTCAGTATTCGGCGGATCTACAGATAGCAACAAAGACGTCAGAATGTCGCCGAAAGATAGCATAGATCGAAAAAGGGCGAGCAAGGAGCTCACCTCGGGCAGGGGGAGGGCCGGTTGGGTTTGAGTTTGGGTTTCATCCCTACTCGCCTCCGGGGCGACCTCTGCCGAGAGAGGAGCAGGGGGGAGAGCAGGCGAGAGCCCTTCGAGGCCCAAATCCTCCAGCAGCTGCTGACGCTGCTCACTCAGAGGATCGGCGACGTTCTCCTTAGTCGCCTCCTTTTCTCTCTCTCTCTCTTCTTCTTCTTCGCCGCCCTCTTCCTCTTCTTGTTCGCGAGGAAGGCGTCTACCTCGGCGTCCATGCGAGGAGGAGGAAGGGGCACGCCGATCAGATTCGCAAGGTCGGCCTTGGCCTTTTTGGCAGCCTCAGTAAAAGCTAGCGACATTGTGAGCGAGTACAGAAAGGTGGTTCCATCAGAGACCCCCCCCCCCCCTCCTTTATATAGAGTCCAGGCGTCGGACAGTCAAGATCCGAGTATCTCCCTATACTCGCCAAGGCAGAAGCTCGTCGAATAACGGTTGGATGTTTCTTTCCGAGCAACTACGTTACTCGCAAAGAGCGGGGATTGTGTACAACCCTCATTCTCCGAGGTAGGACCCACTCAAGGCCACGTAGGCAGGTCAAAGTCAAAGAGGCAAGACAAATCAGCCAGCAGGAGCAAAAGAAGGTTGGCGAGTATTGGCTAAATACTCGCCAGAAGGGCGACTATGGTCGAAGATACGTACCGAGTATCCCGTATGTCGCCCCAAAGTGTCCGGCAACCACAGAAGACCTGAGCGAGTATCAGCCAGGCTTGTGCGAGCAGCAGCAGATACTCGCCAGATGGGCGACTATGGTCGAAGATGCTCGCCGAGTATCCCATATGTCGCCAGGTCAGGGCTGGGCTATAAACCCCCCCCCCCCCCTACCCCTTGGTTGCCTATAAATAGGACCCCAGGGGTACTTGGATTGGCACCTGTGCTTGAGCTTCTGGAACCCCATTTCCGAATTCTTGAGCCCGTCACCCCTGCTTGCTAGCCAAGTCGGTGCCTTCCTCGTACCTTGCTCGGCCATTCTTGGTTGTGGAGGGGAAGACTCCTTCGAGCTTCCGGGTACGTGGTGGGACCTCCCTGCCGCAGCACCTGGGGTCCTGTTTGTTGCTCTTCTAGCTTCTTCGTCGTTGCCAGCCAAGCCATCTCGTCGGGCTGCTGGGCGAGTAGCCTCCGGCTGCATCGGTCCGAATCTTGAGGTCAGGATTTTCCTTGCGTCAACACTTTGGTGCGGTGAGCGTGGACCGTAGTCGTTGGAAGAAAGTTCGGCAAGAAGGCGAGATGGTCGTAGGTGGCGACCATGAGGAGGAGGTCGGCAACTCGACGGGAACTGGCAGGTTCGTGACGCTGGAGGTTTTCGAAGCCTTCGCGCAGCGCATGGAGGGAGCCATGCGAGCAGCGCTTCAGCCGCGCGCCGAGGTCTCGGCGACCTCGCCGCATCGCCCAGTTCCATCCGAGGGAGGGAGTCCCCCTCGGCGAGCAGGAAAGGAGCACATGGAAGACGAAGCCGAGCGACCAAGGAGGTCGCAATTCTACCAGCCAACCTCGCAAGGTATTCGCTTCCGCGAGCCGTGCGAGCAGGGGAGATACCCGGATACTTGCCCATATGGCGAGTATGGTGGTGATACTCGCCAGGTTGAGGATCGTCGCCGGGCAGGAGGGAGGAGCCCCTTCTGCGAGGAGATCATTGTCGCACCGATGCCAGTCATAGATCCCGCGATGAATTATTGCTCTGGGAGAGACGACTCTATCCGTCGAGGGAAGAGACGTAACCGGAGGAATAGCTGGAGGAGGTATAGAGATCGGGTCAGCCAAGGATGTCAAGGAAGTATCAAGGTCGGGGAGGTAGGAGTGAGTTTTGGAGAAGCGGAGCTCGGATCTTTCCGCAAAGCGAATTTCCACCAGGCCTACCGCCAAGACTTCGCTCCAACCTCTCAAGCGCCATCCCCGCTAGAAGAAATCACTTTCTCAGAGGAGGGCATGTTCAGGGATGAGAATCCCTTCCATGAGACCCATGTGATTGATGCGATCGTCGAAGACTTCACCGTCAACCGAATCCTGGAATGCAACGGGGGATCTGTCCATGTCATCTTTACGTCATTCTCACGAACACGTTTTACGACCTGGAGATCAAGGCGAGAAGGATGACGATCCTGGATGACTCCCCTTTTTGATTTCTCAGGTAAGCGAAAGAAGGCGGACGCGACAGGAAAAGCAGCCGCCGTCGGGAAGCTCATTCCAAGACGGGAAGAGCCCTTCATTGTGAAGGGGAGCTGTTAGGAAACACCCGGAAGGGCGATAACCTGAAAAGGCGGGAGTATGTATACCCCATCCTTGTAAATTCATTTCTTTGAATAAAATCTACACCTCCCTGAAACATGGGAGAAGGCAGCTTCTTTCGCATCAACAAAGTTTTCATAATAAAGAAGTCAGGTGAAGTCAATCTCCACGCTAGGTTGGAAAATGAGCCTCCGACTTAACCCTCGTAAAAACTCAGAACGGATGATGGGACAGTGCCTCGGGTGTGCGTTCCCTTAAGACCAAGCCTCTGCAATGACGGCCGAGATCAGCTCCCCCCTTGCATGTTGGCCGCGGTTCCCACCGACTGCATTTCTCGTCCGACTGTAGAGATTACCAGGAAGAAGTCTGGACGCCGACCTTCCGATTCGGCGAAGGGATGGTCGATTTCACTAGCTCAGGGAACCCTTGAAAAAAGGCGTCATGTACCCTCGAGAGCTACAAAGCTCGCAGCAAAGCATTTCATTTTCTAAATTATTGTGTTAGATCATATGAGTTGTTGTGCCTAAAGTGTGCTTAACTCCCTGCTAAACTCGTTGAGCAACAGGAAGCAGGTCCGATCCACATCCAGCATCCAAGTAGGATGGAGGCCACGGGATGATGTGTCCCCTCGGATTTCCCCGACTGCCACTCCCTGCTTGACGTCGTCCTACATCGACATTCGCCGCCGCAGGTTGGAAGACGAGCCTCCGACTTGACCCTTGTAAAAACTCAGAGCGGATGATGGGACAGTGCCTCGGATGTGCGTTCCCTTAAGACCAAGCCTCTGCAATGACGGTCGAGATCAGCTCCCCCCTTGCATGTTGGCCGCGGTTCCCACCGACTGCATTTCTCGTCCGGCTGTAGAAATTACTAGGGTAAAGTCTGGAAGCCGATACTCCAACTTGAGACGAGGAGGAGACCAACTCGACCGACCAAAAGACAAAGGCATCCAAGCATCCAAGTGATAGGATGAAGGCTCCTGGGTGTTGTGCCCCTGTGGGATCAACCCGGCGGCCTTTCCTTACTTGACGTCGGCCTTTGAAGGTAGCAAGCATCCAAGTTATAGGATGAAGGCCCTGGGAGTTGTGTCCCCGTGGGACCTGCCCGGCTGCCATTCCTTACTTGGCGTCATTCTCCGTCGACATCAGGTTTTAGAGTAGGAGGGAGGCCTCGGGATGATAGTCCCCCAAGGCTCCCCGACTGCTAAACCTTACTCCTTCCTTCCCTTGAAGAGCTCCTTAGATTCTTGCTTAAAAACCTAATAACACTCGTCACTAGGTGCAGATCAAGGCCTCAAGCTGAAGGCTGCAGGTGCGAGTATGATGGTGCGAGTATCCATACTCGCCGAAATCCTAGGAGCCTAACGAGCACTCAACCTCGCCTCGAACCTAGGAGCATAAAGCAACATATAAGCAAGGAAGTAAAAGCACAGAAGGAAGGAATAGGCGAGTAAGAAACTTGTCAAAATTCTTTTTCATTTTTACAAAAAATCTGTACATGCTGCAGGTGTACAAAAAGGTCGTCGGGCGAGCAAAAAAGGAGCCCGGGCGACTAGGCGGCATCCTCGCCATCAAATATCTACATCTGACTCGTCGCCATCGTCGCCGTCATCATCATCATCATCAACCTCATCATCGTCGTCCTCGGCATCGCTAAGTCGCGGCGATGATGCTCGCAGGGGGGAGGTGGACTCCTCGGCGAGTATGGCCGGGATAAGGTCTCCCACCGTCAATCCCATAGCCTCCGGCTTCAAAAGATCATCTGCCTTCAGCTGATTTAGGATGACCTCTCCTGTTGCTCGCGCGATCTCCTGGCGAATATGGGGCATGTCGTCGCCATGCATCCTGACCTGCTTGACGAACCGATGAGGGCCCGACCCCGCCAGCTGTTGCTCGGCAGGAAGAGTTTCTAGCTCGGCGATGCGGATTTGGGCGGCTTCCAAGGCCGAGCGAGTATCCTCCAGCTCCTTCTCGGCCTGGGACAGTCTCTTCGCCGATTCCAGCTCGACAACCTATAGAAGACAAAAAGAAAGAAGGTAAGCTTGACATCGTATAAAGAGGCGAGTATTCCAGAAAGCGCGAAAAGTCGCAAAGAGGAAGTACCTCGAACCCATTGATCCTCTCCGCCATGGCGATCATTTTCGGCCCCTGCACCTTGATCGCCTCCTCGTACATCAGCAGCCGCTTCGCTGTTGAATGTGCGAGCTCGGTAGTTCGCAGGATTGAGCGCGAGGTTCGATGAGCAAGATGCTCGGCAGAGGCCTCCTGCAGCAGCTCGGCGTCAGTACGACTATAGATCGCATGAAGCACATCGAAGGCCTCCCCCTTGTCCTCCCAGTCCTCGGACCAAACGGGGAGGTTCTTGCTCAGAGTCACCTCGTGAGCGCGATCAGACCAGGTCACCAATGGGCGACCAAAGTCGTCCTCGCCACGGGTGCCCTCGTTGAAGAAAGGATGGCTGCTCGGCTCGCCAGCCTCCGAGGGATCCACCTTCTGTCCCAAATCCTTGTGGGCAGTCTCCTTCTTCCTTCTCTTGGGCTCGGGAACCTTGCCCTTTACTATTCGCTTCTTCGAAGTCCCGGCGACATCCAGATCGTCGCCTCCTGGCGACAAGTCGATTGGGGAGGAGTCCCCAACCTCGCGCGCCGAGGTTCACGCACCCCCTTGGGCGACAGCGGTCGCCTTCGCCACGAGAGGGAGAGCATCACGCGGAAGAGCCTGCACGCCTGTAAGAAGATCGAAGATTAGTCGCCAGAACGAAGCCCTAGGGCGAGTATGTCTGATGCTCGCGCGAAAGATACCTTCCCCTGGGCGAACTTCCGTGAGCTCGTCTACTCGCCTCCTCCAAAGTATCACGTCGAAGCGACGATTCCTGAAGCAGGCAAGCAGCTTCATCTGGTCCTCGGTGAGCCAGGGAACCGTGAAGACGTTCTCTGAAGGTTGAATGGGCGAGCTGGAGATGCCCGCGAAGTCGCCCTCAATGGCGACTATCCGCTCGACCCAGCGATGGTTCTTATTTAAAGTCCCCGCCAGTGTACAGACGTGACTGCACAAGAAGATGACGCCCTCGCCGGTCGCCATGATGGTGAATATTCGCCTAAAGACTGAAAGGTCGAAGACGATGTTCTGCTCCCGAAGGTAGAACAGGAACCCCATGATCATCGCCACTCCGTTGGGATTGATCTGGGCGGGCACTATCCCATAGAACACGAGTATCTTCCGAAACTCGGGCCATATGGGAAGTCGCAGGCCGACCTCGAAGTGTCGGATTGGGAAGATCATCGCCATCTGCGAGGAGGTGTTTAGTCGCTCAGACGGGCGAGGAAGCCTGGCGACATATCCTGGAGTCGCGAACTTGGAGTTGAACTCGTCCAAGTCTTTCTGATTCGTGATCGGCTTCTTGAATGAGCTCTCATCGAAGTTCTTCGCATGGTTAGCTCGCCTGATGGCCGCCTCGTCGATCATCTTGGGAAGAAAGGGAAGAGAGCGAGTATCGTAGAAAGGCGAGGATTGGAAGCCTGGAAGATGCTCGCTCAAGGAAGCTGGAGATCGCTAAAGGCGTATTTAAGACTCACCCACCCCCCCTATTTATACTAGTCGGTTAGTCTGGCTTGTCGAACACGACGCCGCGAGCACGACTAGGGGTGGCGAGTATCTAAGAAAAGTCGCCCAAAGTTCAGAGCGCGCCAACCGCCGACCTTCATCTAGCGAATACCTACATCACAGAAACATGAAGAAGCTCGCCAAAATATAGGCGACATTCAAACAGATATTCGGCAAAAAGGAGAGAAGAAAAAGCAAAACAAAAGAAGATCAAGTAAAACAAAGACAAGATTGAAGGGCGAGTATTCGATTACTCGGCAAATCAACACTGCTTCAAATAAATCATTCAAAAGATTCAAATAATGCTCGCGAGGAGCTACAAAGCTACATAGATAAAGATGAAGAAGAGCGGCAGCTAGGGTTGCGCCTGGATGTTCGCCTGGGGATCCTGGATCTGAGGTTGTCGCCCGACCCATCCCAAGCCACGAGCTCGCCTGAAATGCTCGGAAGCCAGGGACATCGCGTCCTCACCTTGTCGCAGCTGGTCTTCGATCCTCGCCAGCCTCCCCACCGAGCCCATGCTCGCGCGCATCCCGACCAGCTCGTCATGATGCAGCTGTTGCCGATGCTCGATCCTCGCCACCCTGCGCTCCAAGTCGCTGACAGACTGGAGGCGAGCTTCAGTACCCGACAGGCGAGTATCAAACTCCTCCAGCCGGGATACTCGCACCTCCAAGTCAGTTAGACGGCGATGAGGGTCACTAGCCACCAAGCGCTCAACCCGCGACTCCACCTCAGTCAAACGGCGATGAGGTTCGCAGATCGATAGCCGCTCTATCCTTGATTCCAAGTCCAAGATAGCGCGAGTAGCCTTTTCCTGGTACTCGCGAGGAGGGAGCCCAACGGCATCGATCAGAGCTCCCACCGGAGTATGCGCGCGACCTGCGAAAGAAGGCAAAAAGGGCCAGAACTTCAGCAGAATTCAAAAAACAGTGGCGACTATCCGAAGGCAGCGATCAAATACCTGGCCGAGGACTATGGGATCGTCGGCGAGGAGGGCTGCGAGATCGTCGGCGAGGAGAAGACCTTCCTCGGTGTGGGGAGGGAGAATGATAGACGCCATCTCGACGAGTAGAGTGGTTGCCGGAATGATCCCGGTTGGAGGGCAGGTCCCCTCGACCGCGACCATCTCCTGGTCGCCCTCCACCCCTTGGAGCGAAGAAGGCCGAAGACCCTCCAGTCCCACCCCTGCGCGAGGACTCCCCCTGGTGGGAAGAGGGAGCAGTTGAGGTAGAAGGACGTTGATCGCCTGGAGGATTCACTGGCGGCGGGAGTCCAGGAGGAGGAGGCGGCAGCGCGATCACAGGCAGCTGTGTGTTGCTCGCCGGCTCTGGTCGCGAGTTAGGTGGAGGAGGAGGCGGAGGAGGAGCGATGTTCGCCAGAGGAGCCCCATGCTCGCTCATCGGCCTCTTCTCCACAGAGGAGCTGTGGAGAATCCTTACCGCGCGACCACTCCGAGACCCACCCTCAGGCGAGATCATCGGGGATGATCGCAGCGGTATTGCAGTCGAAGGCTCCTCCCGAGCCTCAGTATTCGGCGGATCTACAGATAGCAACAAAGACGTCAGAATGTCGCCGTAAGACAGCATAGATCGAAAAAGGGCGAGCAAGGAGCTCACCTCGGGCAGGGGGAGGTTCCGGTTGGGTTTGAGTTTGGGTTTCATCCCTACTCGCCTCCGGGGCGACCTCTGCCGAGAGAGGAGCAGGGGGGAGAGCAGGCGAGAGCCCTTCGAGGCCCAAATCCTCCAGCAGCTGCTGACGCTGCTCACTCAGAGGATCGGCGACGTTCTCCTTAGTCGCCTCCTTTTCTCTCTCTCTCTTCTTCTTCTTCGCCGCCCTCTTCCTCTTCTTGTTCGCGAGGAAGGCGTCTACCTCGGCGTCCATGCGAGGAGGAGGAAGGGGCACGCCGATCAGATTCGCAAGGTCGGCCTTGGCCTTTTTGGCAGCCTCAGTAAAAGCTAGCGACATTGTGAGCGAGTACAGAAAGGTGGTTCCATCAGAGACCCCCCCCCCTCCTTTATATAGAGTCCAGGCGTCGGACAGTCAAGATCCGAGTATCTCCCTATACTCGCCAAGGCAGAAGCTCGTCGAATAACGGTTGGATGTTTCTTTCCGAGCAACTACGTTACTCGCAAAGAGCGGGGATTGTGTACAACCCTCATTCTCCGAGGTAGGACCCACTCAAGGCCACGTAGGCAGGTCAAAGTCAAAGAGGCAAGACAAATCAGCCAGCAGGAGCAAAAGAAGGTTGGCGAGTATTGGCTAAATACTCGCCAGAAGGGCGACTATGGTCGAAGATACGTACCGAGTATCCCGTATGTCGCCCCAAAGTGTCCGGCAACCACAGAAGACCTGAGCGAGTATCAGCCAGGCTTGTGCGAGCAGCAGCAGATACTCGCCAGATGGGCGACTATGGTCGAAGATGCTCGCCGAGTATCCCATATGTCGCCAGGTCAGGGCTGGGCTATAAAAACCCCCCCTACCCCTTGGTTGCCTATAAATAGGACCCCAGGGGTACTTGGATTGGCACCTGTGCTTGAGCTTCTGGAACCCCATTTCCGAATTCTTGAGCCCGTCACCCCTGCTTGCTAGCCAAGTCGGTGCCTTCCTCGTACCTTGCTCGGCCATTCTTGGTTGTGGAGGGGAAGACTCCTTCGAGCTTCCGGGTACGTGGTGGGACCTCCCTGCCGCAGCACCTGGGGTCCTGTTTGTTGCTCTTCTAGCTTCTTCGTCGTTGCCAGCCAAGCCATCTCGTCGGGCTGCTGGGCGAGTAGCCTCCGGCTGCATCGGTCCGAATCTTGAGGTCAGGATTTTCCTGGCGTCAACACATAGCATACGCACTTGCAGATCCTCATCATATAAATTAGTATGTGCTCTTTTATATGATGAGTTATAATTCCTGGAAATCCTATCTTATAAGTTTGTATGGGCATTCATATAAGTTAGGGTACGAGATTGATTACTTGTCGCTACTGTTCTTACTGCTTCGCTTTACCTGCTTTACTTACTGTTTATTTACTGCTGTACATCTTCATTTTATAATCCTGCTTATACATGCTTAGATTAGCCCCTTTTTCACTTATGTATATACTAGTTTACTTTCCCTGTCACCTGCTTGTTCCTTGCTCGTCCCCCGCTTTTTCCTCCCGCGCGGTACCTAGGAGTCGCAGGAGGAGGAGTTGACCTAGCGAGCTCGGTCATTTTTGACTGACGGTTTGCATTGGGGCCGAAAAACAATCTAGGATTCCGAGGAGACGGAGCTGTCGCACGCACCGCAGGAGACGAGGGCAGGACCTGAGCAGCCAGAGATGCAGCGGGTAGCGGCCACGAGACATCAGGTGGATTACATTTTGAGTGATAGTGATGTGTGATGTTGAAATATCTTCCGCAAGTAGAGAGGATGTGAGATGTGAGAGATTTGTTTCATGATGTACCGGGCTTAGGCCCTTTCATTTATGTACTCTCTATTTTCATGCTCGGACTTATTTATATATCGTTTTGATTAGCTTTTGATATATATTGGAATGTGATTTATGGACTTCCATTGCTTAGTTTGTACTCACTCTTGTACTCACTTTTACTATTGCTCGCACTATGATCGTATCCGGCAGGGTCGACGTTGCGTGGTGTAGCCCAACCCGTGTGTTGGAAGTCACCGCAATGCGTCAGTTCTGGGCATAAGGTCCGCTTGGCCCCGGGAGCGGGGAAGGGATCTTACAAATGGTATCAGAGGCGCAACGAACGATCATGGGTACGAGCAATTAGTCCACAATAACTTGGGCCACCCCCGCACGAGTGTAGTTTGGGGGCAAACTACGCAGCGGAAGCAGTGGTGTGCCCATGTACGAAACCACATTCCTAAGTCCATTAAGCAGCAAGTTAGGTAAAATTTTGACTTACTTAGACAATTTAGTGACACACCCTAGTCTAAAGAGCAACATTGGGTCTAGATTTGGTTGAAGGTTAAGGATACCCAACATAGCTAAGGGAGGAAGTTAGTATAAGTCTTGACATGGAGACTTTCACGCTGAGGGTTAGGCTTTACTATCAAGTGGTAGGACCATCTCAAGGAGATCGGGTGTCTGTAGTCTTCGTTAGAGTAATAGAAGACCCATAAGCATAACCCCCTTACCATAACTTGATACTTCCCATTATAGTACGACGTTGAGGCAACCACCATAAAATACTAGAGGTCGAATTGGAATTTGAATATTTTGTTTTTAGAAGACCCATTTCCTAGTTAATCACATAGGGAACTCGGAAATGTTACCATAATTTATAACATTGGGAGCCTAAGTTTTATCATAACCTTATGTCTCAGGGTGGAACACCAAGTCAGAGATTTTATGCCCTAAAGTTTATGTACGTATGTAAGATGAATATACCGTAGAAGTATTGAAGAGACTTAGCCTAAACCGGTAGGGGCTTATCCTTTTGTTTATTGGGCCAATAAAATACCGACTTGGATTACCCCCTAGACTTCGTTAGAAAAGGTTATGACTTTTTCGTAGTGATCTCGAGGTTTGGAGTATTCAATGAAACTCAGGTGATGACGAGATCTTATTCATACACTTTTGATTTGTGGACCAACCCCCCTTAGAAGTTTGAGACCCTCGGAGAATTACTTCACCTTAAATAACAGGGAGTGTTTATACCAAGTTGTGATCGCTTTAGTTATACGAGCAAGTTAAGTGAATGGTACACTTCAAGAGTGAGCGTATGCTCATCTTATTGCTCCAAGGCTGATTCTAAGTCGGCAAAAGTGATCAACTTGCTAATCATTTGATTATACGTAAAGGGTTGTCCAGTGTATCGGCATAAGACTCTCGGAATAAAAAAAAAGTCAGGATAAGAATTTGGGGAATTTCTCTAACTTCCTGACCTAAGCAATGTGGTCTTGTCTTCTATAAGGACATTTGGTCATCAAGCTCTTACCAATCACAAGGGAAGAACGTCATAAACGGCGAATCCAGTGCAAGACCAAGTAAAATTTAGAATGGATAGAAGTAAGACTGGGCTATAAGTCCACATGACCATAAGAAATAATCAGTTATCGTAACAAACTCGCTAGTGTATTGTTGTAAATACACCTTCTTAACCTCGAGACATTGATTTGTAGAGTTATCCAAACAATTAATAATCATTGTCGTCCGAACAAATGTCTCGCTTTAGTCAAGTATTGAAAACAAGAAAGAATGCCAGGGTTAGTAGCTTGGGATAAATGTGTCACATCATGGAATTTTGAAGTTTGGAGTCAAGTCTTCGCAAGTAAGGATTACAACTAGAGTTTCTTGCACTCCAGGGCTTTCAAGAGTAATTTTCGGATAGTATTCTTAATTAAAGCTCAAACCCTCTCCTTGGTGAAAAATTTGGTTAAGATCATTTTACTCTTAGAGTTGGTTTAGGCACCACCAGAGAGCTTAGGAAGGTGACTCTTTGGATCTTGTAATACGATGGTTTAATCTATTTAGGGCTAAGATGGAGAATCTTACTATGTTCGGATCTCGGGAAAAATGACAACGACCGTCATGTGTTGAAATATTGAGGAATGGGGAGTTAAAACGATTGATTAGTGGTCGTTGCTAGCAACTCCCGCTTGAAACTATTAAGTTTACTCAATGAGATTTACCAATGTAATTTTGTACGACACAATTAAGAGAAGGGTCGTTGCGATGAAATCTTTAATTCATAATTTATAACATAAGTGAGATGAGACCACTTGACTTTGAAAGTTTAGCCCACTCGTTATTGGAAATCTAAGGTGAAATTTGACGAGTGATATATTGAAGATGTACAATCCTACGATCTTAAGAACCAGAATTTACAATTTCTCCAAAGTTTATAGCCTCAGTTAGGAAGATTTGGGAATAAGGGGGACAAGTTTGATTTTCAGAAATAAATGGTGGAATTTCTCGAGGATTAATGAGTTTTAATGAGTCACCCTTCATGTTGAAATTAATTTGTGCCTAAACTTGTCTTGATAAAAAGGGGTTTTACCCTCGTGAGTTGCGAAACAAAGGGATTTGGAAATTAGTTGGGAGTCATTTCGCGAACATCTTTTTAAACTACAGACGCATGTTCCTCAAGGAAAGCTTGGAAGATATCTACATTTATTTAACGTATAGAAGCGTTAACCTACGTGTAAGAGAATCGTATAGTGAAGAATCAGAATAGACAATGACGATCGACTAAATGATCACGTCCTGCCTAATCGATTTATGAGCAGAGTATTAAGTAAGCATGGTTCGTGAATATAACCTGATAAATGTAAGTTGAACTTGAAAGATTTCGGTGCCATCTAGCGCAGCAAGATAGTATAAGTTAACCCGGTAGGATCTTATGTATTACAGGTAGATCCTTCTTCAGGGAGTGTAGTGATTTTATTAACACCCACGCCTAGTTAGCTTGTTTTGATATTTGAAGTATCTAGTTCCTATTTATTGCCGGGATGGAGCAAGTAGAACCCGCATCGTGATTAATGGCACGATGGTCTGAGCGGCGGGGTAAACCTTCAATTAACCCCTAGTGGGAATATTGCCGACAATCTTAGCAAGTAATAGTAGAAGTGCAATGAGAAATTTTGGTAACGAATGTTGCTCCGGTTTGAGTTCTCATACAGTAGAGGTCCGAGTTCTTCCGTGGAAGGAGATTCTGATGTCCGATTATTATAGTTCAATCATGGGCGAGAGGAGCACACTTGGGAGCCCTTGGACCTCATGCGGGAGCGCTACCCGGGTCTCTTAACTTCAGGTACGGCTTAATATTGTAAGTTACATTCCTTTATGTGCTTTACTTGCAACCCGTAGGCCCGAACCTAAATTTTGAGGACGAAATGTTTCTTTTGTTTATTGGGATTTGTAACATTCTCAATCCTTCTAGACCCCTAGTGTGAGAATGGTGAGCTCAAAGGGTGGGATGAGGGGCCTTGAGGACCCCTTAGGATGAGAATTTTGCCAAGTGCACACCTAAAGTCCCAATCAGATAGGACCCAAGCTACTAAGGAGGGCCAATTGGACACCATTTTCCCCAAAATGAGACCACCCTTAGTCCCCTAAACCTTAAGGAAGGGTGATGGGGTGAACATCACCCCTTAGTGGGGCTCAATTCTATAGGATTAGCCCAAAATCACCTTAGGTGAACATGGACCAAACCAATCAATTAAGGGGCAATTGACCCCCAAGAGGTAAAATTGACTTCTCCCTTATACACCAAACACTAATAGAGACCTATTAGACCCAAAAGCCCCATCATGGGATGGTCAACCCTCTCCAATTTGGTCAAAATCCAAATTAGGGCAAAAAGTCAACTCAACCCAAATGTGGTCAATTTGCTTTCAAACCTTAAAATTGACTCCACATCTAGTCTTTAAACATCATTAGGGATCTAAGAGACCCAAAAGCCCCATCATGGAAGGGACAATTTCCCCCAATTTGGCCAAAGTCCCAAGGAAGGGCATTTTGGGTAATTTCACATCTTTTGATCAAATTGGGCCAAATAGGGCCCCACCATGGGTCAAGCCCTATCAAGTGGTGACATGGGGTCCATGACCTACATGGGGGACCAGTCAACCCAAATGGTCAAGTCAAGTCAACTCAATTGGGCTTAAACCCAACTTGGGAGGCCTAGCCCATTTCCCCCATTATAATGACCTAAGTCCTAAGTTAACTAATCAAAATAAACTCATAAGGACCAGGTGGAGTGTGGCTAAGGAGGATTGGGCTAACCCAAATTGGGATTGGGCTAAAGGAGGGGACAAAAAAGTGAGTTGATAAAGCAAAAAGCAAAAAGAGAACCCAATCCCCCTCTCTCTCCTCCCAATCAGCCTTGGGCTCTTCCCTGAAGGAAGATGAATGCTGAGGAGGTGGAAAGCCAGGCTGCAACAGGTGATGGTCGGCCGAACCCAACCCGTGAGCCACCAATTCAAATCTCCCAAGGCAGCCCTCCTCAGCCTATATAAACCCCTCCACGAGCTCTAGAAGCTCCTTTACAGTCGGTTTAGAGCTTTGGTTCAGAGAATTCAGTGGAGAAACGAGTGCTGTAGCAAGATCGCCGGAGCCGGAGAAAGAGATGGCAAACCGCCGGAATACTCGCCGCCCAGCCCGCTTCCAGGTTCGCTTCTCCCCCCCCCCCCCCCCCCCCCCCCCTGACTGTGCTAGCATCTAGGATCGTTAGAAGTCGAGTTCGAGCTCAACTGAGCCGAGTTCATTTCGGTTTTTCCATGGTTTTTGCCGTTTGGGTTTCTTAGTAGAACCGCCGGAAACCGCCTCCTCCGGCGACCAATCCACCGCCAATCGATCGGCACCACCTCAACGGAGGTGGTGGTGGCGGTGGCTGGCCAGGGAGAAGGAAGGATGGCCGGGATTTCCGGTTTCAAGCGGCTCCAGGTCGGCTCAATCTCAGTCGTTGCTCAATGAGGAAGACGAAATCAGGGATGTCGAATCTGCGCCAAGATTCGTGCGCCATCTGATGGATTAAACCATATCTCATGTGGATTTAAATAAATGAATAGTGTTACTAATTGTCACACTTATTCAGTTAACTTCAAGCTAGATTTTGAAGGCCTTAGAGGCCATAAATCAAAAAGTTGCCTGATATAACTTTTATAGATCTGGAAGTCTACTTTCATATGAACCTTAGATCAAACCATTTGGAGTTGATTTGACTCCTGTAGAGCCATTTTGCTGAGACTGGTACAAAATAATTCCCACCACTAAAACAAATATAACTCCCATTTGGCTTGGAGTTTAGGGCTGAAATTTTAAACCCTATTGTAACTATCCCTGACCTACTTTGTGCCCAAAAATCAGAATTTTTGTGGCACATTTTTCTATAGTTTTTGTCCAAACATTGAAAATGAAATTTATGATAATTAGGTGGCCAAACCCCCTTGTGGGACCCCCATATTAGGGTGGGGTGAAGTTTAAGCTAAGTACACACACTGTTAAAAATATTGGGTCCATTGGACCACTCCTTGTGGGTGAACCCTCTTTGGAGTGAGGATGGCTTAAGGGTTTGTGTGGGTTAGGCCAGAAACTTTAATTAACTTAAGGAGCCAAATTGAGGCCCTTAATAGCCAAATCATGAAAATGGTGTGAGACACACTATTGTAGCCCTAACTATCTAGTTTCATTAGAAACTAAGATGTTGGCAATTGGAGGTAAGTAAACCCCAGAGGAGCCTTTTTACTAGGACTGGTCCTACACTAGGTCAGTCCATTAGAAAATTTACCTAGGTCAAACCCTTCAAGCTTTGGAGCTGTGCTTTTAACCATGGGTTAGTATACCCTAGGGGCACCCCCTTCCAAAGGGGCAGCCCTTGGTGGACACTTTTACCTAGGGTTTTTGTGGTAATTAGGATATTTAAATTAAGTTGATTTTTGGAGCATATGATGTCCAAATTGCACCAAACTTTGGTGGCATACCATTTTGTACATGTGTAGTGCCTACCTAAAATTTCACTCTATTTGGAGTTGATTTAGTATGGAAAATTGGAAACCCTAATGAGGGCCTTTAAGGGTCAAATTAGGGTTTAGGTCATTTTGAGGAGTTGAGTGTGTTAGCCTCCTCCCATCATGTTGGATATGTGGGTATGGATATGCAAATGCTTGGGTCACACCCTAATGGTCCATTTGGAGCCATTAGGGTGGTGTGACCTAAAACCCTAAGGGTAGACCTTAAGGGTGCAATGTTGAGATTTGTGAAGGTCATAGGACCAAATGTTCAAGCCTTGGCTCAGAACTTTGTAGTTATGCTTGTATGGGCATAAAAGGTCTTATATAATTTAATGGGAATTTTTAGAGGCTTTTAAGTATTTTTCCTCTTAATAAATGGAATTACCACCCCTTCCTTAATAAAATGAAGTGCATGGTCATATGACCTTGTATGACTTTGATATGCTATCAGTGGCTGGAATAGGGTGAAATGGGACTATGGTAATTTTGCCCTGAGTTATGGAAGTGTTATTCCTTGTATAGGAAATTTTGAGTGCTTGCTAGCTTAAGAGAATTTAATTTTGAAAAAATATCAAATCATGGGAAAAAATTGTGATACTTGGTTAACTGTGGTTTTAGCTTAATATATACCCATGATAATTGTTTGGAAGCATGTAGATTTATATTTCATGTACTTCATGTAGAAATTGGAATTTACACCTCTTGAGTATTAAATCTTTTTAAAATATCAAATCATGGGGCAATGATGTGATACTTGGTTAACTGTGGTTTTAGGTTAATATATGCCCATGATAATTGTTTGGAAGCATGTAGATTTATATTTCATGTACTTCATGTAGAAATTGGAATTTTCACCCCTTGAGTATTAAATCCTATTAAAATATCAAATCATGGGGCAATGATGTGGTACTTGGTTAACTGTGGTTTTAGGTTAATATATGCCCATGATAATTGTTTGGATGTTTAATCATCTTAAAATATCATAACACATGGTAATGACACAATCTTTTGGCAGTGGACTCTAGGTCCCCATTTGGACACCTGGTAAGTTTTGTAGATTTTTCAGAAGTGAATTACTATTTTTCCTAATTATAGTGGCATCTTGGTAATTATACAATTATGATGATATAGTAGGCCAAGTGACATCCTAGGGTCATGATACTCAGTGAACCACCATGATATGGAATATTATATTACTGATAATTCTCATGAAGCATGAAGAAGCAGTTTGAGGGTAGTTCATGTGTAATGTGACTTAAGGCCTTAACTACTTAAAATTATATTAAATATCAATTTAATATGGAAAATTATGGAAATTTTAACATACCTTACTAAGGTCAGTTAGAGCCTAGGATAATTATTAGAGACCTTGGTGATGACTTTTAGAAGGGTTCCCTTATGGGGTTGATGGTTAGTTCAAATTAGTGGTCTGCGTTTAGTAAAAACAGAATTTTGGGTTTTAGAAAATTCAGACCACTAAGTAGTGTTTAGAAGTTGTATACAATCAGTAATTAAGTAATAGCACACAAGGATTCAAGGAGGGTCCATCCTAGGGTTAGCTGTGAGGTTGTGCTAGAGTCAACGTAGGAGGAATGAGGGTACGTCCAACCCATTTGGGTGGGACGGGTGTTGAGTTAAATCACTCTAAGTATATGAAATAATGAGGGTGAACCAAATGTTAATCACCGACTAGAGTAATTGTCCTGAGGAGGATGGTGGGGTTGAGCCCATTGATCTGTAGTACCGTTAGGGGCCCTTCACCGGATGTACCTCGGGAAGTCCAAGATTAACCTAAAATTACAATAACAATTAAAGTAGGCAAGAGTAGCCATAGTAGGGTAAGATTGGGTTTGTATATCTCCTCCCAGTTACGGGAGTGGCAGGATTGTGGTGCACGGTTAGACGAGCGGGTATCTCGAGGGGATGATTATTCCGGTAACTTTCTCAGAAATGTGGCAGGTCTTCGGTACTAGGCAGGTCGTCACTCTGACCGTGGTACGTTGACTTAGCGGGTGTATAGGGGTTTAAGGGGCCATCTTGGCTGCGTGTCGGGACGACAGTTTCCCCGAAGACACCTCTCACTTGGCTCACAGTCTGGTGGACTCCAGCAGAGAGTATGCAGAGCTCCGCGGTTGTTTAGCGTCGAGGCGTACGTGCGGTCTAGGCCTGGTAGAGTGTATACCCGCCTAAGAGTGGACAGCAAGGTCCGCTACCACCGTGTGTCACAGCGGTTGGTACCCGAGAGGTTGGCTTCCTTTCAAACAGAGGGAACTACAAAGGTCTATGCGCATAGAGTCGTGTGTGTGAGTCTCATTGCATAAAACATTCATGGCATAGCATAGCATACGCACTTGCAGATCCTCATCATATAAATTAGTATGGGCTTTTTTATATGATGAGTTATAATTCCTGGAAATCCTAACTTATAAGTTTGTATGGGCATTCATATAAGTTAGGGTTCGAGATTGATTACTTGTCGCTACTGTTCTTACTGTTTCGCTTTACCTGCTTTACTTACTGTTTATTTACTGATGTACATCTTCATTTTATAATCCTGCTTATACATGCTTAGATTAGCCCCTTTTTCACTTATGTATATACTAGTTTACTTTCCCTGTCACCTGCTTGTTCCTTGCTCGTCCCCCGCTTCTTCCTCCCGCGCGGTACCTAGGAGTCGCAGGAGGAGGAGGGGACCTAGCGAGCTCGGTCATTTTTGACTGACGGTTTGCATTGGGGCCGAAAAACAATCTAGGATTCCGAGGAGATGGATCTGTCGCACGCACCGCAGGAGACGAGGGCAGGACCTGAGCAGCCAGCGATGCAGCGGGTAGCGGCCACGAGACATCAGGTGGATTACATTTTGAGTGATAATGATGTGTGATGTTGAAATAGCTTCCGCAAGTAGAGTGGATGTGAGATGTGAGAGATTTGTTTCATGATGTACCGGGCTTAGGCCCTTTCATTTATGTACTCTCTATTTTCATGCTCGGACTTATTTATATATCGTTTTGATTAGCTTTTGATATATATTGGAATGTGATTTGTGGACTTCCATTGCTTAGTTTGTACTCACTCTTGTACTCACTTTTACTATTGCTCGCACTATGATCATAGCCGGCAGGGTCGACGTTGCGTGGTGTAGCCCAACCCGTGTGTTGGAAGTCACCGCAATGCGTCGGTTTTGGGCATAAGGTCCGCTTGGCCCCGGGAGCGTGGAAGGATCTTACACCTACAAGTTAGGATCCACCTTTAATGTCTAAGTTTATATCATAACATATCTTACAACTTAGATTAAATCCCATTAAGAAAGAAGGCTGAAAAGACACATAATTAATAGGCTGAAATAATAAGAGAAAGATAAAATTTACATATGTTCTCTGCGTTCGACGAATGTCCATCTGCGTTCGACGAACGGCGCTCTGCGCTCGACGAATGGTATTCATTCTGCGCTCGACGAAATCCAGCGGTTCAGCGTTCGACAATCCTGTCTCAGCGGTTCAGCGTTCGACGATCCCGTCTCAGCGATTCAGCGGTCGACGAACAGATTATCTCAGCGGTCGACGAACAGACCCTGTCTCAGCAGTCGATGAAATCCTGCGTTCGACAAACTCAAGCCTGCGATCGACGAACATCTCTATATTCAACGGTCGACGATCCAGCCCGTCTCTGCGTTCGACGAATCCTTCCGTTCGACGAACTCCAGTCTGCGTTCGACGAATATTCAGCAGATGTTCAGAACAGTGAATCAAATGTTCAGGTCGACGAATCAAATGATGAGGTCGACGAACTTGAAGCTGAGCTCGACGAAATATCTGCAGTATTATTTTAATATCTTTCAGCTCGTCTAAAATATTATATTATATATATATTACTTACTGCCTTTCCTTTGTTTGATATAGTCGTTGACAGAAGCAATAAATGATAGAGCCATTGCAGCAATCTAAATATGGCAATTTGTCTGCTCGAGGATCTGGGAAAAGAAAGAAATATTATCTCCTTCCTTGTCGGGAAAGAAATCAAAATTAGCCCAGAAAAGAGGACAATAACATTGCACGACAGTCGAAGACAACTCTTCATTACAACAGATTATTATATAGCAGATTATATACAGTTGTTTCTCTCGACAGATTACATATACATATCATATTGCTGTACAGATAAAACAGGCAGAAGAAGAAGAGTATTGATGTACATATCATATTGCTATACAGAGAAAAGAGAAGAAGAAGAAGAAGAAGAGAAAAAGAAGAACATCAACAAAAATAGAGAACAACATTATTACTCTATCTTGTTTTGTTTTTGCTAACTCTTCTCTTGCAGATCATATATATCCTGAGGCACCAATCTATATCAATTGCTCAGGATCTAAACTGCAAGAAGAAGAAGAAGAGTATTTGAATCAAGAGAAGAAGCTCCATCTACAAAGCTGTCATCTAATCTAAATCAGACAGGGGGAACTATCTTCAACATCATCATCAAGAGTCTTCTTAGAAAGAGAAGAACACCTTCAACCTTTTTGTTTTCTTTTATTCCTTCCCATCTTGTAACGGGTTATAACTCCCTTCAAAAGTTAACTCCCGGTGACAGGCCACCTTAGCAAAAACCTGCATCTTGGTTTTGAGCACCTGATCAAAAGCTCTATGGTGTGTGGACACCTTATCAAAATCACCTTGGTGTGAGGGCACCTTATCAATAACCTCCTAGTGGATTCCTACCAGTGGGTAGAAGAGTAGATGTACCCAGGTTGAGGGGAACTACTATATATCTTGTGTCATCTGGATGTGTGCTTTGCTTGTTTGTTTTATTTCTCATTTCTTGCTGTGATTACTTATGCACTCTTACTGTTTGTGTTTATTACTCATACAACACTCTCAGCACACTTATATATATACATAACATTATTTTGAAGTAAAACTTAAACATGAGCTTTAATTAATTAAGAACTAACTCTCCTTTCAATTGGTATCAAAGCATATCAATTGACTTTCAATTGGTATCAGAGGAGGTTCATTTGATTACTTCATTTTCTTGCAACTGATACTCAATTGAACTCACTTTCAATTGGTATCAGAGCAGGTTGATTTTTCACACAGGCTAACACCTGAAATCACAAAGATCACTTAGTTCTTAAAAATATTTTTTTAATGGCACAATCAGAATTTTCATTTTCTTATCCACCAATTTTTAATTTGGATAGATTTAATTTATGGCAAGTTAGAATCAGATTATATATGAATGCAATAGATGAAGATATTTATAATTCCATTTTGACAGGAATTCCATCTACAATCTCTTCAACAGATGATCAAGAAAAGTTGATTAGTGCTGATGCAAAGGCCATGGAGATATTAGCTCAATCAATGTCAAATGACATTTATCAAAGAGTTAATGACTGCACTTCAGCAAGAAGCATCTGGAACTCCCTCTCAAGGATAGTAAATGAATCCACCTTTACTTCTTCTACTAACTGCATTTTTGATGCAGAACCATCTTCTACTCTAACTGAAGAAGAAGAAGAAGAACAAAAAGTAAGAGATTTCTGCATGATGGCCATATATGGCTCAAGCTCATATCACATATCAGATGCAGAATCTGAAGCAGAAATGGTAACTGAGGTAGAGGTAACTTCAATTCCTAATTTTACCTCTGATTTTAAATCTGTTTTCACATCTTCAAGTACAGATTTAATAAAATCTAAAAATTACCAATCAGATTTTAAGTTAATACATACAGACTTAATAAAATCTGACAAAAAAATAAAAGAGTTAAAAATAACTCTTGAACACACTAAACTTAAAATAGATTTAAAAATATCAGAAAAGAAAATTACTTCTTTGAAAAATAAATTTGAACAACCTGTTAAGAAGAAAATTATGTATGTTCAACAAAATCAAAATAAATTTTCAAATTTGTACTTTAATGAAATAAAAAGGCCAACATATCTATCTTTAAGCAATTTTGTTTTAACTGTTTAATGTTTTTACTTAAATTATAATTAAATTAAACAGCAGTTAAATGATTCTCTTGAATTTTTCTATCTTAAAACAAAGTCAGATAAACTTCACATTTTTCCAGATTTTCTCCAAAATTAGTTTGAGCATTCTACTCAAATAGCGGATCAGAAATGATCAGAGCTCTGAGTGTGAGTCTCTTCTGATTAAGGGGATTCTTTAGAAATAAGCTATCAGGCATTGTCTTTTTTATTTTAAAATTCCTAGAATCTAATAACAGCTAGCAATTCATCATTAAAATCCTATTTAAATCAAAATCTAGGAAATCAGAATTGCTTAAATGAATTTTATAAGAAGAAAATAATCACTGACCCTAAAGCTTCAAAGACTTTTTATGCTTAGGAATCCTAAACCAAATAGGGGGAGATTGTTAGAACCTAGTCTTAATTTGGATTAGGATCCCAACTCAAATAGGGGGAGATTGTTGGAACCTTAGTTTTGATTTGAGTTAGGATCCACCTTTAATGTCTAAGTTTATATCATAACATATCTTACAACTTAGATTAAATCCCATTAAGAAAGAAGGCTGAAAAGACACATAATTAATAGGCTGAAATAATAAGAGAAAGATAAAATTTACATATGTTCTCTGCGTTGGACGAACGTCCATCTGCATTCGACGAACGACACTCTGCGCTCGACGAATGGTATTCATTATGCGCTCGACGAAATCCAGCGGTTCAGCGTTCGACGATCCCGTCTCAGCGGTTCAGCGTTCGACGATCCCGTCTCAGCGGTTCAGCGGTCGACGAACAGATTATCTCAGCAGTCGACGAACAGACCCCGCTCAGCGGTCGACGAAATCTTGCGTTCGACGAACTCAAGACTGCGTTCGACGAATAGCTCAATATTCAGCGGTCGACGATCCAGCCCGTCTCTGCGTTCGACGAATCCTTCCGTTCGACGAACTCCAGTCTGCGTTCGACGAATATTCAGCAGATGTTCAGAACAGTGAATCAAATGTTCAGGTCGACGAATCAAATGATGAGGTCGAAGAACTTGAAGCTGAGCTCGACGAAATATCTGCAGTATTATTTTAATACCTTTCAGCTCGTCTAAAATATTATATTATATATATTGCTGTCTTTCCTTTGCTTGATATAGCCGTTGGCAGAAGCAATAAATGATAGAGTCGTTGCAGCAAGCTAAATACGGCAATTTGTCTGCTCGAGGATCTGGGAAAAGAAAGAAATATTATATCCTTCCTTGTCGGGAAAGAAATCAAAATTAGCCCAGAAAAGAGGACAATAGCTTTACACGACAGCAGGGGACAACTCTTCATTACAGCAGATTATATACAGTTGTTTCTCTCGACAGATTACATATACATATCATATTGCTGTACAGATAAAACAGACAGAACAAATTACATTTTCTGTACAGAGAAAAGAGAAGAAGAAGAAGAAGAAGAAGAAGAGAAAAAGAAGAACATCAGCAAAAACAGAGAACAACATTATTACTCTGTCTTGTTTTATTTTTGCTAACTCTTCTCTTGCAGATTATATATATCCTGAGACACCAATCTATATCAATTGCTCAGGATCTAAACTACAAGAAGAAGAAGAAGAGTATTTGAATCAAGAGAAGAAGCTCCATCCACAAAGCTGTCATCTAATCTAAATCAGACAGGGGGAGCTCTCTTCAACATCATCATCAAGAGTCTTCTTAGAAAGAGAAGAACACCTTCAAACTTTTTGTTTTCTTTTATTCCTTCCCATCTTGTAAAGGGTTATAAATCCCTTCAAAAGTTAACTCCCGGTGACAGGCCACCGTAGAAAAAACCTGCATCTTGGTTTTGAGCACCTGATCAAAAGCTCTATGGTGTGTGGACACCTTATCAAAATCACCTTGGTGTGAGGGCACCTTATCAACAACCTCCCAGTGGATTCCTACCAGTGGGTAGAAGAGTAGATGTACCCAGGTTGAGGGGAACTACTATATATCCTGTGTCATCTGGATGTGTGCTTTGCTTGTTTGTTTTATTTCTCATTTCTTGCTGTGATTACTTATGCACTCTTACTGTTTGTGTTTATTACTCATACAGCACTCTCAGCACACTTATATATATATACATAACATTATTTTAAAGTAAAACTTAAACAAGATCTTTAATTAATTAAGAACTAACTCTCCTTTCAATTGGTATCAAAGCATATCAATTGACTTTCAAGCAAGTTCGTCGAACTAAAGCATGACATTCGTCGAACACAGAATGGATTTCGTCGAACGCAGAATGAAGTTCGTCGAACACAGAAACTTGGCAAGTGTTGGGAACAGTGCCCAACAATGTTCCTGATTTGAAGAAGTGCTCAGCTCAATGATAAGTGCAAGCTGTATTTAATGCTCCATCTAGCTCATGCTTGCAGAGATCGACAAATGTCAAGTACTTTAACCATTTCTATAAGTATGATATATATCGTCAAGAAGGACAAGATTCGTCGAACGCAGAATGGAGTTCGTCGAACGCTGAGACGGGATAGAAGAATCAAGATCGTCGAACTCAGAAGGAAGATCGACGACCGCTGAGAATTGGCGTGTTCGTCGAACGCAGAAGCAAGATCGTCGAACTCAGAAGGAAGTTCGTCGAACGCAGAAGCAAGATCGTCGAACTCAGAAGGAAGATCGTCGAACGCAGAAGCAAGATCGTTGAACTCAGAAGGAAGATCGTCGAACGCAGAAGCAAGATCGTCGAACTCAGAAGGAAGATCGTCGACCGCTGAGACTCGGCAAGATCGTCGAACGCAGAGAAAACGCGACATCGTCGACTTCACCAAAGTGGCCTTGTCGTCGGGAAAGAACAAACATCGTCTTAAAGAAGGCATGTCATTGAGAGAACAACATGATTACGACGACAGACAGCAAGACAGAAGATCTTAACGTCACAGTCAAAGATAGTATATCGTCGTATATGCAGAATCGCCAGTATGTCTCGTATCGTCGAGATACCTGCTTCAGAAGCAGAAGCAATAAGAGTTGAAGATCTTCCAAGGTCAAAGGGATCGACAAAGTTATGTCGTCGAGATAGTTTCCATGTCACCGTAACAATGGAAATATCGTCGAGACAGATTCAAATTTTGCGGACGCGCTGTCAGCATTTAATGCTGCCGCCTGATTGTCTAATCGGCGCATGCTCTTAAGGAAAGGAGCGTCTAACACTTAAGGCACTTTTTCAGAAGACCGTTGGGGACCTCACAGTCTTATAAAAGAGATAAGATGTTGCTCTAACACGGAACGAATCGATCGAAAAATAAGAGAAAGGAAAAGAAAAAGAAAGAATCCCGCCGCTACACTTCAATAGAACAGTATTCTCGGCGGAGAAGGAGAAGATCAAGTAGAGAGCAAGCATCAAGTACTCTCTGAAGAATCAGTCATCATCATCGACTGAAAATTAGCCGATCAACACCAGGCAAACAGAAGTGAAGGATGAAGAAGATCCAGTGCTGAATCTCCAGATCAAAAAGCATCTTCATCAACCTAAAGAAGCCAATCTTCATCAGGCTGAAGTCGTCAATCACTATCAGGCAGAAGTAACAGTCTTATTACTGTAATCTCTTGTAAAGGCTTGCGGGCCTATTTGTCTAGCTTGAGGGCTGGAGAGCTGTGAGGCTTGAGGGTCAGGGCAGTGGACTTGCGGGTCCGACACCATCTAGCTTGCGGGCTGGAGAGCTGTGAGGCTTGAGGTTCAGGGCAGTGCACTTGCGGGTGTGATTTGTCGAGCTTGCGGGCTCGGGTGCAGTAGGGGCTTGCGGGCCTAGGCTGTTGGGACTTGCGGGTCCATATTGTAGGGCTTGAGGGCCTGAGTGTCGAGCTTGCGGGCTCGGGGGCAGTAGGGGCTTGCGGGCCTAGGTTGTTGGGACTTGTGGGTTCGTGTTGTAAGGCTTGAGGGCCTGAAGCTTTTTGGAGGAGGAGTTTGCCGATCCTTGCACACTGCTGGGTAGGCGCAGAGGGACAGAGGACTACTCAAGACACCCGGTCTTGAGGAACCTCTATAGATCTTTTGTGTTCTTTCTGTGGTTTGCTCTTTACTTTACAAATCTACTAACCAGAAATCAAGAACACCTAAAAGGGGATAACATAATTTGAAAAACCTATTCCCCCCCCCCCCCCCCCCCACCCCCCCGCCCCCACCCCCTCTAGGTGATAAAGTAGACACCCTATAAACAACAAGTGGTATCAAAGCGAGGTTGTTCAAAAAAAGCTTAACAACTTGAACAAATCTGCCAGTGGGTGTCCAAGTAGCACAGTTATGGAGTCAAGAATCGTTATGTGCTCTAGAGAAAACTTTTCCCTTTGAAAAGTTAGAGCAAGAATTTACATGGAGGCAATGGATCCCAGAATATTTCTAATTGTTCAAGAAGAACCATGTACCTCAATAGCTATGATAAAAGATGAGGTTCTTCTAAGCATCATGGACAAGGAAGCCAGAAACATTCTAACTGGTGCAGTAGATTTGCCAACACTCCAGAAGCTAAGTCATTGCATTACAGCAAAGGACATGTGGGATTCCTTAGAAGTCCTCATGGAAGGGTCAGAGGAAGATCTTGAAAAAGAAACCTCTCATGAAAAGGTATGTATCAGAGTACCACTGATCACTTCAGACAGTGAATCAGAAGATGAAGAATGCCCTGGAGCAGGAGAAAGAATAAGAGCACCCTTGACTCTCACGGTCTGTGACTCTGAGGATGAGGAAGTCTGTGGGTTGATGGCTCTATCAGATGAAGAAAATCATGATCAACCACATCATGATCAGGTATGCACCACTCACACACCTTTACTACCTGCTTCATTTTCATTTAAGAAGACCAAGAGTGCATCGGGTGATTGTTCATCATCTGAAGATGATGCAGAAGACTGCTCATCTTGCAACAATAAGAATCATACTGATCTATTAGAGCAGTTTGGTGATCTCTTGGAGGCTCTAAGAAAGAGCAAAAGGCTTGTTAAGGAACAAGCTAGGGAGCTATAATCTCTCAGACCTTTTAAGGCTGAATCGGACAGGAAACTGGGTATGTCCTACAACAAGTACACCAATCCAAATGAGCTCAACAAAATCATAGACAAGCTGTATGATGAAAGAAGCCGAAGGGAAGAACTTATCAAGAAACTTAAGAATGACCTTCTTAAGGAAAGATGCTTGGTGGCTCAATTCTCTAAGCCCAAAACTGTTCTGCCCATCATTGACAACTTCTCATCCTATAAAAATAGGAGGGGTTAGGTTACAAGGAAGGGGCAACAAATGCTGAGAATGGAGAAAAGGGCAAAACTAAAGTAAATCCTCCCACCACCTTTCAGAAGGTAGTGCTTCCCTCAAATAGGTATGATCAGGACAGTGTCCATGGTCACTGGATGAATGGAAGCTCCACTAGTCATGAGAATACTCCTGACTATGGAAAGAGAAAGGGCATGGGGATGAGTGCATTAAAGGCTCCCCTTGAGGAAATTCAAATGGCCCATCATGGACCATTTGTATTTGGTGTCCCAGCCCCCACTCTCAAGGATAAAGGTGCAACATTTTCTCAATCTTTTCCAGATAAAGAGCAGACTAGTAGCCCCAGTATGATCAATTCTCACTTGAACATATCTGATGCCATCAACACCTTGTCGGCTACCAAGCTGACACCTATTGCTGACAAACAGATAAAATCAAGAAGAAACAATGATACTAGAGCAGCTAGTCAGCTCTTGGCTGTGAGAGATAGGAAGAATGATGTTGCCTTCTCTACTGAACATACTTCAAAAATTGTTCAGAAAAGAAGGTACAACATCCATGAATGTTGGTGCTGTGGCAAAGTGGGACACTTTGCCATTGACTGTTGGCACAACCCTAGTGTGCCTAATGCAAAGGAGAGACCTCCTGGAAGGGCTGCGGTGAGTAGAGGGATTTCCCATTATGCTAACAAGAACCTAGGACCCAAGTCACCTTGGGTTCCTAAGGGATATTAAATCTTTCTTGCAGGGTAGTCCATTTAGCCATTAAAAAGCAAACAAGGCTAATGGACAATAAGGGCTCCAAGCTCAGCTCTGGACTAAGAAAAACTTACCACATACCAAGGTGCACTGATTTTGGGGGAGCTAGAAGTAAAGATAAGTGGACATTACATCGAGGTGGAGCCACTATCTCAAGGAGACTTAGAGGCCAAGGTGAAGGTAACCATGTCAATGTTTAACACATAAAATCATCTTCATCTAATATTATAAAAGTAATTTTCAAAAACCATATCGTCGGAATGATGATTGGTATCGTCGAAAGATTTGCATCATGACGATATCCAATCGTAAGTGGACTCTTAATTAGGTTTAAGCTCAATCATTACAGCTAAATTCGAGTTAGCCAGACATTTAACAAATGACACTTCAACTTCCAACTCGGACACTATAAATAAGGTCAAATGTCTTAAGGTTAAAACACTCTCTACTTTAGCCCTACAAAGCCATCGTGTTCTCCACGCCTTCTAAGAGTGAACGAGCCGACTGTGCTGAAATCATCTGGGGTCAAGCAAAAGATGGCGCCAAAGAAGGAAGATTTTCTATTCGAAGGAAATGAAGTTGTGAGGAACGGATTCTCAGAAGGTTCAGAAGAAATCCATGGCACCATTAAGCTGCTCGAAACCATCGACCTGGAATTCGCCCTCTCGGAGCCAACAATAATATTAAAAAGAGAAGTGTTGGAGTTCTACTCAAAAGCCAAGGGTGGCTCAAAGGGAACGTCTGTGAAAAGCGAAATTAGCGGGATAAAGGTTAAGGTGAATCCTAAAAGATTGAACAGGGCTCTTCAGTTGCCATCCTTTGCCAAGGGGGAGGAAGACAAAAAGATTACTCAGGAAGACCTTGTCAAGGCTCTGGCTTGGTGAGGCCATTCGAGCAAAACCTATGAATCTCTCTAAAGGAAAAGCTTAAATCAACAAGGAAAGTTGTTGGCAGACATTGTGGGAAAAGCTCTCCTCTGCAAGGTAGGGTCTCATGATAGGATATCCAAACCCATGTTCGAGATGATGGCAAGGATAATCCTGAGTAAAAGGACCAACTGGGGTCAGCAAATCTTCAAGAGGATACAAGAAAGCTTCCAAGCCCCAAATCTGGGAAGGATTTTATCACTATACTTTCTGCTTTCCTACCCTGAAAATTTTAACAAAAGTATGGAGTAAAAATCCATCACATGAAAAGGATGGATATCAGAATACTGGAAAGATGGGAAAAAGTTCTGACTAGGGCTCCCAAGAAGTTGAAGACTGCAGAAGATGTGAAAAGGAAGGTAGGAAGCTCCTCTGAAGAAAGTGAGTCAGGCAACAACTCACCTCCATCTGACTCTTAGGCAGCTGTGGAGACAAGGAACGTCGTCCTCCAGAGCTCTGCTCCAAGTCAGGGATCCAGGACAACATCAAAATCAAATCAAGGTAGTGTTAAAACTGAGGGGGAGTAGGACAATGGGCTCCCTGCTCAAGTTGAAGAAGTAATCAATAAGATCATAGGAGCTGAGGACACTGGTCATTCTGAATCAGCAATGCAAGAGTACAACCAAGAGAACCTTGCAGATGGAACTAGCAAACACCAGCAAGGTCCTGAAGTGGACAATGAGCCAAAGCACTCACCAATAAGAAAATCTCTATCTCCAATAATTGAAGGGGATGAAGAAGAGGAACAAGATGGTTCACCTCTAGAGGTTAGTCCAGTGGAGCTCCCACTATTATCTTAGATAAAGATGCTCCTGGAAGAGCAAAAATTAAAACTTGAAAGTTATGTCACCTCTGCTATCAATGATCTAAGAAGAGAACTGTCTGCTGAAACGGCAACCCTAAGTAATGATGTGAAAAATCTGCACGAATTCACTACACGTACTCACAAAGGTATATCTAACCTAGGGGTTAATCAGACAATGATTGTCGGCAGCATAGAAAAGGCCTACATTGCATCCACCAAGAGGATGACTGAACATAAAACTGATCTCAAAGAAAGTCTAGATCAAAACAATAAAGATCTAGACAGTCATCTGCTTGAAACCAAGAATCACTTGGAAGCAGGTATCCACATGCTCAAGAACAAAATACTGGCATCCGAGGAGAATCTCCACAGAGGGATATCTGAAGAAGTAATAAAGGGGGAGAGATCAATGATAAAGGCCAGTAGTGATCATGCCATCTGGACCACCAACACCATCAGGGAAGCAATGAATCTCCCTCCTCTGTATTATGACGAGCCTGCTGAAGAGTAACATACAGATACTCCTGTTACTGGTAACGGTAAAGAAAAGGAAGCACTGGAGGATGAAGAAACAAAAGTGAGGAAGAGAAAGTACAGGGAAGAAATGGAGAAAAAGGATGACTATGAAAGATGGAGTCCGATATCCAGGACCATCATTCTAAAAGCTTGGGAGCAAGTGAAAGTTAACAAAGGTGAAAGGTACAATGTATACAATCCTCAAGAATGGGCTAAACATGAAGATCAAGAAGAAGTAAAGAGAGAACACAGAAGAAATAAGCAAGCAGGAAGTATTCCAGCTGACACTCCTGAACCTTTAAAATATCATCCTAAACCGTTTGAGTACTTCATCAAGCAAGCTGATAAGGTGCAGGAAGCCAGTGCCAAGAAAGCAAAGGATGCTGCTGATATGAGAGCACCAAAGAAATAGATGGCTAAAACTTTAAGGGGGCTAAATGTAGAAATGTCAAAACTTTTGAAAACATTGGGCATTATTTATAAATGAAGTGACATTCGCCAAATTTCTGTGCTCACTCATGTTTAGCTGAAATATCATCACTACATACTTATCTGCTTGAAATGTCAAACCTTTTTATGCGAATGGCATTTATCATTGAGTGAGTTATGACTTCTTCAAATAGGGGGAGATTGTTGGGAACAGTGCCCAACAATGTTCCTGATTTGAAGAAGTGCTCAGCTCAATGATAAGTGCAAGCTGTATTTAATGATCCATCTAGCTCATGCTTGCAGAGATCGACAAATGTCAAGTACTTTAACCATTTCTATAAGTACGATATATATCGTCAAGAAGGACAAAATTCGTCGAACGCAGAATGGAGTTCGTCGAACGCTGAGACGGGATAGAAGAATCAAGATCGTCGAACTCAGAAGGAAGATCGACGACCACTGAGAATTGGCGTGTTCGTCGAACGCAGAAGCAAGATCGTCGAACTCAGAAGGAAGTTCGTCGAACGCAGAAGCAAGATCGTCGAACTCAAAAGGAAGATCGTCGAACGCAGAAGCAAGATCGTCGAACTCAGAAGGAAGATCGTCGAACGCAGAAGCAAGATCGTCGAACTCAGAAGGAAGATCGTCGACCGCTGAGACTCGGCAAGATCGTCGAGCGCAGAGAAGACACAACATCGTCGACTTCACCAAAGGGGACTTGTCGTCAAGAAAGAACAAACATCGTCGTAAAGAAGGCATGTCGTCGAGAGAACAACATGATTACGACGACAGACAGCAAGACAGAAGATCTCAACGACACAGTCAAAGATAGCATATCGTCGAATATGCAGAATCGTCAGTATGTCTCGTATCGTCGAGATACCTGCTTCAGAAGCAGAAGCAAGAAGAGTTGAAGATCTTCCAAGGTCAAAGGGATCGACAAAGTTCTGTCATCGAGATAGTTTCCATGTCACCGTAACAACGAAAATATCATCGAGACAGATTCAAATGTTGTAGACGCGCTGTCAGCATTTAATGTCGCCGCCTGATTGTCTAATCAGCGTGTGCTCTTAAGGAAAGGAGCATCTGACACTTAAGGCACTTTTTCAGAAGACCGCTGGGGACCTCGCAGTCTTATAAAAGAGATAAGAGGTTGCCCTAACACGGAACCAATCGATCGAAAAACAAGAGAAAGGAAAAGAAAAAGAAAGAATCTCGCCGCTACACTTCAATAGAACAGTATTCTCGGCAAAGAAGGAGAAGATCAAGTAGAGAGCAAGCATCAAGTGCTCTCTGAAGAATCAGTCGTCATCATTGACTGAAAAGTAGTCGATCAACACCAGGCAAAAAGAAGTGAAGGCTGAAGAAGATCCAGTGCTGAATCTCCAGGTCAAAAAGCATCTTCTTCAACCTAAAGAAGCCAATCTTCATCAGGCTGAAGTCGCCAATCACCATCAGGCAGAAGTAACAGTCTTATTACTGTAATCTCTTGTAAAGGCTTGCGGGCCTATTTGTCTAGCTTGAGGGCTGGAGAGCTGTGAGGCTTGAGGGCTAGGGCAGTGGACTTGCGGGTCCGACACCGTCTAGCTTGTGGGCTGGAGAGCTGTGAGGCTTGAGGGCCAGAGCAGTGCACTTGCGGGTGCGATTTGCCGAGCTTGCGGGCTCGGGGGCAGTAGGGGATTGCGGGCCTAGGCTGTTGGTACTTGCGGGTCCGTATTGTAGGGCTTGAGGGCCTGAGTGTCGAGCTTGCGGGCTCGGGGGCAGTAGGGGCTTGTGGGCCTAGGCTGTTGGGACTTGCGGGTCCGTGTTGTAAGGCTTGATGGCCTGAAGCTTTTTGGCGGAGTTTGCCGATCCTAGCACACTGCTGGGTAGGCGCAGAGGGACAGAGGACTACTCAAGACACCCGGTCTTGAGGAACCTCTATAGATCTTTTGTGTGCTTTCTGTGGTTTGCTCTTTACTTTACAGATCTACTAACCAGAAATCAAGAACACCTAAAAGGGGATAACATAATTTGAAAAAACTATTCACCCCCCTCTAGGTGATAAAGTAGACACCCTATAAACATCAGCAAGTTCATCGAACTGGAGCATGACGTTCGTCGAACCCAGGATGGAGTTCGTCGAACGCAGGATGGAGTTCGTCGAACGCAAAAACTTAGAGTTTTTCCTAAGTTCTAGCTAACTCAGACAGCCTAAAACCTTGACCCTTAGACTATACATTGGGGTCAACATAGTCCTAGTCAACAGATAGTGATCCTAGCCCAAATCAGTAATAAGGTTGTTCTAACAATCTCTCCCTATTTGGGTTAGGACACTATTTGACAAAATTAAAACAAACAAACATAGAGCATATATATCTGACAGAAATAAATTTCATTTCAGCAGATAAGAAATATAGTACTCTAGGTTTAGAAAACTTTACACTTTCAAAAACTTGCTTTCTGAATTCTGACATTGTAGAATACTGAGAGAAATCCTTGCTTTCTGTTTTTTCTTTGTTGATCTGAGCTGAATCTGTCATATCTGAATCTTCTTTATCAAAAACTGTATCTGCTATATCAAACACCATAACTGAATATGGATCTGCATGATCTAAAAGTTCTTCATCAAGAACTGAAAACTGCTTCTATCAAAACCAAATCTGAAACAGTATCAATCATCACTGAATCATCATTCATTGCATCAAAAGGAACTTCTTCATAAAGCATCCTCCCTGCAACTAGAGCTACTTCATAAAATATCTCCCCCTGCCTAGTTTCAGGGAGACCTGAAGCTAGGCCCTTAGAAGAAGGGACATAGGATGAGGAGGCTGGAAAGGATGCGAGTTTAGAAGAAAGATTGTCATTGTTCCTGCAAAAGAAAAAGAGAGATCAAGTGCAATGGAACTGGAAAGAGAAGCAGATTCTGTAGGCGCAAAGTAAAAAAATTTAAAATTTGATTATAAGGAAAGAGATCAGAGTCATAGGCTTCATCAAACTCCGTTCGACGAAAAAATAATTTTTCGTCGATCTCAGTTCGACGATCTAGATGACTTCGTCGATCTCTGAAGATCTTGTTACTTATTCGTCGAACGCAGAGCTGAGTTCGTCAATCTCAAACTGGAGTTCGTCGAACTGAAAGATAAACTGCTGGACTGGCTGGAGAACTGAGTGCGTCAAGCTGGAGAGCAAGTTCGTCGAACTGAAGCATGACGTTCGTCGAACGCAGAATGGATTTCGTCGAACGCAGAATGAAGTTCGTCGAACACAGAAACTTGGCAAGTTCGTCGAACTGGAGCATGCCGTTCGTCGAACACGGGATGTAGTTCGTGGAACTCAGGATGGAGTTCGTCGAACGCAGGATGGAGTTCGTCGAACGCAGAAACTTAGAGTTTTTCCTAAGTTCTAGCTAACTCAGACAGCCTAAAACCTTGACCCTTAGACTATACATTGGGGGTCAACATAGTCCTAGTCAACAGATAGTGATCCTAGCCCAAATCAGTAATAGGGTTGTTCCAACATTCTTCATGGCTCTACTTAATATCAGAACGATATTACTCCTTCTAGACGACATCGTCGAGATGTTACTTTCATTTGGACTTAGACTTATTCATCTGACAAACAACCTTTCTTCAAGACGATATCGTCTTGATCTTTTAGACGATATAAGATCTTCAAACCGATGAACCTTTCTTCATGAACCTTTCTGCTAATGAGTTCTGTCTTTTAGCTTCACGTCTACATTCTTCTTCAAGACGATATCGTCGACATCTGATCTTAGCTTTATCAAGGATAAGTTTCCTTCAAGATGATGTCGTCGATATCTGAACTTAGATGTATCCATGATAAGCTTTCTTAAACTTTTCAAAGCTATATACATCTTCTTCAAGACGATATCATCGACATCTGAACTTAGCTTTATCAATGATAAGTTTTCTTCAAGAATATATCGTCGGAATTGTTTCGATGATATTTTACTTGGTGAATTTTCATTTCTATTATAGTTTTGACATTAGTAATGTGGCTTTAATGCATCTGTCAACGATATTGATAGCAACTCAATGATATGACCAGTCCTTTATGTTTTTGGACTTAGTGAATTATTTGACATATGGTTTATCTTCTGCAGTCATGAATAAAACATACCATCAAATATATAGTGCATTTATCATTGATCTGAGCACTTCTTCAAATCAGGAACATTGCTGGGCACTGTTCCCAACAATCTCCCCCTATTTTAAAAAGTCATAATTCACTTCAATGTTAAGTGTCACCTGATAAATAGAATCAAGTTTAAAGACATTCAGTAAGTATAATTCATCTATCAACATGATATAAGTAGAAATAATGTTTTAAGATAAAATATTTCAATCATTTGCCCAAGTCATTTGTTAGATAAAATATTTCAAGTTCTTCAGATCCTGCTGCTGCTTCCCTTCCCTTTTCTCTTCTGCCTTTCATAGAAACTGATTGGTTTTGGAATCCTCTTTGGAGAAGGAGGAGGACCATGAGGGAATGCTAGTTTATGATTTATCCTCTTCTCCATTTGAGTTGAATGTTGATTCCAATCAACAAAATAATAATCTCTTTCTGACCCATCTTGAGGGTATCCAGACTCCATCCAGGCTTCTGAGATTAGATTCCTAGAGGTAGGACTCCACTTGTATGACTGTGGATCCTGCTCAATTTCTCTAAGCCTCTTCTGCATGTACCTCTTGCTCTGAGTCCTTTTTCTTTTCCTGAAGCTGGCAGAATCTCCAACTTCGATGTCGTAAATCTCTGAAGCAGTACTCTCAGAGGGTTCTGCTAACTCATAGGCTGATGAAGGCTTCTGTAAGGCTTGCTTGACTTGATTGACTATCCACATGGCCTGTGTGAGCCAGCATTTATCATTGCTTTCTCCCCCTTTAGGACTTCTTCAGCAATGTGATCATCAAGAGTTACTTGTATCAAATTGATTCTTTCATGTAGGTGTTGTTCAACCTCATCCAAGTTATTTCTGACTTCTAGCAGATGCTCATCTAGGTTCTGAGAGTTTTCCTGTATTGTGTTTAAAACTTGATCTCTGTCTTCATTCATAAATCCTGATATTTGCCTAAAGGCTTGCTCAGAATTCCTTGTCATGGTTCCTTGATTTTGAATGATCTGATGGAGCTGGTGTCCAATTTTATTGATCTCCTCACCAACATGTTCCATGGCAGGAGCTGCCAAGTGAAAGAAGTGAGTTTGTTAGGTGTTGAGGTAATGTATATCATCCTTCAATGTTTTCAGCTCAGCCTTTATCTCTTTCCTGAGTCCATCAACTATTTGTAGAATGAACTGTTCCATCTTCTCCCTTTGAGCTTTTAGCAATGCTGACATCATGTGAAATAGTGATCCTGATTGTGTAGTGGATGTTTCAGCAACATCTTCTTCTAAAGCAACTGTTTCTTCTGGGGCATCTTTAGGGGCACTATCAGATGAGTAGTTACTTATCTGAACAGTAGACTTCCTGGGAGAAACTGTCTTGATGGGCTCACTTTCAACTGTCATCACTATCTTTCCTCCAAGAGCCAGCTCTAGCCCTGTGGACGGTTCAGTATACTCAACTTCTTCTGGGTCTTTTCCCTTGCTGTCATTTCCTGTCTCTGGGATGTCCTCCATCTGGACAATCTCTTCAGCTGCAGGTTTTTCAGCTTGACTTTCCAGGGTGGAGATGGGGCTCCCCCTCAACCCTCTTAGTATCTTGGGCTGAGCACCCATGTGGTGACTCCCCCTTAATTTTCTCAGTGTCTTGGGCTGAGCTTCCCATCAGGAACTCCCCCTCAACTGGATCACTGCCCAGAATGGGACTTCTTCTTGCTTCCATAACCTCTGTGTCAGCATGTATACTTACATCCTCTGGAATCACTTGATTTTAAGCTGCCTCCCCCTCTGTCAAAGCAGGGTTTGGTAGAGATGGGACATCTTCTTCCTCAGCATCCTTGGACAGGTTTAGGTCAGAAATTGATGTTGCTATTTCTCTTTCAGAACTGTTAGAGGATCCTACCTCCACTGAGTTATTAACAACCACAAATTTCTTTTTCTTTCCTTTTGTAGGTGCTTGGGTATTCTTAGAGGTCTTGGGGATAACTCTTTCCCATCTCCCCAGCATCTTTGAGTCTAACCTCTTTGAGTAGTGTAGAGGTGCTCCCGTGTTTCTCTTCACCACATCCCCGAGGGTATTCAGAAGGAAGATAGATAGAATTCTTCCAAATGAAGGGGTTTTCAGGGTGTTCTTAATCCTTTGGAATTGAAACTTTCTCCAGTCCGTCTTCTTTGAACCAATAAGCATGCATATTGTCTCAAACATTTCTTTTGAAATCCTGTCATGGGAACCAGGTTTGCACAGCAGTACCTTTCCTACAATGTCTGCCAGGAGTTTTCCCTTTTGATTGAATTCTGCCCTTTTAATAGACCCATAGGTCTTGCCAGTGTGCCCACATCAAGCATATCCAGCAGAAAGGTCTTCAGCGGTCAGAGCTTCCTCTTCAGCTTCCTTCTCCAGTCTTGGAATCCTCAAAGCTTTTCCTAAGCTCTTGGAGGTCATTTTGATCTTCTTTCCGGCTACAACAGACTTTAGGATGAGTCAGAAACTATTGATTCTTGCTCTATCAAAGAATTCCTGGAGTTCCATGTTCATGAGAGTACAAGGCTCGCATAGCAGATATTCCAGCCCAGCTGATTCTATCAGTACAATTACTGACCTGATTTCTTTAGTGTAAGAACTGAATCCTCCCCTCATGAGTTCGCATCCGGAGATGATTGAGGATTCTTCCTTCTTTGGAGCCATTTTTGCAGAATGTCGAGAGCAAAGATTGTCCGAGACGGAACGGAAGTTTGTCGTGGAAATGGCTCAGCTCAAATGAAAGCGTAATTTTGACCTAAGCATTTACTCTATTTATATTAGAAGTGGATGAAGAGGCACGTACCTTTTTGCCTTGGTTAATAGATTAAAAATCCATCAGACGGCTCAGATTAGGGATCCAGTATAGCATGAAGTGTCATCGCTGTATTTCGATGATGTGCATCTTTGTCGTGATATTGTCGTTGAAATCACTTCAGCGTTGTCGTCGAGATTTTACTAATATCGTCGAGATGCAGATTTTGTCGTCGAGACTGCTCGCTGGGAATTCATCTAAGTCGTTGAGATGCTCATCTGATACTTGTCAATCTTGAGCACTCCTTGAAGAATTTTTGGAAATAGTGCTACGTATATTTTCTCCTTCATATCTCTTATGTAGAATATCAATTTGATGTTTACATGGGCAGGGCTTCATTTTTCAAGGTTTACTTCTCAACCACGGAGATGAGAGAGTAGGGACTATGATGATTGAGCATTCTGTTCATCTTCTATCATTGATCTGAGGTCCTTATTGTGAGTAAGGCTATGTAACCCCCTCCACTGTTGCAGGAATTTGAGAGATTCTTCTAATGTACTTCATTTTGAAGAGCTGGATTATTTTCCATTAGTTGTATCTTCTCTTAGATGGCCCCCCTCAATAGAAGCAAGAGAGGGATGAACTTCTTGGGGAAGTGTGCTGATATTTGAGTGGCATTAGTTTGATTGAACCTCCAATTATCATTATTAATTTATTTTCTCTGGATTGAGTTTTCTTGAATACTTATTTACTCCAGCCTTGTGCTTGGAGCAATCATTGTCCAAATACCAAAAGGGTTGGTATTTAGTCATACCTGCAAAAAGGATTACTTATCCTTAGGCACCCAATTGAATTTGGGTCCTAGGTACATGTTAGGGGAATAACTTAAAGTACTACACCTATGAGTGGTCTGCACTCTTCTTGCATTAGACACTGTTGGATTGAACCAGTAGTCCAGGGCAAAATGACCAATTTTTCCATAGCACCAACACTCATATCTATTGTATCTTCTCTTATGCTTTTCCACCTGGAATTGTTGGAGGGCAGGAGTGAAGATAGCTGACCTAATATGCCTTGGGTGAACCTCATGATGGTGAGTATGTGATTGTGCTGATCTCACCACTCTTTGGTTCACCACTTTGGGAACAGACTTGGCAGCCTTTCCCTTGCTTTTAGGTGTTGATGCTGCGGATCCATGGATATAGGAACCTGGAATTTTTACTTGGGTCTCTTCAAGAGGTGTTTGAGAAACACTTGGCCCAAAGCTTGCTTTTCTATGTGTGTTGGAAAATATACTGCTTTTGGTAGAGCAAACCTTGGTCAGATGATCATGTGAAGATTCCTGGTTAGAGAGATTTGATGTCAGTAACTTCTCTTTGCATGAAGGTTGGGATTCAGATGTCTTTCCCTTGACTGTTTTCTTACCAAATCCTACACCACCTCTGAATGGTGCAGAGAATTGGTCAATGATGGGAAGGACAGTCTTGGACATTGAGAAGCTGACAATAATTTTCTTCTCAGCTAATAACATTTCCTCAAGGTCCTTAATGACCTTGTTCTTCTCACCCAACTCAGCATTTTGGAGCATTGAGACATCCTTGAGTTTGTCCATTTCTTTGCTCATAACAATCAGCTTCTCAGTTGCCTCTTGGAGCTCAGATTAGACAGATTTCAGGGATGCTAACTCCTTAGATTGAGCTCTAAGAAGCTTCTTGCTTTTTTTTTTCAAAGCAATCCACATGCAACATTATGATGTACTAGGTTGGATTCAACCTTATGTGGGGATCTCGAGGATATTCTACTACAAGCAGATCCACACTCACTCTCATGCACAGAAACTGTCATTGATTCAGAATCAGAGACAGATAAGGGGGCTCTAATAAGTACCTTCCTAGGTGAGGTGCCACCATCCTGGATTTCTTCAGTTATAGCCATAAGTCCAATGAGAACTTCCTCCTTATCTTTTGATGAATCTGAGTCAGAATCACTGAGTGTTTTGATTTTCTTGGTCATGTGTTCTTTCTAAGATTCTTTTTTGTCCTTTGGATTTCTTCTATCATCACTCTTCTTGGATTCTTTCTACTTAGATGGGCAGTCATCAATCATGTGACCTGTCTTCTGGTAGTGACAACACACTGGGTTAATCAAATCAGATTCATTGAGTTTAGAGTCATATCTTTCCTCCTTTGAAGATTTCTCCTGGTCATGTTGACTAGATCTTCTGGAGTTTGAGGATGATGTTTTTTGTTTGTTTCTTCCTTTTCTGGACATCTTTCTTTTGGGCTGCTTGGTGAGGAGTACTAACTCTTTAACAATGTCATCAGATTTTGATGAGCTTGCATCAGAAGCTTCTGTGTTCTCAGAGATATTCTGAATTATCAGAATATTGTCTTTGGTGCTCCTCAACCTTTCACCCTCAAGATTCATGACCCTTTCTCTGGTGTTCCCCTTTGAATTTTCTTCTTCAGTTTCCTTCATGTATATCTCCAAGGAATCCCACATATATCTTGCCATTTTGCAATGACTTAAGTATTTAGATGTAGAATCATCAATTGCATTCTCAAGTATGTGTCTTGCATTTTTATCCATGGATATCAGCTCTTCATCTCCATTGGAAAAGTGTGATAGAGTATAGAGTCCCTCTTTAACAACCATAAATAACCTAGGATCTGATGCTTTCATGAATAACTTGACTCTTAACTTCCATATGACAAAGTTCTCTTTGGTGCAGATGGGCAACTTTATTGATCTCATCTCTTGATGATGCTCACATGCCATTGAAGAGTCACAAGAATAACAACCAAATCAAAGACTTGTAGATCTTATTCTAAGCTGTTAAGCTTTTGAACTTAACCTACCTCTGATACCAATTAAAAGATATGAGTTGTCTATAAACTACACTTAAAGGGGGGAGTGATTAGGTGTTTCCACTTTTATTTGCTACTTTAAAATAAAGCAATCAAAGCACACAAGCAAACCAGAAAACACACAAGGATTTATAGTGGTTCCCTACAAGACAATGCATCTAGAGGTAGTCCACTGTCCCTCCCACCTATCTAGCAATGTGCTAGACTAGGCAATTTCTCCAAAGCTCAGATCTTTTCCACTATTCAACATATCTTACAACTCAAATCACGAAGGATCCTACCTCAGCTCTTCACACAGAAAAGCTTACACTCAGGTTATACAAACCTTACAACAATTTTCTCAGACTTTACAAGTCTTACCAAGCACTCAGATCTGTACCAGATCCTACCAAACTCAGGCTCACACAGAATCCTACCAAGCTCAGGCTCACAAAGAACCCTACCAACTCAGAAAGGAGTTGTTCTGTTATAGAAGAGAAGGCTTTAAGATATAAGCTTTGAATGTCAGACTTCTCCTTCTTCTTGCAGATGTAAGTCCAGTGACTTTGTGGATTACTGAACCATCTTTTTAATCTTCTTCTTAGTTGATAGATGCCCTTCTTGTACAGGAGAAAGATTCTTTCTTATCTTCTCATCTTTTCAACTGGTACAGAAAAGTTTGCTTTCTTTTGAAACTTATTTGATCTTCACAACACGGCTAATGAAGTCTTCTTCTTGTTTTCTTTTCTTTCTCTTCAGTAGGTATATATGAGAATGAACTCGAGAGAGAATGCTAAGTAATAGTATCTCTGCAAAAGAAAGATCTTTCTTTTATATTCCTCTGCACTTCTACATACAGGCCCTTCTTGATTACTACATAATCAATTTCTCCGTTTAAGAATTCTGGCGAAATTGGCATATTTAATTTACCATAAATGCTTTGTTGTTTTTGGAACTTGCAGAATATAGACATAATATTATTCTTCATTTAATACTGTGCAACAACTATATTCTGCAGAGAATATGTCATTTAATACTCCTTGATTGATGCGCAAGATAGATGGCGTGCATATTCCATGTATATCAATTTCCAAGGACGGCTGCGCATTAAATGCTACTTTGCACTCTGTCAAGACGATATTAATCCTTCAAGACGATATCGTCGATATACTTTCTTCTTTACGACTCTACTTAATATCAGAACGATATTACTCCTTCTAGACGACATCGTCGAGATGTTACTTTCATTTAGACTTAGACTTATCATCTGACAGACAGCCTTTCTTCAAGACGATATCGTCTTGATCTTTTAGACGATATAAGATCTTCAAACCGATGAACCTTTCTGCTAATGAGTTCTGTCTTTTAGCTTCACGGCTACATTCTTCTTCAAGACGATATCGTTGACATCTGATCTTAGTTTTATCAACGATAAATTTCCTTCAAGATGATGTCGTCGACATCTGAACTTAGCTGTATCCATGATAAACTTTCTTAAACTTTTCAAAGCTATATACATCTTCTTCAAGACGATATCATCGACATCTGAACTTAGCTTTATCAACGATAAGTTTTCTTCAAAACGATATCGTCGGAATTGTTTCGACGATATTTTACTTGGTGAATTTTTATTTCTATTATAGTCTTGATATTAGTAATGTGACTTTAATGCATCTGTCAACGATGTTGATAGCAACTCAATGATATGACCAGTCCTTCTTTATGTTTTTGGACTTAGTGAATTATTTGGCATATGGTTTATCTTCTGCAGTCATGAATAAAACATACCATCAAATACATAGTGCATTTATTATTGATCTGACCACTTCTTCAAATCAGGAACATTGCTGGGCACGGTTCCCAACAATTAGTAGTTGTTTGTATGTTCTGTGATTGTAGTTTTGTTCTGTGATTGTAGTTTTCATGTTCATACGTGTCTGTGTTGATTGTGTTTATGGCTCGCCTAATTAATGATGAGTTCAAAAGAATTGACCTTGCTTGAAAATGATGAAGTTTCCAAAGATGTTGGAATGCAGAGTGCAAATTGTTTCAAAAGAGTTGACCTTAATTTATTTTATATTTTGCACAGTGCAAATTGTTTCATCACATGGATTCTTCAAGTGACGCATCACATTAGGTTTAAAAAATGTAAGACATTTACTTAGTTATTTATTGTTTTAAATTTACAATATTAATTCAAAACATTTTTTTCCTGACCGAGTTCATTTTGATAAGGAATGATATGACTTACAAATGACATTATGTACTTTTTTTGAAATATGGGAACACATTATGTATTTTTTTGGGTGAAATGTTTTTTTATGTTAATTAAGTGAATGTTAATTAAGGTGTGAAAAAATCTAAGTAGTTGTTATTTATGGTTGACAAAATTTTTTCCGTGTATGCTATTTATGACATCAAAAAAATTTTATTCTTAAGATTAATATGTATGAGTACAATTATCAAGTATGAGTACAGATATCCTATTTGAGTACAAATAGCTGTGAGTTACAAATTGTCATTTATGAAGTACCAATAAAAATTCACTTTTTTTAGGTGATTGTTAAACGCAACTCATCTTTAATTTGGCTATCTGCAACCCGGAATTTTAAAAACACCTTATTTTTTTGTGTTTAACCGCAACCCAAAACTTAAAACCTTACCCCCTCGCATATCCCGTCTTCAGTCATGACCAACACCTCGTGTTTCCCCTTTGGTTCCTACTTCCTCTCGTTTAAGCTGCCCGACGCCTCCTTCCTCAGGTAACAACGGGGTGCGACAAGTCAAATATTGGGTTGTGGTTAAATTTTATAAAATTTTTGGGTTGCGGTTAATGTGTGCGACAAGCCAAAATCGAGTTGCGGTTAACAATGACCTTTTTTAGAGAGTTCATATTATCAGTCCGGAACTGGCTATTCGCAGTCCATCGCTATTCGTAGAAAGTGAATCTAAGAGAGGGAAAGACGACGCGACCGATAGAACTACGGCTAAAGTTTAGGCAACGAGAGGAGAGAGATGGAGAAGAGGTTATTCGATGGGGTGCGATTAGTAAGAATTGGACTGCGAATATAATGATTTTTTTTTTTACGATTTTGGGGGTGCGAATAGCGAGAATTGGACTGCTAATATCAACTTTCTGCCGTGACGTTCATTGCCGGACCGACATCTTCCTCCGGGACAGGGATCGAAAAATTTCCCTCGAATTGGTCTCATCGTTTTCTAAACAACGAGGCTGCCTCCACCAAAACCCTCATCCGCAAATCCTGAATCCTGTTCCCCGCCAATTACTTTATCCCGATGGCCGGCATTGGCCCGATTACACAGGATTGGGAGCCCGTTGTGATCCGCAAGAAGGCCCCAAACGCTGCCGCTAAAAAGGATGAGAAGGCCGTCAACGTCGCCCGTCAGGCCGGCGGGGAGATCGAAACCTCAAAGAAGTGTAAGCCGTTCTTCCATCGCTCTTCGCCGCTGCCTGACGCTAGTTTATACATCTTTCGGTTTCCTTTTGATAGTATAGATCCTCTTTCTGGATCAGCGTGCAAAACACTAAACTATGTTTTATTGATTTAATTTCGATGACCAGGCTTCAATTTGATAGGCTCGTTTGATATCTCATATCGCAGAATCTAGATGAGTAAAAGTATTGTTATCTTACTGATGTTCAAGATAAAAAATTGTCATAAATTCGAAGTGGCTTTTATGAGGCTTTCTATGTCGCATCAGGATTCAGGAGGAAAGTGATTACGAATCAATTGATATCCCATCTCTTGCTATCTTGGGCCTGGAAGATAATCAGAGAGCTTTCTTAAGGAAAATCCCGAAGTTTCCCTTAGTAGAAAGTGAATGGAGCCTTCCATTGAAGAGGCGCTGAGAATGAATCACAGTAAGAGGGGAGGACTAGATGGAAAGCAACACATATATTCAATAGAAATACTTAGTTCAGTGCGAGTATTTATACTACTAATCAACATTGGTAAAAAATAACTTTACCCTGACCCAACTGACTAACTGTTAGTTTGGTCAGTCCTTTAATATCTGCAAATTAAAAGGTTTTAACATCTTCTACAAGCTATATGTGTTGATACTAAAATTGTCCACTCATTTTTAGTATTGAAGAACATCTCGATCTCAAGATTACTTGGCCGTTAATTGAGATAAGAAAGAAAAAATGAGAGTAAAAAAGTTTGTATTAGGAGGTCACTCTAGTAATCCAAGTGTGTAATAAGAACACCCCATCAAAGAACCAAAATTACAAGTTTTTTCGAGAGGAGTGAGGGACTAGAGAGAACTCTTGAAGAAGATTTCCCTCTATGATGACAACCCTGTTTATATGCTCGAGCAATTTGACAATTGGGAAGCCTCGGGCAACCAAATAAATGTATAGGAAGCTATGTTGTTAAAAGAGCACATTAGGCGCGCCTAAGGCTCAAGGCTCATCAGGCTCAGAGGTATGCGCCTTTGCGCTCCTTTTTTGCACCTTTGGAGTATAAAAAAGCGCGCCTGAGTGAGATCTCTATTGTAAAAAAAATTTCAAAAAAAGAAAGAGATAACTTGATTCTTTTTGAATGATTTATTGTTTGTGAAACATTGAGGTTTTGATAAGATGTAAGTGACGCCATTGATCCCCCTTCTTAAGAGTTATAGATGATAGTAATTAATGGTTGATGAGTAAAATGTATGAAGAATCTGATCAAGAAGTTGAATCGATGTTTGATAATGATTATTTAAAATGTGATGCGACTGTGCCTTATCCTCGTTAGGCATGCACCTGCGCCTTGCACCTAGGCTTCAGAACTCCTTTGCGTCTGAACTTTGCGCTTATGTTTCAAGACTCCTTTTCACCTTGATGCGCCTAGAGCCTTTAATAACCATGACATGAAGATACACTTGGGGACCTTATGCGCTCATCTTGACACTTACGAAGGATCATATAAATAAAAAGGATACCAGCTTCAGGGCGTAAAAGGGTCTGCGGTGGTGGCTCATGGCGGATGAGCGGCGGTAATGGAACTTGACTGTTGCTGGCGTGATCCATGGGTGGGGTGGTAACCACGTGTGGTGTTGCAGTTAGTCCATTGAGCTTGGTGGTGAGGGTTGCCATGTCGTCCTGATGTCGTGCGTCGGCGTCCCGAAAGCACGCCTCTACGTCTTGAAGGCGTGCATCCATGACGGGTATAACTGTGTCTAGCCGGTTCATAGCATCCAAGAAGTCGGTCGAGTCTATCTACCATATTGTGGATGGAGGTAGCACGAGATAAAGAGCGGGTGACAGGATAGCTAGATTGCTCGAAGGCGGCTGTTTGGGAGTTGCCGCGAGAGCCGTGTCATCGCCCAATGTTGACAACAAAATATACCCCGATCTTTGTTATCTTTATTCTGGAGGTGAAGCAATTTGTTGTGGGCCGGCTGTCTTAGGACTTAAATAAATGTCAAGGTCCGCCTAATTGACAACCAAAAAGAGAATTTAAATTAATTCCTCTTCGGCGCTGCACAGGGCTCCAGAAGGAAATACAAGTGTGGATTGTGGGCTGGATCATGAATAAATTAATTCCCCACGCTCGGTTAGAATACGTGGAAATTAATTCCTATAGCTGTCCAGAAGGTGTGCTGACAGAAGGAAATTAATTCCTTTTGTGGTGAAGCCGCTTGCGGTTCCAGTAGGGAAAAAAATTGGCGTACAGAGGAAATTAATTCCTTTTGTTGTGATGCTGCTTGAGGTTCAATCGCCGGATGCGACGGTGGAAGAACAGGCCGACGGATGAAAGGATAGAGACGATGGAGATGTCCGATGCCGACGGTGAAGGAACAGGAACCGCTGCAGTCGAGTGTCGATCAAGAGTGCATCGAGGAAGAGACGACGACTGAAGAACAGACGGCGACTCGACGATCAAGCGTGCCTCCTGCGGGCTTTAACGATGGAGGAATGTAGGCGGCTCAATGATGCTCCAAGATTTCTTTGTAGGCTGCTCTGACTAAAACGCATGAGCAGCGGTGTGATGCTGTCGTGGAACGCTGCAGGGATGTCGGCGGAAGAACAATGAGGAAAGAGTAATCCTCTGATACCAAATTGTTAGGGGCCTACTCGGATGATGTCGGAGGAGTGGTTGGAGGTGGAGATGTTGGTGGAGGGGATACTACGGAGCCGTGACCGCGGCTGCCTAAGCGGGGCGTGCTCAAGAGAGAGCTTCCAAGAACTCTTTTAGGGTTTAGGAGCTGCCAGAACTAGAACATGCCTTGAAGATCTAAGGTCGCTTATACAAGACAGATTAAGACGGTTTACACAAGTCTTCATCCTATTTTCTAACATCTTTTTAATGGATTACTCTTTTTTACGAGCATTTGGGTATGAGGACTATCCTAATTTATCCATAACGCTTCACGCCTTGTTACAAAAAGTGGATTTGTCCAGGGTAGTGTCCAACTTCACACTTATAAATGTCCTCGCTGCCTTTCTATTTAGACTAAAAGGGTTTACACAAGCAGGCATGCCATTTAATGTTTGATCGACGAGCATCCATCTTATCTTCTTCATAAGATGGCTGAGGACCTCCCCAGGTCTGATTACATTTGAACGTGAATTTTTGACTTCTTTTTTTCTATTCTTGGGGGTCGTGTACAACAACCTGAACCGCACAAGCCTGAGCTGGGCCTACCCCCATCCCTAGAGGAGCCGTATGAGGCGGAAGCTCCACGTATGGTTTTGAAGCCGAGCCTTTCCATCAATGGGGCCTAGGGAATATGATGATTGGTTTATGTAGGGCGGCCGGTCTAATATGGGCACCTGTATAGATTAGTGTGTGAGATCGCGATCCAAAAAAGCATGCAACTCACCCGGAATGGAGAAGGGAAACATAGCATGTCTCAAGAGAGAGGCGAGGTAGCGGAAGCCAGAGGGACGCCTCGCAAGCCGGGCTTTGGAGATGAGGCCTTTTGGCAAAGCCATGTCAATTTCGGGCCACCAAACCCAACAACTGATGAGAAGGAACGGGGAAGCACGTTGTCACACTCCTTGCCTTCCAAAGGTGCCTAGAGGACGAGCCAGACACGCACCGACGACCCGAGAGCGCATTCCCCACCAGCCGGTGACAAGAGACGGCCATCTCGAGGCACATCACGACTGACAGGCAACACCAGCGAGGCTCAGGAAGGCAACCCGATTGGGAGTCAGAGGATCCATAGTACCTGCAACCTCCCAGACTTCATCTTCCTCTTTTTTCAAAGGGGGTAAGGAAGTGATCTCTTTGCTGCAACGGAAAAAGAAGATGCGGAGCAGATTTGACTCGGCACAACCTAATGATACATCCAAGTCCAATGATCTGCACCTACTGATACTCAACTCCTTTCAGATATCCTACTTTGACTAGATAAAGAGCTAGCACATGCCAAAAAAAAGGCTAATGACAGCTTCACTCGCCTTTTCCCCGGAGCTAGATACACATTCTGTGATAGTGTTTGACGCACTCAACATCATTTACCCATCAATAAATGACGGTTCTCAATCCATAGGCATTCCATCCTGCACAGGGTGTGCGTTATCACGTGGGTTAGATAATTCAGCTGACGTATTATTGCTCTTGTGAAAATTTCCTTGATCCCAAGGATTGTAGTTAGAATATTTTTTTTGCAGATCCCTCATGCTTTATGTTGCTTCTCGACGATTCCATTGGCTCATTTCTTGAGCATGTGTGATTACTATATCTTTTGTTGTGATCCTTCTATTTAAATTTTTCTCTGGTTCTATTAACAGATTTCCTTCAGCATTTACAGTTGTTGGGAGATAACTATGAGTTGAAACATAACACGTGTTCTCGTAGTTGGGAAATGTGAAAGGTATCATGAATATTTGCGTTGCCCGACAACTTCGATCTGTATGCTACCTTCCCTACCTTGACAATCTGAAAATGCTCCAAAGTACTTCTTTGATTGTTTATGGTTGGTGTGTGATCAACTAACTTGTTTATACAGATGTAGCTTAACATAGATCCACATGCCTTCCAGTAATTTCCTTTCTCTCGGTTTCTCATCTCCTATTACCTTCATTTAGTTATGAGCTCATGCCAAATGTATTTAAGTCCATCCTTCACTTCCTTCCTTGCTTGTACGAGCCTATCTAGTTCTTCTACTATCGATGAGTCTTGAAGGTAAGGAATGTGTAATTGAGGATCCTGGTCATAAACCACTTCGCAGGAAATCATTCTAATTGCATTATGGAATGTGGGGTTATACTACCATTCTACTGTCAGTAATCAATGTCCATTTTCTTGGTTTCTCCAAGGTCATTTCCACACATCTATTCACCACTTTGGTTTACCCAGCTGATTGTGGATGTAGACATAATTTATTTTATCTTTTACAACTTAAACAAATCTTGTGAAAAATATCTTACAAAAAACACATCTCGATCACTGATCGGAAGATACGTTCTATGAACGCCCGCCCCACTACTGTTGCTGTGTAGGAAGGCTGAATGACTATAAAGTGTGCATACTTACTAAGCCTATCCAATACCACAAGATCACCGATTTCCCATTCAATTTGTGTGAACCTTCTAAAATCCATTAATATCTTGCTACGCTCTATCCAGTATTGACAAAGCTCTACCTGATGTATTCAAACACCTCTTGCTTCATTGTCTTCAAGTAAAATATTTGTTTGAGACGTTTGACTGCTACATTCATGTCAGAGTGGTCCTTGATTTCTCCATCATGATATACTTGCATCATCAACTTTTTAATGCCTTGATCCTTTCTAATTACCAACCTTCCTTTCCTTCGTAGTAACCATGTGGCTGTTGATAACTTTGTTTGTTATTCTCATTGGACTCCTTTAGTTTGATAATGGTCTGTAAGTGCTCAACTTGGCTCCAAGATTGTTTAATTTGTGTATATTGTCGGGGTTTATTGTTAATTTGTTATCATTACCGCCAGTTTTCTCCCTGTACTATCGAATTTTTGTGTCTTATCACACCTGTTTTCTATTCCTTTTTTGTAGTTGATTGAATAATTGTAGCCCATTAACTTGGTGATAGTGTTTTTTTTGCCGAGGTGTTGCAATTTTCTGTTCTAACATAAATTCAAGCTTTAATGATATGTTTGATCGTCAATCAGCATCCTACCAAATAAGGCCTCCCACGTCTGTCTAGCTACTACAATAGCAAACAACTCTTTTTCATAGGTCGATGAGGTAACGCTTTTCTTTCCCAAACCTTGCTAAAGTATGCGATTAGATACTCCATATCTGTATTGCTGTTACAATAGCAAGCAACTCATTTTCATATGTCAATGAGACAACACTTTTCTTCCATAAGCCTTGCTAAAGTACACAATTAGATATTTTTCCCTACACTAACACCGCTCCCACTCCTGCATCAGAATCATCGGCTCCAGTCTCCACAGTGAACATCCTATGAAAGTTTGGTAATGCTAATATTGCTGGCTTACTGATAGCCTCTTTCAAGCTTGTAACAACTGCAGGTCCTTTATCATTCCATTTAAAATTGTTTTTTCCTTAGTAATTCTATTAGGGGTTGAGCAATTATTCCATATCCTTAAAGAAATCACTGATAATACCCAGTTAGCCAAAAATTCTCTAAACTGTTTGACTGTTTGAGGTAGAGGCCATTCCGATATATCCTTTATTTTGGTAGGAGTCATCAGCATCCCTTCATGTGATATTATGTGACCTAAGTTTTCAATCCGTATTTTCCCGAAAGAACACCTATACTGATTTTAAAACAACTTATTCTTCCTTAGTATAAGGCATGCCTCAAATGTAACAAATGTTCCTCCAAGTTGGAACTGAAGATTTATTTATCAACAACTGCTGGAAGATTCATAAGAGTTTGGAAACTCGAAGGAGCATTTGTCAATCCAAAATGCATTGTGATGAATTCGTAATGATCATTGTGTAATCCAAAAGCTGTTTGGCTAATTTCTTCCTCCGCCATTTCAACTTAATTATAACCAACTCTCAACTTCAATTTCAAAAAATATTTTGCTCCATGCGATTCATTTATGATATCCTCAATATTGAGGATAAGGAATTTATCTTTCACTTTTTTCTTATTTAATCTATGCAAAAACGCCTTGATTCATTTTTCTTCTTCACTAGCACAATGTGAGATGCATATTTACTAGATTTAGGCATAATTATACTCCCTGTTACCATTTCCTGAATCATCCTTTCAATCTCAGTTTTCTTTAGTGAAGGATACTTGTACAGTCTTAAATTCACCGCTCCTATTTCATCTATAAGTCCAGTATGATGTTCATGCTCTTGCATATGAGGTGATTTCTTATAAGGCTCCACAAATAGTTCTTAATATTCTTTCAGCAGTTGTTGTAATACTTGTTGATTCTCTCTTTGTTCTCTTCCATTCTCCCACATTGCCTGCATATGAGTTGTGGTGATTGATGCAATTTTTGCATCCTTGTTATTGAAGTTTGTAATACACAAACCCATAAATCCATAATGGATAACTGCTTGCTTTCTGTAGTAACTTATACATTCTTGTTCTATTGATCATGGTTCCAAGTACATTCTTACGATTTATTAACGATATTTTTTTGGCCTTGGATTGTTTGTTCAAATCCTAATTTACCACTTCTAGGAGTCATTTACCACTGTACTCCTTGTACCACATCCATCCACCTAATGGTTGTATTAACATATCAGATGCAAATTGAACTCCTTGCATTCTCCATCTGAAATCAACCACCATAATTTTGCCATGTATCCTATTTTTGTCAGCAACCGCTACACTGAAAGCTGTAATAGATTTTTGTTTGCAATCCAGTTTCTTTGTAGCTGTTTCATCTAGGAAGTTATGAATACTTTTAGAATCAATCAAGATGAAAATCAACCTACCTTAGTAAGATGCATTATCGTGTGATAATTAACTATAATAGACAAGGCATGCATAGATACTTGAGGTGTTACCTGATTTTCAGTCTATTCTTCATTTATTACTTCCATCTTGTTAAACACCTCTTGTTTCTTATCTTCATTTTCATTCTCTTGATCTTCTTCTACCTCCAATATATATATATATATATATATATTTTTTTTTTTTTCCCCAAGCATCTGTGACCCGGAGCAAAAGGTTCATCACACGAAAATCAGTCCCTTAATTCTTTTTTTTTTCATCCATTTCAGTGATAATCGCCTTTGACACATACATCTTGCGGACTAGTGACACTTAGGCGATCGACCTCACTATGCGAGAGCTCTCTCGGAGATGCGACTACCTTTATGGATTATCTTGTATTCTTAATTATTTACATATTTTGTCTTCTAGTGTATTTTGTCTTGTAGCGGATCTCCATCTATATATAAGGAGCCTTTAGTATGAGAGTGAGTTATCTTGGATCATTGAGGTCTTTGGATCTCTTGGAGAGTATGATCTTAGAGGAATCCTGCCCTCAAGAGATTGAGTCAGGCTTATCTCGATATATTGCATCAATATCCACATTAATCTACCTATTGTTGTTCGACGATAGCTGGAGCTATCAACTGGTCCGACCTGCCACATACTCGCTCTGAAACCACAACCGGTCATCGGGTACCGATTTCCTCCTTTTGCCATGACCACTGTTGTGGACTTGTGGCATGCCCACTTTGACAGGATTGATGCAACCATGGCCGACCTTGCCATGGTGCGTGGGCTTCACCAATGACTTTTGCCCAACTTTCCAACGCACGCCACATCCGCTCCCACGACGGACTGCTACTCCTCCCCTTCACTGGAGTCATACAACAGTCGACTATCTCAAACAACCGTCGATCAAGAACCCTTCCCCTTCTCTAGATCTATGGAGCTGCAGACGAACCAGGAGCCACCGGTAACCACTGCGTCGGTCGCACGTCTCCATAACTTCGAGCTTGGACTCGACCAAAGAATCCAACGGTGGATGCAGTTTCAGTCCCTCACCATATGACAACTGGTCACACAAGTAGATCCCCTAGCCACCTCTATGCTGCCCATTCACTCCCGACAATGCCCATAGTGACGCACACATTCCAGCCTCGCATCGACCTCACCCTGTTATTCCAACCTCACTTCAACCGAGAAAGCTTGCGGGAGACGCTGCTTCAGGCACTAATCCCACGACAACCAGTCACACTAATAGACACCTTGGCTACCTCTGCTCTGCCTCGCCCATACCCGATGATGCCAACGGACGCGCACATTCTAGCCACACACTGCCCTCACCCTATTTTTCCAAACACGCACCGACCTCGCCTTACTTTTCCTGTCTTGCGTAGACCTCACCCTGCTTGTACAGCCCTACGCCGACCTCCCTTGGTCCCACCATGACATATAAAAGTGGAGGTTTAGTTCTTATTTATCTGTTTAAAATTCTTGTTGAACTTTTACTTCCAAAATAGATGATATATATATATATATAAATGTATATAGTGTGCTGTTTTCTGATTGAGTAATAAAGCCAAACAGTTAAAGTGCAAAATAAAAAACACAGCACAGGTAAAAAATTAAAACAAAGCAAACAAGAATCAAGCAATCCAGATGACACAAGATGTATAGTAGTTCCCCTCAACTGGGTACATCTACTCTTCTACCCACTGGTAGGAATCCACTAGGAGGTTGTTGATAAGGTGCCCTCACACCAAGGTGATTTTGATAAGGTGTCCACACACCAGGTGAGCTGTTGATAAGGTGCTCTAACCAAGATGCAGGTTTTTGCTAAGGTGCCCTGTCACCGAGAGTTAACTTTTGAAGGGAGTTATAACCCTGTACAAGAGGTGGAAAGGAATAAAAATAAAAACAGAAAGATTTGTTGTTCTTCTCTGTATGAGAAGACTCTTGAAGATCCTGATTTGAAGTTGAATGGATCTTGATGAAGATGTTGAAGAGCTCCCCCTGTCTGCTGTAAGTTGATGACAGTTCTGGAGTCATCTTCTCTTGATTGTACAAACACTCTTTTCTTCTTATGCAGTGATGATCCTGAGCAAATGGTTGTGATTGGTGTCTCAGGATGTATGTGATCTGCAAGAAGAAGTTAGTAAAAAGAAGATATATAAAAATAGATCTGCTTCTTTTTGTATCTGTGTGTACTTTTTCTATATTCCTATTTCTCTCTATATCTCTGTCTATGTATCTTCTGCTCTTCTCTTCATATATATAATCTGGAGAAGACTTTTTAAATTTTTGCTGGAAATAAGGAAAGAGATAAAGTCTCTTTAATTTTGATTCCTTGGGAAGAGGAGTTTCCGTCTTTGACTCATCTGCAAACGGCTATAAACTTTATTGCCTGCAACGGCTATATCAGAAAAGCATGTTTATAATAATGTTAGTACAGCTGTATAATAAGAATATTTGCTGACAACATTTTTCGTCGAGCGCTGTTCTGAAGGATATTTGTCGAGCGCTGGCTGGCTTGAGTTTGTCGAGCGCCGTTCAGAGAATGCCTGGCCGCTGAGATTATTCTGACTGAATTCGTCGAGCGCTGTTCTGATGGAAATTTGTCGAGCGCTGTCTGTCTTGAATTTGTCGAGCGCTGTCTAGCTTGAATTTGTCGAGCGTCGTTCGACATTCGTCGAACGCAGAGAGCTTATATTATTTTCTTATATTTTCTCCGATTCGATCGCATTATATTTAATTGATGTTTTCTTAGATTTCTTACTTAAGGAAATTGATCTAAGTTATGATGTATTTTAAGATGGAAACTTAAATCTTAAATATGAATCCTAACTCAAATTATTATCAGTTTTCTTATCTTAGTGAGATTTGGTCTAAGTTATTAGATGAATTATGACCAAAGGGATGGATCCTAACTCAAATCAAAAACTAAGGTTCCAACAACATAACAACCCTCTCCAGTCCCCTCTTGCCCTCAATCACTACAGTCACCCGGCTAAAATGTCAACCAACACTCCACTATAGCATATTCCATCCATCATCAGTGCGGATCAACCACCTAATACTCACATTTTCTATACAATTGTCTCAATTCGAGCAATTACTGGTCGCCACCCTTAACATTTTATACTCCACTTTCCAAATTGTCCTAGTGCTCTTGATATGACTACATATAAATTTTTTTGGCAAAACTTATTGTTGCGCCTAAAATGGTAAAAGTCTCGAACAAAGTTGCTCCATTATTCTTCATATCATCACGACTCCGACTGAGGTCGTGGCCCAATTGGCATGCGTCCACCACAATAAAGATCTTTATATTGCTCGACCTTGGGGACTATGTCGATTTTCACGACGGATGTATTGATACATATACATCTTGCAGACAAGTGCAATCGAATGATTGACCTCACTTCCCTAGAGCTCTGTTGGAGATGCGACTACCTATATGGATTATCTTGTATTTTTATACGTATTTTGTGTTCTAGTGTATTTCGTATTGTAGCGGGTCTCCATCTGTATAAGGAGCTCTTAGTATGAGAGTGAGTTATTTTGGATCATTCATGACTTTGACTCTCTTGGAAGAGTAAGCTCTTAGAGGGATCCTACCCTCAAGAGATTGAATCGAACTTGTTTCGATATATTGTATCCTTGTTCGCATCAATCTACCTATTGTTGTTCGACGATAGCCAGAGCTATCAATCTTCCTGTTTTTTCTTAATATTCTTGAGTGCGTCCTTGCTTCGACACTTGTTGATTGTGGTTACCCTATGATGCCGGTAGTGTTATTTCAACACTTGTTGATTATGGTTACCCTGTGATGTTGTGATGTCGATAGTTTTGCTTCACTTATTTATTGCGGTTACCCTATGATGTCGGTAGTGTACTAGTGCTTCTTCTGATTACTTTGAAACTCCTCCATGGCCTGCAATCCTTCCTTTCGAGCTCTTCAACAGTGCTTGCTCCTGGGTTTTAGCCAATGTCAGTACTTCTTGAAGTTTTTATGGACAACATTCTCATAAGATACTTGAATTCATCCTTTAATAAGCTAGGATACGAGCTGATGGCGTATTCCTTAGGAACTTGAATCTTATTGAGTAATGATTGAGTTCATTCAAATAATTTTCAACTGTGCTGCATTGTCATAAATTTTTTTGTAACTTCGCTCAGGATCATCAAAAATCTCATCCCAAAATCTATTGCTTAAAGCTTGTACATGTTCCTCCAATCCCAATCTTCCCACCTAGCTTAAACTCAACTGTTTTGAAAATAGACGTGTATCAGATTTAGGCTTTATTTGGTACTCCATGTTTGCTTGGTGGAATTTTGATTCGCCTCATCAGAGAAATGGACATGTTTGGATAGCCTCCATTTTTGAGCTCTGGCGTAGTTGGAGAGACCAAAATCTCCATTTTGAGCTCCATTTTTTGTGGAAGGATAGGAGCTTCATTTCTCACCGGAGCTCCATTTTTAGTCGGAGACGCTAACACCGCTCTCCCATATGGGGCCTTAACTAACTTTTAGATTAACTGCTAGCTTTTGTTGATGAGTTTCTCGGCGAGACTCCTCACCATGAGTGAGCAGCTCAACACCCACCCTCGTCTTCTTCATGGAACCGTTTCATTTCGTCTTGAATCTTCCATTATGTCCGGAAATCACCAAAATCCTGAATGACTATGGAGTAGTTTTTGCTCAAATCCATTCCAACTTGTTTTCGCTAATCATGGCGCACCTTATTTGCTTGCGAGGTGAGAACATGATGGAATTTGCGGATCTTTTGCGAAGGTTTTTCCATGCACATCCATAAGAATGAAACGTGTTGAGCTTGCACCTTTAGTTGAAGAACATGGTTAACAAGATCCATCAGTGGCTGTAGTGCTCTTTGTCAAGGGGAACTTTGGCGATATTCTCTTACACGTTGAGGCACGTCCAATGAATGTATTCAACTGCTAGCCTTTTGTTGATGGGTTTCTCGGCGAGGCTCTTCACCGTGGGTGAGCAGCCCACACTCTTCTTCTTCATGGAGCCATTTCACTTCGGCTTGAAACTTCCATTATGGCCGGAGGTCGCCAATATCCTGAACTATGGAGTAGTTTTCGCTCAGGTCCATTCGAACTTGTTCTCGCTAATCATGACACACCTTATCTGCTTACGAGGTGAGAACATGATGGAATTTGCGGATCTTCTGTGAAGGTTTTTCCATGCACACCCATAAGGATGAAATGTGTTGTGCTCACACCTTTAGTTGAAGAACATGGTTAACAAGATCCATCAGTGGGTGTAGTGCTCTTTGTCAAGGGGAACTTTGGCGATATTTTCTTACACGTTGAGGCACGTCCAATGAATGTCTTCACCGTTCAAACTGACTGTTAGACTGAGTTTGCTGCCCTCTTCAAGGACAATTTTTTGTTCATTCATGACCCCCCCTTCTTCACTAGTAGTCGCTCTGGAGTTGTACCTCAGGATCAAGAAAGCATAATATTTTAAATAAATTGAGCAACAATCTAGTATAATAGAGGCAACTAGAACACCTTTGTATAGAGCAAAGGTTAGGAGCCGAGAAACCCCTAAAGCTCCAATACTGATTTTAGATCAATTAAGGAATGACTTAAATCACATAACTGGCGAGCAACCCAGTCACACAGAACTTCAAATATAATTAGGGTTGCTAAGGTGTCCGACAACTGACAACCAACATAATATATATTTATTTTACTTTTAATCTTTGAGCGGGCTTGATTTGTTTTGGGGTCGACTTCAAATTGGCTTGAAATTGAGATCGACTCGAGTTTTAGTTCGTGGCTTGGATTGTTTAGCTTTGCCGAGCCAAAACTCGAGTCATTTTTGAGCTATATGTGATATTTGAGCCATCATGATAGCCTTACCCTCAAGCAAACTCTTGAGTTCATTCGAGCGGTCACTGCGGTTAGTGTTATGGCCTTGGATGAGATCATGATGAAAGTCGTAGAACTTGGTTGGTTAATTTCGGGAAGGCATGATGTGACTAATTATGATATTTTTCGGAGTACAGTTCGATGATTCTTCCTCTCTCTAGCTCCTCTAGTGAAGGTTACAGCTCGACAGGTCTTGACGAGTTCTCGTGGTGTGAAGCGATGGAGTCTGGCGACAACCATGATCGATGTCGTTAATTGAGGGAACTAACATTTCTTTAAATATTTCCTTTGTAATCATGTACATGCTTGTCAAAGTATCTTGGCCTTATGTTTATTTCTTCTTGTCGTATAACCACTTGATCTCGCAAATTCTCGATTAAATCTAATTAGGTTATCATTTTGTACTCATTTTTCAAAGTCCACTCTTTGTTGCGGCTCTTACTCGTGGGCTTTATACATCAAATTGAATTGGGATGAGAGCCTTCAATCCATGAAACAACTTGAACATCAATTGTTGCGTTGGACGTCGCCCTCAAGGCCCGTAGAACCAAGGGAAATTGGCCTAATCCCCCCCCCCCCCCCCCCCCCCCCCCCCCCCCCGTGAGATTATGTACTTTCTTCTTTAGTAAGTTTAGTATGAATTTGTTTGCTTCTTCGACTTAGTCATTACTCCTTGGATGGTGTACCAAGGAGAAACTTATACAACTGACAAAATTCAACCATTAGTTGTCGAATTCCTGGCCCATTATCAGTGATAATTGCAAGAGATATGCTCTTTCGGTATATGATTTATCTTCAAATGAAGTTTATCACTACTTGTGCGGTTTTTTCAAGAGATATTATGTTACGGTTGCGCATACCGACGAGACACGCCGACGAGATGCCGGGGCGAGTCTATACGCGGAGGAAGACGATGACGGGCCCGTCTAGAGGAGGAGAGACCGAAGACGCGCCGTCGGGATGATTATTTTTATTTGCATTATGTTATTTCATATTATGTTATGTGCACACTTTTCTATTTTTGCATTGTCTTTACGTTATCCGCACCCCGCGCTTATAAGGGGTGGTGTTGTACTCTTTTTTGATTAGGCTTGGATGTATGGAAATTAGGGTTGCTCCCTAGCTTTTCTTCTCGTTCCCTCCTTCCTCTTCCTCACCTCCGCCGACCCTTCCCCTTGCCGGATTTTTCTCCGGGATCATATCAATTTGGTCTGACCCGCCTCACCGCCCGCCATTCCGCCGCCGGTGCTCACAAATCGTCTACTAACCTACTTTCTGCACCGTCTTCCGCCTATATCGCGACCCGCCAAGCCCCACCTATCTTGCTTCTGCCTCCATCGCGACCCGCCAAGGCTGATCCTTCGCATATGTCGCCGCCGCATCCTTCGCATATGTACAGCGACGCCAGCCGCATCCTTCGCTGCATCCTCCGCATTCTTCGCCGCATCCTTCGCCGCATCCTTCGCATACGTCGATCTGCCGTATCCCTCCGCCGCGTACAACGACGCCAGCTGCCCGCCGCAACACTTCTGCTTCACTGCTCGCCCCAACACCGCCATTCCGCTGCTTCCTTCCAGCGCGGATTCGCTGCCTTTCCTCGGCTGCCGCTGGAATGGACCCTAACACTCGCTCCGAGCAGACGCCGAAGCCCTAAGCCTCCGCTTGGAGGCTCAAGAGCAACTCGTCGCCTTCATGCATGCCTCTCTACTTTCCCTCCACTCCAAGATCGACTCCCTCCAAGTGTCGACCGCTGCCTCCGGATCCGGCTCGCTCGTGGACGGAGGCTCTCTCTTCGACGTCGGGCCGCCGCCTGTTCCTTCTAGAACCACTCCTCCGCTCATTCCGGGCCAGTCCGCCCTCTCCCTCAACATTCCCTCCTTCGTCGGCGTTGAACCGATGGGTTGGATTGCCAAAGCGGAGCAATATTTTGACCTCAACTATACGCCGGAGCAAGACAAGGTGTCTACGGCTGTGGTTGGCCTGGACGGCTCGACCCTCCCTCGGTGGCTCCGGCAATCCAACCCGCGCCTCTCCTGGCTCGAGCTCAAGCAGGAGATGATCCGGCGCTATGATACCCGCTACTCCAGCTCCTCCGCTATCGAGCGTCTTTGCGGCGTCCGCCAGACAGCCGGCCTGGACGACTATGTTGATGAGTTCGTCTCTCTGGTCTCCCACGTCCCCGGGCTACCGCCCGATCATTACCTGGGCTTCTTCATACAGGGTACTACTACGACATATCCGCTCTCGTCTCCGCACACACCACCCTCACACAGTCTCTGACGCCATGGACTTGGCGCGTCTAGTGGAAGCCGACCTCTCCCCTGGCCACCTGCTCCTATGGCCGACTTTGAGGCCCTGGAGCTTTCAGCGGTAGATACACCTTTCGACCCCACCGCGGCTACGTTCCACCGCCTGGAGGTATCCCGTGCCTTGACGGGCGGAATCTCCGGCCAACAGACCATGCAGCTCTCGGGCACACTGTGGGATCGCCCGATCCTCATCATGGTGGATAGCGGCGCAAGCCACAACCTAATTTCTGAGCACCTGGTGTAGTAGCTCCGTCTTCCCTCAGTTTCCTCTCCGGATGTTGCGGTCTGTATGGGCAATGAGCGCCACCGACCGACTCAGAGCCGTTGCACTGCCGTGTCTCTCTCTGTGGGGTCCTGTTCCGTGACCGCGGACTTCTACGCATTTGGCCTAGGCGGCCTCGACGCCATTCTGGGGGTTGCTTGGCTCCGCACGCTCGGCGATGTGCGCGTCAATTGGGAGGCCATGACCATGCAGTTCCTACACGGGGGCCAGCCATGTCGCCTCGACGGTGACTCCGCTCACCACCAAGAGCTTTCTACTGCGCTTGCCGATGTGATCCAGCCTCCGGCAGGATGGCCACCTGCCCGGCCGATCGACCGCGCCAATTTCCACCAGCCTGGGACCACAGCAGCTTCGGCGCAACCGTTTCGTTATGACCAGGGGCTGAAGGATGAGCTCGAGCCTCTGATGCAAGGGATGCTGATGGGGGGCCTTACCCGTTCTGGTGCAAGCCTATTTTCTAGCTCGGTTCTTCTGGTCCGGAAGAAAGACGGCAGTTGGCGTCGTACTACCCAGTCAAGCTACTTGATCGACGTTACCACCTTCAGATGAATTCTGGCTCGTAGGAGGTCCCTATTGCTGGGTCTTACTGTCTGGAGTCCGAAGCTATGTGGCTGCCCTAGGATCACTTCTTCCGCCAGCCCTCCGACTACTGCCTTGGGGACAAGGCATATTTTCCAAACGGCGGCATTGTTATGGTTACGCATACCGACGAGACACGCGCACGCCGACGAAATGCCGGGGCGAGTCTACACGCAGAGGAAGACGACGACGGGTCCGTTTGGAGGAGAGACCGAAGACGCGCCGTCGGGATGATTATTTTTATTTGCATTATGTTATTTCATATTATGTTATGTGTACACTTTTCTATTTTTGCACCGTCTTTACGTTATCTGCACTCCACACCTATAAGAAGTGGTGTTGTACTCTTTTTTGATTAGGCTTGGATGTATGGAAATTAGGGTTGCTCCCTAGCTTTTCTTCTCGTTCCTTCCTCCTTCCTCTTCCTCACCTCCGCCGGCCCTTCCCCTTGTCGGATTCCTCTCCGGGATTGTATTATATTACTTCGATCAATTTCAAAAAGCAATCGATCATCACTAAGATGAACTTTTGTTGATCCGTCACTTGCGAAAATGGTTTGATTAAATCAATATCTCGAATCTCGAAAGGTCCATGAGGTAGAAATTGCCCACATCTTCTGTGTTGGCTGCAACTATAATGGTCCAAATTTTTTGCATTGGTGGCATCTCCATGCGAACTCTCTTGCGTCTCAGCGATTGGTTGGCCATAAGTATCCTTGGCCGAGTATCCTGTGGGCGAATATTCACCCGTTGGAGTGGCTCCCACACTCTCTCGAATGGGCTTCTTTAACGATTTGCGTACCTCTTCCTCAGTCACATATCTCACTAGAGTGGTCAAGTGGGTTCTCCTATACAACTCACTTCCTTGTAAGACATAATGTGTTGATGTGCTACTTTGGACTTGAATCACCGGCTTTGTCGGATGGAAGGGTGGTACTCTCCCTTCGAATGATATAAAGTGATTTTTTCGACCCAACTCTCTCTGTGATCGATTTCCATGAACTCTCCTTCAATTTTTGACCATTATTTTGTTTGAGGTCTTCAAAACCAAAAATAAACCCCGGACTTTTCGCTAGAAGCTTCGTCCCAAGGACGAGCTACACATGTGTTTATGCTAGTTCTTGTTCTACCTCCAGATCAACGGTTAAGTCGACCATTAGGTCTGCAATGTCTGTGTCTTAATCACCATTCTTGGGTCTTTCGAGATGTTGAACTTACCCAACTTGATGGATCATTTAGCCAACCACCATGAGTACTCTATTTTCTCTAGAATGATTCTCATGAGAATATATGTCATGTTGAGATGATTAAGCTGTATGCTCGTTTCTCCAAATTTTGATATTTTAGCTCTATGTTCCGCAAAACCTTGGTGGCATTGTGAATCCATGATTACCTTTTGACGTTCTATTTGACGAGCACTGAACTAACCACCTCATTCATGGCTCCAAATTACAAAATAGTTCTTCCCCTCTGAGCGGGCTTTGCAGAAGAGGAGTGGAGGTGTGGTTTCCTGACTACTTTGAGGGACTCTTCACATCGTCGTCTCTCGCAATTGCTTAAAGAACTAGCATTTCTCTTCTGATGTGGATAGAAATCAACTAAGACTTGTAATTCTTCCAGTATGATGTTTGACTTCTTTCATGTTTCTCGATGTCGTAGTCCCCAGAATTTCCTTCGCCCATTCAGGATTTTGGCTCGATCCCAGTCGGTGTAGCAAATGACCTAGGCATTTTTCTTTATTGGCTATGAAAATACTTTTACATGGATTAAGTCTTCTTTTTTGAATGTCAAAGGCCCATATCGTTTTTATGTTGTCCCCACATGCCTCAAATCGAACGACATTGCTTAGTAGTAGAAACATCTATGGTTGGTAATGAAGGAGGTATTTGCACTTCGGGGAGGTGGGGTGCATGTAGATTTGGTGGTAATCTGAAAATGGATTAACAAAAACTCAAGATCAGGAAAACCACGATCGAATCAACTAAAGATTTAACATATGCAGACAATAGCAATCTTTAGGACATGCTTTATTTATTACGGACGAATCTATGCATGCACCATGTATCTTTGATTCACGGTTACTGGGTTTACAAACTCCCGTGGGAGGAGAGTGTCTCCAATAACGAAGCAACTGCACTATTGCGTAAAACTCTCTATCATAATTTGAGTATTTTTGTCGGACCTCATTCAGCTTCTCACTAAAGTAAGAAATTTGATGACCCTCCTGGATCAGTACTCCGCCGGTGCCAACGCCAGATGCGTCGTAGGCTACCTCAAATACCTTAGATAAATCGGGTAATCTCAGAACAGGGGTTGTCATTAGCTTCTCCTTGATCTCTATGAAAGTCTGAGAAGTGGCCGCCGTCCACTGGAAATCTCTCTTCCTCAGGCAGCTCGTGAAGGGGGCCATGATGGTGCTAAAGCCCCAGACAAACCTCCTGTAGAAGGTAGCTAGTCGGTGGAAGCTACGGGCCAGCCAGGCGTCGGTGGTTAACGCGTAGGGAGGGCGACTTGAGCGATTAGCGGTGAATACTGGGAGGAAACTGGTTTGGCGAGGGGTTCGACGGGCTGATATCGTGGGAGAAACGAGGCGTATGAGGTTAGAGGGGCGTGCGACTTGCGGTTTTGGAGTGGTTCCACAACTAGGTTCACGGGTGTTAAGAAAAAAAACCGGAAAAATAAAAAAAGGAACTGGGACGTCCCACCCCGGGATCTCGTGGCGTCGCATCACGATTTGATTGCCGGCTCTGGAATCTCTCACAAGGCTCACAATGCCTCAAAACCGCAGCCCTCCCCCTTATTTATAGCGAAAGGGGGCTAGGACACTCGATGTAAACAACTATGATTGGTCGTTATACCCGATGCCCAAATAACACTAAGAATGTCCAAAATAAAAAAAAAACAAAATATATAGAAAATGTAGAAATGGCGCTCCGGGCGCGCTCGTGGTGTCGGATCGATGATTTGATCAATGTCTTCTGTGCGAGTACACAAATGCGTGCCCCACCGAGTGGTTGCCCGAAGTCCTGTGACTATCTTGCGGCCAATCCCCATCACCATGATGCGATTAGAGAAGCGTTGATTGTACAACCCTTTTGCTTGCACATTTTTCATGCAAATTGTATTGGATTTTTCAGGGGGTTAAAAAAGAAGCAATCTATAAGAAGTATCGCTAAATGAGGTTCCAGTTTTTTACAAAGATTTTATCTTTGATTATGGTGTGGAAAATCTATTCCTTGCCTCCCTTATTCCTACCCCTTTATCATTACCTTCACATTTCCATCTTTTTGTTGATGTTTTTTGTTGAGTTAAAAGGTTTTTGTTGTTGTTGGTAAAGGTTGGAGGATGATTGCTTAATCATGAAGCATAATTGCTAAGTAGATGAGTTTTTTGCTTGAGTTGATGCATATTTACTCTCACCCACTCTATGGAAGCTTCATTTCCGACTACGTCTTCCTTTTGTCCGTTTTGTAGCTAATGCTGGCACCAACAAAGCAGCTTCCAGCAGCACAACATTAAATACAAGAAAACTTGATGAGGAAACAGAGAACCTTTCTCGTGAGTACCTATTATTTTGAAGTATCTAAATATTGATATCTATGTATGTACAATTAATCTTTTCAAAATGATTTCGTAACCTTTAGTTTGTTTAAGGTTTAGTCACTATGCTTAACTCTATAAGGGAATTACCCATATTACCATTGCTAGAACATTACATGCATAATAGGAAACAAACTGTGTAAATTATCACATTCCTCTTACAATATAGAAAGTTTTCTACGTTGACTTGCTCTTGTTTTAAACTGAGACATTAAATCTCGTATCTGGAAGGACAAGAAACTGATAAACTTGCATTATGTGAGATTATACCGAAAAAAATATGTTTCAAGCTAACTTCTTTGACTAGTTAGCTGATACATTCATCTGTTGGAAAAACAGTTGATTAAGGCTCTGTTTGGTTGGGCTGTTGCTGATGGAAAGCTGCTGATAGGAAACTGCTGATAGAAAAAGTGTTGTTTCTGGAAAACAGAGTTTTGTTAAAAACTGTTTGAGTGAAATGAAGTTTCTAAAACAGAGTTATAAAAAAGTTGTTTGGAAATAAAATGGAGTTTTAAGTGAATTTGTTTTCCACAAATTAATTACCAACCACCAAATATAGAAAATAGACATTTTTTCCGCAATATAACAATAAATAATCTTTAACTTCATGAAAAAAATATTTTTTTGAACCAGTTACCCCCGCCATCTCGGTCTATGATCTAGATTCATACAACTGATCCGCTATAATATCACGTAGCGCGATCATCTCGTCTACACCACCTGCAGTGTCAGAGCATATTTCTTGCCGCCCATGTGAGGCCACCCCATCATCTCGACGCCCCTGCTCGTACTCACTGAAATCAAAATCCAAACGCGAAGGGTGTCGGCAAATGAAATTATATAAAATCATCGTGGCCATCACAATATCTGTCTGTTTGTCGAAGTGATAGTTTGACATGTTCCGCAGTATGACCTACTTCTTCTTCCAAACGCCGAACGATCGTTCTATCACACTTCTAAGCGATGAGTGCGCATGATTGAACATTTCTCGACGCCCTTCTGCTCGACGACCACCACGAGCAAAGTCTGGCAGATGATACCGTGTATCTTGATACGGTTTCAAATATCCTCTTTATACAGGATAGCCAGAATCAACCAAGTAATATTTTCCTGGAGAATATAAAAAAATATTCAACGATGAAAAAATATTTAAAGTAATAAATAGATGAACTTAATTTTTAATTGCTTTGAGGTGATGCAGGAACTTATAACGGGGATCTCAAGCTCTATATCTTTAATAAAATGTGTGGTAGGTCGATTCTCATGCTCTCTTTAATACATATATCACAGAAGAGCATGACATCTGTAGTGTCCCACATAGCGACCACCCCACCATCTTTTGTTTTGCCCATCCTTAGAAAACAAAATAAGACAAATCACACATATACATAAATTATTCATAATAGACACACACACATACACATACTCATAAAAACACTTACTACACACATACAAATACAACCACACACACAAAAAAATACATACACATATCTACATACACATACAAATACACCTACACATACTCATACAAATACTTACTACGCACACACACACATACAAATACAATCACACACACACACATACAAATACAATCACACACACATACAACTACATACACACATACACACACATACACACATACAACTACGCAAATACAACCACACACACACATACTCATACAAGCACATACAAACACCTACACACACATACAAACACAACCACACACATACATACAAATACAACCACACACACACATACATACACATACAAATACCTACACACACTCATACAACCACATACACACACATACAAATACAACCACACACACATACTCACACCTACACACACGTACAAATACAATCACACACACACATACTCATACAAGCACATACAAACACCTACACACGCACATACAAATACAACCAAACACACTCATACACATACAACAAACACATCCTCATACACACACAACTACACAAATTAATCCAAAACACATACAAATTCATCCAAAAAATATACCTCATATATCATCCAAAATAAAAACAAATTCATCCCCAAAATTCCACAAAACATATGACAAAATCAGAGCAAAAGGAGAAAAAATTCATTATACCTCAAAGATCGAAATGTGGCAGATCGGGAGAAGTTCCTTCGTCGGAGGATAGGGAAAAATGGTGATGTAGGGGTAGGCTGCGGGTGCTCAAAACCTAGGACTCTAGTGAGAGTGCACGTGCAGAATACTAAACCTATGCTAAACGCAATGCGACAGTTGGCAGCGACGATTAATAATTAGAGCAATGAAAATCTTATAACACCACACAAAATCACAAAGAGTGAAGGCAATATTTAATTAAGCAGTTAAATGTGGCTTTCCTCCGCATCAGAGGGCCAAAGCGAGCGCGTGGCGAATTTGTCCCACCTGCAATTATAATTATATCCAAACAATTACCCACCAGTACAATTCCAAACAAGCACAGAGAAAATACCAAGTAATAATACCAAATCAAATATCAAAGTACAACGAAATACTCACAAACTAGCGGGCTGAACCGAGGCACTGGAGAACTGGAGCCCGGAGGCGTAGATCGGCGATCGATGGAGGAACCGGAGGGGTGATGGGGTGGAGGTGGCTGTCCACGGTGGAAAATGAGGAGATCGGGCCGGAAATGGATAGATCCGACCACTAGGGGGTAGATCCGGGTGGAGGATGGATAGATCCGGTGTATGATAGCGGATCCTGGAAGTGGGGTGATGTGTGGTGGTGGAAATAACGGATCGGGGTTGGAAACTCTAGATCGGAAGTGATCTAGCGTTCGTAGGAAATTTGGGAGTGGAACCCCGGAGGGAAGAGAGGTGGATGGATGGCAATTTTGCGGGTGAACAGTGTTTCAGTGAACAGTGATTCGGTGAACAGTGTTCCCGTGGACATTATTCCGTGAACAGTGTTCCCGTGAACAGTGACTCGTGCCCAGTGATTCAGAGTTATGGGGCTGCGGGTGGGGTTTCGGAGGGGGAAGAAGAAGGGGGTGGATAGGGAGTACCTTGGGGAGGAAGAAAACCACCTAGGAGTCGTCACCTAGGGTTCCACGGCGTCGGCACCGGTGGATGATCGCAGAGATCCGAAAATTTCTGTCTCCCAATTCTGCAATGCCTCTTTCAGCCCTTACAACCTCTATTTATAAAAGAAGAAAAGCCTAGGGCATCCCCATCAACGGCTATGATTGGCCGGTGGGAATCAGCCACTAAATATATAAAAACAAACTCGAAAATAATAAACTAATATATGATTTTGACTCGCAACGGCGCGCCGGACGCAACCGCGGAGTCGGATCGGCAATCCGATCACTTCTTCCTGCGCGAATAGATAAACGTGGGTCCCGCCTTGCAGTGAACCCCTCCGGGTGCAACAACTGATGGATCCCCATCAACTCCCCCCGACTGAAAAGCCTTCATCTCCGATGAATGGAGATGATCGTACTGAAGTCGAAGTCCAGGGGCGAGTCGATCGAGCTCCGGCGGCAATATCCAAGCATCGTCAGCATCAGGGCGGCCTCGCCAGTGTACCAAGTAACGACAGCGCTGCCATTCGTAGTAGAAACAAACTGGTGGGCTCTGATCTCAGTAATACTCTCAGCTCTCATCTCTCGAGTGGTGGAATCCGATACGATCGGTGGTGCCGAAGGTGAGACCAAAGAAGACGAATCCTCGAGTGGGTGGGTGGCAACAGAGGGTGTACTGTGGTGGCTGGTGGCCATCGGAGGGTGTACTGGTGGCTATCGGTCAGTGGCGGGGTATGAGTGGGGGCAGGTAACGAAAGTGGAGGTGGAAAAGACTGGGCATCTCCACCGCTCGGGTCTACATACTCGTAAGGTTCGTAGTACAGTGTCAGATCCTCGACATTAAATACTGGCTGAATGCCCATACTCGCCGGGATATTGAGCCGGTAGGCGTTTGTCCCAATACGATTTATAATAGAGTAGGGGCCCATTCGCCTGACGCTCAACTTTTTGGCAGGCCCCGAGGGGAGCCTTTCCGGTCGGATTCGCACCATCACTTTATCGCCTACCTTAAATACTTGCTCTCGCCTATGCTTATCTGCATGGGTTTTGTAATTTTCATTGCTCGTTATTATTTTTCAGCGGACCGACTCATGCAACTCATGCAAATGCCGTGTGAAGGACTCAACAGACTCACTAGGGCGAGACTCTAAAGGGCTCGATAAGAGGTCAATGGGCTTCCTAGGGTCATAGCCTGATACTACGTGGAATGGGCTTAGCCCGGTGGACCTATTGACTGACCTATTGTAGGCGAACTCTGCAATCGGTACATCTAAGTCCCAACTACCTACATGCTCACCAACTAGACATCTCAAGAGGTTTCCTAAGCTCCTATTTACTACCTCGGTCTGCCCGTCCGTTTGTGGATGATACGCTGAGGAGAACCTAAGAATGGTACCGGTCTTGTGCCACAGAGTTTTCCAAAAGTAACTCATAAATCTCACATCGCGGTCTGACACAATCGACTTGGGTAGGTCATGCAATCGAAAGACATCCCTCATAAAGATAGACGCTACGTGAGTCACGTCTGCCGTCTTGCGGCAAGCGATGAAGTGTGCCATCTTTGAAAACCGATCGACCACCACGAAGATGGAATCGTGTTTCCGCAGAGTGCGGGGAAGTCTGAGAACAAAATCCATGCTAATGTCCTCCCAAGGGCGGTGCGGTACAGGTAATGGAGTGTACAGACCCGTATTATGTTTGGTACCCTTAGCCGTTTGACAGATACGGCAGTGACGGACAATACGAGCTACATCTTTCTTGAGGCTGGGCCAATATAGGCGGTCCTCGACGATGGCTATAGACTTATCCCGACCAAAGTGCCCGGCGGCCCCGCCCGCGTGCAACTCCCAAACCAGATAGTCACGGTATGATGTATGGGGAACGCATAAGCGGGAGCCTCGGTACATGTATCCCTCAAAGATCTGATTTCCCTCAACAGGGTCGGGTGGGTCTCTGGATAGGGCCGTGTAAATCTCTCCAAAGTCAGGACACGTCGGGTAGTCCAGGACCAACCCCTCAAGTCCATCTACGCTCGCGGTCATCGTCTGCAGTAAGGAGACACGGCGACTCAACGCATCAGCCGGTTTGTTCTCGACACCAGCTCTGTGTTTGAGAACATAGTGAAAATCATGCAGATACTCGACCCACTTTGCATGCCGGTGTCCCAGCTTGCGCTGCGAGTCAAGATAGCGAAGCGCCTGGTGATCAGAATATAAGACAAACTCCCGGGGGAGGAGGTAGTGTCTCCAGTAGCGCAAAGACTGGACGATAGCATAAAATTCTCAATCATAATTCGAGTATTTTTGCTTGGCCTCATTCAGCTTCTCACTAAAGTAAGAAACTGGATGTCCCTCTTGGCTCAATACGCCACCGATTCCAACCCCGGAGGCGTCGCAAGCAACCTCAAAGGCTCGGCTAAAATCCACTAGTCTCAGGACAGGAGCCGTCGTCAATCTCTCCTTAATCTCCTCGAAGGCCCTAGTGGCGGCGAGGGTCCACTGAAACTCGCCTTTCTTGAGGAAGCTCGTGAAGGGGACCATAATCGTACTAAATCCCTGGACGAACCTCCTATAGAAGGTGGCAAGCCCGTGAAAGCTGCGAGCCTCGTGGATGTTCGCCGGCACAGGCCAATTGCGAATGGATTTGACCTTATCAGGGTCCACAGATACGCTAGTCGAGGATATAATAAATCTAAGAAATGAACGGACTCGGAAAGGAAGGAGCACTTCTTCAAATTCGCATACAATTTCTCTCGGCGGAGGGTGCCAAAGAGAAGCCTCAAATGATCGAGGTGACCAGCCTGAGTCTGGCTGTAGATCAGTATATCGTCAAAATACACAACCAGAAACTTGCCCATGTAGGGCCGCAACTAGGGGTGTTCACGAACCGAATCGAATCGAATAACTATTCAATCGAATCCAATCAATTCAAATTCGAACCGAAATAGAATCGAATCGAATAACTAATCGAATAACTATTCAATCGAATCGATTCGGATTTGAACATGGATTTGAATTCGAATTCTAATTTTATAATGTTTAATTATAATTATATTTAATATTTATAATGCTTAAATATAATTTTATAATGTTTAAATATAATTTTATAATGTTTTATATAATTTATAACTATTCGAATCTGAATTCGAATTCGAAAAATACGAATTTTAATCGAATCTTCACGAATCGAATCTCGAACTATTCACGAACTATACTATTTGTAAACAGCCCTAGCCGCAACACCTGAGTCATGACTCACATGAATGTGCTCGGGGCATTAGATAGCCCAAATGGCATGACTAGCTACTCGTATAGACCATCCTTGGTCTTGAAAGCGGTCTTCCACTCGTCTGCCTCACGAACTCGAATCTGATGTTATCCACTACAGAGATCGATCTTGGAGAAGTTCTGGGCACCGCACATAGTGTCTAGTAAGTCATCGAGTCGTGGAATCGGAAAGCGGTACTTGACTGTGATTTTATTAATGGCGCGGCTATCAATGCAGATACGCCAACTGCCGTCCTTCTTAGGGGTAAGAAGGGCGGGGACCGCACAAGGACTCATACTCTCACGGATGAACTGCTTCCGAAGAAGCTCATCGACCTGCCTCTTGAGCTCAACGTGCTCATCAGGGTGCATACGATAGTGGGGCAGGTTCGGAAGGGAAGCTCCCGGGATCAAGTCGATAGCATTGTGAATGTCCCGTGGGGGAGGCAACTCATCAGGGAGTTCGTCAGGCATAATGTCCGCAAACTCGTCTAAAAGGGGACGCACCGCTAGTGGGTGGTCAACCGGGGTGTCCTCAAAAGCCTGAGTGGCGGCGACAATGTAGATGACATCCGCCTCAATACTGTCTCGCAGGAACTCGCTACGTCTCAAGATGTGCAGGGGCCTCGAGGCACCCGTACTCACAGACGACTCAACCACGCCCTTGGATCTATCCCGAGGCTGGGTGGGCGTCAACGTAATCTTCCGCCCCTTGTCATAAAAGACACACGTGTTCGAGCGGCCGAAACACGTGACATCACGATCAAATAGCCAGGGGCGGCCCAACAACACATGGGCGACGTCCATGGGAATGACATCGCACCAGACCTTGTCCTGAAATGATGCAATGGTAATCGGGACAAGGCAACGCTGGGTAAACTGAATCGCCGTCTTATCTACCCAGACGACACGATAAGGATGAGGGCGAGGCTCTGCCTTCACCTGCAAACGATCAAGCCCCTTTTGGGCTACGATGTTCACACAACTACCACTGTCAATGGCTAACTTATAGGGCCCACCTGCGCTAGGATAATATGTGTAAAAGATGATAGTGCGGCGCCAGTCCTCGTCTACACGCGGGGTGTGTAGGAGGCGCCTAATCACTCCCACCTCCAATGATCTCTCTGTGTCGCTCTCCCAGCCCTCCTCTACGGTGGCCTTAATCTCTTCCGCAACTTCCACTTCCTCTTCTAACTCGCACTCCTCACCATCAACTAGCAGGGTCCGCGTGGGGCACTGCGCTGCCACGTGTCCTCTGCCAGAACATCTATAACACAGAATACCCCCAGAACACTGGCCATTAGTGGCGGCGGCCTTGCCCTTAGTGTCCGTGGGAACACGTGAGGGCGTGGCCGAGGTGGTCTGGGGTGGAGCGGGTTTCCTGAAGGTCGAGGAATCAGTCCGAGAGGGGAACTGCCTCGTGGTAGATGACCGAAGGTACTGCTCGTACTCGAGGGCGAGCTGGAATATCTGATCGACGACCTCTAAACGGTGGGGAATCAACTCTCTTCGAATCTCAGCGCGTAGGCCTGCCTTGAAACGAGATGCAGTGGCAATGGGTTCCTCCGAAACGTCACTCATAACGACTAGCTCGTCAAAGCGAGCCATATATTCTGCGACAGTGAGTGTTCCCTGTCGTAAGTTCTGCAACTGCTCAAATAACTGGTCTCGGTAAGACGTGGGGAGGTACTTCTCACTAAGCCTCTGCTTCATCTCATCCCAAGTGGCGATGGGGTAATACCCATCTCGCTCCAATGCTCTCTCTACGCTAATCCAGAACACTTTAGCCTGTCCGATCAGCTTCATCTTTGCAAGGCGGACACAACGCTCGTCACTCATATCGTACCACTCGAAATAGTGGTCCATGTCCAGGAGCCAATCGCTGAAAGCTTTCGGGTCCAGACGACCATCGAATGTAGGAGCGTCGAGTCGAATACGAGATGTCCAACTGGTGGCCACCTCTCCGGGGGTCGGGGTAGTCCTCGGGATAATTGTCATGGACATAATCGTATCGAGCGGGTGGGGGTCCACGCTCTCTCCGAACCGGGGGATAATACTCATCTTGGTGATGATCTCGACTGTCGTGCGGGGGTACACAACCTCTGGGGTCCGGCTGGGGCTGACGTGGCATCCGGTACTCATCACGTGGGTATGGAGGTCTATCGCGTACCGGAGCTGGTCTACGCTCGACCATAGGGTCAGGGCCTTGCCTCACCGGTGGAGCTGGGGCTCGACGAGGGGCCTCACGACGGTGGCGGTCTACTGGAGGTTGGCCATCTCTCGGGTTTGGATTAGGACGTGGAGGATCATCGGGATCGTCCTCAAGCGAATCATCAGGTTGTGCAGCAGTGTCCCTGACATTCTCTAAGTGGTCTAGGCGAAGATTCACCTTGGCGAGATCATGACGCACGTCGTCGAACTGGGAACCTAAGGTGTCGAAACGATCTAGGAGAAGACGCTGAAACTCAGCGAAGGCGGTACCCGAATTCGAGCTCGTAGTTCGGTCGTCGGTGACTTGAGGATCTACCGCTTCTTCTAAAGAACCTACCACTACGGAGCATACAAAGGCCTAACCTATCTCTGATACCAATTGATGTAGGGGTAGGCTGCGGGTGCTCAAAACCTAGGACTCTAGTGAGAGTGCACGCGCGGAATACTAAACCTATGCTAAATGCAATGCGACAGTTGGCAGCGACGATTAATAATTAGAGCAATGAAAATCTTATAACACCACACAAAATCACAAAGAGTGAAGGCAATATTTAATTAAGCAGTTAAATGTGGCTTTCCTCCGCATCGGAGGGCCAAAGCGAGCGCGCGGCGAATTTGTCCCACCTGCAATTATAATTATATCTGTTCAAAGTCCCCAAACTTATGTATATATTTCTTGTGTGTAAATACAAAGGAAGAATACATATATATAGGTGAGAGAGTGAGACAGAAAAACCTATACAAGGTGTGAGACTAAAGAGAAGGAGATCTAAATGGGCCTGTACATGGGCCTATTACATGGATTTCGCTAACACTCCCCCGCAAGCTGGAGCGTACAAATCGTAGACACCCAGCTTGGATAAGAACTGGAGATATAGTGGCCGAGGAAGAGCTTTTGTTAGGATGTCAACAATTTGTCTCGCAGCAGGAACATGCTCCAATTATACCTTCTTTGCTTGAACCTTTTCTCTGATGAAGTGACAGTCAACCTCGATATGCTTTGTTCGCTCATGGAAAACTGGATTGTTGGCTATATGAATTACAGCCTGACTGTCGCACCGTAGTGTTGTCGGAGAAGAAAGTCTAACACCCAAGTCACCAAGAAGGCTTTCAAGCCATGTTAATTCTGACACAACAGCAGTCATGGCCCTGTATTCAGACTCAGCCGAGGAGCGGGCGACCACAGTCTGTTTCTTGCTTCGCCATGCTATGAGGTGCCCACCAAAATAAGTGCAAAAGCCAGTCGTGGAACGCCTATCATCAGGGGACCCGACATAGTCAGCATCCGAGTAAGCAAGAAGAGATGGTGAGTTGGATGGTTTGTAGACAAGGCCTTGTCCCGGAGCAGTCTTTAGATATCTGAGAATACGCTCAACAGCTTGAAGGTGAGAAGTGCGCGGAGTATGCATGAAACGACTCACAACACCAACAACAAATGAGATATCCGGTCGAGTAACCGTTAAGTAGATCAGTTTCCCAACCAATCGTCGGTAATATTCTGGATTCTTAAGAAGCTGGTCAGAGTCTGACCCAGCTGTTCGAGCCAAAAATGCTCCAGGTCCACACTCGCTCAAGCTGATAAGAGGTGGAGGAAGGAAACTGTTAGATGGTTGGTTACTTTGAGCTATGATGGAAGACAAGAGGAAGGAGAAAAAGAGATGTCGAGGGTCTCCTGGGAGGAGGTAGCAGAATCTGCAGAAAAAGAGGTAACGAGGTCTCAGAAATGAGATAACTCTAGCTGCTGAAAAGAGATTCTGACGATCTCAGAAATGAGACCGCTCCAGCTGCTGAAAAGAGATCATGACGATCTCAGAAATGAGACCGCTCCATCTGCTGAAAAGAGACCCTGACGATCTCAGAAATGAGACCGCTCCAGCTGCTGAAAAGAGATTCGATGGTCTCAAAAAGTGAGACCGCTCATGTCAAAGGCAAGGGCTAGAAACTCTCAAAAAGATCCCCAACCAATGCCCCTACCCCCCTATTTATAGGCGGGAGGGCCTGCCCAAACGGGCAGGTCAGGAAGGAACGGGCTGCCCGGAGCCGAGATCACCCAGGCCGAGGTCGCCCCTAGGGGGGAAACAACCTGGCGAGGTCGCCCAGAGGGCGACCTCAGGCCGAGATCGCCCCAGCTGGGGCGATCTGCCTCAAGCCGAGGTCACCCCGAAGGGGCGACCTGGCGAGGTCGCCCAGAGGGCGACCTCAGGCCGAGATCGCCCCAGCTGGGGCGATCTCCCGCAGGCCGAGGTCACCCCGAAGGGGCGACCTGGCGAGGTCGCCCAGAGGGCGACCTCAGGCCGAGATCGCCCCCAGCTGGGGCGATCTGCCTCAGGCCGAGATCGCCCCCAGCTGGGGCGATCTGCCTCAGGCCGAGATCGCCCCCAGCTGGGGCGATCTGCCTCAGGCCGACGTCACCCCGAAGGGGCGACCTGGCGAGGTCGCCCAGAGGGCGACCTCAGGCCGAGATCGCCCCAGCTAGGGCGATCTGCCTCAGGCCGAGGTCACCCCGAAGGGGCGACCTGGCGAGGTCGCCCAGAGGGCGACCTCAGGCCGAGATCGCCCCAGCTAGGGCGATCTGCCTCAGGCCGAGGTCACCCCGAAGGGGCGAGGTCGCCCAGAGGGCGACCTCAGGCCGAGATCGCCCCAGCTGGGGCGATCTGCCTCAGGCCGAGGTCACCCCAAAGGGGCGACCTCTCGAGGGAGGGATCATGCGGGGCGTGACCTCTAGGCGAGATCGAGCGAAGCAGACCTCTACGAGACGAAAGGCGAGACCACCTGGGCGGTGCGGGACCGCCAGGGCTTCGATCTTCGGCGAAAAAATACCTGGAAAGCCGGGAGAGGGTGTGGATTGCTTCGGTTACCTGCAAAAAGGCTAGCTCAAGGTGATCGCTGATTTCTGGGTAAACACCAGCAGCACACAATTTCTGATTAGCATCCATCGGAGTATCTGCAGGTTTGCACCCGGAGTATCCTGCTTCATGAAGTAAGTCGATGCAGTACTTCCGTTGGGACATAACCAACCCATCGGGTCGTCGGGCGATTTCAATCCCAGGAAGTATCTAAGATTTCCAAGATCCTTGGTCTGGAAGGCCGAGTTCAGATGTTCCTTGAGCTGTTGTATCCCAGAGAGGTCATCGTCGGTAATCAGGATATCATCAGCGTAGACAAGAAGGATCACAGTGCCAGTTGGTCCATGCTTGGTGAATAGGGAGAAGTCGGCGGAGCTTCGAGTAAACCCAAGTGCTAAGAGAACCTTGCAGAACTTATCAAACCAAGCTCACGGTGACTGTTTGAGACCATAAAGAGCTTTCAGAAGGCGGCAAACGCGAACTTCACGAGACTCCCCCGTGGTCTCAAACCCGGGAGGTTGGCACATAAAGACAGTTTCCTTTAGATCGTCGTTAAGGAAGGCATTCTTAATATCGAGCTGAAGAAGGGGCCAACGGCGGTGCACAGCAACGGAGATAAGAACCCGAACAGTGTTGAGCTTTGCTACCGGAGAAAAGGTTTCCTCATAATCCAAGCCGTGTTGCTGAGTGAAGCCCCGGGCCACGAGACGGGCTTTTAAGCTATCAACAGTCTCATCCGCATTTTGTTTGACCGCAAATACCCATTTGCAACTAACACAATGTTGACCCGGAGGAAGGGGAACCAGTTCCCAGGTTTGATTAGCCCAGAGGGCATTCATCTCTTCTTCCATAACTGCCCGCCACCCCGGATGTTGAAGCGCCTCCTGCACTGAGTTAGGAATAGAGATGGAGGAAAGAGAAGTAGCAAATTGGTGTAGTGGTGGAGAAAGCCGGTGTAGAGACACATAGCTAGCCATAGGATGAGCCGTAGAGGAAGATGCTGGATCAACCGCGGTCGGTGTGTCATCTGTAGCAGACGGCTCCGGTATGGAAATATCCTTGGATTTACGGCGAGAATAGACGTAGAGAATGGGCGGATGAATCAAAGGCGGGGATGGAGGAGACGGTGGAGAGGAAGGTGTGACTGGAACGATAGGACGAGTAATAGTAGAAGGTATGGATTGGGGAGAGGTGGATAGGTGGAACGGTTGATCTTCACGGAAGGTGACATCGGCCGAGACAGTCACTTTTCCTGTTGTAGGAGAATAGCACACATAGCCCTTCTGAGTTCGAGAGTAGCCAACAAACATCTGTTTGGTAGCACGAGCAGCAAGTTTGTCTGTCAGCGTACCGAGGTTGTGAACATAACACACACACCCAAAGACTCGGGGTGTGAGGGGGAAAGGAGGAGTGGAAGGAAGAAGAAGGCTTAGTGGAGTGGCAAAGCTGAGAACGGATGAGGGCATGCGATTGATGAGGTGACAAGCAGTTGAAATAGCAAAGTGCCAAAATTCTGTTGGGACCTGCATTTGGAACATGAGGGACCGAGCGGTATCGAGAAGATGGCGATTTTTCCGTTCGGCCACGCCATTTTGTTGAGGTGTGTAGGCACAGGAGGTTTGGTGGATTACACCAAACTCAGAGCACAGAACGGAGAAGGAACGACCTGTGTACTCGCGGGCATTATCGGTGCGGAGAATTTTAAGAGGCGTCGAGAACTGCGTACGTGTTTCAGATAAAAAAGCACGAAATACAGAAGTTATCTCAGTGCGATCATGAAGAAAATAAAGCCAAGTAATATGCGAGTAGTCATCAATAAAAGTAATAAAGTAGCGATGTCCAAATACACTGGGGATCCTGTATGGACCCCATACATCAGAATGAACTAAAGATAACGGAGTATCACTCCGGGTACAAGAAGGAGAGAAAGAAACTCGATGTTGCTTGCCGTAGATACACGATTCACAAGTGAACTCTTGGAGTGAAACACCAGGAAGAGCTTTCTTGAGAACCGGAAGGGGAGCATGCCCAAGACGACGATGCCAGTCAGAAGTGGAGATAGAAGAAAGACTGATAGGTGGGAGATCCAAGAGATATAGCCCATTCGTCAGCCGACCGCTACCAATGGTACTCCGTGTACGGCGATCCTGCAAAATAAAAGATGAAGGAGAGAAAGTTATGCAACAGTCAAGATCCCGTGTTAATTGACTAACAGAAAGCAAGTTAAACGGGGAGCCTGGAACATGAAGGACGGAGGAGAGTAGCAAGGTAGGAGTGAGGCGGAGATCAGCAGCACCAGAGACCGGGGTAGTGTCCCCATTAGCAACAATAATAGATGGCGGGTGAGAGGTTGTCGAATACCGAGGCGGTTTCTGAGATGTTATATGATGAGTTGCTCTAGAGTCAACGATCCAGTGAGAGCTGTAAGAAAGACAGGTTATACCTTGAGTAGAGAAGGAGGCAACCGAGCCAGATGGCCTATCAATAGTGCCTTGGAGCTGCTGGAACTGAGTGCGAAGGTCTTCCTATTCCTGGCGAGTAGGTGCACCAAGGGTGGAGGTATCAGGGGCAGCAGAAGGAGCTGGAGTAGCGGAGGCGGCCAGATGCGGAGGCAGACCATGTTTTCGGTAGCATGTAACTTCTAAATGACCCTCACGAGAGCAGTAATTACACTTCAAAGAAGAGCAGCCACCACGTCCTCGTCCCCGAGACGGGTGGCATCCTTCCCTGGTGGAAGGCCCGCGAGCAGGAGGAGGAGTGGGCAGGAGAGGTTGCTGAAGAAGAACTGGAGAGAAAACTGTGGGAGTCTCAGATGGAGGAGTTACCCTGAGTAACATAGAGCAAACATCATGAAGGGAGGGGGTGGTAGTGGAGGAGAGTATCTGAGCTCGAACACTGTGTAGATGTGGAGGGACACGAGCCATCATCATAGCAATACATACGGCCTCCTTCTGAGTCCGTTGAGTTGCGAGATCGGTGGTAGATGGCTGATGTTGGATCCATGCTTCAGTAAGACCCTTAGCACGAGCAACAAAGGAAGTCATGTCCGCAGCCCCGCCCGTATCCAGGGCCTGGAGATCAGTAATAATGTCATAGAGGTGATGGAGGCTGTCCTTGCCCGAGTACAAGGAATGGAGCTCATCCCACATGCCCTTGGCTGTCTCGTGGTACATGGCCATTTGGTACGGTTCGCCATCCATAGAATTGAGAAGCCATGTCTGAACACGACCGTCATTCCGCAGCCAATCGTCGGTAGAAGGGGAAGGAGGTGCCTGCGTGAGATGGAGTAAAAGTCCTTTTGCCTGAAGGACCCGGCGAACGGAGTGCACCCATGGTACAAAATTCTTCTTTCCGGAGAGGGAAATAGTGGTGATCCGTAGCTCATCACGGATTTCGGGAGAAGGAGTGACGCTAGCAGCAGGCACTCCAGAGGAATTTACCGAGGAACCCATGAAACCGATCAGAGCAGCAAGAGGGATCCGAGACAAGGGGCCGCGCTATCACAGACGCGGACAGGGCGATCTGAAGCAACCTTGCGGCGAGCAGGAGGTCGACAGCGGACTCGCAGCGAGCTGGAGATCGCGCCTTCTGGAGCAGGCGGTCTGGCAGCGGACTGGGCAGCGAGCTGGCGCACGGACTGGAGCAGGCAGCGAGCAGGCAGCGGCGGTCTGGAGCAGGCGGTCTGGCAGCGAGCAGGCAGCGGGCTGGCGGCGAGCAGGCAGCTACGGTCTGGAGGCGGACTTGGCAGCGAGCTGGCGCAAGCAGCGGTCTCGCGGGAAGAAGACCGTGGGAAGAAAACAGCGGGAGATCGCGGTTGAAGACCGCAGGATGTCGGCGGTCTTGCGGGAAGAAGACCGCGGGCAGAGCAGCGAGCGGGAGAAGACCGCAGTTGAAGACCTCGCGGGAAGAAGATCGCAGGAGAAGATCTTGCGGGAAGAAGATCGCAGGAGGTCGGCAGTCTCGCGGGAAGAAGACCACGGGAGAAAGCAGCGGGAGATCGCAGGCAGAGCAGCGAGAGATCGCTGTTGAGAGCAGCGGGCTTGGGAGGTGGGTCCCACGTGTCAGGGAGGAGAGGGCTATAAAAAAAGCCAAAGTAGAGAGACAGCGGGAAGAGGCAGAGTACTGAGAGTAGGCAGCGGGAGGAAGCGGTCTCAAAAAAATGAGACCGCGAGAGCTTGTTACGGGGAAGGGGCGGTCAAAAAAATTGGGAGACCGCAATTTTTGAACCTCGCTTTGATACCATGTTCAAAGTCCCCAAAACTTATGTATATATTTCTTGTGTGTAAATACAAAGGAAGAATACATATATATAGGTGAGAGAGTGAGACAGAAAAACCTATACAAGGTGTGGGACTAAAGAGAAGGAGATCTAAATGGGCCTGTACATGGGCCTATTACATGGATTTCGCTAACAATATCCAAACAAATACCCACCAGTACAATTCCAAACAAGCACAGAGAAAACACCAAGTAATAATACCAAATCAAATATCAAAGTACAACGAAATACTCACAAACTAGCGGGCTGAACCGAGGCACTGGAGAACTGGAGCCCGGAGGCGTAGATCGGCGATCGATGGAGGAACCGGAGGGGTGATGGGGGTGGAGGTGGCTGTCCACGGTGGAAAATGAGGAGATCGGGCCGGAAATGGATAGATCCGGCCACTAGGGGTAGATACGGGTGGAGGATGGATAGATCCGGTGTATGACAGCGGATCCTGTAAGTGGGGTGATGTGTGGTGGTGGAAATAACGGATCGGGGTTGGAAACTCTAGATCGGAAGTGATCTAGCGTTCGTAGGAAATGTGGGAGTGGAACCACAGAGGGAAGAGAGGTGGATGGATGGCAATTTTGCGGGCGAACACTGTTTCGGTGAACAGTATTTCCAGGAACATTATTTACGTGAACAGTGTTCCCGTGAACAGTGACTCGTGCCCAGTGATTCGGAGTTATGGGGCTGCGGGTGGGGTTTCGGAGGGGGAAGAAGAAGGGGGTGGATAGGGAGTACCTTGGGGAGGAAGAAAACCACCTAGGAGTCGTCACCTAGGGTTCCACGGCGTCGGCACCGGTGGATGATCGCAGAGATCCGAAAATTTCTGTCTCCCAATTCTGCAATGCCTCTTTCAGCCCTTACAACCTCTATTTATAAAAGAAGAAAAGCCTAGGGCATCCCCATCAACGGCTATGATTGGCCGGTGGGAATCGGCCACTAAATATATAAAAACAAACTCGAAAATAATAAACTAATATATGATTTCGACTCGCAACGGCGCGACCGGACGCAACCGCGGAGTCGGATCGGCAATCCGATCACTTCTTCCTGCGCGAATAGATAAACGTGGGTCCCGCCTTGCAGCGAACCCCTCCGGGTGCAACAACTGATGGATCCCCATCAAATGGGAGCAGAAATCGCTGGCAAAATAGGGCCAAATGGAAGAAGAGACCGCGGGCGGCGGAGTCGGAGAAAATCGTGCTCAAGGGAGACGTCGATGTCGGAGGAGAAATCGCCGGTCGGGAGAGGAGAAGACGCCGTGCGAAGGGGGGATCGGGAGCCGCTCGCGATGGATTTAGGTTTCTGCGGGAGGGGAGAAGCGGGGCTTCTGCGGTTGAACGCAACTTGAAGTTGCGGCTGGGTATAAACAGAAAACGCAAGAGTTTAATAAACGGGATTTTGGAAAAAAGTGGAACCAAACACTGCTTTTTACGAAAATCCCGGTGCGTCACAGCCGCACAACACCCTAAAAGCCTAACCAAACGCCACCTAAGAGGTTACCTACTTTTTGGATTTTTTGCATCAAAAATGCAGGGTAAGGTTTGCCTACATTTCACCATTATTGTGGAACCCTTCCCCGGACCCTCGCTGCGCGGGGATGCTTTGTGCACCGGGCTGCCTTTTTTTTAGTCATTGAGAGTTATGACTTATGATCACCGATTTAACAACATTATATTGTGTTGAGTGGAGTAATACCAAGAAAATAAAGAGTAAATAAGCTCTTAATTGCAAATTTATCCCAAAATTAGCGTGACAGAAGGGTGAGAAAGGGTGACAGAAGGGGACAGATTGGGGGAGGGGAAAGGGGGAGAGATGAATAGGGAAAGAGGGACAGAGGAAGGAACATCGGAGAGAAGGAAATGGAGGAAGAGAGAAGTTGGGAGATGGTGAGAGGGAGGATGGAGATGATGGAAGGAGGTGAGCGTGTAGCAGAGGGATGAGGGAAGTAGGAAGAAGAGGGAGAGGGATGATAGGAGGAATTGGAGGGGAGGGAGTGGGGTCATGTTGTGTAGGGTTTTGACTGTCAGAAGGCAATGTTCTTATATGGATGTGTAATTACCTTCCTTATTTAAAAGACTAGCTTACAATGGATTCTTTCTTAAGAGACTAATCTTTTATGAAAGATCTATCGTGATTTGTTTTAATTGTTTTTTTTTATTTTATTATTATTATTTTAAAGGTAAATTCCTCTTATATGGCGAGGAAGGAAGAGACGGAGTCATGTTGGACTCAACTATCAAAACCAACATGCCTTCACTATTTTATTTGTACATGTTTTTACCTGCTTATCAAATGACTACCTTTATAAATGAACTAATTCCTAAAGGACTCGTCTTTTATGAAAAGCTCACCATGACTTCTTTTGATGATGTTTTTGTTTACCTTCCTAAGATTCCTCGTATAACAAGGGGATTCTTGTATGAAGAACAAAAACTATTGCAATAATAACCCCTTCTGTCCCCTCTCATCCTTAGATTTTCTCTCACCATATTCTCTCTTCTTTATAAAGCTTTCCTCTCTTGCTTTTTGACCTAACAAGAAAGGCCATTTCGGCAAGCAATACATTGCATTTGATCTGTCATATGCCCTCTTTCTACTTTTCATACTCCCCACTTACCTTTTTTTGATCGTTGAATCATTTTCCTTGTTCTTAGCATACTAAAGGTATATCCTAAAACTTTTGCCTCACAGTAAGGTTTGTGATTGTTTTCTTCTTACGCCCTAACTCATGCAAAACTAAGAACCGACCTCTTTCTGCAACACTTACTCATTCGTGTTGAGTCACTGACCACTCATGTTTGAATAGGCCTGCAAGCGGGTCGGTTCGGTTTGGTTTTATGCAAAATTGAAACCGAACCGATTAACCTCTGTTTTTACACACCCAAAACCGAAACCGAACCGAAACCAATCGGTTCGGTTTTTTTCCTGTCGGTTCGATTTTCTATGTTTGCTATGTAGAAGTTCTATGTTTTTTATGTAAGTATGAATTCTATCATTTATTTCTAAAATAGCTATTCAAATAAAGTGTATTCATGCTCTAAGTTGATTTAAAAGTAATGCACAAAAAAAATCACGACTACAATAAGAACAATATTTAGACTAGTGTACAAAAAAAATCAATTTAGAACTATTCAAAATGAAAACAATAAGTACACCATATTTAATTTTCACTCACCATATTTAATTTTCATCCATACATATTTCATCCTCGACACCCATCTCAGATTCGTCCTTCTCCAAATCCAAAAATAAGAATACAAGATTGTTAAATATGTAAGTATGAAAGCACTTTTGAATTTTAGCATTAAAGACAACGTAAATCAAATTTTACCTTTATCCAGCTCTTCAAAATTTTTTGCATCAATTATCATTTCTTCAATTTTGGTTAGACACGGCTTACAACGCAACTAATCACGACTACAAATAAGGGCTTCAACTGTTTTTGGTGCCAATGAGCTTCTAAATGGATCAAGTAATTATATTGAAGCATTCAGATCACAAGGACCTTTTCGGGTCAAATTGACAAAGGAATTGTAAAATGATGCATTCAGAATTTCAGATTTTACAGTGATGACTGAGGAGTAGAAAATCGAAGCAGGGTTGAAACAAGAATCAGGGCTGCCGAATGTCGGGTGTAGGGTTGAAACTGGAAAGCAGAGTTGCCGGATTCCCTTCTCAGTTCTCTCCTACATGACAGAACATCGAAGAAGGGCTGCTGGGTTGAAAGCAGGGTTGAAAGCAAAATGGGGATGAAAACAAAGAGAAGAGAAAGCAAGTTCTCACAGGGAGAAGAGAAATCAGGGTTGTCGGCTACCTCCTCTTCGAGCTCCCTTGTGCAGCCGAACTTAGGCGAGGAGAGTCGGAGACGATGGGATCTCTCTGCTGTCGGATGGGATGAGGGATCGACGGTCGAGTTGGCGATTGCGGACGCCGGGCCCAGACGAGATCTCCCTGTCGCGGCTGCCGCTGGGGTTTCTATGGTAGAAGTCACAGCCTCACGGTCACGGGGCTCACCTTATGTTTTCACCCTAATAACATAACCGCATGGCCAAACCCGAACAACTTACAGCCCGCAAAATAAAAGCCTCCTCCATCGGTTCGGTTCAACCGGTTGTCCCATGGGGGAAACCGGACCGAACCGGATGGGAGTTGGTTTTTAACCCCCCCCCCCCGCAAACCAAAACCAAACTGAACCGATCGGTTCGGCCCGGTTCGATCGGTTTCGTTTTTTTATGCATACCTCTAAGTTTAAATATTTGACTAGAACAGAAGTTAAAGATTTCACCATAACATTATTGGATAAGTAACTTTTGGGATTTTACTTTGAAGTTGAATAAGGGTCAGATTTCTTAGTATAACCACACATTCTTTGGCTCTGTTTGGGACAGCTCTGGCGGATGGAAAATCTATTTTCCAACCGTCAGAGCTGTTTTTTAACTGTTTGGGACAGCTCTTTAGCCCAGCTTCTTGAAAAGAGCTTCTTCAAATAAGCTGTTTTAGATGCTCTTTGAAAAACCAGTCCTACATATCTTTCTAAAAACTGCTTTTTCTGTTTTTAGTTTTTTCTCTTTTATTAACTCCACCTCGTTGCATACCACTCCAGTATTTTCGTCCGAGCGCGCATTTTCAGTCGGGCACTCGTTTTTGGCCGTGCACTCATTTTTCGCCCGTGCGGCCATTTTTCGCCCGGGCTCTCGTTATTTTCGCCCGGGCAGTCATTTTTCGCCCGGGCGCGCGTTTTTTTCGCCCGGGCGGCCGTTTTTTTTACTCGGGCGCGCGTTTTTCGCCCACGCGGCCATTTTTTGCTCAGGCGCGCGTTTTTCGCCCGAGCAGTCGTTTTTTCGCCCGGGCGGCCGTTTTTTTCGCCCGGGAGGCCTTTTTTTGCCCGGGCACGCGTTTTTTCGCCCGAGCGCTTATTTTTCGCCCGGGCGGCCGTATTTCGCCCGGGCGGCCGTATTTCGCCCGGGCGGCCGTATTTCGTCCGGGCGCGCGTTTTTCGCCCGGGTGGTCGTTTTTTCGCCCGGGTGGACGTTTTTCGCCCGGGTGGTCGTTTTTCGCCCGGGTGGCGGATTTTCGCCCGTGCGCGCGTTTTCCCACTTGCGGGCGTTTTCGCCCGTGCGGCTGTTTTTCGCCCTGAAGGCCATTTTTCGCCCGGACGCGCGTTTTTTGCCCGGGCGCGCGTTTTTCGACCGTGCAGCTGTTTTTCGCCCGGATGCGCGTTTTTTTGCCCGGGGTGCGCGTTTTTCGACCGAAAACACCCTTCTTGGGGTTCACCAAGCTGAAAGGAGTGCTCCCGGAGAGTAGCGAGAATCGCCTGAATATGATCAAGATGGTCCTGCCAAGATGAACTGTAAACCAGGATGTCATCGAAGAAAACCAAGATATACCTGCGCAGGGCCGGCCGGAATAGATCATTCATGGTGGCCTGAAAAGTGTCGGGAGCATTCGTCAAGCCGAAGGGCATGACCAGGAACTCATAGTGGCTGTCGTGCGTGCGGAAAGCCGTCTTGGGGATATCCTCCCTAGCCCGAATCTGATGGTAACCCGCGTGAATGTCCAATTTCGAGAAATAGAACGCCCCCCTCCCCCCCGTAACTCGTCCAGTAACTCCTGAATCCGGAATATGAAATTTGTTCGGAATTGTGACCTTATTGAGTTCCCGATAGTCCAGGCAGAAACGCCAACTGCCATCCTTCTTGCGGACCAGGAGGACATGACTCGAAAAAGGACTAGCGCTGGGGCGAATGATGCCCGCGGCTAGCATATCACCCACCAGCGTCTCGATCTCATCTTTTTGCGCATGGCTGTACCGGTACGGTCGAACTGATATGGAGGAAACACCCCCTTGCAAGGAGATGCGGTGATCTCTCGGCCTGGACGGGGGAAGGTGTGTCGTGTCGGCGAAGACGTTCGGAAAAAGGTCCAAAATAACCTGCAGTGCTGGGGAAGTCGGGGAACGGGGGGCCTCCCGCTCCACCACGTGCCATAAGGAAGCCAGCCACCCAATCCACATCGGTGGATTTTTGAAGGGACCGTTAGGGGTGCGCACAGAAAACTGAAACCGACCAAACCAACCCGAACCGACCCAAACCGAACCGAATTTGTACCGAACCGATCGGTTCGGTTTCGGTTTAGGGGGGCTGAAAACAGAGCCTATTCGGTTCGGTTTCGGTTTATAGGGTCGGTAAACCGAGAAAACCGAACCGATTATAAGTTTGGACTTGGAGTTTGTCCCGTCGGATGAAAGCATGAGGTTGTGAGCATTGCGTTTGAAGTTGAACCCGACATAACAAGACTATGTAATATCTTTTATCTTATCTTATCGTAAGTTTGTAAAAATACCTGAGCATGAATGAGTAAATTAAAGATGTAGCACTTATTTATTTTTATTTTAAACTAATACTTGAACTTATTGTATTATTTGTACTAGTTAGTCTAAATATTATTGTGTTTTTTGAATTTCCCTTCAATGTTGATGAACTGCTTTCTAGATTTACTATTAGAAAAGCACTTGGGCAAACATAAAAAATTATTTTGAGGGATAATATATTTTAGGTTTACCGAAAAAACCGAACCGATGTTAAAAACCCGAACCAAACCGATCCATTTCGGTTTGGTTTCGGTTTTGGGTGTGTAAAAACGAGCCTATTCGGTTCGGTTTCAATTTTACCTAAAACCGAACCGAACCGCGTGTAGGCCTAGGGACCGTGGGGAGACAGATTGGCGAAGTAAAGCCGAATCGCCTTCTAGCAAGCAAGACATCCCCTCTCGACGGAAGCGCATGGTCATGCGGTCCCAATTCTCGTTGTCATCACCAAGGGTGCGGAGCCACGCTACCCCGAGAATAATGTCCACGCCACCCGAGAGAAATCGTAGAAGTCCGCCTGAAAGGGGGAGTGGCCAACAGTGAGAGTGAGAGCCGAGCAAAGGCCCCCAGTTGCCCGACGCTGACCATCCCCTAAGCACACCGAGAAGCGGTCTGCAGTCTGCGCAGGCAACGCCAGACGGTCCACCAAACACTGGGAAATAAAGTTGTGGCTCGCCCCGCTATCAATCATCCCAACAACAGAGAGCCCCTGAAGCATCCCTCGAAGCTTCATCGTCTGAGGGCCCGAGAACCCATCGACGGAGAACAGTGGAAGGTCCAATCGGTGGAAGGTTACAGCTGGGGGGTCCTCGACAGGCATGTCCATCTCGAGGGTCTCAAAATCGGCAAGAGTAACCTCGGGTTTCTCCTCGCCAATGAGGATCTGAAGGTCCTTCAACGGGCAGTCACGGGTCAAAGAGTAGGGCTGTTTGCATCGGAAACACATGCCCTTGGTACGCAGTTCATGGTATTCTTGATTGATGATCCTGGGGTGGGCCATCGGCCTAGGAAGATGTGGCGGAGGCGCGGCACGACTGGGGGCCGGGGTGATCCAACTGTGGAGGGTAGTAGGCCGCTGCAGGGCGGTTGACCGGGAGCGACGAAAGCACGGTGGGTGGCCTTCCCGTGTCCATAGGCCGAGCCTGGAAATCCGCTTCGACCAAGCGGGCAAGATCCATGACCTCAATAATTGTCGGCGGGTGGTGGGTGCGGATCCGGGCATGAATGTGTGGAAGAAACCCATGCATGAAGAAGTTGAGGTAGTGGTCCGGCGGAAGGCCGACACATGCGTAGCGAGGGCTATGAACTCATCAATGTAATCGTCAAGGGATCCCGTCTGGCGGACGCCACAGAGACGCTCCACCGCGGAGCCCGAGTAACGAGTGTCGTAGCGGGGAATGAGCTTATGTTGGAGATCGGACCAAGACATGGTTGTTTGGATTGACGTAGCCAACACACCCAGTGGAGAGAGGAGCCCTCCATGCCGATTAGTGCCCTGCTGACCTTCTGTGGTTCCGAGATTTGCTGGATATCAAAGAACTGTTCGGTTCGGGCAACCCATCCCATGGGATCAGTGCCATTGAAAGAGGGAACATCGAAGGAGCGAGGTCCCGGGGAGAAAACAACGTTCGGGGGAGCTCCGAGGAGAGTCGGAGAGTCCGTGTTGGATGTTGTGGACGCGCTGGGGAGGGCGACCATGATGGTATCGAGTTTCGCGTCCATGTGTATCATGAGGGCATGTAGAGACGTAATGGCGTCGTCGTGACCTTCCAGACGACGGAGGATGGCTGAATCCGGGGAAGGAGCAGGCGCCGGTGCGTCGGAATGAATCATCGTGCGTAGCCGAGGGGGCATGCACTCGGCAAGGCGCAGACGAGGAGTGTTGGAGGGCATACGGAAATGCTGGAGGGCGGGGGGAGTGCGGGCTGGAGGAGTGCTGGAGGGCTAACGGCCGATATGGATGCCGCTGGGGTCGACGGAGTCGATGCGGTGCGGGAGAGCAGTCGAGCGGCACCGCGCGGGCTGGACGGGGGGCGTACTGGATGGAGTTGGTGATCGAACGATCGACCGGGGAATAACGTGCGTCGGCGAGCACGGACGACGGGAGCGGTCGGGACCGAGAGCTGAGAGTTGCACGAGGGGAGCGGTCGAGGCCGATAGCTGAGAGCGCGGGCTGGTACGCTTCGGGCGACGGGAACCGCGGCCCGAAGACAGCAGGTCGGATCAAATTGTTAAGAGGGGGAAAAGAGAGGGAGAGGGAGAGGAGAATTTATGAGAGATAGAAGAGAGAAGTCCCAAGAGTTTTCATTCCCAAATCAAAGATGCCCAAAATACAATAGCTATCGGTTTATATAGGTGCCGTGCTCAAGTACATAAAAGAGATACAAGACGTAACCCAATACGTTAGGCTAAGCCGACACGTTACTGACACGATGCTCGCGACGTCGATACACTCGCCACACTGGTATACACCCTTCGCCTTCTTCCGCCTCGTCGGTGTCCGGAATAAGAGTATTATCAAAAACATACTTTGGGGAAAGCATAGAAAAGGACGCGCCGCAACTGAAAACACAGGAGAAAGTGATTAAATTATTATTTTTTTTCTATATTTTTTAATTGCTGGGTCGGCTTAGTTTAACTCTAGTTGGTTTATTATAAGTTGTGTTAATTTTCTTTAAGAGACAGTTTATCTCAGTGTTAGTTTTCTCAAGAGTTGGTTTCGTTTTTTTATGAGCTCAAGACTGTCCATTTAAGCCGCCACTGGACTGATTGGCCAGGGAAGCAATGAGTTAGGTTTCTTAGGAGAGTTAGTGCTCTATCTTCCTCTTTTTCAGTCGCTGACAACCTCGCTATACATCAGTATGTGTTCCATCCCTCTCCACTTCAATCCTCATCTACATTGATCTCCCCCCTCCTCAAATCGAGCAGTCTTGTAGGGTTTGCAGCATGCACTTCTAGAATACTGACTTCAATTTGATGCAAACCTAGATGCTCTGCTACTAAAATTGATGTAGTTGTAGATGTCATTGTCAATTGGAGAATGATTGAAGGATTGACATGGTATGCTCTAAGGGCAAACAATTAAAATTAAAGTTTCGCTTTATACAATTATTTAATTAATAATTCCAAAATTACATTCCATATAATAGATTAAATTAAATTAATTCTTGAATTATGATGAAATGATTTAGAGTCAAACATAACTCTTTGGCTTCACCCCAATTTGTGACCCCTAGCCTTCTCCCCACATTAAAAAGACAGCCCTTGAATTTCCACTAGTTAAATACTTAAATCCTTATTAAAATCTCTATCTATTTATATCATCCCAAAGCCCACTGCAAGGAGACATACTAGAAAAGAAACCGAGAGAGACGGAACATTTTCTGCCTCTCGAAATCTTTTCGACTTGCCATCCCAGTCGCTGGAAGTGGCTTCTCCAGGAGTAGGCGCCATCGTCGGAGCTCCTCCCGGAGACTGGCGAATCCTCCAAGTGTTTCCGACAGATCCTGTGAGTCCACCTGTCATCTATCCATTCCGTCGCATCCAAACGCTATCGCTGCCTCTCCTAGTCTCACCTCTACCTTCAACCCCTCCTAAAATGGTCGACGACCTTTCGCCAACCCCATCTCGAGCCTGTCATTCATTCCCGGGCCCTAGTTGCCCAAATCTACCCTTCCCAATCAGTCAAGCCCTCACCCGAGTTCTTGCAGAGACTTTCAACATCCCCACAACACATCATAGTCCTACACTAGCAGATTGTCCATCTTCTTTCTCCCCTGCAACTGATACCTCCAATGGGGCACAAATCTGTGTACGCGGAAGTCCTTGGGTCACTCTCCGAAGAAGGTACTCCCTCATCATCCGCTTCCCGTTACTATAAATATAATTTGAAATTTGTTTGATCATTAAAAAAAATCAGAGCTTGTTTTGCCTTTAAACCTCTTTCTTGTTAATTACCAAAATCTGTTATGATTCTAAAATTCGTGTGGAAAATTTCCAATCTTCGCTTGTGTGAAATTGCTAAACTCCTAGGTTAACATCCGCAGAGACTTGTAGTTTTCACTTACTTTTTATTCATCTCGAAGGATCGAAACACGCTAGTCAAATTTGTTTTGGAAACGCATGTTTAAATTAAAATTTATAAATCTTGGGTCACATCACAACTCAATCAAATAGCCTAAATCAATGTCAAGGCATGGCACAACACTCACAACTACAAGAAATAGCTCAAACAATGATGGTGATCACTCCAAGGTTTATGAACTCAACCCCAATTAGGACAAGAAAATCATCAAGATACAACAAACTCCAGCTCAGGATGTAAACAGAAGCAGCTTGAAGAAGAAGACGCGAAGGGAGAATGGGAAGGCTAACAATCATAATTTCCGCAATCAGAAGCGTAATTTTCCCCTCTTCTTTTCAACAGTGGCTAGAACAATCAAAAAACAATAATTGAACAAAAGATAAGGGGGACCCAAAGGGGAAGAACACTCGCAAACTCAATGGGGTTCACAAGTCATAACGGTTGTGAAACTTACCGTCTTATTATCAGCAGTTGGTGACCTTAGCCATTCTTATACTATACTCACCAACAATGTTGAGTTTGAGATTTTTGTTTCAAGACCAAAAACCTAAAGTCATAGGATGTAGGAGCCCTCTCTTGCATGAGATCTCAAGGTACTCTTTCCATAACATGGTATCAGAGCCTTCCGAAGCTTGATTCTAAGAGTGATCGGAGATCTCTACTCTTCCACTTTTATACCGATGTCATCATTTTCTCTACCAATCTCTGTTGAACGCCATCTCCATCAAGTGTCATCTATGCATCCAATGCCATCACCAGAGTGCCATCTACGAAGAGTGTCTTCTCCGTTGAGTGTGCACTAGATACACATCCAAAGCTTTGTAGAGATATAGCTTCTGCTGTTCTCCCATCACCGGTTCCGATCTCGGGATTTGAACCCTGATCGTCAGGGTGAAAGCCATATATCCTTCATTAGTCCGCTAGGCTGCCATATTTGTCGGGCAACTGGTACTGTTGAATTTGATGGAGTCAACAGGGGTAGCCTTTAATATAACACGAAGAAGTGCAGTCTGAATAAAAAAAATTCTAGGATCTTCACTTGGGCTGCTGTAATTGAGACGTTCGCGCATCCCGTTTGACAGTCTGCTACTCGCCCATGATTTGAGTGGCGTTCTCTTCTATTTGCATGCATGAGTCATAGACCATGCAGGTCATTGGTACATGCCGTGAATCCAAAGATTTTACCATCTTGTTGTAGGTTTCTCATCCACAGTCAGCCTCTTCACCTCTGGTTCAGTTTTCCAGCTCATAGTCAATTAGAATATCTAGGAATACTAAGCTTGCAGAGAATGATTTCGTCTTCATAGTTTAGAGTGTGAGTCGTGTCATCTTGGTAAATGTCATAGTGCATCGTTTCACAGTAGTGTCAATAAATGTTCTTATTCATATTTTTCTTTAGTTCCTTTTGATATTTGAGGCCTAGTCGGATTGAACCCGGTTTTCTAAAAGTACTTTTTCAACCTCATTGATGATTATTCTTGAATGATAGCTATTTCTTTTAAAAGATTGAAGTTAGGTGTTGATGTCTTTAACATATATTGAAACAAGAAAAAAAGAAGTTGATGGGGATCAACCTCAGGGTCGACATTGGACTTCGGGCCACTCACTCGGCGAGGCTCGCACTCTTGTACTCGTACATGAGGCGTTGATCGGATCAGCGATCCGAGACCACTTGCGCGTCCGGAGCGACGCTTTACATTTTTTTTTGTATTTTATTTATTTATTTTGGACTTTATTTAGTGTGATTCGGACACGGGTGTAACGGCCAATCCTAGCCATTCATGCCGGGTGCCCAAGCCCCCTTTCACTATAAATAAGGGTGATGAATGTCAGTTTAAGACATTGTTAGCCTTGTGAGAGAATCCAGAGCCGACAATTATAGCGCGGTGCAACGTCGTGAGACCCCGGGGTGTGACGTCCCGGTTCCCTTTTCAGTTACCGTCTATTTCCCTCTCCCGTAGCCATTTTCATCGCGTAAACTGCTCCCCCATCTCGTGTAACCGCCAACCTTACACCCTAATTTCCCTTCCTTGACTGCAAACTGCTCCTCGTCTACCTCCCGCAACCGCAAACCGCATGCCAACGACGCTCCTTTGCTCGCTTAGCCCAGTCGTATGCCCACGACCCTCGCCGTCCCTGCTACATCGCTTCAACTCCTTCCACAATCATTACCAGCCCCCACACGCCTCTCCTCCTTGCATTCCTCCGCAAGCCAGAGCCCCACACCCGACGGTTCCTAGTCTCCGCTCCACCAGTTAGCCTTTCTGTACCCCCAGCCACAAATCGTTCCCCTACCTGACCCCCATTTGCAAGCCCTAGTCCCTATTTCTGCCTCCTGCCGCATGCCCCAATCCTAGTCTCCATTTCCTAAAGCAAGTCTCATTCCTTCTCTGTTCCCTGCAGCTGAATCTACAGCAGCCGGCCATCATCTCCTTCCACTGCCTGATCTTGTACTTGTGAGTATTTTTTTTATAGGATGCTTCTTATTCTATATTGAACATTGGATGAATATTGCATATTTGGTTGGGAATCTTGTCTTGTTTGCGCTCTTGATTCGTTTTCTGATTTTTCTATAAATTCTGTTCGTGTAAGTTCAGCTTAAAACCCTTCTTGCGAAGGAAAACTTGTTTGCTTAGTCGCTTGAAATTGTAGCGAACGTTGTGTTGTATTGCTAAGCATACTTAATCTTACTGGTAGATTTAATTCTGGATCGAATCATGTCATACACAAATCATATATATTAGGTATGTTCGAGTCAATCCCGCACCATTCACATAGCTTGGATTAGTGCCGACACAATCTCACACCCTATCCTGCGTCAGAATTTTAACATAACTAGTAACCGAAAACATCATATGATAATCACATCATAAGAGTATAGATGACACAGGTTCATGGCGATTTTTCATTTCTCGCTGCTTGAATAATAAACAGGAACTCTCAATCGAAGGGTGACATACAATTCCACGCATCACAAATCTTTGAAATATTTTCAAAGTTCTTGGTACCCTTCATTGGGTTAGTACAAGTTTACCGGAACTACCGGTGCCAAGAATTTTTCATCGATTTTGTCGGTCGATTCTAACAACCGGCGCGCACACACTTGTGTCTGTAGGTTCATTGGATCCAAAATCCTCACTCATACCAACAGGTGTAGAGATATGTCCTCTACCGCTATATCCCCAAATCAAAATTTTGTGGCGCTTCAACAAACATAAATGGCATTGCACAATAATCCCTGTATCCTGGACTCAAAATGTTGCTTTACAATAATCACTTTACTTCTTTATCCCATCAACTAATCTTGATCTAAGCCAAATGTAGATGAGAGGGTGCCCTTGGAGCTCAAAAAGAACATCATGCAAGCTCGACTCGACAAAAAGCTAACCCAATCACAGCTTGCTCAGGTTAGTCGCCCGCTCGACTCGAGTGTGGCCCCTTCTCTATTCTTCCACACACTAATACGGATCTTCCCATCATTGCAGTTGATCAACGAGAAACCCCAGGTGATTCAGGAGTACGAATCGGGCAAGGCGATTCCGAACCAACAGATCATCGGCAAACTCGAAAGAATTCTCGGCGTGAAACTGCGAGGAAAGAAGTGATGTTCAGGTCAGCTGCGCATCTGACAGCTTGTGGAAGGCGGCAGCCACTGGAAAATATCTATCTTCTTATATATAAAGGAAACATCGCAGAGGAACAGTACCGTGTGTGTCCGTCCCCTACTTTTTTTTTTTTCCGGAAATGCCATCATGGACGGCAGCCGGGCGTCTTTTTTTTCACGGTATATCGTCGCTATATAAATATGTATAATAATGTTATTATACAAGAGACAATGCACGGGTGAGCCCTTGTACAACCGTGATAGTACCCCGATCATGACAGTGGGCGCAACTCGCAGCCCCCCAAGGGTAGTCTGCGCTCGGGGGGCTGCGAGCAGCGGGAGTGTTGCTTCTCGTGGCCTGGGAACTGACACTGCATTCACTATCTCAGTTTGTATTTATAAGTTACTCGTCTGTGCAACTGTTTTGTCAGTTTCTTGTAATGTGCTGCTTGGCGGAGGCCCTGACCTCTGCTTTCTCATTTGTTCTCCTTCAATAAAAGCTCATTCCTCTGCTCCACGGTGGTTCAGGATTGAAAAACAAACTCCTAAATGGTATTATTTAAAAAAGAAATAATTATCGTAATTGAAATCCACGTTGTTTTAAAAAAAAACCATCGGATTGAATTTAAAAAATCCAATTTGTTTTTTTTTTCTTCGTAAATTCATACTTTTAAAAAAAGATTGTTTACAAAAAGAGTTACAAATATATAATTTTTGATTCAATATTATGTGACGCAGATGCAGACCACGACAATGCCTATCTCAGATCTTGAAGTAACTCCGCTAGAAAAACGCTCCACTTTCTCCTTCCATCTTCTAGGTGTCGTGTTATCTTTTTTACAATCATTTTTAGATTTTATTAGGGTTTGTTTGTTTCGACAGTAAGAGTTGGAGCGTTCTGAATGGAGTTGTCGGAAATGGAGGTAGCTGCGGTGTCAAAAAATAAAAGGTCAAAATGGCATTTTGGAGTGATGGTGGGAATCGGAGCATGGCCAATAGAGCCTTAATGAGTACTTTTTTAGCGGCTGTTATTCATAGACCATAAACATCTATTCCCAGACCAATTTTTTTCCTATATTTTTTGAGTTTATAAATGTCTATCCGCAGACCAATTTTAAACTTAACCGGTCTATGTTTTCGTTCTCTCGAGCAGGGCCCGACAACGAAGGGATTTCTTCGGCAGCTTCTGACCCCATGTCGACAACTCTATCCTGAGCCAAGCTTGATGACGACAACTGCTCCGACGCTTAACAATTTCAACATTTGAATATCAAGGTAAACAAACTCATAATTGAAGAAATCAGACGTAAAGGTAAGATGCACTTGTCTGCTCTCCGTCTAAATCCAAAGACGAAGGCACGTCTCTTGTCCCTATCGGATATATATTCGCTCTATTATATTAAGGAATTTAAGTCATACGTCTCAAATTTTGATCAGAAAGATTAAAAAAAGATAAAATCAAAATAAAAACCCTAAGTTTTGACGAATATACTCATTAGAACTTGATACATTTATTTTTTGTACTGGTCTATGAAAAACATATTTATCTACGAATAACAAAATTGTATTCCTTTAGAGCTGTGAATAGTAAAAAATTGTGAATAGATAAATTCGGTCTGCAAATAACAATTATCTTGTTTGTTTTTATATCGAGGCAACATTTTATCAAAACTAACATTCAAAACTTTGCCCATCAAAATCAAAGGGTGATCTACTTAACCCAGCTTGTGATGTTCTTTTCACCACGCACGATTTATACATGCATATATCACACTATAACGTACGGAGAAATGACGGATTGCCACGTGTGAACGTCTACTACATGTACGTAATCGATTACGTACTAATAACTCAAAAATCAGTCGAGTTGTTGGGGCCGAGCCATGGCTATCAAATTGCATATCCCTAGACCAAGGCTCCGTTTGGCGTGGCATTTTGCTCCGATGAGTTTAGACAGAAACGCCAGCGCCATAGACGAGCGGATCCAGGAATTTGAACAAGAGGGGGAGCTAGATATTATCTTCCTCCAGATCTCCATCTTACCAGAGACATTTCTCCATCATTCGGCTATCGTTTATGACGTATAAGTAGTCAAAAATTATTGCCTCGATGAGAGGAATCCGAATTCACTAACCTTTTTGCAAAATTCTTAGAGGGTCCCGGGCCCAGCCCGCCCCCCTTGGATCCGCCCCTCGCCATAGAATGCATGTTTGGCAAGAAAATGGTTACGACCGCCGCCAAGAAAAGAAAACCAGTTTTGAACATAAAGGTCGATGAAGTTCATTAGGTAGGGTCGGGCATTCACGAACGACAGTTCATAACCACATATTAAAATTTTATTCATCCCGGACATAGATTTGTACTAAAGAATCGGACCCAAAAATTTTGCTAGAACGTCCAGAAACATAACAAAAAACTACTCTACTTCAAATTATATATAATTATATATAATTATATATATATAATAATAGAAAATCAACAGAAAAAGGTCAAAAAGTCAAATCCAGTTATACAGTAAGCAATGATAGAGCAGAAATGAGGGAGGAGCGCCGCCGCATTCATTCACAAGCTAGCTTAGTGCCGAAGCTGGTGAGGCAGATCGCAAAAGCCTGGAACGCGGAGAGCGGCTCCCTAAAATCCATAGTGAACACGTCATCCCCCACCTTCCCGAACTGCAGCAGCACCGTCTCCTCCTCCCCGGAGCCCTCCGCCAGGCCCGCCGGACCTGCGTCCGCCACCAGCTGGAAGTTCTTCACGGAGGCCACAGTGACGCGCCCGTGGAAGTTCAGGCACCAGCACTGGAGATGCTCGTGCCACCTCGGCGCCTTGTTCTTCAGGACGAGGGCGCGCGGCGCCGCCCTGGCGTCGCCGGTCGCCCCCGACTTCCGGAGGTCCTCGGCCGACGGCTTTCCCTCGGGATCGGGCAGCACGGAGCGCATTCTTCTGGGGCCTCGGGATTTTAGGAGGTTGAATTTGTAGGCGACTTGTCCGATCTCGAAGTTTCCGGCGGGGGCCTGCGGGCCGATCTGAGGGCTGATTTGCTTGCTGAAGAATCGCCGGCCGGCCCGGCTGCTGCTCGATGCTTTCGCGCCGTCGTATGGCGGCCTGCTGTCATAGAGCGTGAACTTTGTGCCCAGCAAATCAGACCTGGCCAGTGGAGATTGGAATTGGATGAATATGGGTTGACACACCCCGCCCGCGCATGCCCTAATAATGATTAATGAATTTTATTTCATGGCCGCATGGTGGGCCCCCCGTGCCCTGCGACAGTACCCCGATCAAGACATGACCACGACCGGTGCCCCCGCAGCAACAGTCGCTCCGCCCATGCACGGCAATACTCCAGCCATTCACACTCCCACAGCCCTCGTGCGCCAGAGAGCAATCCTGCATGGGCGGAGCGACTTTCGTGGCCGAGGCGGTGTTCCAGCTGGAGTAATGTCGCGGTCACACCAGGGACCCTCATGCGCTGTCACTCGTCTGTAGCTAATTCTTTTCCCCCAATCACTTCTAATATATAATATACACGGAGTAGAATATATATTGCTACTCACTAATAGTATATGAAACTATTAACCTACTTGGCTAATCTAAGCTTCTGCCTACCGCGATCGGCGATTGGGGATGAAGATTGAAGAGGCCTATGATCCATATTAACTATGCGAGGTCAAGTTAGTTTTCTAATGTCGACTATTCTCAGTCCGTCCCCTCACGTGTAGGGTCTTAGGTATGTCAACACATTAATTACTTTTTCTAAATGGGTTAGTTAGCCCTAGCCTGCTTTGATACCGGGTTAGAATCTACGCATCGGATTTAAAATCGGTTGGTTAGGAGTGTAGGGACGCGGGATCTATATTAAGTACACTAGGCTATGATAGTTTTTCAATGTGAGACTATTTTCAACAAGAAGGGAAAAAAAGTAAGGCTCACCGCAATTTTCCCATGTATGCATTGCTTCCTTGAGAGAGATCATCAGCATCAAGGGAAATGATGTACTCAGAATGATACCCGCGTCTGAACTTCCTCGCCGCCAATAGAAATTTCCCTTTCTCCGCAAATGCTGCGAATAATGAGTTTGTTAGGCAGGCTTAAAAATTATAAAAAAAAAGGGCAGCCCGGCGCACAAAGCTCCCCGCGCAGCGAGGGTCCGGGGAAGGGTCCCACCACAAGGGTGAAATGTAGGCAAACCTTACCCTGCATTTTTGCAAGAGGCATCGAAAAAAAGAGGCTGCGAAGCTGAGTTAAATAAAGCAAACAAGGCTCTTAATTCCAAAACATATTTGCTGAGACTGAACCATGAATCTGCGGCCAAAGAAGAAGATCATGCAGAATTTAAGAGCTTTTTTCTTTCTACTAATGACCTGCTGATCATGGAGTATTCGCATTCTTCCCTTAGGCTCCGTTTAGCACAGTGGTGGTGGTCATGAACGCGGTGGTTATGAACCGTCATACATGCATTTTTACGTTCAAAACTAATTTTCTTTTCTTGGTGGCGGTCATAACCATTGTCTTGCCAAACATGCATTCTATGATGGTAGCTTTTTTGTCCAAACTCACCGGAGCAAAAAAAAAACCCGCGCCAAACGCTTGCCTTAATGCTTTAAGACAAGGTTTCGAAATTAAATTGATATCAAGGAGCAAATTTGACATCCATTAACCTTCAAAATAGGTTAAACTAATTTCAAATTTCACCAAGACATCAAAAGAGAGTCAACTTACAAAAAAATGGGCCATGGAAGGATATTTTACAATCTAACATGAAAATTACTAAAGATATAGTCTGCGTTTGGGGGAACGGATTCCCCGCGGACTCCATCCACGGATTTTCAAGGGCAGGGCGGATCCCGCTGCCCTTCCGCGGCCCCACCAAACAAGCGGCGGCCACGATCACGGTTAAAACCACAAATTGGTATGCGACATTATATGGATCGAAGCAGCATGATAAAAATAGGAAAGACATAAAATATGGTATGACCATATTAATTGAAATGACATATAAAAGATAAGATAATTGAAAATTGACTTTAGATGGTTTGAACATGCACAATGAAGGATAGAAATACACTCATTAGATGATGAAATAAAATTAACGGTAGACCTAAGTTAATACGCAAAACAGCACGGCAACACAACATATGTTCAAAATGATTTATGAGAACAAGTCTAATTCCTCGGGTAACACTTACGCTCCGTTTGGCGCTGCGTTTTTGCTCTGGTGAGTTTGGATAAAAACGACATCGTCATAGAATATATGTTTGGCGTGACAATGGTTATGACTGCCGCCAAGAAAAGAAAACCAGTTTTGAACATAAAAGTGGATGGAGTTCCTTGGGTGAGGCCGAGCGTTCAGGAACTACAATTCATAACCACCGCGGTCACGACCGCCACCACCGCGCCAAAAGAGCCTTAGGCTCCGTTTGGTGCTGCATTTTTGCTCCGGCATGACAACGGTTATGACCGCCGCCAAGAAAAGAAAACTAGTTTTGAACATAAAAGTGGATGGAGTTCCTTAAGTAAGGTCGGGTGTTTACGAACGATGGTTCATAACCACGGCGTTCACAGACGCCACCGCCATGCCAAACGGGACCCTTAACCTCCGTTTGGCGCTGCGCTTTTGTTCCAGCAAATTTGGATAAAAACGACACAGTCATAGAATGTATGTTTGGCATGACAACGGTTACGACCGCCACCAAGAAAAGAAAACTAGTTTGAACATAAAAGTGGATGAAGTTCCTTAGATGAGGCCGAGCGTTCAAGAACGAAAGTTCATAACCACAACATTCACGACCGCCACCGCCGCGCCAAACAGAGCCTTATGATAATTCATAAAGGCGTCCACAAATAGTTTAGATAAGACTGACGATTATGCTAATGATACATCATCGCTTGACTAATGTGAAAGAAGCCGCGCTTTTAAAATGGAATTTAGCAACACGAGATGTTTGACAATGTGAGAAAACAATTACGGTCCAGCTTAGGGCACGAGAATTGCATGAGCATGTTCAGCATAGCTTGATGATCAGACAATCCCTTCAACTGGCCAGGTAAAACAATGAAGGTAGGATCATCTTAAATACTCTTCATTTATATGTGAAATAAACTAGAACCAAGTTTGGCGAGCAGCATCGAAGATGAAAAGATGCGACGATCATGATTAAGACACAATGTATTCTTACAAAATATAATATGCATGTGAGATTCAACTCATGCAAAATCTATAAATAGTTATACTGCAGGGGCATAACAAGTGCAAACATAATTGGTCAATTCATGCTATCCAAAGCGTAAGAACTTGTGCAAGCATCCATAATTTGTTATGATGCATATAGAACTAAGAAGGGAAATGCAGAGAAGTTAAAGAGAGGTGTTTAGGCTTTGTTTGGGACACCGTTTTGGCTCCATTCCGGTTTCAAATCGGAGGAAACCGGACTGGCGGCGCTGTTTGGGGCACCGTCTTGGCTCCATTCCGGCTTCAAACCGGATCGGCAGCTCCCTTTTGAACTTCACCATTGGAGCTCAATTCTCCCTTTTAAAAGGGTCCGGTTTGAAAGGGAGAGCGGAGCCAACCGGGAAAGGTTTGCCGCCTCACAAGTAAACAAGGTAGAATCCTTCAATTCAACCAGCACAGAGCTCCGAGAGAATTGAAGTCTTTATTTTGAAAAGTAGGATATCAGATCATAAAGGGAGAGGAGGAAAACAGCAAAAATAAAAGCTAATTGCCACGAATTACTCACTCTTCGTCAGACTGAGGTAGAGGTAGAAGGTTGAGTTCTTCTTGTTCCTCTTAATGAAACACTGCATAGGCAAATCACTCGGACCTGGCTGCATTAAGAAACAATCGCCACAAAATTATAGCAAATTCGCTGAATTAGAAGACAAATAACAACAAAATCACCATCAATCCACGCAATTTTTTATTCAGGTCAATGATTTTTTCACCTAATTCAGACAGGAAAGCGAAACCCTACGTAATACCCGCAAAGCTTGACTAATTAACATCGCCGGAGATATATACCAAAACGGACCTGCTTAAGCGAGGAAGGAAAGGTGATTTTCCCGGTCTCTTTAGTAGATCCGACTACGCTGGTGGTGATCTCCCTCCACCACCGGCACACACCAGCGCCGGACACCACGTTCTTCCGCAGCGGCCACCGCTCTCCTCCAGCCTCCACCCTCCCTACGATATCCACCATCAGCTCCGGAAGCATCCGAGACCATCGGTCCTCCTCTACTCCCAGACAGCCTGCTGCCGCTCCAGGTCCTCTTTCCTCCCTCGCCGCCTCCGCCGGCTCCACCTCATCCCGCGTCCGCCGCCGCGACTCACCGCATAGATCGATCGAAACATTGGCGAAATTGGGGAAAAATGACCTTCTCCTCGACATCTTCTTCTATGTAGCCCACAGATCTCTCTCTCTCCCCTGACCTTTTTTCTCCTACAAGCAGAACTGCGGAAAATGAGGGCCCTGTTGGAAACGCAGCCTCATCTTTTTACCATTTCTTAAAATAGTAGTCGTATCACAAACATCTGTCATCATACCGTCAAATAGGACCAACTTTTAGAACCGGTAGGATATTCAGGTTGGTGGATGACGTGGACGCTTGTGGGTTGAGACGTGACTGGGTTATATATGAATGGTGTATTTTGTTAGCGACGGTTACTGAGTCCACCACGGCTGTTGATTGACATTGAAGAGATCACGGTCGGACTTAAACATGATTAGAGTTAAATAGTGTATCAACCGATTCTAGCAACGCGGTTTATGAGTAAAATCTCTGGGTTTTTTCTTTGAATATATGTCTGTAAAAATGAACTGGTATATATTGAGGCTTCATTTGGTTTAGCGGTTGCGGTTGTAAAGGGAGCTGTTGGAAAGGGAGGTTTGGAAATGGAGCTGGTGGAAACTGATGGGTGGAAATGGAGATCTGTTTGGGTAATCTCTGTTTTCAGAGCTATTCAAAACAGAGAAGCATTTGGAAAAACTGTGGTGACGTTTTGTTAATAAATTTTATAATTTTTTTTAAAAAAAAATTATAAGAAAAAAAAATTATATAAGAACATATACACGAGTCACAGTTCAAACATATACAAGAACACATGCCACAGTTCAAACATATACGAGAACTCCAAATACTTCTAATAAGATGTAAACAACCAAATAGTGAATAATCAAAATACAACAAGTTACTACGCATCAGCGGCCACATCAATTCAAGCTCTTTGTAGTTGTTCGGCAATGGAGTCGCGCAATGCCATCATCTCATCCACCCCTACCCGAATCCCTCTAACATGGTCTCCACCCTCACTTTCATTAATCTGTCCTGTTGTTCTCTGAAGGCCCACCGGGTAAATGAAGTTCTCGTCTTCATCGCAGGCACGAAAATGGGTGTCTGAGCGGGATGGATGCCTTCGAATGTAATTATGTAAAGCCATTGTTGTAATGACAATGTCCGGTTGTTTTGCCAAACTGTACGGTGGCATATCTCTCAGTATTTTCCACTTCTTCTTCCATACACCGAATGAACGTTCTATGACACTGCGTAGTGACGAGTGAGCCTGGTTGAATATTTCCCGTCGCCCTTGTATTGGCCTACTGCCCCGTCTAAAATCCGGTAAATGATATCGTGTGCCTGAATATGGTTTTAAAAACCCACGTTGTAGTGGATACCCGGCATCCACTACATAATATTTGCCTGCGAAAATTTTATATTGAATGTTATATGTCAATATTATAGATACAAGTGTCAAAAATATTTTTAAAAATGTAGTGAATATTAAAAGCTCACCAGGTGGCGGATATGGAAAATTGAAACTTGGGTCCATAAGAGCCTGCTGAAATATACGGCTATCATGAGTTGAACCCTCCCAGCCTGCTAATGCAAAAGTATAGCACATGTTGAAATCACACACCGCCATGACATTCTGTGTAGTGGTACCATGCCCGCCAATGTAAGCAACTTGTTGATCAGCAGGAACTCGAGCGTCAACATGTGTTCCATCAATCGCTCCTATGCAATCTTTAAAGAATGGCATGTAGCGAGCATCACTTAAGATTTGTGGGGGAATATTCATAAAAAGATGATCTGCAGGCCTAATAACATCAGCAGACATTCGCTTAATTGCTATGATACCCCTTGCAAAAAATCTACTGATCGTTTCTGTGGAGTGTTGAAATCGCTCGCTAGCAAGTTGCATGCTTACGTTATGACCTAAAATGTGCAGAGTTACCGCGAGCACTTCACGTGCTAGAGTTCTCCTGCTTCCTTGCAACCCATATTGTTGTGTGAGTAGTAGAAGCAAGTCATTGAAAATTACCTTGGACATTCTAAGGGCACTAAAAAACCTGACCGGGTGGCCATTGAGTAGTTCACCAATCCATCTTGCCCCTGTTTGAGTAGAAGTCATGCAAGGTGTAATAGAGGATCCTGTAGATCTGCTCAAGTGATAATTAATTTCTAACACCGTTTGACGCCCAGCCACTACTCTAGTACAGTTATACCGGCCAGCTACTTGTACTTGAATCTCCTCATCAGAACTATCGACATCATCACTGGAGGCCATAATCTGTGTCAAATACATACAACATCATTTGCGAACAAGTATTAATAAGAGCTATTATAGAACACAACATATAAAATAGTCCAACACAGCATATAAAATAGTCCAACACAGCAAATAAAATGTCCAACACATGACACAGTAATAGAAGATGCAAGTGAACCAAAGAAATCAACTAATTTGTCTTGTTGGCAAAACAAGACTCCAGCCACTCCACACGTCGATCCTTTCGCATGCTCATGAAAGTCTCGCGGTTGTGTTTGTCCCTCAGAAACAGAAGACAGTAGTGGTAGAAGTCTTTTCTAGCAACATCCATAACCTCTGGAATGTTCTCGATCTCCGAGATAGCCTCTGGAATGGTGTACAATGAGGAAGAAATCTGAATAGGTGGGGGCTCCATCATGCAACGCCCAATAATGCGTGAAGTTTCTGCTAGCTCGTCCATCGTGGAACTCCTCGCCCTTTTGAAGCTATTCTTGTTTTTCCCCTTGGCCGGTCGTTTCTCCCTCGCATCTACAGAACCAGGAGAGTCGAAATTGTCTTGTGTGGCATCTCCGTCAGGCAACGCATGTTCATCAATAGATTCATGGTCGAAACTCCTAGAATTTGGTGCCCAAGCCAGATCTCCACCTGCTACTACCTGCCCAAACATCATGTGTAGCTTTTCCTCTAGCTCTGGAGCAATGCCTGAAAACTGAAATTTTCTAGCTCCATTAACAACCTGAAATGAAAATCAGGATTATTAGTACATAAAAATCTACAATAATAAAGTTAAAAAAACAATCCTTTAAAAAATAATACCTTCAGGCGTTCCTTCCACCAATCTTCTGAAGCAGCTATAGTCTTCCGAATAGGATCCCATCCCAAACCTGTTTCACGGCCCTTAAGATCGCGCCATAATTTCCAATCCTTTTTAAGCTGATCCCACTTATTTTTCATTTGAGTTCGATCATAAGCCTTACCGGTCCGAGCAAAGAAATTGGTTGTTAGGTTATTCCACCCATCCCTACTAAAGTGGGTGGTGGGACGATTACCCAGCTCTATTTCTTTCAAACATAAGTCACAAAAAATCATAACATCATTGGAGTCCCAATTTGCACTCACACCACCTTCTTTGTGTTTACCCATATTCCTACAAAAGTCTTTTAAAACATCACCCACAACACACAGTATAATCACATAAAAAAGTAAACACTTAACACACACAATCACTTTTAGGCACACACATAATCACTTAACACACACAAAAATACTTAACACACACACACACAAAAGTACTTAACACACACACACACAAAAGTACTTAACATACACACACACACACACAATCACATAAGCAATCACATACACACGCACAAACACAACACACACACACACACACACACACACACACACAACAAATCACACACACACACATACACACACACCACACACACCACACACACACACACCACACACACCACACACATAAACACACACACACACACACACATACACACAAACACAATCACACACTCATACATGCACATGCAGCTCTGCACACACACACTCAGGCAGCTCCACACACACCACTACACAGCTACACACACACTCACAAATAAAAAAACACATACGCAAATAAATACACTCACAAATAAATACAATCACACACCACACACATACACACACCACACACATACACACACACAAACACACAAATAAATAAAATCACAAATACACACACACTCACAAATAAATACAATCACACACCACACACATACACACACCACACACATACACACACACAAACACAATCACACACTCATACATGCACATGCAACTCTGCACACACACACACTCAGGCAGCTCCACACACACCACTACACAGCTACACACACACTCACAAATAAATAAACACATACACAAATAAATACACTCACACACAAAAAATACAATCACAAATACACACACACACACTCACAAATAAATAAAATCACAAATACACACACACACACTCACAAATAAATACAATCACACACCACACACACATACACACACCACACACATACACACACACATACACACACACGCACACACAAACACAATCACACACTCATACATGCACATGCATCTCTGCACACACACACACACTCAGGCAGCTCCACACACACCACTACACAGCTACACACACACATACACACACACTCACAAATAAAAAAACACATACACAAATAAATACACTCACACACAAAAAATACAATCACAAATACACACACACACTCAAAAAAACACATACACAAAAATACTTAACACACACACACACAACACACACACATAAACACATAAACAATCACATACACTTAACACACACACACACACACACAATCACATAAACAATCACATACACACACACACAAATACTTAACACACACACACACACAAAAATACTTAACACACACACACAATCACATAAGCACTACACTACACATTCACATACAATCATTCACACACACAACACACACATACACAACACACACACACACACACACACACACACACACACTTAACACACAAAACACACAACACACACATACACAACACACACGCACACACACTTAACACACACAACATACACACAACACAACACACACATAAAAACATACACAATCAATTAACACACACACACACACACACACACAACATACAAACACTTAACACACACAACATACACACAACACAACACACCACATACAAACATACACAATCAATTAACACACACACACACACACACACAAGATACACAAGCACTTAACACACATACAACACACAACATACAACACATGCATACACACAACACAACACACAACATTCAAACATACACAATCAATTAACACACACACACACACAACATACAGTTGTAGTATGCCAGTTAATACAAGTGATCTAGTTCAATCAGTACAAACACACATAAATGGAACAAGAAAAATAGTAGTCCTATTCCCAGGAAAGAAACTTACAGCGGGAGACGGCGATCTGGTGGACCACCCTAATAAGCCCTGAAGAACGGCCTTTGCAGCTATGTTGAATGTGAACCTTTCCAGCTATGTTGTCGGAGTATGGATCTGGAGAAATAAGGAAAAGAGGGAAGATGAGATGCGGCGAGAAGAGGATGATGAGATGCGGCCTCTGCAGAAATAAGGAAGAAGAGGGAAGAGGAGGAAGAGGGAAGAGGAGGAAGAAGATAATAAACAAGAACACTCACCGGCGGCGAGAAGAGGAGCAGCGTCGAGAAGAAGGAGCAGCGTCGCGAGAACTGATGCCCTAGCGCTTCGCCTCCGGAGCAAACGCGAGCAACTGGAGCTAAACACGCAGGTTTCGGACCGCGGGTTTTTGATCAGCGAAGAAACGCGTGCGGCTGCAAACGGTGGCGGAAAACCAAATGGAAAATCGATCGCTTATTGCGTTTTAGCAAAACGAAAAGCAGCAAAAAGCTAAACCAAATGGGGCCTGAGTCCACCAAACGCGGTTTTTATCATCGAGACAGTGAATTTTGATTAGTTATACGTCAAAATGATGTCTGGATGAGAGAGGAATGACTTCGGCATGGTGAATGCACTCACATTTTGGGGCGAGACGAACACGATGGCGTGGTAGTTGACTGATTTAAGTGTTTTATGCGGAGCTGCTATGTGTAAATCTAGTTGAGATGACTGCAACTATTATGTTGATTGGACTGTGACAACACAGTATAAAAAATCAGAATTAAAACATAATTTAAATGATTTAGATTAAAGGCTTAGAATTTTTTGCTGAATGATAGAGGGTTAAACGAGCTTGGAAATTTTTTTTTAAAAAAAAACAAGAAAAATGACAAATCATTTAGGGTCCGTTCGTTTCGTTTGGACGGAATTGGCTTTCTGGAATTGACATTGGAGATTAGAAATCCAATTTTAGTGTTCGGCGCAATGAAATTTAAACGGGTATTGATTTTCATGTGAAAACCCATGGCTTTTACTATGAACTAAAAAATCAAATAACAATTCTTACCTCCGCTCATAGATTTTTCGCATAATCAAATGTTTACACTAGAGTTTTTCAACCTACGCGCGTGTTTTTCGCCCGAGCGTGCGTTTTCCTGCAGGGTGTTTTTCGTCCGGGCGCGTTTATTTCACCCGGACGCGATTTTTTCGCCCGAACGAGATTTTTTCGCCCGGGCGCGTTTATTTCGCCCGGACGCATTTTATTTCGGCCGGGCACGTTTATTTCGGCCCGACGCGATTTTTTCGCCCGGGCGCGATTTTTTCGCCTAGGGCGCAGATTTTTTTGCCCGGGCGCGATTTTTTCGCCCGGGCGCGATTTTTTCGCCCGGGCGCGATTTTTTCGCCCGGGCGCGATTTTTTCATCCCAGCGGGATTTTTTCGTCCGGGCGCGTTTAATTCGCCCGGGAGCATATTTTCGCCCGGGCGCGATTTTTTTCGCCTGGGCGCGTTTATTTCGCCCGGGCGCGTATATTTCGCTCGGGCGCGTATATTTCGCTCGGGCGCGTTTTATTTCTCCAGGGCACGTTTATTTCGGCCGAGCGCGATTTTTTTGCCCGGGCGCGATTTTTTCGCCCGGGCGTGATTTTTTCGCTCGGGTGCGATTTTTTCGCCTAGGGCGCGATTTTTTCGCCCGGGCGCAATTTTTTCCCTGGGCGCAATTTTTTCACCCGGGCGTGATTTTTTCGCCCGGACTCGATTTTTTGCCCGGGCGCGATTTTTTTGCACGGGCGCGATTTTTTCGCCCGGGCGCGATTTTTTCGCCCGGGCGCAATTTTTTCGCCCGGGCGCAATTTTTTCGCCCGGGCGCGATTTTTTAGTCCGGGGCGTGATTATTTCGCCCGGGCGCGATTATTTCGCCCGGGCGCATATTTTCGCCCGGGCGCGATTATTTCGCCCGGGCGCGATTTTTCGCCCGAGCGCGTTTATTTCGCCCGGGCGCCTTTTATTTCTCCCGGGCGCGATTTTTTCGCCCGGGCCCAATTTTTTCGCCCGGGCGCGTTTTTTCGCCCTGGCGCGATTTTTTCGCCTAGGGCATGATTTTTTCGCCCGGGCGCAATTTCTTCGCCCGGCCGCGATTTTTTCGCCGGCCGCGATTTTTACGCCCTGGCGTGATTTTTTAGCCCGGGGGCGCGTTTTTTGCCCGGGCGCGCGCTTTTCGCCCCGGCGCGCGCTTTTCGCCCGGGTACGCGCTTTTAAAAATTTGAATTTTAAAAATTTCAATTCCAGAAAGCAATTCCATCGTGCAGCCGAACAACTTACAGATATCAATTCCAATTCTGTTCACTAAATTTCATCCTGCAACCGAACATCAGAATTGGTTTTATGTACAAAACCAATTCCTGCAGATATTGGTTTTCTGGCCAAAGCCATTTCCTGCGCGCCGAACGGACCCTTAAGCTTCGTTAGTTTGGAAGGAATTGAGAGATGAGAATTTGAATGTGCTCAATTCAAATTCCCACGGGAATTACAATTATGTCGTTCATCTACAATCAAAAATTATTTAGCTTAGAATTGAAATTGACAATTCTCATGGTAGAATTATGGTTGAGGTCCTTAACTAGACCCACAATTAGAGCACAATACTTACATAAATCTCATGGTAGAACTCCAAGAAGTTTAAATTCCCACGTAATCCTCATCTAACCAAGATACACATTGTTTCTTCCTAGAAAAAAGTTTAAAATATACCGCCTAGAAAAAAATCATTGAAATAGACAAAACTGGTTCTTCTACGAAGGATAAAAAAGTTATAAACCAACAAATTATGAAAACTTTCAGATTCAGAATGCCTAACAATGATCTGCAAATCACAAGAGTGATTAAGAAATGAAAATTTTCAGGTCTGAGAGGTGAGAACATTTTCATATCATGCACCCTTCTTCAAGAAATTGAAGCATTGTATGCAAATTAATATCTGCAGGAATTGGCTTTCTGGAATTAGCTTTCTGGAATTAGCTTTGATCAGAAAACCAATATATGCAGGAATTAGCTTTATGCAGAAACCAATTCTGATGTTTGGTTGCAAGATGAAATTGAGTGAACAAAATTAGAATTGATACATAAAAGTTGTTTGACTGCACATTGGCATATTGATTAGTTTATTTTGTTCGCGACAGTTACAAAGTCCACGACGGACATTGAACGAGGAATAATACGTACATTGAAGAGATCATTGTCAGATTTAAATTGAATTAGAGTTAATAGCAGTGGCGGACGCAGGAATTATATTCAGTGTGGGTGGAGTATAAAACTATTCAATAAAATAAATCGACAAATATAATAAAAATATGTTTATATTACATTAATATCACACAATTATTTAAAATAGTTGATCAATTCGTGAAAAACTATATCATTTACCTAAATTAATTGTTCTTTATGGTTTATTTGAATATCACCATCCCTTTTAAATATTTTTAACATTTCACATAATAAAATAAAAACGAACTTGTTTATATAAAAAAACTTTAAACAATTAACGTGTTTACAAAAAAATTAAGCAACAATATAATAACGAACTTGTTTAAATTAAATTTTAAACAACATAATAATAATTAACTTGTTTATAAAAAAATTTAAATAAAAACATAACAATAAACTTATTTATAAATTTTTTTAACAAAAATATAACAATGAATTTGTGTATAACAAAAATTTAAATATCAATATAACAACAAGCATATTTTTAAAAAACTTTAAATAACAACACGCTTGTTTATACAAAAAATTATTAAACAATAGCATAACAACAACCTTGTTTATAAAAAAAACTTAATGTTGTTCTTGGTAGGAATTGAACCCTAGACTACCGGATTAATAAAAGACACTACCAACTGAGCCAAGACAGATATTTTGTTATAAATATTTTTATTATTATATATTAGTTTATAACGTATCTGTCATGATAAACACATTTTCTATTACTGAAATATTGCATTTTTAAAATTCTGTGTGGGCGGCCGCCCACACTCGGCCCTATGTAGGTCCGCCCCTGACTGCAGCTGATAAGCAAAACAATGAATATAAGAAGCAGAAGCATTCTCTTTCATGATCAATGTTTTAAGACCTTTAAACTCATCTATCATGTTGCTAGCCCCATCATAGCCCCTGCATGCGCAATTTAGATATATGAAGTACATGCTTCATTAAAATATTAGCAATAGCAGCTTTGAGTGATAATGCAATAGTGTCCTGTACATAAACAAAACCAAGGAGACGTTCAATAATGAAACTCTTCGCATCAATGTATCATAAAACAACTGTCATTTGTGCTTTGCTGAAATATCCAAAACATTTTTCTCCAATATTTGTAACAATTTCGTATGTTGTCTCACTTGCAATTGACGAAATAATTTCTTTCTGAATTTTTGGTGATGTAAGCTGACAATTACTCGGAGCATTTTCAAACACAACTGCCTTAACATCATTATTGTGTGTAGTTAGAAAATTTAGCAATGCAAGAAAATTTCCTCTATTGGTTGATTCCTTTGACTCATCATGCCCACAAAAGACAATCATTGGCACAAAAGAAAACGAGTGTAATCAATGGATGCACATAAACGTGTATGCTATTGTATAACTTGTGTTTCTTTCTGTCTAACAAGTACAGTTTGAATGCTTTGCTTTTGATTCATCGAATTTTCACACATCTTTTTAGAAGCATTATGTGCACTATTATGTTTACCCGCATGTTTTTTAAGTATTGTTTTGTCTTTCCAATATCTGAATCCACGACTTACAAAAGTCAGATCACAACTCGCTTGAGGAAAGATGTAACAATATAAGCAAAATACAGCATCCTTGTGTTGGCTACATTCCAACCAACCCTTATATTCACTAAACCACTCCTTGTTGATTCTTCGAGACTTTTGACTCATTAATGTTTGCGGAAAATTAACTAAATGTGGTTGACAAAGATCATTTTGTAAGTAATATCTTCGTATTGAATCTTGAAGATTAATTTCATAATTTGTTATTGGTTGTCTCAAACCCGGATAGGTGGTTAAATCCTCTAATTTAAACTCTAATCGAGGTCTCTTGTCCTCTTCTACTTCAACTGATTTTTTCTTCGGAGTTGCCCTTTACAGAAATTTATCCATCAAATAGGAATAAAATAGACAATGCTCACAGAGTCACAACTACAATTAAAATATATCAAAATAAATATGTTATCGATTCATACACTCATGGTAATATGTGAAACATTGAAAATTTAAGTGTTAAATGCATGAAACTTGTGAACCATTACCTGATCGGCCGATTCCTGAAATCCTAAATCCAATCCAGTGAAAAATGAAACTACCAGTGCCGATTAGGGGCTCAAAGTTAGGCAAGTGATTCCTGATAATTGAAATAGTGATTCTTGAGTCCTGTTCGGCTGTTCCCTGATTGAATCCCTGATAATAGAAATTATGATTTCAGTTTCAGGTATCACAGATTCACATCCTTCACCTAAGTGTTTTAACCCTTATCAAAATGAAAACATGAAATCACGATTTCTAATTCGTATTAATTACTGAGTGAAATCGAAAACCTGAAATAATTAGGAGATCTTCAGCTTCAGGTAATGTAAAGCTACTGACTACTGAGTACTAACTACTGAGTGATATTGAAACCCTTATCCGTCGGCTTCTGGCTTCAGTAGAGACAGAGAGGGTTCTGTCGGGCATCAACGGTCGACTCAGAGAAGGATCAGTTCAGTCATTCACTGGATTCAGTCGAGGTCTTGAGGATGCAGTCACCAGCATCATGAATCCTTTCGTCACCCGTCGGCGGCGTGAGTTCCGTGACTTTGGTTGGGAGGCGACCAGACGGGAGTTGTCACCAGTTATGGCACAATGCGAAATAAGTACACAAATCGCGAAATAAAAATAAAATTGCGGGCGCCCGAGGTGTGCTTGAATTAGACTTAAATGTATTTGGCTGAACCCAAATCAGTACCTCTAATTTATTTTTCCAAAATTTTGGACCCGAGAACGTGCTAGAGTCGGTTCATTTTTATAGACATAATCAAAGGAAAAAAATCGAGGTTTTACTCATAAACGGCGTTGCTAGAGTCGGTTGATACACTATTAACCAGGGGCGGACCCACGTAGGGGCGAGCGTGAAAAAAAATATTTTCGATAAGAGTGAGCATGTTATTTACCATGACAGATACGTTACAGAATAATAATAAAAATTGTAAGAATAGCACATAAATTGTATCTTGATTTAGTTGGTGGAGGTAGTAATTTTTATTCAAGTGGTCATGTGTTCAAATCTTACCACAACAAAATTTAATGTTTTTTATTTTATAAATAATTTTGTTATTATGCTAATTTAAAAAAAAATTATAAACAAGTTCTTTGTTATATTGTTGTTAATTTTTTTTTTGCAAAAAAGTTTATTGTTATGTCGTATAAATTTTTTTATATAAATTAGTTAATTGTTATATATGTTGTTTAATTTTTTTTATAAATAAGTTAGTTGTTTAAAGTGTTTTTATAAATAAGTTCATGATTATGTTATTGTGTGAAAAATATAAAAAATATTTAAAATGAAAGGTGCTATTCAAATAGTTCATAAACGATAATGAATTGAGGTTTTAATCTATAATCTGAATTATATTTACAGACAATGGTCTGCAAGTTTGCTGAGGAATATGAAAACCCAAGGGACATAGTTTTTTTTCCAAATATGTCCCAGTAAAAATATGCGACCTTTCAATGCTTGTGGATCGAGATAAAACTATGACTTTAATTTCACATTTCGTCTCTCAAACATTCTACTTATAACTCATGGAATCTCGCTGCATAAATATATCTTTCTACTATTGCGCAACTTTTGTATAATTTTTGTCATATTAATGTGTTTGTTTCATATTTTTTGGTTTATTCTTTTTTTTGTAATTTTTAAGTCCGCCCACACTGGAAAAAATTCTTGTGTCTGTCACTGATGATGGCTCTCCTTTACTGGTGAATTATAATGCCAGAGTTTGTGATTTCATCTAGTAGAATAACTCTTGTGATTGCGATTGCATTTTTGCTCAAGTACCTTTAGAGGCGGCTCTTATGATTATTGGGTATGCCTTGCCAAAATTCAGCTCTGTAAATGACTCTTATTGCTGGTGATTTACATCATCTAGGTGATTCACAACTCAATCTGCATATTTTGAGCTAATTGACAGGGTGAGTGTTGATGATGGTTTGAAGCTCATGTGGCTTTGGAAATTGTCTCTTCCTCGATGGAAACATTTTTTGTGGCTTAATTGGCGTGGCAAATGCTTTGCGTGCTTCTTGGGGGTTAACATGCAATCCTTGCTGCTCTATTTGTGGGCATGTTTGTGAGGATATCATTCATATTATTAGGGATTATGCTTAGAGCTGTCATGGTTCCGGTTCAGTTATGATTCTACTAAGACCGTGAACCGAACCGCTAAGGCAACGATTCTTCAAATTAGAACAAAAACTTTACTTGGTTTGATCGATTCCAGTTTCAGTTCTAGCATAATTTTTGGAACCGTCGTGTCAACGGTTCCGGTTCCGGTTCAACAAGAACCAAAATCAAACCGGTCACTAACAGTTTGATCCAATTCTATGCGGTTCGGTCCGGTTTTATGCGGTTCCATCCGATTCCAATCGGTTTTATGTGACATATACTACAAGAAAAACCTTAATTAGTAAGGAGCTAAATCCTTTGCTAAATAACTAAATTACTTGCTATTTTTAATTAGCAACAAATTTAGTAACAAAACAAATTCTTAGTTAATATGGTCCTAGCTAATATTAGCAAGCACTTTTTCCTTTTTATTTAGGAAGTTTTTTTAACTAAGGTATTATATCCTTTTTAAAATAGCAAAGAATTTTAAATTTATTGTTAATATTTAGTAATTTATTTAATTATTATTATGTTAAATTAAAATAGATTTTATATAAAATAAAAAAATACAATCTTTTAATGGGAAATGCTGGGTTTCGAATTGAAAACCTGCCTTATATACCTCATCATTCCTAATAACTGACTTTAGTTGATATTCTATTAAGGGTGTGCACAGAAAACCGAAACTGACCAAACCGACCAGAACCAACCCAAACCGAACCGAATTTGGACCGAACCGATCTGTTCGGTTAGGTTTCGATTTAGGTGGGGGGAGGGGGCAGAAAACCGAGCCTCTTCGGTTCTGTTTCGGTTTATAGGGTCGGTAAACTAAGAAAACTGAACTGATTATAAGTTTGGACTTGAAGTTTGTCACATTGAATTAAAACATGAGGTTGTGAGCATTGAGTTTGAAGTTGAACCTGAAATAACAAGACTATGTAATAACTCTTATCTTATCGTAAGTTTGTAACAATTACCCGAGCATGAACTAGTAAATTAAATATGTTGTACTTATTGATTTTTATTTTAAACTAATACTTAAACTTATTATATTAATTGTACTAGTTAATCTAAATGTTATAGTGTTTTTTGAATTTCTCTTCAATGTTGATGAACTGTTTTCTATATTTACTATTAGAAAAGCACTTGGGCAAACATTAAAAATTATTTTGGAGGATAATATATTTTAGGTTTACCTAAAAACTGAACCCGTGTTAAAAAACCGAATCAAACCGGACCGAACCGAACCGAGACTATTCGGTTTAGGTTTGAGTATGTAAAAACAGAGACTATTCGGTTCTGTTTCGATTTTACCTAAAACCAAACCGAACCTAACCGCTTGCATGCCTGTATTCTATTCTATGGTGGCGGTTTTATGTATATATACAAATAGTTATATAATTCTAATTTTTATATAATTTATAAAATTATATAAAGAAGCATAAAAATATATATAAATATTTATTTATATAATATATATAGTAATATATATTGTACAACCCCGGTATTCGTCAGGAGGTGAGCAGAGGCCAAGTAAACCAGGATCAAGAGGAATAGGCGAGGCGAGCCGAGCGAGCTGGAACCTCGCGGATGCTCGCAGGAAGGCGGGCGAGCCGGACGAGTCAGATCTAAGGGGGACGCCTTCAGGAAGGCGGGCGACCCGATTTCGCAGGGGCTGCTCGCAGGCGAGCGAGCGAGCCAAGCTAGGGTGGGCCCTGATGGGTGATACACCCAGTAAGGGTCCAGGGGTGTCTTTACCTGGATACCCTTCGTGGGCTGTCAATAGCCTCTCAGAACAGCGGAGTTTGGCTGTTGGCAGACCATTTTGGATTGCGTATAGTAAAAATGTAAGGCAGAATCTCGCTATTAGCAGACCGCGAGTAAAAAACTATAAATAGACCTTGAAGGGCATCTTTGGAGGGATTCCAATCTCAGTACTCTGAGCTTCTTCCTCCCTAGATTTCTTGGTTTAGCTCTCAGGATCTCCAAGGTGTAAGACCCTCTTTTTTTTTTGCTTTTAAACCGGGTCTTACCGCCCAGAACCGCCATCTTGCGGCGAGACCATTACACCCAACGGTCACCGCCACAATACGACGATCCTGCCGGCTATTCAACATCATCCAGGCCAACCACAATTCATAGTAACGGAAGCAAATAGAAGCGACAAGTCCACAAATCACATTACATATATAATTTACATGATTACAATGTCCACGATGAGAATTAAAGTAAAAGAGAACTGAACGAATAAGGGCTTATGCCCAGTACATGTTTAAGTACGGTGCTACAACACTCTCTCTCTACCTCAATGCGGAAGCCATCAATTCTGCCTTCAAACATCTGTAGCTGCTGCTGCGACGACGTGTAGAGGTTGACGTGCTCCATCCCATCTTCTTATCCTGTCTCCTAAACGGGGTCCTGCTGCTCCAGTACATCATCCCTAAAATGATAAGGTCCACTGACCGCCAGTCTAAAAGACTCAGCATATTCCTCACCGCCTCCACCCGCGACTCCTTGGCACCGTGCGGGAGGAAGAAGCGGAGGACAAACAAGGGGTGATTCAAGAAGCAGGTGACAAGTGGTAAAACTATCAAGGTATATAAATACAGAACGTTAAATGGTAACGATTCTACGCTAGCAGAGTAAAGTATGATAGCAATATGTACAAGACGATGCACTATAAGAAGCAAATATAATAGACAAGAGCAACTACAAAAGTAACCTTAACTTATATGCACACACGAAAGCACATAAGCTAAGGGATCTGGCAAACAAATAACTCATCGTATAAAAGAACCCACACTAATTTATACGATGAGGTCTCCGTTTATGCAATAAGTAAAAGGCAATGTAATATAAGAAGCAGATAAATACGAGCATCTACGAAAGTAACCTTAACTTGTATGCACACACAAGGGCACATAAGCTAAGGGATCTGGAAAGTATAAACTCATCGTATAAAAGAGCTCACACTGATTTATACGATGAGGTCTCTATTTATGCAGAAATGCTATGCTATGATATGCAATGCAATGATGCAATGTTTTTATTAATATCTCATACACATGTAACTCACCTACACGACTCTGTACGTACAAACCTTTAGTTCCCACTTTTCGGAGGTAGCTAACCTCTCGGGCACCTCCCGTCGTGGTCAAACGGTGGCAGAGAAGCGGGCGTCTCCTCACCTAGGTGGGTAAGTCACACTACCAGACCTAGGCCCAAACGTACGCTGTGATACCGGTACCCGGTACTCACTAGCTCCTGCGTACTAAACTGAATTGGCCAGGCAGGGTTTAGGGGATTCGTCCCGTCAGACGCGCAGTAAAACAACCTGGCCCCAATAAAAACCACTAGCACTGCCGAGTCAAAGAACTGCTGTCGGTGTGACGACTAAAACAGAACCGAAGACCCACCACAACTTACACACAAGTAACATGTATTAGTTATTTACTACTGAGCCTCCAGCTCACATATTTGCATCAACATTTAAAAGGTAGAGCCTACCGCTCGCCAGGCTATACCAGCCTTAGGTTTAAACTACGAGCATACCGCTCATTAGACCATACTGGTCTTATGTTTAGACTACGAGCCTACCGCTCGCTAGACTACACTAGTCTTATAAGTAAAATATGAGCTTACCGCTCACTAGACTATACAATTCTTATATATAAACTACGAGCTTACCGCTCGCCGGACTATCCCAGTCCATCCTTATAACCCGAGCCTACCGCTCGCCGGACTATCCCAGTCCTTTCTATATTTCCTTCTGGTTCGGGATGCAAGTTAACGTGTCGAGTTCTCCTATTCAACTAGTCTTGTCTATAATTTAGTTGGTCCTAGAAGTTTTAGGGGTTTGCCTTGGATCTCCGGAGGGTTACCCGGTGAGGGCTCGCAGCGGTATTAGGAAGTGTGACGGGCTGACACCCCGAACTTCCTCCTACCAAGGCACTTAATCTTGTTGGTACCTACCCCTTTCTACTCGATCCCCATCTTCCTCTCCAATTACATTAGATCCCTAAGATGAGTTAGGCTTGGCACGTAAGATTGGGGGAGTTCACTTGAACTCCGACACCACCCACTGTGACCGGGTGTTGACTCCCATCGTCATGTTCTAAGCTCGTGTTTCCTTCTTCACCTAGGAACTGCACACCTAAAATTCTCATCCTTACTTGGACCTGCACTCCTATACTTCGTCATCCTGAATTCAGGGTTGGCCTTAGATACTTCTCGACTACGCCCTTGAGTATTTACATTATGATGGCTCACCCGGCTAAGGGCGGTTCTACTTTCATATGATCACTTATTACCGATGAGTTGTGTGTGTGACCCTTGACAAGGTCTAACTTCCTTTTCTTATCGTCGAAGTGCCTGCACTTATAGCTTGCTAAACTCACCCCAGTCCTTACTTCCCAAGTTGCCTTTAGAGATGCTCTTCCAAATGATCTGAGCCTTCATAATTAATAAAGAGTTAACAGTCCTATGTGTGAAGGTCAGTGGTGGTCTAATTCATGTAAATCAGTTTCACTATTCGCAGACCGAAATAAGGTTGATCTAGATTTAACTCCTATGGTGCGATCTTGATCACATCATATCCAAACGAGTTCCAATTATTACCATAGGTTTGCAATGAGTGGTGATCTAACAACCTCAACTCCTAATTTCATAGATTCTCTAGGGAATCTTAAATCATAGTTTCTATTAAAATAGGAGGTGTGCAAATAGGGGTTTCTACATATCAAGTATTAGATTATGATCTCAATAAACTCTGGGAAGATTACCATGACATAACACTGGTCTAAAAACACCAAATCCTGAATTTCACATTTTTAGCAGAAATATTTGACCATAATTATCATTTACTACCTTTGGTGTGCGTATAAGGGTTTACACTACAAGTACTATGTAAAGACTTCAATAAATTCTGGGAAAATTATTATAGGCTTATATTAGCGTTATGACCTAATGTGATTTATCTCAATTTATTAGTCATATAAAAACTCAATATATGCACAAAATTCATAAAGGGTATATTTGTAAATTCATCTATTTGTATCATGAAATATTTCCCAAAAATTCTCAGAAAACTCCTGCTGCCAAAATAATGAAATCAAAGACTAAATGCTAAGTTTCACATCATCCCAAGTTCAGATGACCTCCTTTTCATTTTATAACCTAAATTAGGAGTAATTTAGTAAATTCCACATCTTGGGATTTTTGTACCCAAAAATCCCCAAATAACTATTGGGAAGGCATATTGCTGCCAAGGACCCATGTCCAACATTTCAAGCCATTGGGTTAACCCCCAAGGCTTGGGGCTCACTCCACCCAAAAGTTGCTAAGGGCACACATTTAAGGTCCTTAGCCTAGCACTTGCATGGCTCATAACTCCACATTCACAAGGGCAAATGGTCCCAAATTTTTACCAGTGATATAGATATACATAAAGAACTTACCACCCAAATTTGGGGGTGTTTGGAGTTATACAACTCCATAAATACCAAATATTTACTTTTCCTAATAAATGGAATACCTCAATGGATATACATCCAAAAATTCTCAAATTAAAACCCTAGGTGTGTCTTCATACCCTGCATGCATGGTAGAAAAATCAAGGGATTTGGTTAAGCCAATTGAAAGATATAGCCTTTTTAATTTCTGCCCTACACAAGGAGCAGTCCTAGGAAAGAGGGTGCCCTGATGTCCACAGTGCACCAAATCAGATTATTAAGGTGGCAAATGAAAGTAGACCCATAGGGCTACAAATGTTGTCTCTGCCCCTTTTTGCGAATATGGCCTCTAAGGCCTTCAAAAATTGCATGCAAACTACTTAAAAATCCTGGACAGAATTATTGTGGTTTGCTAATAGACATAAAGAGCAGTCCTAGAAAAATGGCTCTACAAGGAGCTGTACTGCTCCAAATCACTTGATCTCAAATCTTACAGAAATTAGACATCAAGAGCTACAAAAGTTGTCTCAGCCAACTTTTCATGATATGGCCTCTAAGGCCTTCAAAAATTGCATGCAAACTACTTAAAAATCCTGGACAGAATTATTGTGGTTTGCTAATAGACATAAAGAGCAGTCCTAGAAAAATGGCTCTACAAGGAGCTGTACTGCTCCAAATCACTTGATCGTAAATCCTACAGAAAGTAGACATCAAGAGCTACAAAAGTTGTCTCAGCTAACTTTTCATGCTATGGCCTCTAAGGCCTTCAAAAATTGCATGCAAACTACTTAAAAAATCCTGGACATAATTATTGTGGTTTGCTAATAGACATAAAGAGCAGTCCTAGAAAAATGGCTCTACAAGGAGCTGTAGTGCTCCAAATCACTTGATCTCAAATCCTACAGAAAGTAGACATCAAGAGCTACAAAAGTTGTATCATCCAACTTGTCATGGTATGGCCTCTAAGGTCTTTAAAAATTGCATGCAAACTACTTAAAAAATCCTGGACAGAATTATTGTGGTTTGCTAATAGACATAAAGAGCAGTCCTAGAAAAATGGCTCTACAAGGAGCTGTAGTGCTCCAAATCACTTGATCTTAAATCCTACAGAAAGTAGACATCAAGAGCTACAAAAGTTGTCTCAGCCAACTGTTCATGATATGGCGTCTAAGGCCTTCAAAAATTGCATGCAAACTACTTAAAAAATCCTGGACAGAATTATTGTGGTTTGCTAATAGACATAAAGAGCAGTCCTAGAAAAATGGCTCTACAAGGAGCTGTAGTGCTCCAAATCACTTGATCTCAAATCCTACAGAAAGTAGACATCAAGAGCTACAAAAGTTGTATCATCCAACTTGTCATGGTATGGCCTCTAAGGTCTTTAAAAATTGCATGCAAACTACTTAAAAAATCCTGGACAGAATTATTGTGGTTTGCTAATAGACATAAAGAGCAGTCCTAGAAAAATGGCTCTACAAGGAGCTGTAGTGCTCCAAATCACTTGATCTTAAATCCTACAGAAAGTAGACATCAAGAGCTACAAAAGTTGTCTCAGCCAACTGTTCATGATATGGCGTCTAAGGCCTTCAAAAATTGCATGCAAACTACTTAAAAAATCCTGGACAGAATTATTGTGGTTTGCTAATAGACATAAAGAGCAGTCCTAGAAAAATGGCTCTACAAGGAGCTGTAGTGCTCCAAATCACTTGATCTCAAATCCTACAGAAAGTAGACATCAAGAGCTACAAAAGTTGTATCATCCAACTTGTCATGGTATGGCCTCTAAGGTCTTTAAAAATTGCATGCAAACTACTTAAAAAATCCTGGACAGAATTATTGTGGTTTGCTAATAGACATAAAGAGCAGTCCTAGAAAAATGGCTCTACAAGGAGCTGTAGTGCTCCAAATCACTTGATCTTAAATCCTACAGAAAGTAGACATCAAGAGCTACAAAAGTTGTCTCAGCCAACTGTTCATGATATGGCGTCTAAGGCCTTCAAAAATTGCATGCAAACTACTTAAAAAATCCTGGACAGAATTATTGTGGTTTGCTAATAGACATAAAGAGCAGTCCTAGAAAAATGGCTCTACAAGGAGCTGTAGTGCTCCAAATCACTTGATCTCAAATCCGACAGAAAGTATACATCAAGAGCTGCAAAAGTTGTCTCATCCAACTTTTCATGATATGGCCTCTAAGGCCTTCAAAAATTGCATGCAAACTACTTAAAAATCCTGGACAGAATTATTGTGGTTTGCTAATAGACATAAAGAACAGTCCTAGAAAAATGGCTCTACAAGGAGCTGTAGTGCTCCAAATCACTTGATCTCAAATCCTACAGAAAGTAGACATCAATAGCTACGAAAGTTATCTCAGCCAACTTTTCAAGATATGGCCTCTAAGGGCCTCAAAATAAGCTTATAAGCTTGATTAAAATGTGTGACAGTTTTGTATGTAACATTTAATGATTATATAAGTAGGTCTGCGATTATCATCTTGTCCAGATCGGACGGCCAGGAGGTTGTCTTCCTCCTTGAGCCTAAGGCCCGGATTTCACCGACCTGGAGGCTCTTTGGAGCTCATCTCCGGCCACCACAGGCCGTCTCCGGCCAATAGGCCGACACCACCAGCTCCGTCCAAGGTTTGTCCGTCGATTGCCGGAGGAATGGCGGCCGGAGGTGGCTGTTTCGCAAAATGGGAGGTGGAAATCATGAGCCAAGGAGCTCGAAATTAGAAATGGCCGATTCTCCATTTCTCAATGAAAATCAAAACGGAAGAGTGTGGGATCTAGCACAAGGGGAGGGGAGGAGGAAACTTGCCTTGATTTGGCTTGAGATTGAAGGAAGCTCGAGCTTGCCATGGCCGAAATTTTCTTGAGCTCCCATGGTGATCTCCCCTTCTAGTGCCAGTTTTCTGTAACTTCCATGGGGTTTCTACTCCTCTCTGCTCTCTGATGCTGATGGAGGTCTCAAATGGGGATGGGGAGGGCTTAAACCCGAAATGCCATTAAGGCCATTTTTTTGGCCAAGCTCCACCTCCCTCTACAGCCAATGGGTGGGCAGCAAGGCAGCTGGAATTCTGTTGGAATTAACTCCCTGAGCTCAGAGGAAGGGTTGGGAAGAGGAATTGAGTGCATTTGGCACTCATTCCTCAAATCCCTCTTTTGAACTTAAATTCTCCTTATTTCCACCCAAATTTCCACCCAATTTTAATTCTCTGAAATTATACCATGCATTGGGCCTATAATGTTCAGTGATGGGGCCCAAGCATTGGACTAAATCCAATGGACTTGAGGCTTGGGCTCACTTGACCTAAAGGGGCCAATTTGAGCTAAATGCACTTGGGTTGTCCCTAGGTCAAATTGACCAATATGGCCGACCCACATGGATGGGGATTTTGGGTCCACTAAGTTCCTCTTGATGTCATAGAGTTAAGGGTGAGGTTAATTTCTCATTTTGAGTGTCAATTGGTTAAAATTTTCCCTTTTAGGTCCAAAAGGGCATTTTGGGTCAATTTGGTCAAATTGACCAAAATTGGTGACCCTAAAATGGGGCTCTTGGGTCAACTGAGTCTCTCTTAGGGTTAGGAGTGTATTGGTAAGCTCAGTTTGAGTTGGTGAGGTCAGTTGGGTCCTTGTGAGGCTTAGACATCAAACCTTAAACCTTGAAGTCAAATTGTCTATTTGCACACCAAGGTGCTTCTCTCCCTTTCACCTTGGTTCTAGGGCAATTCTTGGTCTATTAGAGCAACGCCATGACCTTATCATGATAAAGTGCATCTTAGGTGTCTAGTTGTTTTGGGGATGTTACACAAGGTGCCCAGTCTCAGCTTTAGTTTGGGAGGGGAAGCGCTCAAAGATCTTCTGGGTGTGTGGCGGGACCTCCTCGCTGCGACCAAGGGTCTGTGTCTAGTTTCGAGTCTCCGATCCATTCCTTCCGGGGAGCCAGTAAGCGCTAGCTGACCCTCAACTCGTTGAGGGACCGAGCTCCACAAGAGACTGAGAAATCGATTTCAACATATATATAAATATTCTTTATATAATTCATAAATATAAATATAGTTTTTATATAAGTTATATATATATAGTTCTTTCTATAATTTAGATATATTTTATTTATTTATACGTAGTTCTTTATAATATATAGATATATAATTTATAAAAAAATAAAGAAATAAATATATTTCTAATTAATTATTTCGTTGAATATAAATAATTTATGCTAATTAATAAATATATATAAATAATAATTATGTATTATGATTTATGAGAGGGGATAAAGAAAGAAAAAAATTGTTTTTTTTAAGAAATAGAGATGAATTTTTTTTGGAAGTAAATAAAATTGTTCATTCATAAATATTTTGCAACAAAAAAATTTGTTGATACTTTGCAAAAAAAAATTCTTTACTATGACAGCAACAAAAAAAATTATTGATATTTTCGTAGGTAAAGTAAAAATTCATCTTTCTAGCTGAATTTGATGCAAATTAGTAAGGAATTATATAGTCATCCTAATTTTCCTTGCTAAATGGAGTGTTTCTTGTAGTATAGTTTTAATTATTTTATAACTCTATAATTTGAGTCATTAGATTATGGGTGCAAGTTGAGTGGAGCCGGCTCGTGAGCTCGATGAGCCGGCTCGAAAAAAGCTTGACTCTAGCTCGAGCCAGTGGAGCTCGAGCTCGATTGCTCTTGTTCATGAGCTCGCGAGCTTTTTTTGGGGTATTTTTTAATATATATATATACATAAATAAAAACATGCTCATGAGCAAAAAGCTCGCGAGCAGCTCTAGCTCGACTCATGCTCGCGAGCTCGAAAGCTCGAGCTCGAGCTCAATATACTGGTCTCGAACTCGAGCTCGACTCGTTTACACCCCTATATTAGATGCATTCACAAAGAATATTATCCATTTTAAAATGCATATTTGAAAAGGAAATTATAATTCAAATGGTTGGAACAATAATTTCATGGTTTCTTAAGTCAAAATGTTAAAAATGAACTAATACAGATATGCATGTAATAATATCTGATTTGATGCACTGAATAAAAAAATGAGTAATATTATATGATTCCAATAAATGTGATCCAAAATTTTAATTAACATAAATATAGTCATTGACATGATGGACAACAAGTAACAGTGTAATGTTAGTTTAAATTGACAGACTTAAGGAGTTATTTAGGAATTAAATATTAACTTAAGTTTAATTCGAATGTAATACTAACACAAAATTTAGGATAGTTAAGAACTAAATTAATTAACCTATAGTGAAGTATAATCGAAATTTTAGAAATAAAAAATCACTAATTAATTTTAAGAACACAAAATAAAATGACACGAATGATTGTACAATACAGACAGTTAAAATGAAGTGCGAAATATTTATTGCATACCATTCTTTGATTCATTCTCGTGTCGCATGATTAATGTCATTCCTAAATGCGATCCGGGGTTTTTTCAAATAAAGTTTGCGACAATGGATGAAACCGATAACATGCAACCAAGTCCCTACAAAGACTTCGATCTCTCTTTTATGTGATCTAGAGTAGTCGAATAATTCGCGAATCCGAGATCCTTGTGAATCCAATATATGAAAACTCAAAAGAAAATCAAATAAGTCCTCTTGTCATGACTTTTCCCAAAAGCCAATGACGAGAAAAGGGTCTCTTCCTTCTTTCACCAAAATGGAAAAGCAAAAGCAAAGTAAAGATCACTAGACTCTTCTTCTCTTATGATAGCCGACTATAAGGTTTCTCCTTCACCAATGGAGAAATCTCCTAATCCTTTTCTATCTGGTGGGTTCACAAAGTAGAGAGAGAAAAATTAATCAAACTCCTATATTAAAATAATTAATATATGAAGCCCATAAAAATTAATTGGATTTCATATCATTCCAAAAATGGTGCCAAGGCAAGACCAAGTTCGCGTCATTAAGGAGATGATCTAGCCCACCTATCACGAGTTTTGAACGTTCGCGCGACTAAACTAACTCACATTCGCGGGAGTCCGAACGGCCTTAAATATTTGCGTATGATATATTGGGATGTCTCGATATAAATAAGTTCACATTAATTATTAGAATATAAAATATTCTAACATTCTCTCACTTGAACTTATTTCTATCGTAACTAATATCACTTCTGAAAAATCTTCACTAGTCTTAAGGGTACCATTAGTGAACACAACATTAAGAGCACACTCCACACGTCAATACGGTCCAACAAACCCTTCACTCTGAATCATGGCGGCAACAACATCATTGAGCGACACGGGACCTTCTATGATCATAGTAGCTTAATTACAGACTTAGTCGACATTGACAATGTGGTTATTATGAGTTGGAACAACATACTTAAGTTGTGATCACATTGTTGTCCTACTTAGTGGTCAATGATTTCTCTAATGAATGCACTAAATAGTGCTAGCGAGAAACCCTTAAGGTGTTCAAAGAACACATATGTCTCAACCTTAATTATTATCACATGATACACTGAATGTGTTGTAGAGACATATAGATTGCAGGTTTTATTAATCAAATGAAATTGCCCTAAGCCTTATGCTTAAAACCAACACTAATTTCAAGTATATTAACTGGAGTATGACTAGTCATATGAACATGTATACATATCTAAACTTGATGATATTACACATGAAATTTAATTAATGTCTGTAAACAAACTTTATTCATCAAAAGATGAAAATTCAATTTAAAGTGCTTTTCTGAATTGCCAGGTGAATTAAATAAAGTGAAGCTCAATGACCTCCCACTAATCAATTATATCAAACGACTCTTTAAGCCCTATGTTGCAGGCATGCTTATTGAATACATTGGGGCGGAGTCCTATAGTAAGTGGATCGACTATCATTTCATTTGTCCCAATATGCTCCACTGTAACATCACTTTTCTTAATTAACTCTTTAACAATCAAGAATCATATTTCCATATGCTTAGACCATGTGATACTTTTATTATTCTTCGAGAACATTATTGCAGAAGTGTTATTATAATACATCTGAATGAGTGCGGCAATATAATTAACGACCTTTAATTCATTGATGAAGTTCTTTAGCCACACTACATGGGTCGAAGCTCCAAAAAGAGCTACAAATTCAGCATGCATAGTGGATGAAGTGATAAGTGTCTGTTTGACACTTTTTCAAGATATGCCGCCTTCAGCTAACTTAAAAAAATAACCAGATATAGACTTTCTATCATCCTCACACCCAGCCAAATCAGAGTCTGAATACCCTACCAACTCCAACGTTGGTTCTCTACTGTAGATCAACTTAAAATCTTTTGTTCTCTTAAGATACCTTAACACCTTCTTTGCATCCACCCAATGTTCAAGACCTGTGTTCGACTGATATCTTCCTAGAAGTCCTACTAAAATGCAATGTTCGGTCTGGTACAGACCGGGGCATACATCAAGCTGCCTACAACACTAGCATAAGGTATATCCTTCATAGACTATCTCTCAATATCATTTCTTGGGCATTGTGACTAGCTTAACTTATCACCCTTAAGCACAGTCACTTTACCAACTTTACATTCGAGCATGTTAAATCTCTCAAGCACACGCTCAATATAAGATCTTTGTGAGAGTCCTAATGAATGACGAGATCTATCCCTAATGATCTCGATGCCCAGAACAAAAGATGTTTCACCAAGATCTTTCATGTCAAAGAGTTTGGACAACAACTGAATAGATTCATGCATAAGTCATAAATCACTACTTGCAAGCAAAATATCACCAACATAAAAAATTAAGAAGATGAATTTGCTCTCATTGATCTAAAGATATATGCAACGGTCTACCTAAATTTCAACAAAACCGAATGAAGTGACGACCTCATCGAATTTCAGATACCATTGCCGAGAGGCTTGCTTTAAACCATATATGGATTTATTGAGCTTACATACAAGTTGATCAGAATGATCAAACTTGAATCCCTCTGGTTGTACCATATAGTCCTCTTCCTCAAGATCGTCATTCAGAAATGCGGTTTTAACATCCATCTGATGTAACTCAAAATCATAATGAGCTACAAGCGTCATTATTACTCGAAAAGAGTCTTTAGTGGAAACAGACGAAAAAGTTTCATTGTAATCGACCCATTCTCTCTGTGTAAATCTCTTGGCTACTAGCCTAGCTTTAAACCGCTCAACCTTTCCTTTAGAGTACTTTTGGTCTTAAATACCCATTTAGAACTTATGGATTTGCAACCTTTAGGTAACTAGACTAACTTCCCAACTTTATTCAGCCTCATAGACTCCATCTCATCTTTCATTGCATCCCACCATAAATCACTTTGAGGTCCAGAAACAGCTTCATTAAATGTCACTGGATCAACTACATGACTGATGTCATAATCACTCTCACCCAAGTAAACTTCATAGTCCAAGGAAATTGCAGGTCTTCGCTCCCTAGTAGATCTCCTAATAGGTGGATGAAACTCCTGAATCTGCGGAGGAATCTGAACTGGAATCGGTTGTAAGACCGGTTTCACTTCCACTACAGGCTCTATCATAGGTTCAGGCACCAATGTATTTTCTAACAAGGGTATGGAAGAACCAACATGCATTATTTCCTCGACTTCGTTAATTGTATGAGAACAACTCAGTCCTTCAGCGACATCTAATTTTAAAAACTTAATTGTTAGTGATTCTACAATTCTGGGTCCTCCTGAAGGGGAATAAAACCTAATGCCCTTGGAGTGATCTAGGTAGCCTATGAAATAACAACGACAAGATCTAGGGGAAATCTTACTCTCCGATGGATTATATAAGTGGACTTCCGCAGCACAACCCCAAACGTGTAAATGATTAAGGTTGGGTCACCTACCAAACCACAACTCAAAAGGATTTTTGGGCACAGATTTAGATGAAACTCTATTTAGGATGTATACTGCTGTCTCAAGAGCTTCTTCCCATAAAAATTCAGGAAGATCGGTCATACTCATCATACTCCTCATCATTTCCAAGAGTGCGATTACGCCTCTCGACCACACCATTTTGTTCAGGACTACCCGACATAGAGTATTTGACTACTATGCCACAACTCTCCAAGTATCTAGCAAATGGACCTTTATGTTGCCCAGAGGCATCGTGTCTGCCAAAATACTCACCTCCTCTATCAGACCTAACAACCGTAATGACTTTTCTTAATTGTTTCTCAGCTTCAGTTTTAAAAATCTTGTACTTTTCAATAGATTCAGATTTTTCCTTAATTAGAAACAAATATCCAAATCGTGAATAATCATCGATGAATGTAATGAAGAAAGTGTTTTTACAAAGTGTAGTAGAGTAAGGACTGTCAATGTTCGTATGAATGACCTCTAGTAAATCTAAACTACGAGTTGGGTCTTTCTTTTTAATTTTGGTCATTTTGTCCCTACAACAATCAATGCATGCCTCTAGGTCACTGAAGTCAATAGTAGGAAGAATATTTTCCTTAATTAGTCTCTCCACTCTTTCCCTAGAGATATGAACTAATGTTTTCTGTCATAACATGAATGGCTGTTCCTTAATAAGAGATCTTTTAGTAGCGCAATATTTTCTACATTATTTGAGGTAACATAACAATTAATAGGAGAAAGACATATTTTATATAAACATTAGATAGAGAGCATTGACCAATAATATGTGATTCATAAAATAACTTAATTAAACCACCAGAAATATTAAAGCCATAATTTAGTCTATCCAATGCAGAAACTGAAATCAAATTCCTTCTAAATGAAGGAATATAAAATACGTCTTTCAAAAGAAGTTCATAACTAGATTCAAGAACTAAACAAATGTCCCCGATGAGCTCCATCTCCTCCTCAACATTATTGCCCATTGTGAGTCTACACTCACCCTTTCTTGGCCTCCTCCTTTTGATGACCCCTTATAGAGTGTAAGCAAAATGATTATTTGCTCCACTATCAAGCCATCAAGAACTAGATAATGCACAATCAACTTGGATTCATAAAGGACAAGAGCTAAATGGTTACCTTTTTTGTGAAGACATATTTTTTCATCCAAGATTTAAACTTTAAGCACTCATTCTTCACACGCCCCTTCTTCTTGCAAAAGAAGCAACTAAAAGGTTTCTTCACATTTGGATCCTTGACTCCTGAGGACTGTCCATCCCGGACTTTGAAGGGAGTCTTGGACGTCTTCTTCTTCTTGAAGGAAGGCTTAGTCAACATCAGTGCATTGTGAGAATTTTCTTTCTTAAGCTTTTTCTCCTCAGCAACGCAGCGAGTAATCAGATCATTAATTTTCCAAGATTCATCCTAAGAATTGTATGTTGTCTTCAGAATGCTAAATTCAGTTGGTAGTGTATTGAGTGCCAGATGCACAATACACGCCTCAGGTGGAATCTATAGCTCCTGTAGTTTGGCCTGATAGTAGACCATCTTAAGAATGTGATCACGGATGCCGCCTCCTCCCGAATTCCTCATGGTGAAAAGGTCCTGAAACAACGTCTCGATCTCAGCATTTGAAGACACTTTATATCTCTGGCCGACAACAACCAAAAAATCTTTTAGCTATACCCATCTCAAGAAGACCACTTAAGATGTGTTCTGGTATAGATCTCTTCATAATCAATAAACATTTCTTATTAGACTTGTGTCAGGCAACATAATGGTCTTTCTCAGCTTGAGTGCTGGTCGCAGTGAGTTATGTAGGCTTATCAGAATTCATTGACATCTCAATGTCTGCCATCTGGTGAGCGAAAGTAATGGCAGACTTTCACTTTTTGAAGTTCGACCCAGTCAGCTTTTCTATGGTCTTCATAGTATTATGCATGATAAAGGTAACTGAAATTAGGCTTGCATATTTAGCCCGGGCTTGGGTCTGGCCGGGTCTGGGGCCAGTTAGGTCTGGGCCCGATTAGGCCCGGACAGGACCCAGGCCAGGCCTAGAGGGCCTTATAAGACCCCCATATTAGTCGCCAACCTGGCCTGCAGCACGACCTGCAGCCCGACCCATGCATAGAGCCAGGTACCGGGCGGCCTGGCCTGGGCAAGGCCCGTCCTTAGGCCCACATTAGGCCTGACCCAATAGAAATGGCCAGGCAGCAGCACATATGCGAGCAACACATGTGCTGCATTTATTAGTCGCCTAGCACCATGCCAGACGACTAATAAATTGATTCCCGCCTAGCTAGGCAGGCTAGCCCTAGCCTAGGCGGGAATCTATCAGGTTAAGTACAGAAGTACTTAACATATAATATATTATATAAATATATTAATATAAATATTATAAATATATAACAATTATATATCTTTAATAAATATATATATATAACTTTTATAAAGTTAAGGCCAAACAGTCATAACGCGCCGTTTGGCTTTAATTTTAATAAAAATAATTTATAAAAAATTCAATTGGTCATAAGACCGTTTGGTATTTTTTTTATTTCTCTCCTCTCTCTATATAAGAGTGAGGAGATTGAAATCAATTTTTGTAAGTTTTAGTTTTTTCTTTCTCTCACTATACTCTCTCTCTTCTCTCTCCTCATAATGTTGTTTGCCCGCATCGATGACCTCTCACAATGAGTCTACCGCTTCTCAAGGCACAAATCCAGAGATCGAAATCGTGGATCACAAACATCGTGCGCAAGTATGGGAGCACTTCGACAAAGTTCGCGTCAATGATGAGTTGGAATCTAAATGTCGGCATTGTGCGAAATTACTCACAATAAAAGGCAACAAAACACTGATGCGTCATTTGAAAGCTTGTTTAGACCAAAAAATGTCAGAATCGAGTTAGGCACAATTATCTTCGGCTGGGCAAATTTGGACCTACGATCAAGCTAGACAACGAGAGTCGCAAATGAAGAATGTAATCATACATGGATTACCCTTCAACCATTACGGCAACGATGACGAAATATCATACATACGCAGCGAGCTTCAACCAAATTATCATCAAGTAGAACGACTCTTAGAGTTTATGCATACATGACTTATATTAAAATGAAAAAAGATTTAATAAAATATTTTAATAGTTTCGAAGGAAAAGTTAGCTTAACGAGCGATATTTGGTCGTCCGGCCAACATGTACGACTATCTTGCATTTGCATAACTTGTCATTGGATTGATCCTACTTCATGAGAATTATCAAAACGTATAATTTTTTTTGAAAGCATTGAATCACCACATACTTGAAATGCAATTTATCAAATTATAAAGAAATGTGTTTGAGAATTTAGAATAAGAGATAAAACAATTAGTATTTCTTTTGATAATGCGTCAAATAATATTGCGGCGGTCGAATTATTAAAACGAGATTTACAACCATTTCTAAATGACATTTCTTTTCATACCCGCGGGTGTGTTTGTCAAGTATTTAATTTAGTCTTGCAAGATAGTTTAACTTTTATGAAAGAATATGTTAATAAAATTAGAGTGATGAATAGATTTATTTATGATTCTAATAAGATAAAACAAGATTTGAAAAAATTTATTCATTCGCAAGGTCAAAAATATTTAAAACCCGAATTTGATATGCACGTCCGTTGGAACTCAACGTATAAAATGTTAAAAAGAGTCAGTGCCATAAAAAATATTGCTTATGGAATTTTATTCGAGTATTATAATACACGACTTAAGTGACAAAGATTGAGAAATTATTGAATCGTATTTGATGTGCACCCGTAAAAATAATACGTGATGCGGTCTCGCGAAACGTATCCGATTGGGTACCGCCGAGCGCGCAAGCGCCACGCGTGGCGTGAAAATTAAAAGGTGTTGCACGGCAAGCAACACATATCAATCGTCGCGCCAATAGGCGCGCCAATTACGGCGCCAAGAGGGCGCGGCACTCGCCGCGCCGGAATGGCGCGGCACTCGCCTCGCCGGAATGGCGCGGCACTCGCCGCGCCAAAATGGCGCGGCACTCGCCGCGCCAAAATGGCGCGGCACTCGCCGCACCGAAATGGGGGTGCGGCACTGCCGCACCCCCAATTAAAGGGGGTGCGGCATTACCGCACCCCCATTTGTTTTGGGGAGTGCGCTACATTGGGGGGTGCGGCATTACCGCACCCCCAATTGCCACAAATGGGCGTTGACCACTTGGTCAACGCCCATGTGCCATTCCCCATTTGGGGAGTGCATAACTCCCTAATTGGGGATTCACGTAACTCCCCTTGGGGAGTTACGTGAATAGTAACTCCCCTTGGGGAGTTACGTGAATAGTAACTCCCCAAAGGGGAGTTACATGAATATGAGTAACTCCCCAATTGGGGAGTGCTCCCGGCCGCCTCGGCCTCACGGTCTTCTCACAGCCGCACGCTAAACGCCTCCACATTCACCGTTCGCTCAGAACGCCTCTAAGCGCGTCCGGAACGCTTTCATGCTCGTTGCGCGCTCATAACGCTTTTGAGCGCGCTTGCGCGCCCAGAACACTTCCATGATCGTTACACGCTCAGAACGCTTCTAAGCGCGCTTAGCTCACTTTTTGTCTTTTCTGACTTCTCACATTTTGTCTTTCCGACTCGCTCACATTTCCGACTCGCTCACTTTTCCGACTCGGCTCGCTCACTTTTTGTCTTTTCAGTTTCTCACTTTTCAGGAACAGCTTGTCGCCTTTCCTCGAAGGGCAGGATGGTCATTTACAAAAAAATGGTGATCCGTGGGCTCTGAACCGGGAAACGTGATTCGTCCTCCCAGGTGGTTATGGTGGTTACAATGGCAAAATTACCGGGCTACCCCCGACCAAAACTATAAAAGGACCCCATAGGCTTCATTTGAGAGGACCTTGCCTTCTGGACCCGGGAGAGCTCCTTGAAGATTTCCACGGATTTCTCCTTCGGCGCTTGAAGATCTCCTTCGTGGACTTGAAGTCGCCCTTCATCCCGAAAGGCGACTCGGCAGTCTCACTTTCGTTCTCACGAAAGCGGACACAACATTCTCACTTTCGTCTTCACGAAAGCGGACAAGGCATTCTCACTTTCGTTCTCTATCGTTCTCAAAAGGAAAAGACTTAGTTTTTTCCGAGAGGTGACCTGTCACCCTCGGAACGTTCTCTCTCTCTCTCATATTGTAACGAGCGGCGGCCTGTCGTGCTCGAATTCTAAACATCGGATTGTAACCTCTCAGAAGATAGTGAAGTTTGGTCGGCACAGCCCCAGCCGCGTGGTTTTTTCACCCTTTCCGGGTTTTTCCACGTTAAAACATCTCAGTGTATTCAACGAATTTCTCTGTGACTGTTTGCGCTCTTGGTTCTCTCCCGAGCTAAGGTGGTTCAATTCGACCGGTCTACCAAGAGCCCTAAGCGACCCGCAACTGTTTGGCGCCGTCTGTGGGAACAATTCCCAAAACTCTGCAAAGACTCACTGAAGGAAGCGCTTCGCCACCAATTGCAATGGCAAGAAAAACTGCTCGCACAACTGAAGGATCAATCCCGAAGGGATGCATCGACCCGGCTCCCGTATGCGGCAGATGGAAGAAAAACAAGCCGAGATGCTGGCTCTCATAAGAAATCTTGGCAACCTCGAGCTCCCGTTCAACCCCCAGCGTTGAACGTTCCGCCGCCCCCAACTCCAAATCATGCTCTGAATGAGGAGGTCGTTCGAGAAGAAGAAGCCTCGGAAGAATTCTCCGACGCAGAAAACTCCGCCCATCCCGCTCCGCCAACCAGAGGACCAGAAGCTGACCACCATCACCATCGCCAAGGAAGAGTTGTTCCTGGTCGAGCATTAGAAAGAACCACACGAGAAGAAATACGTGATATGATAGAGGAAGAATACATCCAGGCAGGGCGACGCGCAGCTCTCGCCCTCCGTCCCGCACACCACGGCTCCCCACTATCGCCTCAAGTCCTAGCTCATCCAGTTCCAAACGGTTTCAAGCTTCCCAACATTGAAACGTTCAATGGGATGGATGACCCAGTGGAACATGTTAATCACTTCACCACCATTATGAGGATCTACAGCGCCCCCGACCAGCTCCTCTGTCATGTGTTCCCAGCAACTTTGAAAGGACAAGCGCGCACTTGGTTCCACTCCCTGCGAGATGGGGCCATCAACAACTTCGCAGAAATGGAGCAGCAGTTCGTGGACCAGTTCATCGCCAATCGTAGGATTGCCTGAGATCCCTCCCATCTCTCAGGAATCCGCCAAAATGACGGAGAGACTCTCAAGGATTTTTTTCGACGCTTCACCTCGGAGGCTCGGCAGATCCCGGGGGTCGACCCCGAGCTCTTGCGAGGAGTCTTCCTTGGAGGTCTCCGCCCAAGTGGCTTTTACTCAGCTCTAATGAGAGAAATCGTACCAAGCTATCCTGACCTCATTCAGCGAGTCGAGGCTCAGATGGCAGCAGACGAGCCAATTGAAGCGCACCGCCGACAGCTCGAGGGGAGCTCGAAGAGGAAGAAAGAGGAGCCACTGTCGCAGATCGGTCCCAATAAGAAAAACAAGCATTACGACAACACCAGCCGAGACCGAGGATCTCGTCAACATCAGAACTACACTCCCCTGAACACTACCAGGACTAACGTACTGTACGCAATCAAAGACGATCAGACGCTCTGCAAGCCCAGACCCCTCGCTAAAAATGCGGGGGACCAGACAAAATATTGTGAGTTCCATCGTGGACGAGGACATGACACGGAAAATTGCTCCAAGCTCAAGGATGAAATCGAGTGTCTCGTCAAACAAGGCCTACTGGGGAAATTCCTACGAGACTAAGCGATGATTCAGCCAGTAGGGAATCAGCTAGCGGCCTACCAGGAAGGACCGGGAGCAACCATTAAGGCAGTCATCCTGGGAGAAAGCTTCATACCCATCAGGGGGGACTCTACCAGCGCCACTGAAATATTCTGTCAACTTTGTTTCTGTAAAAACTCGGTGTAAATTGTCACTACTAATTGTTTTTAAAGTTAATCATTCCAGACATGTCATATCTTGCGCTATCGAAACTACGTAAAGACGTCCACTTGCATTAATGAACAACACCTGCCTCCAGGCAGTGCGCTAACGAACAGCACCTGCCTCCAGGCAGTGCGCTAATGAACAGCACCTGCCTCCAGGCAGTGCGCTAATGAACAACACCTGACTCCAGGCAGTGCGCTAATGAACAGCACCTGCCTCCAGGCAGTGCGCTAATGAACAACACCTGCCTCCAGGCAGTGCGCTAATGAACAGCACCTGCCTCCAGGCAGTGCGCTAATGAACAGCACCTGCCTCCAGGCAGTGCACTAATGAACAGCACCAGCCTCCAGGCAGTGCGCTAATGAACAACATCTGCCTCCACGCAGTGCGCTAATGAACAGCACCTGCCTCCAGGCAGTGCGCTAATGAACAACACCTACCTCGAGGCAGTGCGCTAATAAACAGCACCTGCCTCCAGGCAGTGCGCTAATAAACAGCACCTGCCTCCAGGCAGTGCGCTAATGAACAGCACCTGCCTTCAGGCAGGGCGCTAATGAGCGGCATGCAACTGCCTCTGAGCGGCGTGCTCACAACAATCTCTCACTATCGTCAATTGAAGGCTCGCCCTTCTCCACCGCGGTAAGGTCCCGACGTCATAAGTGTCTGCCCCTTATGTTCGTCCACGGTTCGAATACGCCCGCTGTTCATAGGCCAAATTTATTATGTAAAAGCCGCGAGCCCAGACTCGCGCAAATTTATAAAAAACCGTGAGCTCAGACTCACGCCATCTAATCTAACATTTTGTGGACAAACCACCAAGCTGCTCAGGTACCGACGCTAAACGACGGGATCGCCGCAATCTCCAACACAACCGCTAGACAGCACTCCCACAACATATCAAGACGAGATAGAAGATTCTCCCACAACTAGAGCCGAGCGACGACTTCCGACACATCACACGAAGATGACAGTGACTCAAATTGCCGCGAAGGAAAATTAAAACCTCCGAACTCCTCCGCGCAGTAATTCGGACTCTGAAGGTTTGGGTGGATTATGATGTGCACCCGTAAAAATAATACGTGATGCGGTCTCGCGAAACGTATCTGGATGGGTACCGCCGAGCGCGCAAGCGCCATGCGTGGCGTGAAAATTAAAAGGTGTTGTGCGACAAGCAACACATATCAATCGTCGCGCCAATAGGCGCACCAATTACGGCGCCAAGAGGGCGCGACACTCGCCGCGCCGGAATGGCGCGACACTCTCCGCGCCGGAACGGCGCGACACTCGCCGCGCCAAAATGGCGCAGCACTCGCCGCGCCGAAAAGGGAGTGCGGCATTGTCGCACCCCCAATTAAAGGGGGTGCGGCATTACCGCACCCCCATTTGATTTGGGGGGTGCGGCATTGCCGCACCCCCAGCTACATTGGGGGGTGCGACATTACCGCAACCCCAGCTACATTGGCGGGTGCGGCATTACCGCACCCCAATTGCCACAAATGGGCGTTGACCACTTGGTCAACGCCCATGTGGCATTCCCTAGTTGGGGAGTGCATAACTCCCCAATTGGGGATTCACGTAACTCCCCTTGGGGAGTTACGTGAACAGTAACTCCCCTTGGGGAGTTGCGTGAATAGTAACTCCTCAAAGGGGAGTTACATGAATATGAGTAACTCCCCAATTAGGGAGTGCTCCCGGCCGCCTCGGCCTCACGGTCTTCTTACAGCCGTACGCTAAACGCCTCCACATTCACCGTTCGCTCAGAACGCCTCTAAGCGCGTCCGGAACGCTTTCGTGCTCGTTGCGCGCTCAGAACGCTTTTGAGCGCGCTTGCGCGCCCGGAACACTTCCATGATCGTTACGCGCTCAGAACGCTTATAAGCGCGCTTAGCTCACTTTTTGTCTTTTCTGATTTCTCACATTTTGTCTTTCCGAATCGCTCACATTTCCGACTCGCTCACTTTTCCGACTCGGCTCGCTCACTTTTTGTCTTTTTAGTTTCTCACTTTTCAGGAACAACTTGTCGCCTTTCCTCGAAGGGCAGGATGGTCATTTACGAAAAATGGTGATCTGTGGGCTCTGAACCGGGAAACGTGATTCGTCCTCCCAGGTGGTTATGGTGGTTACATTGGCAAAATTACCGGGCTACCCCCGGCCAAAACTATAAAAGGACCCCCTAGGCTTCATTTGAGAGGACCTTGCCTTCTGGACCCGGGAGAGCTCCTTGAAGATTTCCATGGATTTCTCCTTCGGCGCTTGAAGATCTCCTTCGTGGACTTGAAGTCGCCCTTCGTCCCGAAAGGCGACTCGGCAGTCTCACTTTTGTTCTCACGAAAGCGGACACAGCATTCTCACTTTCGTCATCATGAAAGCGGACAAAGCATTCTCACTTTCGTTCTCTACTATTCTCAGAAGGAAAAGACTTAGTTTTTTCCGAGAGGTGGTCTGTCACCCTCAGAATGTTCTCTCTCTCTCTCTCTCTCTCTCTCTAATATTGTAACGAGCGGCGGCCTGTCGCGCTCGAATTCTAAACATCGGATTGTAACCTCTCAGAAGATTGTGAAGTTTGGTCGGCACAGCCCCGGCCGCGTGGTTTTTTCACCATTTCTGGGTTTTTGCACGTTAAAACGTCTCAGTGTATTCAACGAATTTCTCTGTGACTGTTTGCGCGCTTGGTTCGCTCCCGAGCTAAGGTGGTTCAATTCGACCGGTCTACCAAGAGCCCTAAGCGACCCGCAACATTATTTAAATTTACTGGAATGTTTTTATAGAGTAACGATAGCTTTATCTTGTGTTTATTACCCTACTAGTTGTGTTGTTATTGAACAATTTGTAATTATTACACAAAATTTTCATATGTACAAATAAAATTCTGTTTAGCGTCCTGTAATTGAAGCAATGGAAAGAAAAATGTTAAAATATTATCGTGAAATGTATTCAATGTTTACAGTTGCAGCTGCTTTAAATCCAACAATTAATGTTGGAGGAGTTGATAATTTAATTGAATGTATTAACGGATGTTTATACGTAGATTCAATTGACAATACAAATACACATTTATCTCTAACACATTTTAATAATAATTTTACGCAATGTTATAATTATTACGATGAATTATATGGCTCAAGACCTCGCCAAGAAGTTACTCCAGCTCCATCATCCGATAATTATAAAAATATGCTTAATAATATTATATCACGAAAAAAAGCTCGAGCGACAAGTTCTTTAAATGAATTAAGATTATATATATCAACAACATTTCATGATTTTATTAGCACAATTGAAATTGATAATTTTAATATTTTAGAATGATGGAAATCTAAAACTCAAAGTTATCATATTATGTCGATTATGGCTCGTGATATACTAGCAATCCAAGCAAGCACCGTAGCTTCGGAATCTGCTTTTTCTTTGAGTGACAGGATATTGAACGAGCAAAGATCCCGTTTAACCGACGAATCACTGCAAATTTGCATTTGCTACAAGGACTGTCTCAATGCCATGAAATGAACATAACATATTTCACAAGTTGAGACGAGCGCCTCAGAGTTTAAAGAAGACATGAGTGCGTTGAATATAGCCGACAAACAGTAAATTTCATTTGGATACATTTCAATTTGTAATTTTTTGAATTTCATGTAATATTTTGTAATTTTATTATTCTTTATCATATAATAAGTATTAAGTAATAATATTATCATATATAATATACTTATGTACTTATATAATATCTTATATATTATTATATAAATAATTAAATAAATTAAAACATAAAGTTAAGGTCAAACGACCATAATTAACTTTATATTAAAAAATTAAATTTACTTATTTAATTATATAAGGCCAAACGGTCATAATTTTATATTTTAATAATTTATTTAATTTAAAATGTTATTTTTTATAAATATATTTATAAATTTTAAAAAAATCTGGCCTAAACCCGGCCCGAGCCCGGTCAAGGCCCGGTTTTCAGGCCTTGGAAGGTCTCCATTTCTAGTGGAGGCCCGGGCCCGACCCAGACCCGATTAGCTCAGGTCCCGACCTGGGCCCGACAGCAAGGAAGCCCAAGCCTAGGGGGTCTGGGCTCGACCTGGGCCATACATGCCTAATTTGCACGTCTAACTGAAATAGAGTAAACAAAATTTTGATTCGGACTATATGACAATAGTGGTTATAAAACCATAAATAACACACCTAGCAGAGAATCCAAACATGTCAGGTGGAAACACCTTTGGGCAGACTACGCTCCATGCAATTAGTAATCCTCAACACAAGAACGAGCAACAGTTTTGCTTGAGCCATTCATAGATCTACCAACTTTGGGCGAATAAATTACTAGAGCCCTGCACTATCGTCCTAAAGCCCATGTGTATCCCTCTGAACCTATTGCGCAAGCACCACCTTTGGGTTAATGATTGTGCACAGTCTCAGAGAAATCGATCCCTAAAATATGTGAAACTGTAATCCCACAAGTTGACTCGAAACGACCACTTTGGATGCTACAGATCTTATCAACTTACGAGACTCTCTCACATCGGGATATCTGAATATTGTCCTAATGAAGTATTATGTTTCTTTATGAACTTGACGACACTGAAGTTTTCAAGGAATCACAATCGCCCATGGATGTTCTCTTGACGCACTTATGAACAAAACCCTTGAATTATTGTTCTTCTCAAAATTATGAATGAGTTTTAATTATAGTGTTCTTTAGTGATTAATTGAAATTTAATTATACTCCGATTAATATGAATGAGATTAAATTAAATTGTTCAAGTTCCCTCTGATACCAACTGTTAGTTTAAATTGATGGACTTAATGCGTTATTTAGGAATTAAATATTAACTTAAGTTTAATTTCAATGAAATAGTAACACAAAATTTAGGATCATCAAGAACAAAATTAATTAACCTCTAGTACTGGAGTATAGTCAAAATTTTAGAAATTAATAATCATGACTACAACAAAATTGTTAATTAACAAGAAAAATTAGAAAGAGAAAAATATCTTTCTAATTAATAACAAATTTTGCAAGGAATAAACTTTTCTTGTTCACATACAAATTTTGAAACAAAAGTTTTTGTTGCTATATTACAAACAAATGTTTTGTGGCAAAAATTTGTCGCTAATTCAGCAACAAAAAATTAGTTTCAAATTTTATTGGAGATCAAAAGAATTGTATTCCTTGCTAAATTCATTGTTAATTGTCACGGAATTATTTGTCTTTCTACTTTTAAGAATTGTATTTTCGTTCTTAAAATTTATAGCACAATATTATTCAAAAATAATAATTTAAATATTAACAAAAATAATTTTTATAAAAATATGTGAACAAGACATAATTTTAAGAATACAATAATATATTGTAAGAGAGACCCAAGTTTGACAATCTAACAATAAGTTGAGACGTGATAATATAATAAACATGATCACTAATTGAGTGCAAGTAAATTTAAATTTAATTTCAAAGTTATAAGATTGTGAATGATACTAAATGATCTAATCTCTTAGTAAAAAAAAATTAAGTTTAATTTTAATACCATTATTGAACCTGAAAACCACGGTTGAACGAGGAGTTCGGACCAAGGGTGTAGCTTGCCCATAATTCTTCTGAGTTGAGTCGCTAAGCCGGACTCTTGGGACAAGGAACTGTTATGCTGCTCGAAGCATTCGGGTGTGGATCAAAGTGGAATACACTACTCGTTGCCCCCAGCTCGGTATATATATAGAACCAATACGGGTATCAAATGTCTCAGTATCTGAACTGACCCGTTAAGCCTCTGAGCCTGTTATATATCCAAATATACACTTACAATCTCCTCTTATATTTGTGACATATAATGCTTACATTTCAGAGTGCAGAAAGTAGAAAGAAACAAAAGTTTCCGACTTCACACATTTTTCAGAAGAGTTAGCACAGTTAAAAATAATATAAATTTTTCAAGAAGGTAAACATCCAAAAAAACAAAAGTGCTACTCAGGAAATATAAGTCTGAACACATATGAGCAAATGAGCAAAAATATAAGACAATTCTACTCAGAGAGTAGATCATCCTCATCCATATCAAAACTTACTTTCTCTCATCCATCTCCACCAGTGTCTGCAAAAAATTTCATGAGTTTAGATTTCATGAATTCATAAAACATATGCAATAACATTTGAAGTAAGCTAACTCTACCTAAATGAGCTTAGTACTTATAATAGTAGTGAAGTAAAAATGTCAGCATTTCTATTCAGTCTAACTAGGATCGGTCAAGTTATGATTTTTAACAAATCACGCGTTGTTATCTTGCTCCTTAAAGATCACTATGTACCTTATCATATGACTTGGCACAATGATATTTGCAACATTATCAAATGTTGAATAATGTGTTATGATCATTAATGTTATATTAATCTTTTACAACGACTTTCTATTCCAAGTTGAATAATTCTCGAATTAACTTACAATGAGAAAGATGTTTAGTTATCAAATGTGGAATAACTGACATCTAACTATCTTGAGTTTTCATCAAGAGATTATTTGGGGTTTTCAGTCTGTTATTAGATGCTTGAATATTGCGAATATAGGTTCTTACTATTAAAACATAAACATAGGAGGAAAGTTTCATATTTCTATGAACTTTAATCTCATCTCTCCCGATGTTTTTATTATGAGAACTCTATTGAGGTCATTTGTCAAAGCGTCTGCAACATTATCTTTTGATCTCACATCAATCAGAGTCATAATCCATTGACTTGTGAGTGAGTTCAACCAGGCTTGTTTCATCTTTAGTTGTCTTCCTTTGCCATTGAATAGAGTGTTCGTAGCAATCATTTTAGTAGCCTGATTATCAAAGTAAACTACAATAAAACCCTATTTCAAGCTCGTCAGTGGAATGTCCATCACTAAATTTCTTATCCACTATGCTTCTTCTCCTACAGAAGCTAGAGAGTAGAGTTCGTATTCTATAGAAGAGAGAGCAATGTAGGATTACCTCTTGGACTTCCAGGCTACAGCTGCTCCTCCTAGCGTGAAAATGAAACCACTAGTGGACTTGCTTTTGTTTATTTCTGAGCACCATGATGCATCAGAATATCCTTCAAGGACTGAAGGATGACCAGAGTAACATAATGCATACTTTTGCGTGTGCTTTAAGTATCTCATCAGCCTATTGAGAGCATTCCAATGGCCTTGGCCAGGATTGCTAGTGAATCTGCATAACATGCCTACCATAAAGGCTATGTCAGGTCTAGTGCAGACCATATCATACATGAGACTACCAATTAGTTTAGAATAATCTAACTGTCTAACCGTAGCTCCTTCATTGGGCTTTAATCGGTTGTTGTAGTCGTATGGTGTCTGAAATGCTATACTTTCTCTATATCCCCATATATCCAACAAAGATTTTATGTAGTGGTTTTGACTTAGGGAGATGTCATTTCTCCCAAAGCTCACATGCATGCCTAGTATAGTTTCAGCTACACCAAGGTATTTTATGCTAAATTCTTTTATTAGGCCTGACTTGACGTCATCCACTTCAGATTGATCAGTCCCTAGAATGAGCATATCATCAACATACAAGCAAATTATAGCTACTTTATTTGATCTATGACGTATGTAAAGAAATTTATCTGAGAGAATCAACATGAATCTCATGCTCTTTACACTATAGTCAGATTTCTCATGACATAGTTTAGGTGCTTGATTTAGTCCGTATAGAGATTTAAGTAACTTACAGACCTTGGCTTCGTGACCTTCTACAATGAAATCTTCAGGTTGATTCATGTATATCTCTTCGATCAGATCTCCGTTCAAGAACACGGTCTTAACATCCATTTGATGTACAACAAAGTGCTCTATAGACGCAATAGCAAGGAGGATCTTAATGGTTGCTAGGTGATATACGGGTGAGTAGACATCAAAATAATCCACGCTGCTTACTTATGTGAAACCTTTAGCCACCAGACGTGCTTTATACTTAGCGATGCTACCATCATGATTCAATTTTCTTTTCAGAACCTACTTACACCCTACAATTTTAGCCCTTTTGGCTTATCAACTAACATCCAGGTGTTATTCTGAAGTAGAGAGTGTAAGACCTCATTTTTTCGCTACAAAACCGGGTCTTATGCCCAGAACCGCCGCTTTGCGGTGGCACCATCACTCGGGAAGGTCGCCACTACAAAACGTCGATTCTGCCGGCCATATCGTTCACGACAGAAGAAAAGTACACATTTGATTAACTATAAATCAAGTCCACATCACGTGAATATAATATCTCAAAATAAAAGGTGTCCACATGAAATAACTGAATAGAAGATAGTAATAAAAGGGCTCATGCCCTATACATTAATTCCTCACTATAATTTCATAATATACTAAAGCTAAAAGCCACTAACGGATCCTGTCATCGGTGCTCCCGTGCTAGACTGCCCCGCCTTCATCTGCACCGGCCTCTGGTGCTGTAGCGTCTCCTCAGTCCCCTAAAATGATAAGGTCCACCGACCGTCAGTCAAAGTTGACTCAGCCAATCCCCCACCCCTCCCCCAGTGACTCCTAGGCACCGTGCAGGAAGGATGAAGCGAAGGACATCAAGAGGTAAAATCAAAAGCAAGTGACAATGAGTCTAACTACGGAAGGGTCTATTGGTAAGCACTATATAGTACAATGAGTAAAGCAGCAGGAAGTAAAACAGTAGCAAGTAAGCAGTAGTAATAAGTAAAGCAATAGTAAAGAAGAGTACTAAGGAAAACAGTAATAAGAATAAGTAACCTTAATTTATAGGAATGCCCACACAAACCTATAGACCAAGGGGTCATTTAGCAGGGTTTATCGTATAGTCCCATAACAAATTTATACGATAGGGGTAAGGGTTGAAATGCAATGTTTATGCTATGTGATGCAAAGTATGAAGTTTAATGTTATGTTCATACAAGTGTAACTCACCCACTACGACTCTATGCGCACAGACCTTTAGTTTCCTCTTTTTGGAGCTAGCAAAACTCCCAAGATACTTCCGTAGTGGCAAACAGAAGCGGTGGGTTGGGCCTCCCCCACCTCTAGGTTGGTATCTACACTACCTAACCTAGACCTATTGTACGCCTCAATGCTAAGAACACAACAACGGAGCTCCTACATACTCTTACTGGCTAGTCCACTAGACTTTTCTTTGGTAAAGTGTTGACCACACTTACCGAGCCAAAGTATCGACGTCGGTGCGACGGCCGTCGACACTAACCCACCACCTTATGCACATACAATATGCTTTATTATATCCCGAGCCATCAGCTCCCCGGGCTAACCTGCCCGTCATCATAACCTTCCGAGCCAACAGCTCGCCGGACCAACCCGTCTGTACCCACAAGTATTACTGAGTCACAAGCTCACCGGACTAGCTAGTCCACTGATACAACCATCGAGCCTACCATTCATAAGTCCAAACCAAACTAACCTCTCGTAACCATGGAGTGTGGGTGTGTGCATTATTAAGTTAATCTTACACCGTCATTTATTCCTGCACTTTAGGGTTAACCATGGACTTCCCGAGGACTATCCTGTGAGGGACTCGCTACAGTACTAGGAACTATAATGGGATGACACCTCAAAGCTCCATTTCCAAGACACTTAATATTATTAGTGACTACCCATAAGTATACCCTTCTTATCATTACACTTGGATTACCCTAAGTATTTTATGACCCTCTAAGGGGAAAGACGATCTTCTGTCGGTCTTGAACACGACCTTACCCCTTAGCTTATCCGGTACACTCAACATATAGACCCCTAATAGTGACCTCACATCTTCTTTACCAGACTAGGCACAACATCTACCTTCCATTCCCACCTAATGATCCACAAATTACTCAAGTTTTAAAGTTTTATTATGCGCAGACCAAATGAGCCATATGAGTTGCATAAGGGGAGGTACCCCAATTATTTATCCAACTGACTCAAGATTATTACTGGGAGTCTATCATGATATTCTAAACTAAATCCATAGGATCATATTTTTTCTTATTTATTTGGCATTTATTATAATTTCTCCAGCATTGGCCAAGTATAAAATTGAATTTGAAGTGTAAGGTCTTCTTATGATATGGCCAGCATAAAATTATGGAAAATCTATGTAGTCAAAATAATAGTAAATACAAAATTTCACATTTTTGCAGTAAGGGGTTGGCCTCTAAATATAATATTGAATAATTACCCCAATTTAGAAATTAAAGAAGGAACCACCAAAAATACTTGTCCTAAAATTATGGGAAAATTACCAGTCCATTATATTAATCAGAAAAGTCTGCTGACTAAATATCAGAATTTATCAGAACAAATTAGTCACATAAATAAATACTCCACGTAAACTCATACTAGGGAAAATTGTGAAGTAACCTTCTGTAAATAATTCCAAAAATTATACGAAAATTCACAGAGCTCTCTAATGCCATAAAATATTCTACCACAAAGTTTCATAATTTTCCAAAGGATATTTGGCCCTCATTTATTTAACATATTCCTAAGTCAAAATAGATGACTTGTGAATGAAGTGCTAATTAAATTAATCAATAATTACCAAAGGTCTATATCATGATTTTATGTAATCTACCAAACTTTCATCAACATTCAAGATGATTTGAGCATGCAAATTTCTCTTATTAGACAGTTCCCTAAAAAGGTTATAACCTAATTAAGAGGGAACAAGTGATCCTAAAATCCTCATAAATTTACCTAGGGCATATTTATACCCCATGAACTTATTTACAAAGTTCCATGATCATTCAAGGACATATGCCCCTATGTCCTTCACAAGGCTCAAAGTTCAACCCTAGGGTTAGAAATAGGCTCCTAGTGCATATCCACACCACATCACCCCAAATTACTCACGGGGGTGTCTTATGTGATCCTAAACCAATGGCCAAAGTTTCACATCATCTTGATGAGATTTGACCACGCAATTCCATCATGTGCACTTTTGACCTAGTTTGACCTAGTTTGACCAAACTTGGGTTAACTAATTACCCAACCAAATCAGCCCCAATTGGGATAAAATGTTTACCAGGGTCATATAATAACCCTAAGAAGCACCCACCAAAATTTGGAGGGGATTGGCGGTCATTAGACCCTATAATTATTTAATATATGGATTATTAAATTTTTACAAAAACCTTAGAAAAATGTTCTAAAAAAATTCCCAGCTTTGGATATGTTAAGGGTGTAGGTACAAATAGCCTATGGTTTAATTTTAAAGTCAATATCATTTCCCAATCAAAAGTTATTCAAGAAATAGTGGTTGTCCTACCCTAGGGACCAGTCCCACCAAAATGGCCCTACAGGGAGCTACAATTTTCCTTTTGGGCTGAAACAAATGTTAAATTAAAGTAGACTCCAAGGGCTAACTTTTTCATATTGGACACTTTCTCAGATTATGAGTGCAAGATATTTTAAAAAATACAAGAAGGCACAATAGTTTATTTGATGCATAAATAATAACCTAGAATATATATCATACCAATTCCTGTTAACCAAATCAGACGGCTGAGGTGTTTCGTCCATATCACGCACGTGGATAGAAAAAACCCGTCTTGGGCACACTTCCAGCCCATTTCCCAGCCACCAAGCCCCCTTCCCGGCCGGCCAATGCAACCACCACCTTCGCCGAGATGGTGGCCAGCGATTGGGGTGGTTGGCCGGCCCGGGGGTGACCGAAATGAGCTTTTTAGGGAGGGAATAAATGGCTTGAAACTAGCCATTCATGGAGCTTGATCCGAGTCTGATTTGGCTCGGATCAAAGCCCATTTTGATGTGGATCTATGCACTAGGGGAGGAGAAGGGGATCATACCTGAATTGGGGCTGAAATCCTTGTGGATCTTGGGTTCACCATGGGAGCTCGGGAAGCTTTTGGAGCCATTCCAATCCGAGCCTAGAGTGCACAATCCTTTCGGGAAAGTTGGGGGTTTCACTCCTCTCACTCTTTTGAAGATGTTAAAGGCCTTGATTGGGAGAGGGGGAGGTTCAACCTTGAATATCATTAATGGACATCAAGGCGATTTCAGTTTTGTCTTGGGGAAGATGAATAGAGACTCAATCCAGCCGGGAGAAGGCTGGAAACTCCTTCTCTCTCCAATAGGAGATGAATGTGGCCATAAATGGGGGAGATTGAAGGTTCCTTCTTCCTCCCCATTAATCACCCCTCTTTCTCTCTCTTTCAAATTGGATCTTTCTCTCTCTTGGCTGAATTTCCTGAAATAGAATGGCCAATTCAGTATCACCCAACCCTATTAGGTGGTGGTCCACCTCAATTGGGTCTAGCCCAAGTGGATTGGGCTTGATTAGGTCAAAATAGGTTATTTTGACCTAAATTTTTGATAAGGTTAACTTTGGTCAATTTGACCATTTAGGTTGACCCCAATGGGTGGCTAGTCACCCATTGGCCTCCCTTAAAGGTTAGAAAGGTCTAGGTATGGTCAATTTGGCAAGGTGAGGGTCAATTGACCGTTAATAAGCCACTTAAGACCAAAATAGGGCTAGGGTTGACTTTGGTCAAATTGGTGGCCCCATGATGAGGCTTTTTGGTCCATTGGGTCCCTAATATCCTTATAAGGGTAGGGAAAGGTCAATTTGGCATGGTGGAGACCAACTGACCCTAATTAAGCTACTTTGACCAAATTAGGGTTAGGGTTGACTTTGGTCAATTTGGCCTCTTTAGTTGACCCCAATGGGTCCATGGTGCTCTAAGGGGACCCCCAATGGGTTAGGGATGTTATGGTGGGGTCACAGGATCAAGGTGAGGCCATAAAGTCCAACCCTAGGCTTAGTATCTGAAAACTACTATTTGCAGACCACCTGAGTTTTCTCCTTTTTACCTAAGTTCACATGATCTTAAGCTCTTCCTATGGTTTTGTCATGACCTTGTCAAGACAAAACCAACTTAGGGGTCTAGTTGTTTGGGGGATATTACATAGAGTTCATCTCTTCATCAATAGCTTCTTTTTCAGAGAAGTGAGTCCTTTGATCTCATCGCTTCCTTATAGGTGGATGGATCAGCCTCAACGTGGCAAGTGACAAAATCACTATCAAAGGTCCTGGGAGTTCTCTCTCTTACAGAAGTTCTCTTAGAATCTAGACCAGAGTTGTCTATAGGAGCTGAGTAGGAGGTGCTCGGTACTGATTCATGATCTTCGTCAGTAATAGCTACTTGCATGCTTGAGAGTGACATGTTCTTGTCTTGAAGAAATTTATCTTCAAAGAACACAACATCCCTAGATTCTATAATGATATTGTTTGTAGTATGTACAAATCTTCCTGCAGCACAACCTAGTTAGACACAACTGTTGGTCCTAGGTCCAATCTTAGACCATCTTGGGTCAGGAACCCTAACATAGGCTATACAACCCCATGTCTTAAGTTTAGTGATGTTTGGGGGTCTCTTAAATCAAAGCTCGTAGGGTGTAACCTCTAACTTATCATGAGGGACTTTATTTAGAATGTGGTTTGCAGTTAAGACTGCTTCTCCCCAATAAGCAGAAAGTATGCTTGCAGTCAAGAGCATAAAATTCAACATTTCTGTTAATGTTCTATTTTTCCTCTCAGCTATGTCATTTGATTGAGGTGAGTAAGGAGCAGTGGTTTATGCTATGATTCCTTGAGAGGCAAGGAAACACTTGAACTCACTGGACATGTATTCTCCTCCTCTGTCACTTTTAAATCGCTTTATCTTCATGTCTAGTTGGTTTTCTACTATTGTTTTGAAAAGACAAAAAAATTCAAACGCTTTATCTTTAGTTTTAAGAAGGTAAATGTGGCAAAAACTTGAACAGTCATCTATAAAAGGTGATCATATACTTCCTTCCTACTCTAATGACAAAACTTTTAAAGCCACAGATATTGAAATGTATTAGCTCTAGAGGTGTTGTGCTCCTAGTAACCGCACCAAAAAGGTTTTCTAGTGATCTTAGTCTGAGCACACACTTCACATTTCTTAGGTTATTTTTTAGTGTCTAGCGTGATCTGGTGAGTTCTAGCAATTTGGAACATCTTCCTATAGTTTACGTGCCCTAGTCTCTCATATAGAGTCTTGGGGCTGACTAAGTTCGATTGAATTTGTTGAACTATTTTGTTTGCTAGACTCAGCCTGTACATCCTATTTTAGACGTAGGCACATCCAAAGTAGTTAGAGTTAACTGACAATGTTACTCCACTGCTACTGAAATTGAAAGTCATATCAGCATCACATAATAAACTGATCGACACTAAGTTAGCAGCTAGAGAAGGAATGAACTTAATATTCTTTAAAGTTAAAGTTTTACCTCAGGATAGCAACAATGTAGCATTCCCCACCTTCAGTACGTCAATTATCCCACAGTTTGTAACTGTCACAGTTTCTTTTGCATCGGTGAGCCCTGTCATCAGACTAGTATTGTTACAAACATGACAGGTTGCTCTCGAGTCAAGGTACCACTCAAGGTTGGCCTTCCCATTTCCAACAAGAGCCACAAAGTTGGATGGCTCAGCAAGACTAACCATATTTGCATGGATGCCGTCCTGTGGTGCCTTGTCCTTTTTCCTTCCTAGGAAGCCTGCAGTCAGATGCACTATGTCCCTAATTGTTGCAGTTGAAACACTTGCCCTTGAACTTTTAATACCTTTACTAGGGCTTGCAACCTGGGAACTACTTGGTGTGGGTTTGGTCTTTTTAAGGTTCGCCATGCGTTTAGATCTTAAGATCATGTTGGCAGCAACTTTCTGCTTACTAACAACTTCTAACGCATGTCGAGTCATATTTTCATCTTCAATGTCTATAAAACGCTTGAGGTCGTTCAGACAAACCTGCATTTTCTTGTGGTACATTTCAGTTTTGAAATTGTACCACGTGGATGGCAACTTAAAAACAATAGTGTCAGTAACAAAACTGCCCGGCAGAGAGATATTTTCACTGTGCAAAGAATCGACCAAGTTTTCAAATTCGGATACCTGAGGGAGAATTGCTTTCCCCTCGTCGAAAGAGAGAGTGAAACTTGTCCACCAAATGAGTTTTGGACAGGTTCTCCTCCTTCTTGAAATGCTCCTCTAAAGCAGACCATATCTCCTAATCAGACTTCATCTTTATATAAGTCTTTGCTAGACTCGGGGAAAGACAGTTCAGCAGATAGTCTCTGCAGAAATTCTCATCACTAACCCATTGCTCCTTATCAACTGTCTCTAGGAAATCAGCACGCTCTGACTGAACTGTGTAGAACACGTTCAAACACTTCATTCCAAACAAAGTGTTTAACTTCCAGGAATTAAACTCAGATGCCGTGAATTTTTCTAGCTTGACCATCAGAACAGGGGAGGAGAAGTTGTTCCCCTTCAACATATTGAGTTCAGCAAATTCGTAGAGAGGTCATGATGAATTCGTCGAAAGGACACGGGAGGATACTATGAATCGTCGAGAACAGGGGTTCAGCCAGAGAACTGATTCATCGAGATCAGTCGGGAGGACACGACGAATCATCGACAGCAGGGATATGGCAAATCGTCGAAATTAGGGATACGATGAATCATCGAAAGCAGGGATACGTCGAATCGTCGAGAGCACACGACAAATTCGGCCAGAGAACACGCCGAAAAACTTTTAGAGTTCTCTTATTTCCGTCGGGGACTCTCTTCTTCTTTCCGTGAAACAGAGAAGTGGAGAGCGTTGGGGCAACTTCCTCTCTTATAGACTGGAAAGGGGAGGGGTGGCCTCCCCTAACCAAGGCGCGGCGACGGAGAGGACCCAGAATAAACCCTAGATCTAGGACTGCATGAGAACGAGGAATCTCTCAGAGACAGTGGCGATGGGAGGGCTTCGCGAGCACGAGGCGGCAACGAAAGGGCTTCGCGAGCCTGTCGGCGGGCCAATCACTCTCGGGAAAGAGCGGCGACCGGAGGGGAGGGAATGCGATCTCACACGGGAAGAGCGGCGAGCGACGGGGGGGGGGGGGGGGGGGGGGGGGGGGGAGGTTGATTCGAGAATGTTATGTTGCTCGAAGCATCTGTGTGTGGATCAAAGTGGAATACACTACCTGTTGCCCCCAACTAAGTATATATATAGAACCAATACGGTTATCAGATGTCCCAGTATTCGAACTGACCCGTTAAGCTTCTGAGCCCGTTACATATCCAAATATACACTTATAGGAACCACACTCTTCACGGTGGAAAAACTAGAAACAGACCCTCGAGATGCAGCAAGGAGGTCACACCTCTTACCCTGGAGATCTTAGAGAGCTTCCCTTCCCAAGCCCCAAAGCTGAGCTGGGCACCTAGGAGAGTGCTAAAGAATTCCTTCCCACACACCCAAAAACCACGGTGAGCAGTGAACAGAACTCTCTAGCCAAACAAAGCTAACCAAATGAGAGAGAAGCAAGTCAGGAACTCCTCTCCAAATGTGCCCTTGGGGGTTTATTTATAGTTTTCTAGAAATGCCTGCGGATAGCGAGATCCCATCTTTTGGTCTTCCTAGATGCAACCTAAATTGGTCTGCCAACAGCGGAATCCCACTGTTTGGAAAGGCTAATTGCAGGCCAGTATGGTTGGCTTAGCTTTGAGCCAATATGTATGAATGGCGAGTCCCTAGTCTCATGGAGGCTCGCCTCATCGAGTCTGCCAGGCGAGTGCTGACAGCGTGTCCCAGCCCACCGATCTCGCCTGCCACCCCGGGCATTGGGCGAGTGTTAGCCCAAGGGGTCTAGTCACAAGGTGCAGTTATTTTTTGCCTTCCCTTGATCCTCCGACCACTCGAAAAATACAGGGTTGCACAACCATTTCTCTACTTATATGAATTTAATTAAACATGTTTGAATTTAAGTCATATATATATAATACTTATTATATATATACAGTACAATATTTATTATAATAAAATACTAATGTGCAAAGCTATGTTATATATACCAACTCCAAAAAAACATGCGAGCGAAGTTGTTGCGGGTCGTTCGGGTGCTTTGGTAGATCGGTCGACTTGAACCGCCTTAGCTCGGAAGCGAACCGAGCGCGCTAACAGTCAATTAGAGAATTGTTAAGTACACTGGGACTTTTTAACGTGGAAAACCCGGAAAGGGTGAAAAACCACGCGGCCGGAGCTGTGCCGACCAAACTTCACTATCTTCTGGGGGGTTACAGTCAGGTACTTAGAATTCGAGCGCGACAGGACACCGCTCGTTACAATAATAGAGAGAGAGAGAGAGAAAATTCCGAAGGTGACAGGACACCTCTCGAAAAACTAAGTTTTTTCCTTCTGAGAACGGTGGAGAACAAAAGTGAGAATGCTCGGGAGGACAAAAGTGAGAATGCTGAGTCGCCTTTCGGGAGAAAGGAAATCTCCAAGTCCACGAAGGAGATCTTCAAGCCCCGAAGGAGAATTCCGAGGAAATCTTTAAAGGAGCTCTCTCGGGCGCAGAAGACAAGGTCCCCTGAAATGAAGGCTCTGGGCACCTTTTATAGCTTTGGTCGGGGGTAGCCCGGTAATTTTGCCGTCGTAACCACCGTAATCACCTGACGGGCGAATCACGCTGGTCTATTTGGAGCACATGGATAGCCATTTTTCGCAAATGATCGTCTCGCCCTTCGGGTAGTTCGGACAGTTTGGGCAGTTCGGGCAGCTTCGTTGAAGGTAAAAAAAGGCGACAATCGAGTCCTGCAATCTGAGAAATTAAGAAATGTTAACTGCGCGCGCGTTCAGAATTTGGGAACGTTCTGAGCGCGTTCAGAACGTGGAAACATTCTGAGCGTGCGGGGAAGCCTTCTGAGCGCGCGAGGAAGCGTTTTGAGCGTGCAACGAACTCGGGAGTGTTCTGAGCGCGCAGCGAACTTGGGAGCGTTCTGAGCGAACGGAGAGGCATTCTGAGCGCGTAACGAATGTGAGAGCGTGTAAGACCCCATTTTTTTCTTTTAAAAACCCGGGTTTTATGCCCAGAACCGCCGCTTTGTGGTGACACCATCACTCGGGAAGGTCGCCACTACAAAACGACGATCCTGCCGGCCATATCGATCACAGAGAAGAAAAGTATAAACAATCAATAGAAGTTCAAGTCCACAAATCACATGCTATATTTTAATATAAATGTCCACATGATCATAACTGAAATCAAAGACAGAAGGTTACAATAATAAAGGGCTCATGCCCTGTACATCATGTCCTCACTACAAGATCACTAGCGGAAGCTATCTACTAATCACTCCCTGATCCTGAATTTGGTGCTCCTGTAATAAACTGGCCCGCCTCCATCTACATCGTCGTCTAGTGCTGCTGCGTCTCTTTGATCCCCTAAAATGATATGGTCCACCGACCGTTAGTCAAAAAGACTAAGTCAATCTCCCACCCTTCCCCCGGTGACTCCTAGGCACCGTGCGGGAAGGATGAAGCGGAGGACAACAAGGGGTATAACAATAGCAGGTGACAGGGATACAAGGAATGTCTACACTACACATGTATATATATATATAATTTAAGCAGTAAAAGAGCATAGTAAGAGCAGGTAAAGAATAAGCAAAGTGCAGTAAGTAAAGACATGTATACAATAGAAAGTAACCATTGATTTTTTGGAATGCCCATACAAACCTATAGACCAAGGGGTCGTTTAGCAAGGCCTATCGTATAAGAAGTCCCATAACCGACTTATACGATAGGGGTAGGGGTTCAAATGCAATGTTTATGCCACGACATGCAGAGTTATGCAGTTTATGCTATGTTCATACAGTGCAACTCACACACTTCGACTCTATGCGCATAGACCTTTAATTCCCCCTTTTTGGAGCTAGCAAGACTCCCAGGATACTCCCGTAGTGGCAAACGGAAGCGGTGGGTTGGGCCTCGCCCACCTCTAGGTTGGTATTCACACTACCTAACCTAGACCTATCGTACGCCTCAACACAAAACCGCGGAGCATCTGCGAACTCTTACTGGCTGGACCACCAGACTTTCATGTCTAAGTGCAAATCCCACACTTGCCGAGTCAACGTATTGATGTCGATGTGAACGACCATCCAATACCGAAGACCCACCACCTTCATGCACATGCAAACATGTTCTACTATATCCCGAGCCATAAACTCACCGTCTAATCCTCCCGGCACAACAAACATTACTGAGCCACAAGCTCACCGGACTAACTAGTTCGCTGCTTCAACTATCGAGCCTACCGCTCGTACAACCAAACCAACTAACCTCCCGTAACCACAGGGTGTGGGTGTGTCTATTACTTAGTTAATCTTGTATAACAACTTGCTCCTACGATTTATGGTTTATCTTGGACTTCCCGAGGATTACCATGTAAGGGGCTCTCTACGGTACTAGGAACCACAATGGGATGAAACCCCAAATCTCCCTTTCTCAAGACACTTAATGTTATTGGTATCTACCCATAAGAATAACCCTCTTGTCATTTCTCTTGAATTACCCCTAAGCATTTGATGACAGGCTAAGGGAAAGACGATCTTTCGTCAATCCCGAGCACAACTTTACTCTTAACTCACAAAGCACACCCTCATCACCTAAACTCCTTTTGGTGACCTTCAATCTCTTCAAACAGTCTAGGTACAACCTCTACCTTCCATTCTCTCATAATGATCCATAAAGTTCTCAGGTTTTACAGTTTTACTATACGCAGACCAAACTAACTATATGAAGCTAATAAGCAGAAGTACTCCAAATATTCATCCAAATGACTCAAGATATTTACTGGAGGTCTATCATGGCATCATAAGAATAAATCCAGAGATTCATATTTTTCCTTAATTATTTGCATTTATTATAATTTCTCCAACATTTGCCAAGTATGAATATGAGCATGAAGTGTAAGGTATTCTTATGATATGACTCCCATAAAATTAAGATAAATTTATCATGCCAAAATATCAGTAAGTAATGAATATCACAATTTTACAATAAGGAAATGTCCTATGTTGTTAATATTTATAATCTATCCAAATTTGAAGATTTATGAAGGAACTACCATAAATACTTGTGCCAAAATTATAGAACAATTACCAGACCTCTATTATGCCTAGAAAAGCTTAATTACAGAGTTTCACAATTTATGAGAATCATTTCCTCACTGAGATAATTAATCCAAATAATTCCTAATTTGCACATGTTTTTAAGTAGCCTACTGATAATAATCTCCAAAATTTCTATAAAAATTCACAGAGCTTCCTAGAGCTCTTAAATGTTCTATCACCAAGTTGCACATTTTTCCAGAGAGTTTTGGACCCTTAATTATATTTCTTAAGATTAAGACAAAATAGGTGCCTTGTAAATGAAGTACTGGTTAAATCATCTAATAAATTTCACAAAAAATACCAGAGGTCTATAATATGATTATAAAGGCACTACCAAGATTTCATCTTCATCCATGATCATTTGTGCATGTAAATATCTCTTACAAGAAGTTTACCTAAAGGGGTTTATGAACTAATTGAGGGGGAATAAATTCTCTAAAATTCTCTCAAAATTCCCTAGGGCATAAATACATCCCATGAACATATCTTCTAAGTTCCATGGCCATACTATAGCTTTTGACCACATGTCCTTCACAAGCTCTATATGCACCCCAAGGGGTAAGACTAGGGTTCTAGGGCATATCCACCTCTACACCACCCCATCTTACTCATGAAGGTATTTTAGGTGATCATAAACCAGTGGCCAAGGTTTCAACTTATGGTGACGAGTTCTGACCACCATACCCCAAGATAAACAACATGCCCTAACCTTGACCCAATTTGACCTAACTTGGGTTGACAAATTACCTAACAAAATCAGTCCTAATTGGGCTGAGATTTCTACCAGGGTCACCCTAAGGAGTACCCACCAAAATTTGGAGGGCATTGGAGGTCATTTGTCCCAATAATTAATTAATATTTAATTTATGAAATTATTACAAAAACCTTAGAAAAAGGTTCTCCTAAAATTCCCATTTTTGGGTATGATGTGTGGGTAGGTGTAAATAGCCTAGGTTTCAATTTTCAATTCCATCCCATAACCCAATCAAAAGTTATTCAAGGAATGGTGACTGTCCTACACTAGGGACTAGTCCCACCAAAATGGACCTACAGGGAGCTACAGAACTCCTTTTGGGTGAAATCAATTTTAAAATAAACTAGACTCCAAGGGCTACAACTTTGGTGTTGACCACTTTTTCATTTGATGGGTTCTAGTATTTTTAATAATTAAAATGAACTACTGCAAGAAGTATGACAAAATGTGTTGAACAAGTCTTTGCGTTCGATGAAATGTGTTCTGCGTTCGACGAACGCCGTACTTCAGTGCGTTCGACAAAATCCATCTGTGTTCGACAAAATCTGTTCTGCATTCGACAAACGTCGTGCTTCAGTGCGTTCGACAAAATCCACTTGCGTTCGACGAAATATGTTCTGCGTTCGACGAACGCCGTGCTTCAGTGCGTTTGATGAAATTCGGATTTGGTTCGACGAACTCCGGGTTCAGTTCGACAAACTCAACCATCAGTTCGACGAACTCAAAACTTCTTCTACTCCGTACGACGAATCAATGAAATAAGGTTCTAACCTAATCATCTAGTCTGGATTCAGTTTGCTGAATTAATTCCGTTCGACGAATTAATTCCGGGTTCAGTTCGACGAACTCAAACATCAGTTCGACGAACTCAAATTTCTTCTACTTCGTTCGACGAATTAATGAAATAAGTATATAACATAATCATTTAAATGTGAATAGCTGATCACGGTAAATCCGACGGCTCTGAGTCATCGTCCACGTTGGATGGACGGCGCACGACAACCCATCCTGGGCTTCTTTGCGGGATGATTTCCCAGCCACCTGTGCCGCTTCCCGGCCAGCCAATGCCACCACCACCTCCGTTGAGGTGGTGGCCGGCGATAGGGGGTGGTTGGCCTGCCGGAGGTGGTCGGAATCAGGTTTTAGAGGAGGGGAAAGAGAGCTCAAACTGCGCCCTTTCGGAAGCACGATCCGAGCCCAATTGAGCTCAGATCAAGCCCCAAATTATGAAAAGATCTAGCACTAAGGGAGAGGAGGCGGATCGGACCTGTGTGGAGGGGTGACTCCTTGCCGATTTCCTGTTGGCCAAGGTCGATCTTGAAGCTTTGGCACCTTTGCAATCTCCTATCTTGGGGGCTCGAATTCTTCAGGTAAGGTGGGGAAACTCCTCCTCTCCATCCACTGAAGGAGTTATATGGGTTAATTGGGGAGGGGGAAGAGTGTAACTCTTAATTGCCATGAATGGCCATTAATGGCCATTTTCGGCCAAATGAAAACTCCTCAAATCCCCCCCCCCCCCCCCCCCCCCCCCCCCCCCTCTATGTGGTCAGGAATGGCCATTAAACTCCTCCAAATTGATTGGGGAAACTGAATGGGGATGTTAGAGGAGGAATTGGTGGCTATTGATCTCCCTAAGCCATGAATGTCATTAATCCCTCTCTTTCTCCCTCCTCCATTCTTGGAGAAAATGAGATTTCTCTCTCCTAATGACCATTTACAGAAATTGAGTGGCAACTCCTAGTAATTATCAACCTCCTAAGCTAATGGGCTACTCCAATTAGGCCTAGCCCAAGTGGATTGGGCTTGAGTTAGTCTTTTCCCCTCTTTTTGGGCAAGGTTGATCAAGTGTTGATTTTGGTCAAATTGGTGAAATTAATTAGGCCCAATGGGTCAATGTTGACCCATTGGCCTCCCTTAGTGACCAATGGAACTTGGGGAAAGTCAATTGGTCCAATTGAGCCCTAATTGACCCTAAATATGGTGGTTTGACTTATTTGAGGCTAGGGTTGACTTTGGTCAATTTGGCCTCTTTGGTTGACCCCAATGGGTCCTAAATGCTCTAAGGGACCCTCAAAAGGGACATGGTTAAGTGTGCCATGGTGGGGTCAAAGGGTCAAGGTGAGGCCCTAAAGTCCAACCCTATGCTTGTTAACTAGGAATTGCTATTTGCAGACCAAGGTGCTCTTCCCCTTCAAGCCTAAGGCCAAGTGATCTCTTCAAGCTTCCTAGGGTTTTGTCATGACCTAGTCATGACAAAATCACTCTAGGGGTCTAGTTGTTTGGGGGATGTTACAAATCCCAATAAACAAAAATAATAATTTCGTCCTCGAAATTCAGGCTAGGCTCGCGGGGTTTTCACCGAGAGTGACTGGACGTAACATCCCCTAAGAATTGAAGTTATTTCTGACTCGAAGAGCACCGACTATCTCTGACACACCAGTTCTAGTGTCTCTCAAGTGAATCAATCGATCGGAGGCTAACGGGCTATCTATAGTAGAAATTTGCAGCCCCGGTCGTAGTAGAGCTCTCCTAAAGGAGGAGACGTGGAAGACGTTGTGCAATCCCGCTAACTCCGGTGGCAACTCTAGTCTATAAGCCAACGGGCTGATCCACTCCAGGATCCTGTAGAGCCCCATTTATCTTAGACTAAGCTTCTTCCGTCTGCGGACCCGCAAGGCTCCGTGCATCGTACGTATCTTCAGGGACACCCGGTCTCCAACCTGGAACTCTACTGCACGATGTCGCGCATCGTAATACTTGGCCTACCTGTTCTGGGCTTCCAGCATCCTAACTCAAATCAATCGCACCTGGGCATCTGTGTCCTTTACAAATTCATAGCCGAGTGTCTTTAAATCCTCATCATGTGTCTAAGACAGTGGAGTCTTGTGCCTCCATCCCTCTGAGGGTGGAAAGCTGTGCTGAACGTCAACCAAGAGCCCAGATAAGCCTGAACTGATCTTCACTCTTAGACATAACCCGTTCATCCCGATCCGACACGATCGTCCTGATTACACCACGATAACAGATAAACATCTCGTCAAATCCCATCCTACACCAACGAGAGCGTCCTTCCGACTCCGGGTGACCCTAACTACCTTGGTCACTCTATCCTCGATGTTCCAAACGAACTTGTGCCCGGAGTGAGGATGTGGTAACCTGTGTATGAAATCCATAATTGTATCCTTGAGCTTCCACTCTAGCACGGGCAATGACTGTGGTAGTTCTCCAAAGGCTTTTGCACTTATCCTTCACCATGCATCACAAACTTATGACGTCTTTCTTCATTCCGAGGACATACGTGTTCCGGAATACACCATTTTTCCGGTGACTAAAGCTCTTGTTAATATGGGTAGACAACACTTCTATAATGTTTTCTCCGCACATTCTGATTCATATTCCTTCACGTACGTCCGAGTAATCAATCACCTCCACTCTACAACTTATCCAGTTCTTACCATTGGTGGGACTGATCAGATTATCAGGCATCCCAATCATCCTCAAATTTATGGCGGTGCACTTGTGAACCTTATGAATATATGATAACCAATCTTTATTAGTATCAATGTTTGTAAATGACTCTCAATCACTTTCTATGTGGAGTTTGATTCATAAGGTATACAGGTAAAATCTATTGAAACCCTAAGATTTTTCACAAGTCAATTTCATCAAGGAAGTATCACCACGTTTATTTCACCAAATTCCTATTACTTCCACATATGCTAGTCTTGATCACTTTCGGATGGTCCAAAGTAAGATAAACTTAGATCATTCTTATCATAGTAAACTCAAATACTATATTCTAATTCCAATAAGTTATCGTCTAAGATCTCTGGTTATTCATCATCATAGCTCCCAATGTAAAAGGTCTATTATTGTAGTTAAAATTTTCTACCACGACAGGGCGTGATTTTTAACAATTCATAAGTTAATCGCTTCCAAAAGCCCCAAAATGTAACATCCTCAATCCTACTAGACCCTTTGGAAATGTTAGGGCATAGTGGTGAGATGAGTGCCACAAGGGCCTTAGGCTATGGTAGAAATGGCTAAGTGCACACCAAAGCTCAAAAACCAACCTAGCCCTAAGCCCCTCAACTAGGTCAATTGACCCTCAATTGTCCAAATTGACCTCACATATGTTGCCCTAACCACTAAGGGAGACCAATAGGATGGAAATTGCACTTGGGTGGGACCCAATTGCATGAAGTTGACCAAAGTCAAACTTTACCTAATTTTGGTCAAATCTACACCCTTTGATTAAATTGAACCAATTGGGGCCCCACCATGGACCAACCAATGTTGCGTGATGTCAAGGGACCCATGACCCCCATGTGGGGTCAACCCACTCACCTTGTTGACCAAAGTCAATCATGGTCAACATAGTTCTTTAAGGTGAATTCTAAGCCTAATTTGAATTGAACCCAACACCCATCAATTAACCAATTATTTAAGGACTTAGGACACCCCCTTATCAGCCTTGGACTGAGCCCAAACCATAGGTTTGATTAACCAAATGAGAGGGGGGACAAAAAGTAATTAAAAAGTAAAAGATAAAGGTGAAAAGTAATCCCCCTCTAACACTCCATCTCCAATCAATATTGGGCACTCCACCCTTGATTACTAAGCAGCAGGAGGAGACCAGAAGGCCAGCAGGGGCAGGGGTGCAGGAGGGTGGCAGCAAGGAGCAATCCGAGAAGAGCTTGAATTCAAATCAAGCTATAGAAGCCTCCCCACTTCATTCTGGCCACACCATCAGCTTCAGAAGGGAGAGAGCAGTCGGGAACGACACCTGGAGCAAGGCCATAGCCGGAGAATCGAAGTCGGGAGCAGGCTTGTCGGAGCAAAGCTTAACCATGGTGAACCGCCGCTAGAGCCGCCGCCACGCCCCAATCACGGTTCGTTTCTCCTCCTCTCCCCCCATGCTAGCTTTCTATAACAAATCGAAGAAGGATCGGGCTCAATTGAGCCCGAATCCATTCCTTAAAATCGAGCTTTTCCGCTCGAAACGGGAAGCCTGGGATTGCCGGGAACCGCCGCCTCCGGCCGCCAGTCGCCGGTAAATGGTAGCCCCGACCACCACGAAGGTGTCGGTGGTGTTGGTCGGCGGTGGTGGTGGATGGATCGCCGGCAATCCCGGTCGCAATCTCGCCCAGCACGGCTCGATCTTAGCCATTGGCTGGAGGAGGAAGAAGATCCCCGGGCCGCAGGATCTGCGTCAAGATTCGTGCGCGCCCCTTTTAATATGAATTAATTTAATAACTTAGGGATTATAGCTCTCTTTTTGTGCAGCCTCCTTCTAGGTTTAATTAGGGGAACTTAATGACTGAATTAGCAAAAGTGCCCAACATGAAAGTTGTAGGCCTTGACCTTAGATTTCATTAAGGCTTGAGTTCAGGTCATTTGGTGACCCACAACTCCCTGGGGAGCTGTTTTACTAGGACTGGTCCTACACTAGGACAGCGCACTAAAATATTTATCTAGCCTAGATCTCTCAAGCTTTGAAGCTCAGATTTTAACCATGGGTAGGTATACCCTAGGGGCACCCTCTGTCCAAAGATCAGCACTTGTTGGGCACTTTTACCTATAGTTTTTGTGGTAATTAAGATATTTAAATAATATTGATTTTTGGAGCATATGAAGTCCAAATGACTCCAACTTTTGGTGGCATGCTCTTTAGTACATGAGTAGTGCCTGCCTAAATTTTGACTCCATTTGGAGTTGATTTGGTTTGGAAAATGGGAAACCCTAATGAGGGCCCTTAAGGGTCAAATTAGGGTTTAGGCTATTTTGAGGAGATGAGTGGGTTGGCCCCCTCCCATCATGATGATTGTGATGACATATAAGTGCATGTGACACCACCTAATGGAGCATTTGGAGCCATTAGGGTGGTGTGTCCTAAAACCCTAAGGGTAAACCCTTAGGGTTGCAGATTATGACTTGTGAAGGACATAGAACCAAATGTGCTTGCCTTGGCTCAGAACTTGGTAGACATGTTTGTAGGAGCATGCAATGGCTTAGATAATTTAATGGAAATATTTAGAGTCATTTATGTATTTTCCCTTATTAAATAAAATTGCCACTATTTCCTTAAATAAATAAAATGCATAGTCAAATGACCTTGTATGGTTATGACATTTTAACAGTGGCTGAACTGGGATGAAAATAGGTTATGATAATTTTAGTAGGATTTATTGAAGTGTTATTTCTTGTGGAGGAATTTTTAAGTGCTTACTAGCTTAGAGGAATTTAATTATAAAAAATGTCAAATCATTGGGAAAAATTATGAAACTTGGTTATCTGTCATTTTTTGTTGATATATGCCCATGATAATTATTTGAAATCCTGTGGAATTGTATTTCATGTACATCATGTAGAAATTGGTATTTACTACACTTGGATGTTAAATCCTTTTAATTAGTCAAATCATATGGTAATGATATAAATATTTGGCAGAGGACTCTAGACCCCCATTTGAACTCTTGGTAATTTTTAAAGAATTTTCAGATGTGAAGTAGTATTTTTGCTAATTATAGTGGCATTTTGGTAATTATACAACTATGAGGATTTAGTAGGCCACATGACATCCTAGGGTCATGAAACTCAGTAAAACACCTTGTTATGGAATATTACCTTACTGATAATTTTAAGGTAGCATGTAGAAGCATTTTGAGGATAGATCATGTGTAATTTGACTTAAGGCCTTAACTACTTTAAATAATAATAAATACCAAATTAATATGGAAAATTATGGAAATTAGAACATACCTTATTAAGGTCAGTGGGAGCCTAGTATAATTATACCAGACCCTGGTGATGAGTTTTTAGAAGGATCCCCTTATGAGGTTTGAGGATAGTTCAACTTAGTGGTCTGCGTTTAGTAAAAACAGAATTTTGATTTTTAGACAATTCAGACCCCTGAGTAGTGTTTAGAAGTTATGTCCATTCAGTATTTGAGTTATAGCTCACAATGATTCAAGGAGGGTCAAACCTAGGGTTAACAGTGAGATTGTGCTAGGGTTAGTGTATGAGGTGTGGAGGTACGTCCAACCCAATTGGGTGGGACGGGTGTTGAGCTAAGTCACTTTAATTATATGAAATAATGAGGGGTGAACTAAATGTTAATCACCAACTAAAGTAATTGTCTTGAGATAGAGGATGGTGGGGTTGAGCCCATTGAATCCTTAGTACCGTTGGGGGCTCCTTTACGGGGTATACCGCGGGAAGTCCAAGATTCACCCAAAACATAATACTAACTTAATTGTAGGCAAGAGTAGCCTAATTAGGTGAGCAAGCTAGTATGGATCTCCTTCGTGAAGGAGAGGTGTTGGAGCAACTTGTGTGATAGTCCCTGAGCCGGAAGCTCGGGTGGACTTGGTGTCACCTGTTACTTATGCAATTAGTGGCGAGTCTTCGGTACTAGACTAGTCGTGTCACAGACGATAGTACGTTGACTCAGGTGAGGGTGAGGTTTAGAGGGCCGGTAAGTTTGAGTACCGCGGTCTGGAGTACAATCCCTAATAACCCACCCTGACCTTAAAGTCTGGTGGATTCCAGCAAGAGCCGCAGGAGCTCCGCTGTTGTGTTCTTAGCGTTGAGGCGTACGTGAGGTCTAGGCTTGGTAGTGAGCATACCCGCCTAGGATGTGGAGTGCCCGATCCACTGCCACCGTGAGCCACGACGATCGGTACCCGAAAGGTTGGCTTCCTTTCTAACAAATTGGGAACTATAAAGGTCTGTGCGCATAGAGTCGTGTGGGTGGGTTGCATTGCATGGTTGCATAATACACATCATAAACATAGCATAACATAACACACATCTGCATACCCCATCATATAAATTAGTATGGGCTCTTTTATATGATGGGTTACCTGGACATCTTAACTTATATGTCGTATGGGCGTTCATATAAGTTAAGGTACGAATCTGTGGTGGTAGATAGTTTACGTTACTGCACTGCCTTTACTTACTTATTGTTTACTATATTACCTCTACCTGTTTACTACTTACCGCACTTACTTACATGCTCTTTACGTATACCTTGTTACTGTTAGCTCTACTGTTTATATTTATATACTGCTAGTTAGTGCCAAATCACCCTTCTTGTTTACCCCTTATTTGTCCTCCGCTTCTTCCTCTCACTCGGTGCCTAGGAGTCGTGGGGGGAGGTAAGGACAAAACGACTTAGTCTTTATGACTAATGGTCGGATGTGGCCGTACAGGAGTCCAAGGAGACAGAGCTACCCCGTGTGCAGCAGGACGAGAGAGATGGACTTGACCCGCAGTTGCAGCATACTACCACCGGACAGGATGATAGTTAGTTTGTAGTTTCCGCATGATTTGTAGTGAGAGAGAGTGTACTTTCTTTTGGAAATGTATTCGCGCATCCGCCCTTACTTCTTGTACTTTTCCTTTGTGGACATTTTCTGTTTCATTATATAGTTATATGATGTTGTGACATGTGGACATGCCCTTACTTTTGGCATTTACTTACTTATGATTGTATAGCCGACAGAGTCGGTGCTGAGCGGTGCTGGCTAACCCGAGTGTTGGTGACACCGCAAGGCAGTGATTCTGGGCGAAGATCCACCTTGACCGTGCGATACGGGAGAGGTTCGAGTTTTCAAGTACCCAACGGGTTTTGAGAAAAGAGATCTTACATAAACTACCAGAACTTTCAAATAGAAATAAAGCTTGCACGACCTAATTTCAGTTCCCAACTTCCAGAAAGGCATCTGCATCCCTAAGTGACTAAACCTAGCAACTTTACATTTCCAATGATTCAACTAAGGTTAAGTCATTGCTTGATCAACGAGGTCTATCCATTTTCCTGATAATACTACAGATCATTATTCTGAACATACTGTTACACCATCTCATCTTTGTCTGAGTAACGTCGAATATGATCAACTTCAATATCACCACGTTCACGACGCAACACCTTCTAAATTAGATCCAAAGGAAACCCATGTCAGTCATTAATTTGCCCAATAAACAAAAGGTAAGCCCCAATAAACAAAAGATAAGCCTCAATAAACAAAAGATAAGTCACTATCCATTTTGGGCTAAGTATCTTCAATATCACTATGTTATATTCGTCATAGGTATGCAAACAATCCTTAGGGCATACAACTTTAGACTTGGGGTTCTATCTTGAAATTTGTTGATATACTCCATACTTTAGACTCTTCAAGGTCCCCTTTACGACAACCTTATCAAGGTCAACATATGAACCAATCTCAAACGGGTCTCTTCTGAACTTGAATTCTTATCCGACCCTCGGTGTTTGTCGTGGTAGTTGTCTTGATATAATCATGTCACTGATACGAGGGTTAGATCTACGAGTCCCCTACCATTCTGCTTATGTGTCAATCTATCTTTCTCTAGCATCTTTGGGGTATCTTCGTACCTTCACCAACATTATACATGCGGTCTATTTCAGACTAGGGCATGGTATAAATTGTCATGACAAGTCAGGTGTTCTAGTGGGGTTTAGTCTAACTCATTGACTAAAGGATTATCTAAAGAGATCTTTGTAGCCGGAGGTATTCCCTGCTGGGGGCAAGGTTCGTCGCAGGCTACAAAAGAAAACTTGTCAAATGGTTCAGTTAAAAGTGGACTATTTCATGTGATTTCCCCATATGGGCACACCATTGCTTCCGCTGCTTAGTTTGTCCTCAAACTAAACTCGAGCAGGGTGGCCCAGGGTTTGTGGACTTCTTTTCTTCGGATCGAGGTTTGCTCTGATACCACTTTGTAAGACCCCATTTTTTTTTCTTTTAAAAACCCGGGTCTTATGCCCAGAACTGCCGCTTTGCGGTGACACCATCACTCGGGAAGGTCGCCACTACAAAACGCCAATCCTGCCGGCCATATCGATCACAGAAAAGAAAAGTGTAAACAATCAATAGAAGTTCAAGTCCACAAATCACATGCTATATTTTTATATATATGTCCACATGATCATAACTGAAATCAAAGACAGAAGGTTACAATAATAAAGGGCTCATGCCCTGTACATCATGTCCTCACTACAAGATCACTCGCAGAAGCTAACTACTCGATCCGTCGAATGAGATTGGGATAGCTGGGCACAATCTCCCGTATTAATGCGGAGTGAAAGCCACCAGGGCGGAGCCCTTCGAGGAGAAACCCTCGCAGGAGTTCCGGTGTTGCTTTTGGAATTTGTCGTGCCTCAGTGGTGAAATGACGGATGTGAGAACTTGAAAATTTTATTTCCAAAAAATCTAAGTATTACAAGAGTATTGCCTCCTTTATATAGACTAGGAGGGAAAGAGTAAAATACAAATACACAATGTGGGACTAAAGTCAAATACAATACACAAAGCAAGCTGGGCGGTCAGGCAGTTAGGGAGAACGAGACCGCAGCAACCTCCGCGGTCTGGAGAGAAGACGGGCGGTCACACGACAGGAGGAAGGTCGTGTGACAAAGGAGACCGATTGATCGAGAGACCGCTCTAGCGAACACTCCCCCGTAAGGGAGATACCGGGGGTACCAGACCGCTTCTCTTCACATGAAGCGATCTGGTATATCTGAGGAGAAGCGGCGGTCTGATACTGGGAGACCACACAAACCGCGGTTATCATATTGTTATTTGATGGAGTTGGAGACCGCTGATCTTCATACGGCGCGATCTCACACATCTGAGGAGAAGTCGCGGTCTGATTCTGGGAGACCGCATAGACCGTTGGCTCGAGACCGCGCGGCTTCAATTCTTTGAGGTCGCATGGCTTCAACACTCCCCCGCAAGCTGGATCATATATATCAATCATGCCTAGCTTGTTACACACATCAGAGAAGGATGAAGATATGGGTTTGGTGAAGATATCAGCCAGCTCTTTATCCGAAGTTACGAAGGGAGTGCAGATTTGTTTCTTCAAGATTTCTTCCCTGATGAAATGACAGTCCACTTCAATGTGTTTGGTTCTCTCATGAAAGACTGAGTTTTGAGATATAAAGATTGCAGCTTTATTGTCACAGAACATTGGCAAGGGATGGTTGTAAACTTCTCCAAAGTCTAGAAGGAGAGTTCGTAACCACTTCAATTCACATGTAGTTTGGGTCATGCTCCTGTACTCAGCCTCAGCACTTGATCTGGATACTACTGCTTGTTTCTTGCGCTTCCAACTCACAAGATTTCCTCCCACGAATGTACAGAACCCAGACGTGGATTTCCTGTCTCCTTTATCATCAGCGCAGCTAGCATCTGAGTAGGCTTCAATCTTGAGATGGTTGTTTCTTTGGAACAGAAGTCCCTTTTCTGGAGATCCTTTAACGTATTCCAATATCTTTAGAGGAGCCTGAAGATGACATTCCCTTGGGGCTTGCATGAATTGGCTGACCTTCCCAACGGCATAATAGATATAAGGTCTTGTTACAGTTAGGTAGATGAGCTTGCCTACAAGACGACTGTATCTAGTGCTATCAGGTAGAAGAGGAGAGTTGTCATTCCAGAGTTTGTCGTCTCCTATTGTCATTGGATACTTAGCAGGTTTAGCACCAAGAAGACCTGTTTCTTTTAGAAGGTCAATAGCATACTTACGCTGTGAGAGGACAACAGAGCTATGCTTTCTTGAGATCTCAATGCCCAAAAAATACTTTGAAGTCCCCATGTCTTTGGTTACAAAGTGTTGAAGGAGATGTTTCTTTGTAAGGGTGATACCTTCAATATCATCACCAGTGAGAAGGATGTCATCAACGTAGACAGCCAGAACTACCATTCCATAAGAGGTCTTGCGAATGAAGAGAGAGTGATCTGCAGAACTGCGGACAAATCCAATTACCTTGATTACTTCGTTAAACTTTTCAAACCAGGCGCGAGGACTTTGCTTGAGACCATAAATAGCCTTCTTTAGCTTACATACACGAGTCTCCCCAGGAGCAACATACCCTGGAGGTTGCTTCATGAAAACAACCTCTTGAAGATCACCATAAAGAAAGGCATTCTTGACGTCTAATTGAGAGAGTTTCCACCCTGTGTTGACGGCCATAGAGAAGAGGACCCTGATGGTTGTAAGACGAGCGACAGGGGAGAAAGTGTCAAAGAAGTCAACTCCATATGTCTGAGTAAAACCTTTGGCAACCAAGCGAGCCTTGTATCGGTCGATAGAGCCATCAACACGATATTTGATCACAAAGACTCATCTACATCCAACAACATCTATCCCAAGAGGCAGAGGAACAAGTGTCCACGTGCTACGGTCCTGAAGAGTGGTTATTTCTTCATCCATGACATCCTTCCACTGTGGGATAGCAAGAGCATCCTGATAATTAGCTGGAATGACAGTTTCTGAAATAGTAATAGCAAACGCCCTAGCAGAGGGGGTGAGTTGAGCATAGGTCACAACATCATGAATAGAATGTTGCGTACATGAGCGAACTCCCTTTCGAAGGGCATTAGGGAGGTCTTCAGTGGTGATTGTATTAGCAGGAGAGTCATCATCAGAAGAAGATAGTGCTGGCCCAAGAGTTGGGATAGGAGGCCCCGGAGTAGGAGGACAAGTGGTAGGAGACTCTGCAGGTGGTGGAGTTAAAGGAAGAGGCGGTGGAGTTGGGAGAGTAGGTGGTGTCAGTGGGGAGTAAATGAGAGGTGGTGTTGGATGAGTTGTAGGAGGCAGAGAGGTGGAAGAGTTAGAAAAGTATGGTATAGTCTCAAAGAAGGTGACATCAGCGGAAACATATTGTTTGCGAAGAAGAGGATCATAGCATCGGTAACCTTTCTGAGTGGGAGAGTAACCAACAAAGATACACTTAACTGCCCGAGGGGAGAGTTTGTCCCGACCTGGTGAAGGAGTGTGGACAAACGCAGTATAACCGAAGACTTTGAGAGGTAACGAGAAAGGTTTCGAGGTAGGATATAGTAGAGAAAAGGGTGCGGAACCTTGAAGAAGGGTGGAGGGAATGCGATTAATGAGATAGCAAGAGATGAGGATGGCATGACCCCAATAGGTTTTGGGCATATTCATCTGGAAGAGTAAGGTGCGAACTATGTCGAGGAGGTGACGATTCTTACGTTCCGCTATCCCATTTTGTTGAGAAGTTATAAGGACAACTGGTTTGATGTATAAGACCATGACTCATGCAAAACTCAGAAAACTGATGAGAAACATATTCTTTAGCATTATTGGTGCGAATAGCTTTGATAGACACTCCAAATTGAGTGGAAATTTCATTATAGAAAGTTGAGAAAACAATAAAAAGTTCCGAGCATTCTTGTAAAAGATACACCCAAGTACATCGAGAAAAGTCATCAATAAACGTAATAAAATACAAACTACTCCCAACCACAGTCTTGGTAGGAGAAGGACCCCAGACATCGGAGTGAACGAGATCAAAGGGACGAGTCGAGCTACGACCATGTTTGGTAGGATAGGAAGCCCGATGGTGCTTTCCTAGTTGACAAGCTTCACAGTTGAGAGGAGAGGTATCGTTGGTGAGGTGAGGTTGATGCCGCGGCATCTACACCACCAAAGAATGATAGACCGGAGCTGGATGTGCTGCAACATAAAGATTTTAGGCGACATGACGACTCAATGGCCGCTCACGGAAAGCAACGTTACAACCTCCGTCCGCGGCGCGCAAAGCTTATTTAAGGCCTCTCAAAAGCTTAATTTTTAGTTTCTATTTATTTTCCTTTAAAGTGCGGAACTTGTAATATTTTATTTTATGCTTTATGTTTTGTTGGTGTGCTATTAGACATTTGGTCTGTTATTAGCCATCCGGAGTGATGAGATCTTCATCTCAATCTTGGATGGTTAGATTTGTTTTGTAACTCCTATATATAGGAGTGTTTAAGAGAATGAAAGGAATTATTATTGAAGCCCTAAAAACAGCCCCCTCTCTCATTGAGAAATTCGGCCAAGGCTTGTGAGGAGCCCGCCCCGGTCGGGCCTCACTTCAGTCCGACTGAATCGGACTGAATTTTAACGCTGCCGTAAATGCCCCCTCTCATTCTCCCCGATCCCCTCTCCTTTTCACTCTCGCTGGGCAAGCTCTCTCCCGATTCGCTCTCTTCTCCTCCTCCCGAGCTCTCTTCTCCTCCAAATCGCGAGATCTAGGGCGCCGTCAATCGTTCCCGTCGACCCCGGAGTGAGATCCTAGACTGCATCGGCCGCTCGCTCGCGATTCCTCTCTCCCGCAACCTCTCTCTCGCAAGGATCGCGTCTTCCCCCATCCAGTCCAGCGTCATTCCAGACCCCCTCCACCTCTGCCGCCGCCAGAAGCCTCGCCAGGCTCGGGCGATCTCGCCTCCTTTTCCTGACCTCCCCTCTCCTTTTCCCAGGCTCTCTCACGCTCCCCTCTCGTTCCCTCTCTGATCCCCTCTCCTTTTCCCGAGCTCGAGCTCTCCCAGTCCCTCTCCGCGTGAAGCCGATCTCCCAATCTCGCGCCAGCCCCACTCGTGAGATCTAGGGCGCGATTGGACCCCGCTGCGATCTTGCCGTCCATCGTTCCCGTCGACCCGGAGCCCCAACCCACGACATCTCTCTTGGCGGCGTCTCTACTTGCTACAGAACTTATGCCTTATTCTTCGTTTATGAGGTAATCTACTTCAGTCACTCTACTTGCTACAGAACTTATGCGACATATTCCTTGCCGAATTTCTTATCCCTGCCCTCGTGTGAAGTCCAGTATTTGATGAAATCAGCCATGATTCCAGATAGATGCTCGTGTGGTGAGCATTGATGATTATCACAAGTGCTCAAGAGCAATGAGGAAGTCTTGAAAAAGGCTGTGACCAACCACCTTGTCAGCGTATCCATTGAAGGCAGTAGCAGGGATCTCCAGCTCTATCAATCGGTGAGTCCATCATATTTCTATCTTGATGAATTATCTTGTTAATGTGTGGTTTATGTTGGATCATTTAGTTAACATTGTTGGTGTATGGAACTCTAAAATTTTGTTTGTTCTTATTTTTTAATAACTTCACATGTCATATTTTTCATCAATGGTTTTAAGTGAACTTGGGTTGCTGTTTGTTTGTTTTTGTTGTTCATCTAAAATATGCATCCACACTACTTCCTTATGCATATGTAATTGACAATACTTATGAAATTTGTATGATGACTACTTGTTCCTACCTTTACAAGTTATGCTTCTCTTGTTATGTCAACCACAGTTGACAAATTCTAAATGCCATCAAAATTATGGCGAATTTAAAGATTTGATAAAAGATGTTATTAGAGATGCATTCAATAAATGTGCAAGGATAAAAGATGTTCTATTCGGCCTTAATTTTCGCCGTGTTCATGATATTGTTGTGGCTCCTCATTGCCCGCTAGAGCATCCCTCTCCTGCTTTTACATATGTTCTTGACCATTTTATGATAAAATATTTTAGCTCCAATGTCAAAGTAGAAGCTCTTGTTACCTTAGTTAAATCGTGATTGCTGCAGTTGAGTTATTGATATATATGTATGCCATTTAAAGCAATCACACATGTTAATAATGTACCTTTGGTATTGCAAATGCTACATTGGTTGTGTTTGTATGTACAAGTTAGTAGGCCCATCCCTTATCTTCTTTCATTTGTGCTTGTCAAGTTCCTAATTTTTGAACTTATTCTTAGGAAAATTATGATCAATGTCTATTTTTGGTGCATGTTCTGTACGACTTGTTGTGGCATTCTAGATGGATGGGTGGATTTTTTTATTCAGGTTTGCTTTAATATTATTTTCTATATTGTGCTGTTTTTTGTATAGTGCTTGTGTTATATTGCAGGTTCCCAATCTATTGCCTTTGGGAATTTTTGTTTCTGAAATTCGGTACATGTTTGCTGCTTTCTTCTATTTGGTGTGTGGCAATTTGTAATGTTTTTAATCTTTTACGGGATGGTTGCAAGATTAGACTTTTATTCCTTCTGTTGGGTAAGTTGAGAAAGAGTTGTAATAAGGAGTGTGATTTTGTATTTTGGATAATTTTTTAATGGTGGATTGGTGATCATCAAGTTGGCGTGTAGTGTATTTTGGATAATTTATTAAAGAGGAAGGTTATTGTCTTGTCATACTTTTCTGAACACATAATTAAAATGTTGCAATGCCAAAGCATGAGTATTTGAAAACAAGTCTTTTTGGATAGCATAGTTGCATTGTTTATTATCTAAGAACAATTCTAGCCTTCCTCTATGTAATTTCTCATCATCTATGTCATTTTAGTGATATAATTGAAGTTATCACAGTTCCACTATACAAAAAAGAACTCAATTCTAGTGTCAAATCCTGCTTTCTAATTATTTGATATATAAGTGTTTCTATAAAGAAATTCAGTGTATAGTCATTATTAATTTGCTTCTATGTCATTTACTTCCCAGATGCATGCAGAAAATTCATAACAATCGATCGATTGTATTATTTGTTTATTCCGCATGACTGTTAATCAATCTATTTTTTTATTTGAACCAGATTGTCTGCCTATTAATCATCATCGCCAATGAATGGTATCGACCTTGTGCTGCGGGGCATTGCGAAAACACAACGATCGGTGGAGACCCTCGTTCGTCGCTGCCCTGAAATTCCGCCGGAATCGATTCCGACCCAAATGCCGTCATTCTATTCGTCAGCATTTGACCGCCCCACTAGTGAGCCGTGCGTTTGTGGCAAGCAATCTGGCATGTTGAACAAGATTCAGGAGGATTGGATCAAGATTCAACTGAACCTGATCGAGGATGGCATGCGCCCTCCTATTCGAATCGATCCGCCCGTGCCACTGTGGAGCAAGCGTCCCGACCTGAACGCGTATCTGCTGAAACCATTGCTCGTGATCGATCCGGAACGGCAGTACGGCGTCAACGTGACAGCGGGTGCATGCCTGTCTTGCAACAAAGTCGGCTTTCTTTTCCGCAAGCAATTTAGTGCCCCGCGAATCATCGATTGCATCGACACCACAGCATCACCTGATCACGAGGTACCGGGACAATTCGAACGGCACGGATCGTGCTCGGCACGAACAATTCATGGCTGTCGTAGCCGAAATCATTGTTGGCACTGGACAAGCTCCAATGCGGGAAGGCTCCATCATTGAGGCTGAATTAGATGCATTGTTGGATCGCATTGAAAGGGGGAAATGGAGAATGATGTGCCCCCATCCAAGCGCATCGTGACGAGCAAACTTCTCGCTTTCCATGAGACGCAGAAAAAGCACATCAGAAATTGCTTAACGTCGTCGGCATCCGCGTCGACTATCGTCGTAGATCGCTTCTTTCGTTCGAGTATGCGTCGTGGATCGGGGAAGAATAAAAACTTGTGGCGCCATGGAAGAGCCATTTGCCCGGAGACCATATCCCTAGAAGGAGGGAACTTGCTGCTCCATGTCGTTGTCGCTCAAATCAACTTTCGAGGCGAACTCCAATTCGATCCTCGTTGGGCGTATTTGCCAATCTCTGGGATGCATATCATTCTCACTCAGTATCTCGCACTATTTCCGACCCATGGCATTACTCCCTCACCTACGTCTCTGTCGACGATGTTTCATCTATTGCCTCTCTCGATTGATGATTGTGACGATGAATTTGGATTGACGACAGCGTTTGGACAATCCCTTCCTCAACTGCCCGAAATTCCTGCAGGGCAACTGAAATCGCTGGGAATGGTCGCGGAATCAATAGCTGATAATGCAATTTGGTCGAGTAACACGTTCGATGCGATTGTGCACGATGCCCTTGATGTTGCCGCTGTTGTTGTCGAACGGGCTAACGATGATTATCACATCGTTGAAGAAGACGATGCTACACCACAGGACGATGGTGATCAGTTTATTGGCGCCGAATCTGGCGTCAAAGTCAGCAACGCGCCCCATTCCATTCAGTCTAATCGCAAGCGCCGCAAACCAGGACCAACATCGCATGAGTGCGGCTCTTCATCGAGTCACCATAAGAAATCTCGCAGCCTAAATGCATTGGGAAATGAACGTCAATCAGCATTACAAGGGCTTAATCTATGGGAATTTGTCATGAGCACTTCACCAATGATCAACCCCTTGGAGCGCCGCTTACTCCGAACGATTGCTCTCAAATTTCTTCAGCCCGATGAACTCCAGGATCTGAAGGAATTTCCAATTGAATCCTTGCATATTCCACAATTGCATCGAATCTGGTCCGTTCTTGGCTCGGCTTTGCGTTGCACCATTTCGCTTTCAAACGGTTCATTCGGCCGAAATCGGAACAGGTCCTGAAACAGCACCTGGAGGATATGGTTGCCCAGGCCCGATTCAGATTGCCCATTCAACGATCAGCGCCCAAACGCAGCATCATTACTGCCCTGAATTAAGCCGCGTCAGTAATTGCTCCAGTGTGATCGCACCCTGTTACCAGTTTCAATATTATGCAGTTAGAAGAGACCGTGACGACGACTACCACTCGAAGAGTCACCTTGGCAACCGACGACAATCACAGTTCACGTCAATCCCGTGCATCGGATCTGCAATCAACACTCGAGATGACCTACAAGGAGATTCAGAATCGTTGGGAGTATCTTGCACGCCTCAAGAAGCATGTGGCATCAACAACATCGACAATATCAGGTCGTCATTCCCCTTTGCAATCACATTACGAGGCGGCCCAACTGCACGGCGATCCAGGCTCCCTCAACATTCCGTCGTTGCTGCAAACCGAACATTCAGTTCCAGCCGCATCTCCGATCACCCCGAATTCAAATCAACCAACCTCTTCTGCAGTCATCACGACGACAGAGGAACTTGTTGTGGCCAGCACATCTGTTGTCAGCGAGATTGGTTCGCGTCCGCCATTTATGGTCGATCAACAATTGCCTAGTTTGAATCAAATATTGGCGGCCACCGTCCCCGCCCCATCTGCAGGGGAACCGTTTTCCCAAGCGGAGAAGGAGTTGCTAAATTACTTGCTGACTAGTCCAGCAGAGCGCTCCCATGTGAAATCGACGATTGGTAATCAAACGTCTTGGAAGAGGCTGGCCAAGCGTTTCTTGTACCGGGCGCGAGTCGCTTGGGTATTGGGGATGAACCAGTTTCGGGCCCGATCTGATGGGCAGCTTAAGCAAAAGGTCAAGGATGATAACAAGAAAAAGAGCTAGCAACACTCTTTGTCAATTGCAGACAGGTAAATTATTAGGAGTTTGAAGCTTCTTCCATGTCACCAACATTTTTTATTCTTCTTTGTGAAACTGCATGGTTTATGATCTCTCTCTTTTCTAGACTCTGAAGAATGCCTTATCACCATACAAGCCTGGAGAGGTAGGAGGTGGGAGTGACTTTGACCCAAAAGGAAGAAGTGAGAATGAGGTATGTCTTCTAGGTTTTTTTGGGTATACGTATGTTAACAATGTAAACTTAAAGAGGAGGTTCTGATAATTTTGAAAGACAAAGATTAGCCCCCTGCAATTATACAAGTTAGAGGGGATTTTTTTTCATAATTATTTCTCACTACTTAATACTTTCAATGGGGGATTTTCTTAATAGATATCAGACATGGAAATGATGTTCACGTAAGGAGATGTTTAGATTTTATAATATGGTTTTATAGACTGGCTTGCATCAATTTTACTGATAAGGAATTTGGAAAAGGATTCTCATCGGCTCGACTTTCTTTTCTAATTACTCTACCTTGCTTAATTACTCTATTCTCAGATGGGGGAAGAAATCGTAATACCTTGTTGCTGGTTGGTTTTATTAGTTTGTTGTTATGTTATTTTAATGATTAATTGATGCTTCATGATTTGATAGCAGGAATTTTGTAAGTACATCTTGTTCTGTTTTAAATATGGATCACTAGCATGATTATGCATTGTATATATATCTAGAAAGTTGTAAAAGTTGAGTGAAGGGTCATCCTCAGTAATGGTATAATTTATCCATCTATGTAGCCTGGAAACAACAATTTTGAACACAACAATTTTGACAAAATAATACTGTAAACACCCTTCTGTGTTTTCTTTTCAGTTTTGAGTTCCTTTTGAAGATGCTGCCAAGGAAGATGCTACCAAGGAGTGTAGTAGATTTTACTTCTGACCACTTCTGCAGATGGTTTGGCAAGGGAAGAAGCTAGTGGAGACGCTGATGGAGATATTTCTGGTGGCATTTGCTATAGTGGCGTTTGTTGTGGGTTATGCTACAGGATCCTTCCAAACCATGCTTCTGATCTACACCGGTGGTGTGCTCTTGACCGCACTTGTTACTGTACCTAACTGGCCGGCCTTCAACCGCCACCAACTTGATTGGCTGGATCCGAGCGAGGTGGACCGTCATCCAAAACCTCAGGCTGCTGCATCACAATCTTCGAAGAAAAAGACGACAAAGCAGTAGTTCGACTTATATCGGTCATCATTCAGCTGATTTGAACTCAATCAATTCCCGTTTTTATAGTCATTGTTGTTGATGATATTGGGTTCTTTATGTTGTTTTTTGTTCTCAGTCCTTTTTTAAATACTATCATGAGGTGGATGATTAATAACATGGTATTGCACTATATTCCATTATCTTAAATGACTCATATCTGTTTTCTAAATTCAAAGAATATTGAATGAGTAGCTTGAGTAAGTTATCGGATGACCCTCATTTATTTTTGAATTGAATGATTTCTCAGTACCTTTCTATCTTGTTACTAAGAAATTTTTTCAAATATTCTAATGTGCTTAAACTAGCACAAGAGGAATCTTATTTATCCTATTTCTTGCAAGTTATGTTCGTGAATTCTTGTCTTTTTGTATGCTATAGATTTGATGATATACTATAATATTAAGTTTTTCCATTGTTGAAGTTTGAAGTTTTTCCATGCAAATTGGGTTTATTTTTCCTTCGTTGGCATCTCATTATCATCAATATGGTCATCATCATAATTTTTTCTAGCTATTTGGTCTCATATTTATGAATCATTATATCAGTTTAATTATTTTGAATGATGCAGGTGATGCTAAGCCCCTTTTCAAAGTTTGAGTTTAGTTTCTTAGTTATTAAAAATTTGCTTTGATGACTTCCATTTGTAGTGCGAAAGGTCTATTTATTATAATTTTAAAATCAGTGCGATTGCAGCGCTTTATCAAAAAAGCGTGGCCATTGATATTTTTTTAAATATATTAAAATCGCAATCAATAACCACGTTTAACAAAAACCCGTCGGGATAGGTAATGACATTCCACAACGTTTCTAAAATAAACGTCGCAGTAGTCCTCAAGTCTATGAAGGCGTTTTTTGTGAAAAAGTGCTGCAACAATCTACTCTGATGATTGCATCCCCGACGCTTTTGCGGCGTATTGAAAAATGCCGCCAAATCAATGGCAACAATTGACCATCGTACCGTTGTCTCACTTTCTCTCTCCCTCCCTTCCTTTTTTCTTCCTTTCCCTCCTCTCTTTCTCCTCCTCTCCCCCTTTCTTTCTCCTCCCCCTCTTTTCTTTCTCTTCCGCCCCCCCCCCCTTTTTCCCCCTCATACTAGAGTGGAACCCGGCGCCCCCCCCCCCCCCCCCCCCCCCCCCCCGCCTCCTTCTTCTCCAAGCTTCGGCCGCTCCTCTTGGGAGAATCCGGCGAGGCTTCTTGGTGCGACTCCAAGGAAGAAGGACAACAACCCCTCTCAGTGCGACGCCGGAAGGTCCATTCGGTGCGACGCCGGTGGAAATCGTGGAGAGAGTGATTCTTCCACAAGTTATCAAGAGTGTTTAACGCTACGGGTTTGGTAATATCTTCTTCATCTCCTAGTGATTCTTTCTATAGATTTGTGGAGGTTGAACTATCGTGTTCTCCGCGATTTTAAATTTCAATCGCTTTTAAATCTTTGATTAAAATCGTTATTCCCCACGTTTCTATTTTCCGGATCGGGTAGGTCCACTTTGCTTGAGCGGATCTTGGCCTATCGCCTTGGTCTTGCCCTCAAAAAAGATTGGCAACCTTTGCGTTGATTTTGGGAATTTGTTGACTCATTTTTTATCGCTGTTTTGGAGCCAACGCTTCTCCGATTGGATTGGTTTATGTGTGCGAGAGGATAACGTATTTGTGGGCGATAGATGCTTGTGTAGGTGCGGCTAGATCTAGAGTTTGTTGAAGGCGAACGATAGCTTTCCTCGTGTACGGCTCCTACGAGATCCACCCTACATCAATTTGGTATCAAAGCAGGTCGTGTCAATTTCTCAATTGATACACCCTCTTTATTCAATTCTGTGGCGCAAACTAATCAAAAAAATAAAAAAAAAATTCGGTGGTCTGCGAATAGCGGGCTAAAATCTTTATTCTTCGTCAAAAAAATCCAAAAAAAAATATGTAGTTTCTCCTTTTTAGTCACATCCTGAAAATATTTTTCTGCCAAAACAAAAACAATTTTATCCGACACTACAAAATTCATTTTCCATAATCTTGTCCAAACCCTGCATGCGCACAAGGCTAGGAACGGAGTACAATACACCGTCGTCATCTAGGATGGCTGCGAACGAGCACGGGGATCCCAACGCTGAGGCTATAGAGGGGCTGCGTTACGATATGACTGAACTTAGGGCCATGTTAGCACAACTCCTACAGAATCAAGGAGGACCACCACCACCACCCGTTAATGTTGGGCAGCCCAACCGGCACCAACAGGGCAATGATTCTGATTCGGATGGGAACTCTCCCCGAGTGCCCCCTCGAGAACGCCGTCCCGAGCGTGGTTATGATATTACGAGGGCCATTAAGATTGACGCCCCCACTTACGACGGTTTGGGAGATCCCCAGATCTTCCTTACTTGGGTAGTGGATATGGAATGCTACTACGAATGGCACAACCTCACGGACCCCCAAAAGGTCCAAGTTGCCAGGATGAAGTTAAAGGATCGCGCGAAAACGTTTTGGCTAAACGGGGAGTGGAGATTAGGAACTGGGCACGGAGTCCCACTTATAGGCTGGTCGGTGATGAAGAACTTGCTAACTGATCAGTACGTCCCTGCATACCACCGGACACAGATGTTCGACGAGCTTGCCACCCTGCGGCAGGGCTCAAATTCAGTAGCTGAATATATGGGAGAGATGAAGGACCGCATGGTGCGTTGTGATCTTCGGGAAATTCCTGAGGTCACCTTATCTAGGTTTCGTAAGGGACTTCACCCCGACATTCAAAGGAAGCTCCTGCGTTATGGTCATACGGACCTGAATACGACTTTCAATGCCGCCCTAGACATTGAAAAACATCTTGCCACGAAGGCCCACTCCCGATATTCAAACATCTTGCCCCAAGGGCCTGAACCTCTTGATATGCTGTGGTGGGATCCATGGTTGGGCGGGCAAAGAGACCAACATACAAGGTGTAGATGCGGGAGCTTTTGGCGCCTTTGGAGTAAAGGGCAGCAGGATGGTTCCAAGCTGCTTTGACGGTCTCATCATGTCGAATGATAGGAAGACATTCATCGGAGAAACTGTTAGCAAGCCAGGTGCGGACCAGAGCATCGCTAGCATCTCAATCATCAAAGGTAACAGACTCTTTGAGAGGAGGATCATCGGTGAGGTGGTGGCGTTTGCGTTGAGAGCGTAAGAGGAAGGTGAAGGAGACACTCCAATCAGGATAATTAGAGCCAGTGAGCTTGGAAGAGGTGCCAAGATTGCCAGAAGTGGAGATAGAGGTAGTAGAGGTATAAGTAGAAATAGCCACAAGAGTGGAGGTGAGGACATTCTCAGAAGGGGTACCCATGAGAAGAGATCTGGAAGAGGAAAGACAGATCGCGCGGTCTCGCGGCTAGAAGACCGAAAAACACGGGAGATCGAGTGGTCTGTAGGAAGAGAGACCGGCCAGAGAGAGAGAGAGAGAAAGAGAGAGAGAGAGAGAGAGAGAGAGAGAGAGAGAGAGAGAGAGAGAGAGAGAGAGAGAGAGATCACAACACAAGGATCGTTGTTCTCTTTGATATCATGTGTGAACTTGAAAAATTTATTTCTAAAAAGTCGGAGTATTACAAGAGTATTGCCTCCTTTATATAAACTATGAGGGAAAAAGTAAAATACAAATACATAATGTGGGACTAAATACAAATACAATACACAAAGCAAGCTGGGCGGTCAGGCGGTCATGGAGAACGAGACCGCAGCGACCTCCACGGTCTGGAGAGAAGACGGGCGGTTACACGACAGGAGGAAGGTCATGTGACAGTGGAGACCGATCGATCGTGAGACCGCTCTGGCGAACACTCCCCCGTAAGGGAGATACCGGGGGTACCAAAATGCTTCTCTTCACATGAAGCGATCTAGTATATCTGAGGAGAAGCGGCGGTCTGATACTGGGAGACCGCACAGACCGCGGTTATCATATTGTTATTTGATGGAGCTGGAGATCGCTGATCTTCATACGGCGCGATCTCGCACATCTGAGGAGAAGTCGCAGTCTGATTCTGGGAGACCGCACAGAACGTTGGCTCGAGACCGCGCGGCTTCAATTCTTTGAGGTCGCATGGCTTCAACAACGGAAGAAATCTTTAAGGATTTCTCCTTTGCTTTTGACGGATCCCAGACAGGTGGGAGGGATCTTTGACTATCCGGCGGCTAGCGATGAACTGGTCCGTGAATTGTTGAGTCAGCTCTATGAAATCCTTGATTTCTCCCTCCATCAGGGATAGGAACCAGGTGCGAGCCTGTCCTTTCAAAGTCGTCGGCAATGCCTGGCACAACAATGGATCTGGGGCATTACAGAGTTGCATCATGATTGTGAAGTGCCTGACGTGCTCTGACAGGTTGCCCACTCTGTTGTATGTCTCAATCTTTGGGAGTTTGAAGTTATTGGGAATTGGATGTGTCAGGACCTCTGGTGCGAACGGTGAGCGATGATGGAGAGGGAGAGGGGCCAAAGCGGCACGCTGTCTTGCTCGTTCGTGCTCTTCAAAAATTATGTCACGAACTTCTTCACGCGCGAGCCTTACATTTACAGGCTCACGGTATGCTGCTTCAGGGCGGTCGCGGTGATACTGAGCTTCAGGTCCTCTGTTAGGATGGGCCCCTCGGTCTTGGACACTCGTACTGGTGTGTTGTCCTTCAGGTTTGCTGATAAGCGAGTGGAGGGGAGCTAGATCAACCTGCCCCTCCCCCCCGGATTGATCCTTCACTTGTGCGAACGGCTTTTCCTGCCATAATCTCTAGACACGAGTACCGTTGTGCAGTGGGTACTGTCTTCAGAAGCCTCTTCAAGCTTTGGTGGAACTCCGTTCCACAGACGACGCCAAACTGTTGCGGGTCGCTCGGGTGGTTTGGTAGACCGGTGACTTGAACCGCCTTAGCAAAAATGAGAATGCTCGGGAGAACAAAAGTGAGAAGGCTGTGTCGCCTTTTGGGAGAAAGGAAATCTCCAAGACCACGAAGGAGATCTTCAAGCGCCGAAGGAGAATTCCGAGGAAATCTTTAAAGGAGCTCTCTCGGGCGCAGAAGACAAGGTCCCCTGAAATGAAGGCTCTGGGCTCCTTTTATAGCTTTGGTCGGGGGTAGCCCGGTAATTTTGCCGTCGTAACCACCGTAACCACCTGACGGGCGAATCACGCTGGTCAATTTGGAGCACATGGATCGCCATTTTTCGCAAATTACCGTCTCGCTCTTCAGACAGTTCAGGCAGTTTGGACAGTTCGGGCAGCTTCGTTGAAGGTAAAAAAGGGGACAAGCGAGTCCTGCAATCTGAGAAATTAAGAAATGTTAACCGCGCGCGCGTCAGAATTTGGGAACTTTCTTAACGAAGCCTTCTGAGCGCGCGGGGAAGCATTTTGAGCGCGCAACGAACTCGGAAGTGTTCTGAGCGCGCAGCGAACTTGAGAGTGTTCTGAGCGAAAGGAGAGACATTCTGAGCGCGGGCGCGCTCTGAGCGCGTAACGAATGTGAGAGCGTTCTGAGCGAACGGAGAGGCGTTCTGCGCGCGCAACGAGCGCGGGAGAGCTCTGAGCGCGTAACGAATGTAAGAGCGTTCTGAGCGAACGGAGAGGCGTTCTGAGCGCGCAACGAGCGCGGGAGCGCTCTGAGCGCGCAACGAACACGAGAGCGTTCTGAGCGAACGGAGAGGCGTTCTGAGCGCGCAACGAGCGCGGAAGCATACTGCGGCAAACGGGGAAATGAGAAGTCGCGCCTCAAAGGGGGACTGGGTTCCGGCCGAGCGCTCCGCAGGACCTCCTGCAGGAGAGGGGGCAGTCTGGCCGCATCCGCACGGGGTGTGGCCGCACCCCAGGAGGGGTGCGGCGAGGCCGCACCCAAGAAGTGGTGCGGCGAGGCCGCACCCCAGGAGGGTGCGGCGTTGCCGCACCCCAAGAGGGGGGTTCGGCGCTACCGTGCGTGCTAGCGCGCGGTAGTGCCGCGCGGTACCGCCACGCGCATCGTGGCGGTAGCGGGCCCGCTACCGCGCGCGGTAGTGCTTGCGGTTGCACGCGGCTTTGTCGCGCGCGGTGTTGGCGTGCACGGTTGAGTGCGGCCCTGCGGCGCGTTCTGCGCACGTCTTTGCACGGGCGTTGGCTGTGGAGATGGTGGGTTTGACCCATTTTCCCGCTCATCCCTCATCACCTTAGTGATGGAGTGGGGTTTGTGAGTAACTGCTACCCAGCTTTGGACATATAGATGAGAGCCCTGATATGAATGCGTATCATAAGTTATATAAAATAAACTTTCTGAAATAGTGTAGTTCTTAGTGTGGCTGAGTGGCGTTGGAATAATTGATGGCGCCGACCCGGTTCCTCGCGCCGACGTGCCGCATGGTTACGACCTTCGCCCCAACACGAAGAAATCATACCGCGCCATGCTCCGTAACTTCTAAATATTTTATCTTTTATTTGAACTATTTCTGGCACGTGTTTGTCCGTCCGGCTTGACCAAAATGTTAGGCGGTCATAAGTCGGTTTACTTAAAATTTTCTCCTTTTATCTTGGCCAAGGACATTTATATGGCCAGGATTTTGTCTCTTGGATGTGGGGTTGTGATTGCTCCTCTTGGGAGTATATAGGCCCCTTGTTTTAATTGGAATGCAGGTTTTTTAGAAAAAAAAAGAAAGAGGAGTTCAGCCTTGTTCTGTCCGCCCTAGGGTTCGGCAGCCCGACCCCCCTTGCGATCGTGAGACGCGTTCGCCTCTATCCGCTCCGTCCGCCGGCGTGTCACTCGCCGCCCCTTCCCCTCTCCGTCGGTGTGACTCCGGCAAGGCTCCGACTCCATCGTGGTGCTGTTGGCGCAGCCCCGCCCTTTCCCCTTGTCAAGCATCAAACCGCCGCCGCCCCTTTTGCCGTGCGAACTTGGCAAGCCGCCTTCCTCCTTCTTCGGCTTCCTGCTGGGCCTGCTTCGTCCAGCCCCCATACCGCCTCTTGGTGGGGTTCCGGCGACGTGCACCCTCTTCAACCCTCGGTGGTGTGAGTAAATCCGTGGTGGTGCGGCTCTCCGATGTTACTTGCTATTGTGAGGTCCTGTCAAGCTCTCTCCGGGTTGGGTAACGATTTCCTCCACCCTCTTAAGTGTTTCCTCTACCTTCGTCCGAATTTTGGTGGTGAGCCCTAGGCGTAATTTTGGACATTGGTTGGAATTTCGCCGCTCCGTTCAATTTCCGTTGCATTGCTAATCAATTTCTGAAAATAATCTTGAGAAACCGGTTTCGTTTATGCTAGCGTTATTGGGAGCTAACTAGGATCGACCTTGTAAACCGCTTAAGTTAAGAGTGGAACCATCTCCGTGCTAGCGCGTGAGGTTGGAAAATCCTATTATTGCGTGGTTAATATTTCTCGTTCTCGTTTGCAAATCGTCGATATTTTGGGAGCCAACCCGACCCCTTTTTGCTCGCTCTTTGGTCGGAGTGCTCTTGGATTAATTTTATTAATGCCTGTGCTGATTGATGTGAGTCCGTGAGTGGCGGTGTCACGCTCGGCGTCGTGGTTAGACTGCATCATTTTGGTATCAGAGCTGGCGGGCCAATTTCTTAACTTGGCCCCGATCCGTTTTAGTTCACTTGTGCACAAAATCTATTTTCAACACAAAAATATTTATATATATATTTTGCTATAATAAATAATTTCCACGCCTCGCATGCCCACTAGGTCCGGTCACGAATACCTCTCATCTTCCTCGTCAAGCATGGCCGACGAAAGACACACGCCGCCAAACCCCACTGCTGTTGATACCCTTCGAGATGAAATGAATCAACAAATGGGAGAATTGCGGGACATGTTAACCCAATTGTTGGCCAATCGGACCCCCTCCCCTCTTAGGGGTGCTCGTCAGCCGAACCGTGCACCCACTCCACCTAGAGGTCGTAGGGCACCTAACCCTCCCCCACCCCATGAGGAAGACATCCTTGAGGATTTGCCTCCGCGTTATCGACCACCACCTCGTCGCCAGGAACGAGAAGTCGATCTCACCCGTGCCATCAAACTTAACTCCCCCACTTACGACGGTTTAGGGGAACCCCAAATATTCCTAAATTGGGTTCAAGATATCGAGTGCTACTTCGAGTGGCACCACCTCACGGACCCGTAGAAGGTCCAGGTAGCCAGGGTGCAGTTATCGGGTAGAGCCAAAACCTTTTGGCTAAATGAGGAGCGCCGTTTGGGAACCGTTGACGGTGTTCCCCCAGTCGGTTGGACTGTCATGAAAAACCTCTTAAAAGACCAATACGTCCCCGCTTATCATCGCACTCAGATGTTTGATGATCTAGCCTCCCTTCGCCAAGGTGGGCGGTCGATCGCCGATTATATGGGTGACCTAAAGGACAAAATGGTCCGTTGTGAGGTCCAGGAGATGCCCGAGGTCACGTTGTCTAGATTCCGTAAGGGCCTTAGCTATGATATCCAAAGGAAACTTTTGCGTTATGGTCACACAGACCTAAACACTACCTTTAACGCCGCCCTTGATATCGAAAAGCACATCGCCTCCAAGTCAAAGGCCAAACATAGCTCTTATAAGGGCAAGACCACAACCACTACCTCCACCACCACCTTTAAGGATAAGGGTAGGTTTAAAACCAAGGACTCGTCCAACATTGTTATCACCGCTAGGGATACTAGAAACCCATCCGGCGATCGCATCCCCGTAGGAAAAATTAGTAAGGAAAAGGCCACGTGCTACCAATGCGGAGCATCCGGTCATTACGCCATCGAGTGCCCAACAAGGACTAAGGCGTTGGCTCTAGTTGAACCCACTAGTGAGGCGTCCGAGTTTATTTACGAGGCTACAGATGATTCGGAACCAGAAGGCTTTCCGAGTGATATGGAGGATGACCTTAATCTCATGGTCATGCGTTGTATTTTGACCACCCCGCGTGCGTCGAATGACTGGCACCGCACCAACATATTCTCGTTGATTTTCAAGAGCGGTGAGAAACTTTGTAAGTTGATCATCGATAGCGGAAGTTGCATGAATGTTATTTCGGAGAGTGCCGTTACGCGTATGAAACTCCTTACGGAGCCCCACCCCCACTCCTATCAAGTCGCATGGGTCAACAAAACGTCCCTTCCGGTTACACGTAGGTGTCTTGTACCCCTTACCATCAAGTCTTATTCGGAAGAGATATGGTGTGATGTGATTCCAATGGATGCTTGCCATATTATTCTTGGTCGCCCTTGGTTATATGATCATGATGTCACCCACTTTGGGAGATCCAATGTATATGAATTTACATTTAATGGAAAGAAGATCACCCTGAAACCCACCCCTCCTAAGGATCCCGCTAGTCCCGCTAAGGACACCACTCTCCCGGTAGAAAAGAAGAATCTAAGTTTGATGAATCGTAAGGAATTTACACGCGAATCATTTATTGGTGGAGTTATATATGCTTTGGTGTGTTTACAATCTAAGAGCGACGCCCCGAACTTGGACGATTTGCCCCCGGAATTGAGGGCGTTACTAGACGAATATACGGATGTCTATCCGGAGGAGCTTCCCTCAACTTTACCTCCAATTAGAGAGATTCAACATGCTATTGATTTCATTCCGGGTTCATCCTTACCTAATCTTCCGCATTATCGGTTGAACCCCGCGGCACATCAAGAATTGCAATCCCAAATTTCGGAACTCCTCCAAAAGGGCTTTATTAGGCATAGTAAAAGCCCTTGCGCCGTTCCCGCGCTACTAGCACCTAAGAAAGACGGTTCGTGGCGAATGTGTGTAGATAGCCGCGCAATTAACAAGATTACCATTAAGTACCGTTTTCCGATTCCCCGCTTAGATGATTTGTTAGACATGTTATCCGGTGCCACAATCTTCACTAAATTGGATCTTAAAAGTGGCTACCATCAAATACGGATCCGTGAGGGGGACGAATGGAAAACCGCGTTCAAGTCCAAGGAGGGTTTGTATGAATGGATGGTCATGCCATTCGGGCTATCTAACGCCCCTAGCACCTTTTCCCGTTTGATGGCCCATATCTTCCAACCTTTCATGGGAAAATTTGTTGTGATTTATTTTGATGACATCTTGATTTATAGCACCACGCCTACCGATCATTTTGAGCATTTGAAGATTATTCTTACCGCACTACGCGAGGCGAAGTTATATGTCAATCTTAAGAAATGTACCTTCTTCGTACAATCGGTAGAATTTTTGGGTTATATTGTGGGTGCGCATGGTATTAAGGTGGACCCGGGCAAGATCCAAGTCATTACGGATTGGCCCGAGCCTAAGTGCATCCGTGATGTAAGAAGCTTTCATGGTTTAGCAACTTTCTATCGTCGCTTCATTAAGGACTTTAGTAGTATTATGGCACCAATTACGGAGTGTATGAAGAAGGGTGAATTTAAGTGGACTTCCTCCGCCGCCGTAGCGTTCCAAAATATCAAAACTAAAATGACCGAGGCTCCGGTTCTTCGCTTACCCGACTTCACTAAGGTTTTTGAATTATCTTGCGATGCTTCCGGAATCGGGATTGGTGGAGTTCTTAGCCAAGAGGGGCATGCGTTAGGCTACTTTAGTGAGAAATTAGCGGGTTCAAAACTAAATTATTCTAATTATGATAGGGAATTGTACGCGGTAATTCGTTGTCTCCGACATTGGAGGCATTATCTTCTTTCCAAAGAGTTCGTTCTCCTTTCCGATCATGAAGCCCTTCGCTTTATAAATTCGCAACACAAAATCAGCCCCCGTCACGCTAAATGGGTCTCCTTCCTACAAGAGTACACATTTCTATTAAGCACCTTAAGGGCTCACAAAACCGAGTTGCCGATGCCCTTAGCCGCCTCTTTTTATTGCTCACCACTATGCATGTTAAGGTCATTGGTTTTGAAAGGATTAAAGAGGAGTACGTGCAATGTCCGGACTTTAGGGACATCTACCTATCCACCCAAAATGACTCCCCCAATACCATCTCCGCCTACTATATTCGGGATGGGTATCTATTCAAACATTCTAAGTTATGCATTCCGCAATCGTCCCTTCGTCATTTTATTATTTGGGAAATACATAGCGGTGGCCTTGGCGGCCATTTTGGTCGTGACAAAACGATTACCTTAGTGGAGGATAAATTTTATTGGCCACACTTAAAAGCACTTGTTAACAAAATTGTTCGCAGTTGTCGCACTTGCCAACTCGCTAAGGGTAATAAGACTAATGTTGGGTTGTACACCCCTCTTCCTATTCCGTCCGTCCCATGGGAAGACGTGAGTATGGATTTTATCATTGGTCTCCCTCCGACCATACGTCGTCACGATTCTATTCTTGTCGTTGTAGACCGCTTTTCCAAAATGGCTTACTTTGTTCCATGTAGTAAAACGAATGACGCTTCACATATTGCTAAATTATATTTTAAAGATGTTGTTAGTCATCGTGGAGTTCCTAAAACCATCGTTACGGACCGCGACGTTAAATTTACAAGCTATTTTTGGAAAACTCTTTGGAAATTAATGGGCACCAAGCTATTATTTTCCTCCGCCTACCACCCGCAAACGGATGGTCAGACGGAAGTTGTTAATCGTAGTTTGGGAAATTTATTACGGTGCCTTGTGGGTGACCACTTGGGTACTTGGGACTTACTTCTTCCCCACGCCCAACTAGCCTATAATAACTCTAAGAATCGGTCCACGGGTCTTTCCCCTAATGAGATTGTGCACGGTTATAAAGCGCCTGTGCCTCTTGATTTGGTCCCATTACCGCCAACTTATACCTCAAGTCATTTTGCGCAAAACTTCGCCCAACATGTCCACGATTTGCACAAACAAATTCAGGCGAAATTGACCGCTCAATATGGGTCTTATCAAACACATGCTAACTTGCATCGGCGAGCTTCCAATTTTAATGTTAGCGATTTAGTTTTGGTCCGTTTAATCCCAGAACGGCTACCATCAGGCACCGTTAAAAAGTTGGCCCCTAGGCGAGTCGGTCCTTTCAAGATCATTAAGTGTTTGGGTAACAATGCAGTTGTTTTGGATTTGCCGGCTGATTGGGGAATTTCCCCTACGTTCAACGTTTCCGACTTGACGCCTTATGTCTCACCACTTCCAGCAAGCCCCCCTTCGTCTACATCTTCTTTACCTCCTTCGTCTCTTGGGGTTGGGAGTGATCTGAGTCACATACCCACGGATTCTACTCTAATTACTGAGGTTGATGATTGCACCGTTTTGCCTGATGCTCATGCTAATCCCTTTCCAAGTTTTCCCCAGTCTTCTGTTGTACCTGACAGGATTGTAGCTGATGATGTTCTTCCTACCGCCGATGGTGATATCCGCCGCTTCCTTATCCGATGGCGCGACCGTCCAACCTCTGATGCTTCTTGGATGTCCGAGACGGAGTTGCAACGCATGGATGCTGACCTCCTGCGCCGTTACCTTTCCGCCCACTCATCGGTGACGAGTGCTTTTGAGCGGGGGAGGTATGATGGCGCCGACCCGGTTCCTCGCGCCGACGTGCCGCATGGTTACGACCTTCGCCCCAACACGAAGAAACCATACCGCGCCATGCTCCGTAACTTCTAAATATTTTATCTTTTATTTGAACTATTTCTGGCACGTGTTTGTCCGTCCGGCTTGACCAAAATGTTAGGCGGTCATAAGTCGGTTTACTTAAAATTTTCTCCTTTTATCTTGGCCAAGGACATTTATATGGCCAGGATTTTGTCTCTTGGATGTGGGGTTGTGATTGCTCCTCTTGGGAGTATATAGGCCCCTTGTTTTAATTGGAATGCAGGTTTTTTAGAAAAAAAAAAAAGAAAGAGGAGTTCAGCCTTGTTCTGTCCGCCCTAGGGTTCGGCAGCCCGACCCCCCTTGCGATCGTGAGACGCGTTCGCCTCTATCCGCTCCGTCCGCCGGCGTGTCACTCGCCGCCCCTTCCCCTCTCCGTCGGTGTGACTCCGGCAAGGCTCCGACTCCATCGTGGTGTTGTTGGCGCAGCCCCGCCCTTTCCCCTTGTCAAGCATCAAACCGCCGCCGCCCCTTTTGCCGTGCGAACTTGGCAAGCCGCCTTCCTCCTTCTTCGGCTTCCTGCTGGGCCTGCTTCGTCCAGCCCCCATACCGCCTCTTGGTGGGGTTCCGGCGACGTGCGCCCTCTTCAACCCTCGGTGGTGTGAGTAAATCCGTGGTGGTGCGGCTCTCCGATGTTACTTGCTATTGTGAGGTCCTGTCAAGCTCTCTCCGGGTTGGGTAACGATTTCCTCCACCCTCTTAAGTGTTTCCTCTACCTTCGTCCGAATTTTGGTGGTGAGCCCTAGGCGTAATTTTGGACATTGGTTGGAATTTCGCCGCTCCGTTCAATTTCCGTTGCATTGCTAATCAATTTCTGAAAATAATCTTGAGAAACCGGTTTCGTTTATGCTAGCGTTATTGGGAGCTAACTAGGATCGACCTTGTAAACCGCTTAAGTTAAGAGTGGAACCATCTCCGTGCTAGCGCGTGAGGTTGGAAAATCCTATTATTGCGTGGTTAATATTTCTCGTTCTCGTTTGCAAATCGTCGATATTTTGGGAGCCAACCCGACCCCTTTTTGCTCGCTCTTTGGTCGGAGTGCTCTTGGATTAATTTTATTAATGCCTGTGCTGATTGATGTGAGTCCGTGAGTGGCGGTGTCACGCTCGGCGTCGTGGTTAGACTGCATCAATAATTCTTAAGGCTCAAGCTGTGCTAGAGAGTCATAGGATCAATTCCAAAAAAAGTAAGTAAAAAATGACAGTATTATATATATATATATACAAAAATTCAATATGCTAGAAAGCAATACAAATTCCTTGCTAAGAATTAGTTGTAAATGAGATGGGAAAAAATTTCTAGCTATAAATTAGATGCAAATTAGAAAGGAAAAACATCATTTTTAAAATTAACTAGGCTCAATTTATGTAGGAAATTATTTTGTTTATAAATTTTTTCTTAATTTTTATTAGCAACAAAATCTATTATTTATCAAGGAAATTTTCTCCTTAGTAACGAGTGTTTTTCTTGTAGTGTCATTAATTAATTTTAAGAATACAAAATAAAATGACATGAATGATAGTACATGCAATTAAAGTCAAGTGTGAAATATTTATTGCATACCATTCTTTGATTCACTCTCGTGTCGCATGATCGATGTCATTTCTAAAAGCGATTCGGTGTTTTTCCGAATAAAGTTTGCGACAATGGATGAAACCGATAGCATGCAACCAAGTCCCTACAAAGAATTTGATTTCTCTTTTATGCGATATAGAGTAGTCGAATAACTTGCGAATCCGTGATCCTTGTGAATCCAATATATGAAAACTCCAAAGAAAATCAAATAAGTCTTCTTGCCGTGACTTTTTCCAGAAGCCAATGACGAGAAAATGACCTCTTCTTCTCTTAATGATAGCCGATTCTAGGGTTTTTTCTTCACCAATGGATTTCATATATTCCAAAATATGGTATCAAGGCGAGACCAAGTTCCCGTCATTAAGTAACGAAACGATCTATCCCACCTATCACGGGTTTCGAACGTTAACGCGACTAAACTAACTCACATTCACGAGAGTCTGAACGGCCTTAAATATTTGTGCACGATATATCGGGACATCTCAATATAAATAAGTTCACATTAATTATTAGAATATAAAATATTCTAACATGTAACACCTGAGACTTAGCAAAAACAATCGCCTTATCAAAATAGTTGAGAAATGACAAACATATAAATCAACAAAACATAGAATATAGTTATTAACAAAATTGAATAACAACCATCAAATATAATCACTGTATATTGGAGTCCACTTAGTTATTCAAATTAAACAAATGTTAGTTATATCTATAATAAAATAATCATCAAATCTTATTCTTATCTAATGTAAGAACAAACACTGCTGGAAAGAACACTGCCAAAATTGAGAGAAGAAAACCTTCAGCGATCGAGCAAGCAGTGCAAGAAGGAAGCATTCGGCGCAGGGGAGCGGGGAAATGACCTAATGTCGCATGGCATGTGCATGATTATTTGATTCCCGCTGCAATCGAATGACACTGCAATCAAACAACTAATATAGGTATAGTCATATATATAATAAATATATATTATGAATATTATAAAAAATAGTAATATTATAATAATATTAATAATAAATATATATTATAAATAATAATAATAATAATAATAATAATAATAATAATAATAATAAACAGATTGCGGTTCAGTTCTGCTTCGGTCCGGTCCGGATTGGGTCTATAAATTCTAAAACCGCTCGAGACATTTATGTTGCGGTTTCAGTTCCGGTTCCGGCCCGGATAATAAAATAAAGGAATTGCACCCAGACCATTTTGTTTACGGTTCCAAAATTCAAACCGGAACCCGAATAATTCGTGAACGGTTCGGTCCGGTTCTTTGTGGTTCCGGTTCAGCTTACGGTTTTCGATTTTATGTAACAGCCTTGTGCTACCCTCGGATCAGAGAACTTTCTTTAGTCTTGACTTGTGTTCATGGTTACATGCGAATTTCGATGTTACTCATCGATCCCATATTTTTGTGGTGTGTTTTGCCACTGCCTTGTGACGGTTACTGACTCTTAGATGCAGGACGATCTTTTATCCGGAAGAGGACCCTATGTGCCTTGTGTTTTGTCACTGCCTTGTGTTTTGCCACTGCCTTGTGACGGTTACTGACTCTTAGATGCAGGACGATCTTTTATTCGGAAGAGGACCCTATGTCAGCTTTCATGCTTTTTGAAAATGTTCCCTCGACAACAAAGGGAGTGCATAACGCTCTTGTCTGCCCAACTATTGTGCATGGTCCCCTTATGCGGATTTCGTGGTTGCCGCCTACTGGTGGGAAGTGCAAAAAGAACATGACCAGAGCTTCTCTTGGAAATTCAGGCATCGCGGGCGCTGGTGGTCTCATTCGGGATTCTAACGGTGGTTGGTGCTTTGAATTATCTGCCTATCTAGTTATTTGCTCCAATATAGCTCCCGAGCTTCATGGAATTAGAGTTGGTTTGCATCTTGCTTGGGAGAGGAGCTTTACACTTGTTTAATGTGAGGTTTACGCTCTTGTGGCGATTAATCTCATTATTTCTGCCGATCTTGCTCTGCAATCACTTGTCGTGCTAATTGGTGACATTCAATATTTGCGTGATCAGCATTGGAGTGTTTCGTTTCAACACACTTTGCGAAGAGAATTTTTGTGCATGAGGAATCTCATACCCAAATTAGTCCGTCAACTTTGGGTCTAGTTTCAAATAAGACATTTAATTTTCATTTGATTCAAATAGGTCTTTTAACTTGTGGTCTGGTTTCAAATATGTCATTTAATTTTCATTTGCTTCAAATTAGTCCCTTAATTTTGCACATAGTTTCAAATAGGTCCTTTAATTTTTATTTGCTTCAAATTAGTCTCTTAACTTTATATTTTATTTCAAATAAGTTCATAAACGACCGGATTACAAGGCACCGATGAAGCATTGATGAATCATTTATGTGCTGATAAAATATTTTTTGTAATTATCTAATAATTTTTTTTTCTAATTTATAAATTTTCTAATTAATTTTTCTAAACACGCTATAAATTTATATTAATTTATTAGAAATAATAACAATAAATTATGGATTATAAAAATCTGCAAGAATGCTACATTTTAAATTTCTTTTATTATTTTTGATATTTCAATGACGTGATGTCTTTTATAATCCTTAATTTTTTATATTTATTTTTAATAAATGAATAGAAATTTATAGTGTGTTCAGAAAAATTATTAGAAAAAGGATATATTAGAGAAAATAATTATTATTTTTATTAGATAATTACAAAAACTATTTTATTACCACATAAGAGATTCGTTAACGTCGCCTAAATGTCTCATCAGTGCCTAGTACTCTGAATTATGGTGGTTTAGAAACTTATTTGAAATAAAGTATAAAGTTAAGCGACTAATTTGAAATAAATGAAAAATTAAAGGACCTATTTGAAATTAGACTCAAAGTTATGTGACTAATTTGAAGCAAATAAAAATTAAAGGACTTATTTGAAATCAAGTCAAAAGTAAAAGAATCTATTTGAATCAAATAAAAATTAAAAAAACTATTTGAAATTAGGTCTAAAATTAAGAAATCATTTTGAGTATTTTGCCTAACTAAAAAGAAGAAAATCATTTCTGTAATTAAAAAATCTGCAAAAATAGGTAAGTAAAATCCAGACAGCTACCGCCCATTTCTATCTTTAGCCCTAAGCCAACCAAGCTTATTTTTTCAGTGGCAAGGAAGCCACCGCTGTCCCTGACCTCAATTCCAATCCCTACGACCATCGCCTCTTCTCTTCCGTCCTCTCTCCGCCCTTCGTCACCGCCATGATCTTCACGGGCGAACCCGCCGTTAAACTAACCCCTGCTTCAACCCACTGATCAGAACTATGTTCAGTTGATTCCCTGCGCCATCTGTAGCTCCCATGGCGGCCGCCGCCTCGAGCGCGATGGAGAAGAAGGCGGGGGGAGGCGGGGTCCTGATGCGTCGGTACGAGATGGGGAGGTTGCTCGGGCAGGGGACCTTCGCCAAGGTTTTCCATGCCCGGAACTTGGCGACAGGGCAGAGCGTCGCCATTAAGGTGATCGACAAGGAGAAAGTGCTGAGGGTGGGGATGATAGAGCAGATCAAGAGGGAGATTTCTGTGATGCGGCTGGTCCGCCATCCTAACGTGGTCCAGCTCTACGAGGTCATGGCCAGCAAGACCAAAATTTACTTCGCCATGGAGTATGTGCGCGGCGGCGAGCTCTTCAGCAAGGTTAATTTGGGGGGAAAATTTGTGTTCATCAATCTTTATTGCTATTGCATTATTAGGGTTTATTCAAAATTGAGGCATTCTTCGGTTGCCGTGATTTGTATGTTTTGATCAGATTGCCCGCGGGAGGCTGAAGGAGGACGTTGCCCGGCGGTACTTCCAGCAGCTGATAAGCGCGGTGGACTTTTGCCATAGCCGCGGCGTCTACCACCGTGATTTGAAGCCGGAGAACCTCCTCCTGGACGAGAACGGCGATCTCAAGGTCACCGACTTCGGCCTCAGCGCCCTCGCGGACACCCGCCGCCACGACGGTCTCCTCCACACCACCTGCGGCACCCCAGCCTACGTCGCCCCAGAAGTCATCACCAAGCACGGCTACGACGGATCCAAGGCCGACATTTGGTCCTGCGGCGTCATCCTCTTCGTTCTACTCGCCGGTTTCCTCCCCTTCCACGACTCCAACCTCATGGAAATGTACCGCAGAATCGCGAAAGCCGATTTCCGCTGCCCTAATTGGTTTCCTTCCGAAGTCCGCAAGCTCATCTCCCGCCTCCTCGATCCCAACCCTTCCTCGCGCATCACCACCCCCAAGCTCCTCGAATCCACCTGGTTCAAGAAGGGGTTCAAGCCCGTCGTCGCCGATCACGACACCACCCATGTCCCCACCGACGTCGACGCCGCCTTCGCCGGCACTACAACCCACGGGAAGCCCACCAGCCTCAACGCCTTCGACATCATATCGCTATCGAGGGGTTTCAACCTCTCGGGACTGTTTGAAGGCTGTGGACAGACGGCGGCGCCAGAGGCGAGGTTCACGACGCAGAAACCTGCAGCGGCGATCGTGTCGAGACTGGAGGAGATCGCGGAGACGGGGAGTTTCAGCGTGAGGAAGAAGGACGGGAAGGTGAACCTGCAGGGGAAGAAGGAAGGGAGGAAGGGACAGCTGGGTATCGATGCGGAGATCTTCGAGGTGACTCCGTCGTTTCACGTCGTGGAGGTGAAGAAGTCAGCCGGGGACACGCTCGAGTACCAGCAGTTTTGCAACCAGGGTCTAAAACCATCGCTGCAGGATATTATTTGGACGTGGCAACAGGGGGATGAGCAGCAGAACTACTCCGGTAAGTTTTCCGGCGAGTTCTCCGTCGCCAGCTCAACCGCCGGTACAAGCCCGCCTATCGCTGCTCCCTCTGGCTGAGATTGGCAACTACAAGTGGGAGGAATGATCTGGTGTCAGCCTCTGTTTCTCTCGGCGAAAAGGGTTTTTTATTTGAGCATTAAATATCAACGGGGTGTTTTATTTTTCAATTATAATGTATGTATTAAATCATTATAACCAGCAGTTGCCGTTAATAATGGGCACTGCCGAAGTATCTAAAGGTGTTTTATTTTTCAAATCATATGCAAATTAGCGCATGAACAGTGCAATGTCAACACGCGCGTATTCTTCTTTTCCTATTTTGCCCCTCGGTCGTGATTTTTATCACAATTTCTCTCCATTTGGGTGAAGTGGATAGTATCCATTTCGTAGTGTAGATGCATTCTCACTTGATCTAATGGTGAAGAATTTTTTCATTAAAAAGAAAATATAAAAGAATGGGATTAGCGAACCCGTCGGATCATCAAGAAATAGATATGAACCATGAAATGGATACTATCCATTTCATTCCAAATGGAGAGGATCCCCATGGCTCCGTTCTCCCATCCTCTTCAATCACCATTGGATTCTTGGTTCTTGAACGCTTGCTTCAACTTGCCCTTGCTTCAACTTGCCCTGCATTGCAGGTCGACCACCCTCCTTGTCGCTGCATTGCACGCCGACCATCCTCCCGCTCCATATCGATTATTGATGGATTGTCACTACGCCGTCAATTTACATCTAGCGTGGATGCTGGATATTTTGCTTAGATATACATATTGCATGCTTTCTTGTGACGCGTACATGAAGGTGTGCGATGACTCGTCTCAGAGTCCGCTAGGATGACTGGGGGGGGGGGGATGAGATTGTTACACGATTTGTGGTCACCTTATAGCCGACCCTCATTTTATTTGTTTTGTATTTGATTGCAGCGAGTGTTGTTCGCGGTGGAGATTAATGGATTAAAACCCAAAGTTTCTAAAATGAAAAAGAAAGAATTGTTAACGAGGATATTTCCCTTTACTTACTACTTGCTATTTCGGTTTACGGGCCGATGAAGATGGTTTAAGGTTGCTTTGATGTATGAACATTTGTATTCCCTTAAGTGTGAACATTCGTACTTTTGTACTAAACTTACATGCTTATGCTAGACGTCTTAAACTCTGAGATGTGGTTTTATTTTTATACCTTTTTATAATGTTTAACGTGTGAAGATTGTATATTGTGGGGGCCCAGTTGAACCTATATTATATGACATTTATATGCAGAATGTTACATGTTGCTAGTTGCCTAAGATAGACAGATGAAATACTACAATGAGAAGCACATGAATGTGAAGATCGTCGTGGGCGATTGGGTGTACCTAAAGATTAAATCGTTCAAGGGGGTGTCAAAGATTCGATGCTTGAAGAAGTCCAAGGTATTTGGGGCCGTTTGATGTAACGAAGCGCATTGATGACACTGTGTATCCACCTGCACTATCGTTAAAGCTTAATGGATTGCACAATGTCTTCAACATTTCGGTGTTGAGAAAAATCATACATGAGCTCGTTCATCATTGAGGTAAGAGATCCGACAATTGCGGAACAAGACGATAATAATAGTGGAAGTTCGATAGGATAACTGTGATCGCGAGGAGATCTCTTGGGAATGAGAGCAAACCATACGAGAGGAGTATCTGAAGTTGTTTCTCAGGTATGATGAGTTTTGTGTTTCCTAGTTTTAAATTTCAGGACAAAATTTCATTGAGTGAATTGTAATGCCACAAATCCACCCAATAAACCGTCTTGAGTATTGTTTATGCCCGAGGTATGTGTAACATACCATTTGTATACATAATATAACATGGGTCCAACCGAGTCCCCCACAACATACTATATACACAAGCAAACGCTATAAAGAGGTACAAAATGAAACCACATATTACAGATTCAACACTAGCAGAAGCATAATCTAATATTATCAATGTTTACACTATCCTTATAGTGAAAATACGAATCGGCTTTATGGACTTACACCACAACATATCAAAATAGAATAACAATACTACAGACATGCAAGAGTATAAAATTTATTCATTGGCTTGCAAGCCGGAAAGCAAAAGTAGAAAATTGCAGTTATTCTTTTTAAGCGACTTTGGACTTTTAGCTCGCTAAACTCCACTGCGTGCTACCTAAGGGGGAACGAGGGTCAGTTATGAGCTGACCACAAACCGCATAATGATCCCTCCCCATGGCTGTCCTAGCAGACTCTGGGGCGAGCCACTGCGCATCTGCAAGTATGCATGTAGCATGCAATATGCATCAAAACTGAAAGTAAAGTTAAGCTACACATGGTGAAGGCTCAAACACAATCAATCATCTAGGTTGAGTAATATATAATAGTGAACCTATGCATGCAATTTCATGATAGTTGGGTTCACCTGAAGGTTCACCAAAACCGCCTATTATCACATTGTATGAAGCTAGCAAAGTAATCGCATAGTCATCAAAGGAGGTCTAGTTTCATTTTACTCATTATCACATAACTTCATGCTCTCATGGCATGCACAACATTCACTCGATGAGGAGGACTAAGTTCATCTTACTCAAAGAGTATCTAGACATGAGGTGTAGGTTCGTCTTATGTTTATTCATTGTTAGGAGGTTTGAGCTCATCTCTTCTTGGATCTATCGTAAGAGGTCTAGGTTCATCTTCATGACTTGATTCGTAGCAGATGTTTAGGTGCATCTCCCACGCTCAAGCACAACACAAATAGGAAGTCATACATGATATAAACCTCCATAAATCAATATGAACGTAGGGACGCTCACCCACATTCCAACACTCACGGTCTGCGAATAACCACTACTCTACCCCACTCCGCATCGTGGAATCTCCAAATTACCATTCTAACGGTCTCCAAATTACGCTATCATGGATCAATCGACATAACATCGTTACCTTCACGGTCATCGAAAAATAATTGTTTCTCAATCGCTTTCGCATTGTGGAATCTACTATTGGTCAAATCATCAGCCACCAACATAATGGCGTTACTCTCACGATCGCCGAACAATAATTATTTCTATAATTGCTTCCATGTCGTGGAATCCACTAAGGGCCAAATTAACGAGCACAAACATATTTTTTCTTTAGGAATGGCTAAGGATCCCCAAATCTCTCAACCCTACATACACTAAAACATCCCTCACTATAATTCTTCGGCACACATACTAGGTTAATCCTAAATGCAAACACATATCAACATCACTGATGTGGGCCAACAACCACGAGTAAGTTTCACACATGCATAAATCTGTAATGGTTGCCGGATTTCTAATGCAATCTCATGCAGAGGACGCAATCTCATGCCCCAGTGTTCTAGCAAACCAAAGAATGTAATACTCTTCACTAATTAGTGGAGTAGACTCTCTTATGCAAAGAAAGCGCAAAAGAATGAAATACTGTAAGACCTTGCCCTCCTGGGAATTGGGCACGATCGAGGGAGGTCTTATGCCCCGAGCTGCCGCCTTGTGGTAGTGCCAAATCTCAGGTTAACATTCACTACAAGACGCTTATCCTGTCAGCATTTTTTCATTCATCACAAGTCAACCACATTTAACATATATAATATGACCATGAAGTCCAAAGTCACATTAACATAAGTGAATATTAAACAAAAAATAGTAATGTCTAATACATGTCCAAATATAAATACATCATAAAAATGTTGAAGCTCTCAAATCTCACATATACGGAAGGAGGGATCAAAGTGTGTTGCGTCGTCATGTCATGCCCTATCTCCCTGGCCTGGCCGGTGTCCCTCCTGCACGAGGTGTTGATGCTCCAACTGCGTGTGCTCTTAAAATGATGTGGTACGACGACCGTTAGTCAAAAAGACTAAGCGCTTTCTATTGGAACATGCGTTCCGCATCTCTTGGTTTGAAAATAACAAATCCCATTGTGTATTTAATCATACTTGTCGTGTGTTTATAGTGTGCATGAACTACTGAAACAATACCCATATGTGTAGAATGCTAAATGGAGTCAAAGCTTTGAAAAGAGAGCTAACGCCCGACGTTAACATTAGCACGGGTGGTAGCTTATCGTCGTGAAGGGAGTAGGTTATCGTCGTGAAGGGAGTAGTTTATCGTCGTGAAGGGAATAACTTATCGTCGTGAAGGGAATAGACTATCGTCATGAAAGGAATAACTTATCGTCGAGAAGGAATATCGACGAGAAGGAATGTCGATGTGAAGGGAAAGCTAGCGCCCGACGGTAAAGATAACGCGAGCAGTAGCTTATTATCGAGAAGGAATGTAGACGAGAAGGAATGTCGTCGTGAAGAGAATGTCATCGAGATGTCACATGCACATCGAGCTAACACGACGCGTTAGTACTACCACGACGCGGTAGGGACATGTTCTGCCATGTTTGCCACAGCTACCACAATTGCGCGATATCAGCCATGATTCTACACGATACGATACCGCGGGGGGTATCGATAACGCAGACGGTAGCTCCCATGGTCTATTTAAAGAGCGGCTTCTCTCCTTCTATCAGATGAATTTCAGAACCTCCAAAGCAACAACTCCTAATTATTTAAGAGAGACTCGTCTCCAAAAATCAAGAGAACTCCCTTGGGCGAACACGAAGATTGAAAGGAGATTTTGAATGGGAAGTGTTACCATGCATATTCAACACGAAGAACGAACGCAACAAGAACGCTGATTCGTGCATTGCCTTCGTCTTCACCTTCAGAAATCCTTGGGGAGTTTTCTTTTACATATTATATATTTTGTAATATCTTTTGTTTTATCTTTTTGTAATTGAAGTGGAGAAATCGTTCAGGGAGAATGTCGGATTCTGGGAAGGATTCTGTGTGAAATTCGTCGCGGTTATTGACGACTAAGTCTTGCGAGACTTAGGGAGAATTCGCCGCGTGTTGTGGCGACTAGGTCTAGGTTAGATCTAGGGGCGGCTAGAGGCCTTATCTGGGATTAGATAGGCTATGACCAATCAGTCCTTAGGAGAAGGGTCGGTATAAAAAATGAAAAAGATTTTTCTATTCGCCTTGATTTCTAGCGTTATAGAAATCAAATATTTTTGTAATCAATATATTGTGAAATAAAATCATGTTATTCATTGTTCTATTCTATTGATTTTATTTCATGTTCTAAAATGTTTTACATTATATTTTCATTAAAGCATGAAAGCAAAATCTACTGTAAGATTCATTTTGTTCACTAACTTGAGTAATTCAATTTCTGTAAACTAGCGCTGAGTGTTAGAACTAACGCCGACAATAGTGAAAAAATAGAATTTCGTTTTCTTTAAAAAGCAATCTTCAATATAATAATTTCTGAGATTTTAAAATATAATTTTCAATAAAATATTCCGAAACTTTATCAATAAACTCTGATAAATTTATTTAAGTATAAATTTCATAAAACCTTTATTCACACCCCCCTCTAAGGGTGCATAAAGAGCCAACACATGATTTCAAAGGAAGGTTATTCCAAAATGGTCTCACAACCGAGAATAATGATGCTTCATGATCTTGCATTTACTAGAGGGGATGAAATTTTATCTAATGAAAAATCTTTAGCACCACCTTTATTTATGAGTGAAAATTATAAAGGGTGAAGAATTTTAATGAAAAAATTTCTTAAATCTTTAGATGTAGAAGTTTGGAATTGTAACATCCCCAAAACAACTAGACCCCTAAGATGCATTTTGTCATGGCAAGGTCATGACATTGCTCTAAGAGGACAAAACGGCCTTAAGAACCAAGGTAAATAAGTGAAAATTGTCTTGGTGTGCAAATAGCCAAATTTAACTCCATGGCTTATGACTTAATAATTGAGCTTTAAATGACAAGTGGACCCCACTAACACTCCATAAACCCCTTAGGGTCCGTTCGGATCGCGGGTTTTGGTTTTGAAGAATTGGAATTCAATAAAACCAAAAACCAACAGGTTTTGGTTTTCCTGAATTCCAATTATGTTGTTCGGCTGCAGGAATTGGAATTGGACAATTCTGTTGTTCGGATGCGGGATGGAATTCATCCACAGGAATTGAATGAAACTTAAAATCTATTTAAAAATATAAAGACTGCAGGCTTAACAACAACACAAATTTTAAAACAGTCCGTTAAACTGTATCCTAATGCCCTCATAAGTCATAGAATTGCACAAGATTGAGCTTTTAATAGGAATCGCCAGCATTGTTTGTCTTCATTAGATGTTCACGCTCCATCTAATTTACCCACAATAATGTAGAAAAACTCCACTAATAATGTAGAAATCAACAACAAATTCGTACAGAACCAACATTTTCCGGCACCAACAAACACACAACAGCATCACATAGCAAAACAACACTCGAATGAAAAAAAACTCCAGAAAAGGGCCCAAAGAACATCAAGTTTACGCGATCGAGACGTTGGACCTTGAGGAGGGAGGATGTAGATGGGCACCGACGAGAGAAGAATCGCCAAGGCCAGCAGGCCAGGACGAAGAGCAGGAGGAGGATGAAGAACATAAGAAAGAAAATCCCGGCGAGGCTCGCGGACATGGAGAAAGAGACCATCGTCTGCTGCACGCCTCGAGGCTCCGGCGCCGGCAGAAGGGGAGGAGGGCCGAGAACTCCGCTTTGAAATGGTCTCTTCCGTCAAAACCGAGTACTGGGGACAGAAATTGGGCAAAGGCTAAAGTAGAAAACCATGGTTTTGCTCATTTCCATTTCCATGCGCAATTCCTGCGAACCGAACGACGGAAAAGAATTATTTATCGCCAAAACCATTTCCACGGTTCCAAAACCGGTGAACCGAACGCACCCTTAGGGAGTCCCTTATGTCATTTAGTACACATTGGGATCAACCCAATTGATCAATTTGGCCAAGGTCAACTCTATGCCCAAATAAGTCAACCACCCCTATTAAGGGTCAATTAGGGTTCAAATGGTCAAATTAACCCCACCAATGTATTACAAAACCTAGTTGGAGTGCAAAGGACTCAGAAGCCCCATCATGAGGTCACCAATTGACCCAAATTGACCAAGGTACCCTTTAGGTCAACATAGGTCAATCCTTCACCAATGAGTCCAATTGACCCACAAAACATGAAATTGACTTCACCCCTGGTCTAATAACATCATAGGGGACCTAATGAGCCCAAAATCCCCATCATAGAACCAACAATTTGGGGAAATTGGGCCAATTGCTAAAAAGCCCCAAATTGACTTATTAGTACTAAAAACTTAAATTGACCTTCAAGTGACCCATTGTGATCAAATTGATCACCCCTAACACTCTTAGACCACTTAGGGAGTCTAATGGTTCCACATTGGACCCTTGGGATAATTCAATTTTGGAGAATTAGGGCAAAATCACCAAAATACTCAAATTGCCCCTATAGGCAAATAAGTGCAATCAAGCACCATATGACCCCACCATGACTCAATTCCTCTTGGAATGGGTCCATAAGGTCCGAGAAAATAATGTGGGCCAGTCACATTAAGTGGTGTGAGCTTGAGCCAAGCCAAAACCCAAAAGTCCCCAAATTGGCCTATTTGAGTCAAGTGAGCCCAAAGCTTAAATCAAGTAGACTTAGCCCAATCCCATGACTCAATTGGTCAGCCCACATGGTGACCAGACCATAGGCATGCTGAAATTTGAAATTTGGGGGAAATGAATGCTTTGTCCAAGTGTAAGAAAGGAGGAAGAAGACAGGGAGGAATTCAAGAAGAATCCATGGAGGGATGGCCACTTGGCCACCACCCCCTAATTGCAGCATTGCTCTCAACTTCCCCAGGAATTTGCCAGCAAAATGCAGTGACATGGCAGCTGTTGAGAGGGGAGGGAAGAGGGAGCTCCACCAAGTGGTCGGCCACATTAATGGATAAACTCCAAGATCTTCAAATCAGCTTGAAATCTCCTCTCCCTGGCTTAAATTCGAGCTCAGGATTTGAATTTACATGAGTTGGAGGCATGTGATTGGGCGGCTGAAAGGTGCTACCTTGGTGAAATCGCCACCCCTAATGGCTGCTAACAAAACAACCACCCCCAGTTGAAACCGCACACACCAACAGCTTCAGAGCCTCCCAAGCACTCGAGCCCCCCTTCCAGCGACAACTTTGAGCTCAGCCGCACAGGAGAAGCCATGGACGCCGGGAACGGGAATCCGATCTTCCTCCGCCGCAACACCCGCCGCCAAGGCCGTATACAGGCAACATTTCTTCCCCCTCCTCCTGTGCTAGTCATCCATCTTCTCCTTTTTCAAAATCGCCAAGAGAATGGAAATCTTCCATTCTCGATTTTCCTTGTTCCGGCCGAAAAAATGCAAGATGCCGGGGAACTCCTCCGGCCATCTCCGGCCAAACTGCCACCGTCAAACGGAAGCCGTATGTCGGGTGAAGGTGTTGGCTTGGGCGTTTGGCCGGAGTCGGCCTCAGTTGGCCGGAATCGATCCCGCAAAATGGCCCAGGCGTGAGAAATCTGAGCGCTTGGCTCATCGAGGAAGACGAAATCAGGGTCGTCGATTTCGCGTGATTCCTTATACGCCGCCCAAAATTATTTATTCCATATCATTTGAATGAAATGTCACACTTTTACCCGATTTTGAAAGCAGAATTTGAGGCCTTATTTTAAAAAAATGCCCAGAGACAGCTAATGTAGATATAGATGTCTACTTTCATCTGAAAGTGAAATCAAGTCATTTAGCTAACTGTAGGTCCTACAGTACTCATTTTAGTGAGACTGGTCATAACATGAACCAAAAATTAATTAGTGTGCTCACTCTAAAATATAAGTCTGATGGACTTGAGATTTTGGCCATGCATGCATGTGCCATATACCTAGCTTAGGTTAAAAAAATCAGTTTTTTAGGAAATTATTTTTCTAAGGTTTTATTCAGAACATGGAAAATCAAATAAATAGAATATTTGGAGTTATATAACTCCTAATGATCCCAAATTTTGGTGAGGGCTACCTTAGGTCATGTATGGACACTGGTTAAAATTTCATCACATTTGCATGAGTATATTTCTCTGAACTTCAAAAATGAAGTTTGTGTCTTAAGAGGAAATTGGGTTGCTAATAGCCATTTGGGGCTAGTTGAGGTTTTAGATGTGTTTGAAGATGAGAATCACCTTGCATGTCACTAAAACTTTGACCATGCATGTATGATGACCTAACCATCCAAACCCTAGAGTTTGGAGGTCATTAGAGCTAGAATCATTAAGTTTTCTAATTAATTTAAATGGTCACACCTATTAAATTAATGGAATTTTTGGGGTAAAATCAACATGGAATATTCTGAAGTTTAGGACTTGGTATTTTTAGGCCAATATTATGCTCTACAAATTTTACCAGATTTTATTGAGGTCATAATCAAGTGCTTAGTGTATAAGTCCTTATTGGCACACCACTTGTATTAAATGAAAAATATGGATAAATACTCCCTAGTAAATTATGAAACCATGTATTTGGTGTTTTTAGATGATTATTGTGCTAGGTTAATTTTCTCAGAATTTTTAGAGACCTATAAATGGTAGTTGTAGTGTAATCCCTTATTGGCACACCATTTGTATTAAATAGTAATTATGGATAAATACTCCCTTGTAAATTATGAAACCTTGGATTTAGTGTTTTTAGATGATTATTGTGCTAGGTTAATTTTCTCAAAAAATTTCGAGACCTATAAATGGTAGTTGTAGTGTAATCCCTTATTGGCACACCATTTGTATTAAATAGTAATTATGGATAAATACTCCCTGGTAAACTATGAAACCTTGGATTTAGTGTTTTTAGATCTTTATTGTGCTAGGTTAATTTTCTCAGAATTTTTAGACACCTATAAATGGTAGTTGTAGTGTAATCCCTTATTGACACACCATTTGTATTAAATAGTAATTATGGATAAATACTCCCTGGTAAATTAGGAAACCTTGGATTTGGTGTTTTTAGATGATTATTGTGCTAGGTTAATTTTCTCAGAATTTTAGAGACCTATAAATGGTAGTTGTAGTGTAATCCCTTATTGACACACCATTTGTATTAAATAGTAATTATGGATAAATAATCCCTGGTAAATTATGAAACCTTGATTTGGTGTTTTTAGATGATTATTGTGCTAGGTTAATTTTCTCAAAAATTTTAGAGACCTATAAATGGTAGTTGTAGTGTAATCCCTTATTGGCACACCATTTGTATTAAATAGTAATTATGGATAAATACTCCCTGGTAAATTATGAAACCTTGGATTTGGTGTTTTTAGATGATTATTGTGCTAGGTTAATTTTCTCAGAATTTTTAGAGGCCTATAAATGGTAGTTGTAGTGTAATCCCTTATTGGCACACCATTTGTATTAAATAGTAATTATGGATAAATACTCCCTGGTAAATTATGAAACCTTGGATTTAGTGTTTTTAGATGATTATTGTACTAGGTTAATTTTCTCAGAATTTTTAGAGACCTATAAATGGTAGTTGTAGTGTAATCCCTTATTGGCACACCATTTGTATTAAATAGTAATTATGGATAAATACTCCCTGGTAAAGTATGAAACCTTGGATTTGGTGTTTTTAGTTGATTATTATGCTAGGTTAATTTTCTCAGAATTTTAGAGACCTATAAATGGTAGTTGTAGTGTAATCCCTTATTGGCACACCATTTGTATTAAATAGTAATTATGAATAAATACTCCCTGGTAAATTATGAAACCTTGGATTTGGTGTTTTTAGATGATTATTGTGCTAGGTTAATTTTCTCAGAATTTATAGATACCTGTAGATGGTAGTTATAGTGTAATCCCTTATTGGCACACCATTTGTATTAAATAGTAATTATGGATAAATACTCCCTGGTAAATTATGAAACCTTGGATTTGGTGTTTTTAGATGATTATTGTGCTAGGTTAATTTTCTCAGAATTTTATAGATCTATAGATGATACTTGTAGTGTAAATCCTTATTTGCACCCCATTTTTGTTAAATAGAAATTATGGTTAAATAATCCATGGAAAAATGTGAAACTTGGGGTTTGAGGTTTTTAGATCAATACTATGCTAGTGTGAATTCATCAGAATTTATAGAGATCCGTAGATGATACTTGTTGCGTAAAACTTTACTTTCATCCCATCTATTTGAATATAAACTATGATTAAAAATTTCTTGGAAGAGTATGAAATGTAGGATTTGAGGTTGTTAGATCATTACAAAATGTGAACCTATGGTAAGAACTTGGAACTCATTAGGACTTGGTAGGACCAAGGTTGCATCTTAAGAGTCAAACCTAGTTCAATTCCACATTGGTCTGTGAATAGTGGAAACTGAAAACATACATTCGAACCCCTTCCTTATGGTCACCACCCCTAGAGTTACTAACTCTAAGAGAATTGCAGATGGCCAATTAGGTTGAATGATTAGTCACCAAGGGCAGTCATCGGAAATAAAGACGGGTGCGTTTAGTAAAACCATAAATTCAGGAATTTGACAAGGACCTATTAGGGGAGGTGAATGATGACTTAGCAAGAAGTGAAAATTGTGATTGAGAGATAACACAAGGAAATAGTTGGCCACTAGGAATGACATGGTTCGGTGTTTAATAGAACACCGACACATGTTTGCCCGAGTCAAAAGGTAATGCACCATAGGATTTTAGAGCAATCGGAGAGCAAATGGGCATACAAGAATGGGTAGCAACTAAATAAAATAAATATCCTGGAAAGGGGGATTTGGGCTTCAGTCACCATCACATTCCCTAGTACCGTTGCGAGCCCTTCACCGGGTAATCCACGGGAAGTCCAGGATTCACCCCAAGCTGCTAAGATCAAATAACAATAGAAAAGAATAGTAAGTAGGAGAACTTGAAACATAATCTCCCTCCAAAATTTGGGAAGGAATGAAGGAAGGACTGTGATAGTCCTGCGAGCGGTATGCTCGGGTTATAAGGAGGGACTGGGATAGTCCTGCGAGCGGTAGGCTCGGGTTATAAGGAAGGACTGGGATAGTCCTGCGAGCGGTAAGCTCGGGTTATAAGGAAGGACTGTGATAGTCCTGCGAGCGGTAGGCTCGGGTTATAAGGAAGGACTGGGATAGTCCTGCGAGCGGTAGGCTCGGGTTATAAGGAAGGACTGGGATAGTCCTGCGAGCAGTAGGCTCGGGTTATAAGGAAAGACTGTGATAGTCCTGCGAGCGGTAGGCTCGGGTTACAAGGAAGGACTGTGATAGTCCTGCGAGCAGTAGGATCAGGTTAAAAAGAAGGACTGGGATAGTCCTGCGAGCGGTAGGCTCGGGTTATAAGGAAGGACTGTGATAGTCCTGCGAGCAGTAGGCTCAAGTTAAAAGGAATAAGGACTGGGATAGTCTAGCGAGCGGTAGGCTCGTAGTTTAAATATAAGACTGGTGTAGTCTAGCGAGCTGTAGGCTCGTAGTTTAAATATAAGACCGGTGTAGTCTAGCGAGCGGTAGGCTCGTAGTTTAAATATAAGATTGGTGTAGTCTAGCGAGCGGTAGGCTCGTAGTCTAAATATAAGACTGGTGTAGTCTAGCGAGCGGTAGACTCGTAGTTTAAATATAAGACTGGTGTAGTCTAGCGAGCGGTAGGCTCGTAGTTTAAATATAAGACTGATGTAGTCTAGCGAGCGGTAGGCTCGTAGATTAAATATAAGACTGGTTTAGTATAGCGAACGGTAGGCTCGTAGTTTAAATATAAGACTGGTGTAGTCTAGCGAGCGGTAGACTCGTAGTTTAAATATAAGACTGGTGTAGTCTAGCGAGCGGTAGGCTCGTAGTTTAAATATAAGACTGATGTAGTCTGGCGAGCGGTAGGCTCTACTTTATAAATGTTGATTTAGAATTGCGAGCTAGAGGCTCAGTAGTAAGGGTTAATACCTATTTGAATATGCATAAGATGTGGTGGGTCTTCGGTTCTGGCTTAGTCGTCACACCGACAGCAGTTCGTTGACTCGTCAGTGCTAGTAGTTTGATTAGGGGCCAGGTTGTTTTACTGCGCGTCCGACAGGACGAATTCCCTAAACCCTGTCTGCCCAATTCAGTTTAGTACGCAGGAGCTCGTGAGTACCGGGTACCGGTATCACAACGTACGTTTGGGCCTAGGTCTGGTAGTGTGACTTACCCACCTAGGTGAGGAGACGCCCCCTCCTCTGCCACCGTTTGACCACGACCGGAGGTGCCCGAGAGGTTAGTTACCTCCGAAAAGTGGGAACTAAATGTCTGTACATACAAAGTCGCGTGTGTGAGTTGAACCATTGCATTGCATTGCATTGCATATCATAGCATATCATTCTTGCATAAATCAGAGGCCTCATCGTATAAATTAGTATGGGCTCTTTTATACGATGAGTTTACTTCTTGCCAGATCCCTTAGCTTATGTCTTTGTGTGTGTATACACATAAGTTAAGGTTACTTTCATAGCTGCTCTAGTTGTTTCTTTATTTGCTCTAGTTTTCTTTATAACTACTCTGGTGTACTTTTCTAGCTGCTTAGACTATTTTATAATTGCGTGTGTATACTCACTTTGATGCACGTTTATATACTACTCGGTTTCTTTGTGGCGCCTTGATTTATTATGATAGATTTGCTAGAAAGGTGCTTGATGTATATATATACATGTTGTTAGCTATTGATATAATCGCTAGATGTAAATGCTTTTATATACATGTTGTTAGCTATTAATATAATTGCTAGGTTAGTAATACCCGCATGTCACCTGCTTTTGATTTACCCCTTGATGTCCTCCGCTTCCTCCTCCCGCACGGTGCCTAGGAGTCGCAGGTGGAGGCAGTGAGGAATATGCTGAGTCTTATAGACAGACGGTCGGTGGACCTCATCATTTTAGGGATGATGTGTCGGAACAGCAGGACCCCGTTCAGGAGACAGGACAGGAGGACGGGATGAAGCAGAGCAGCCACTACACGTCGTCGCAGCAGCAGTTATAGATGCATGAAGACATAGTTTGATAGCTTCTGCATAGATATAGAGTGAGAGTGTTGTTGCTCTATATTTGAATATGTACCGGGCATAAGCCCTCATTTCTTATAGTATTTTTCTCATCGTGGACATTTGTATTATGATAATTGTATAATGTGATTTTGTGGACTTATTTCATTTAATACTTCAATTACTGTGATTATGGTTGGCCTGGATAATGATGAATAGCCGGCAGGATCGACGTCTTGTGGCGGCGACCATTGGGTGTAATGGTGCCGCCGCAAGACGGCGGTTCTGGGCGGTAAGACCCGATTTAAAAGAAAAAAAAAAGAGGGTCTTACAGGAATATTACTATTAAAAATCCCCAAAGTATTTTAAATAGAAATGAGTGCGTTTTAAATGCCAAATCTATAAATAGTCTATATTGTGCACTAGATCAAAATATTTTTAAACTCATTTATAATTTTCCTACTAGTTATGAAATTTGGAAATTTCTTAATGAAACTCATGATTCTCCATCTATGGGAACGGAACAAGTAAAAGAATTGGAGAATATGCATGCTTGCATAAGTATTCAAGAGAGCTCCTTTTTTGATGAATCCATGAAGTGCACATCAAGTGGAAAGAAAATGGACAACGCATCAAGTGGAAGAGAAGATGAAAACTCATCTATGGAAGAGAAATGTCAAGAAAATATCAAAGGAACTTTATGTTCAAATATTGCCTCATCCAATAACAATGTAAGAAAATCAAATTCTTCTCTTTTTGTAACAAATTCTATTTCTACATTTCATATGCTTGAAATTGTTAAACGTAAAATTTTAAAGTTGAAAAATGCTAATTCTAAATTGCATTTAGAAAATAAAACTTTAAAAGCAAAAGCTAAAGTGGAATCTCATATTGAAGTGCCAAATTCTCTTTCGGGCTCTTTAATTGAAAATGTTACATCTTGTTTTGATTGTAATACTTTTAAAGAAGAACTGAAGGTTTTGGAAAAAAGTCTTTTAACTTTAAAAGAGCATAATGAAAAATTGATAAAAGAAAACAATGCTCTAATGAATAAACTAGAATCATTAAAATTATTTGTACAAAAAATTTCAAATAAAAAAATCTTTTATTTCTAGTTTATCTTCAAAATTATATAAGATATCTACTAGTGTTTCAAACTTCATAAAATATACACCTACTAGAATACTTAATCATAGAAACATGTTGAGTTCTAATAATGGGAATGAGAAACACCAAATATTTGTAAAGCAAATTCCTAATCACCATCACCATCATTTACAAAATCTTTTTTCTCCCAACTTAAAATCAGATATGCACAAATTTCTTATGAAGAATGATCTCAAGAATCATTTATCTTTCTAAGTCTCAAGATAAAAATAATTACAATGGAAATTTGATATATAAAAATAATTTTAAACTAAATTATGAATGGAGGTCCAAAGTTAAAGATGAAACACTAACTCCACTTGAAAGGGCTCATTCATCAATATCTCCCTAGAAGCCAACACGCTATATTTGGGTATCCAAAGGAACCGTCACACTTGGTCCCCTTTGGATACCTAAATATCTTATTCATTAATATCCAATCAAATGCATGAAGTAGAAACAAATCAAAAATAAAATATGCAAAATTCTACTTCATGGTATGCTCAACATCTTTATGGTCACTTTATATATATATATATATATATATATATATAATGTCACATGTCTTACTCACATTAAACATATTCTAAAAAATAAATCAAAATGAATGAATTTGAATAAAAGTCATATCATTACAAATGACCGACCTATCTAATTATTTTAGCATCATACTTTTGAAATCCATTCCTCATAATGTCATTACAAATGAGTATTGAAATTCTTAAGTTGTATTATCATGACTAAGTATATCATTTCCCAGCAAATTACTCAAAAAGGATTTCATTGATTTAAAGGGGTCTTAGGCTAAAATATTAAATGCGCAACTTTTTGTTTATTTGTCTAATTTTCTTATTGCATATGATAGCCTCTATAGTGAAAAATCATAATAAATAAAAATTAGAATAAAAAAATGTCAAAAACCATTCGTTTTAATCAAGAAATCTAAACTCGGTTGTTAGCGTCGGTTGTTAGCGTCAGGTGATAGGTACTAACGCCTACGGTAGCCTATTTCCTAAAAATTCTAATTTCTTTAAATGATATTTTTCTGAAAATCACTCTTACTGCTGTACTTAGTATTCTTGTATAGTTTCAGAAAAACTAATTATATTTTGGTTATTTTTTGTTTCATTTTAAATCAAAAAACAAAAAGAAAAGTTATAAAACTTTCCAAAATAACCAAAAATATTTTATGATTTATGATTGCATGTATCTCATTCTTATTAGACCCTAGAATAAAATCAAAAGCTTAATCACTTCATTCTAGGTATATTAGTTTGAATCATTCCTTAGGCTTAAACGCTTATAAGTATGTCCATGATTATTCGCCCATGATTACATGTCTCATAATAGCAGATGGCGTATGATTGTATGCATCATGCCCATCATGTCCTTAACCGGGAAGAGTTTCAGTGGGACTTTGCGACGCATTGAGGGGAAAGAGTGCTAGGTTGAGCGTTTTTCTTTTGTGTGCATATGAGACTCACATCCCAACCTACGACATGTGTGCAGCTCATCATGCCCATCTGTCACTTAGTACGGGGCTAGGATGTAGACAAATAGTCAGAGTAGTTTTAATCTTAGGACATACTTATATCACATTCATTGCATGAACATTATTTTACACTTTATAATTATTCATGTCATGCATATTTTTGTTCGAACACGCTTATCTTGTGTTTTGCATATTACATCTATTTTTGAGCTTTCATCATTTTCAAAACACAAGCATTTTAAAAAATAACCTATCTTTGACACCTTAGGCTAAAAATCTAAAATCCGCAACTTTTACATTATTTTCAATTCTTTGCGGTAGTTGGTGTCCCTTATCATAGAAAACATTAATCATGAAAAAATCAGAATGAATATCAAAAACCATATTTTCTAAGCGAAAGAACAAATCACTGTTGTTAGCGTTGTGCGTTAATACTGGCGCCAAAGACAACATTAAAAATGAATTTTTAGTTTTTTTAATTCTTTCTAGCATAGAAGATCATTATACTTATGTGCTCTAAATATATTTCTGTTTTTTTCCAGAAAACTATTTATTTTAGAATATTTAAAAAACAAATACAAAATTACAAAACAATTTCAAAAAACAAAAATATGTTTTTCTTATTGTTTCTTTATGTGTGTTTATTGTTTGTATTTTTATAAAAAATTATAAAAACTGATTGTTATTCATTGTCATTGTCAAAGATGATTAATTATATCAATTAAAAATTAAATGCAATGTTTAATTCAATTTTCAAATTTCTTAAAAACATTATTTAATATTTGTCATGCCTTGAAAACTATCTTGTTATGTGCAATGAAATTGATTATAGAAAATATTTGTATGAATGTTTAGTATGCCTCTAAATATGAGTAATGTTTTATGTTTCATAATGCTTCATTCACTCACCTATTTTGATAAAGTGTTTTAAATCTTATATTTGCATGATTGTGTAATAACATAAATAATTAAAATGCATAAATAGATTACCTACACAACATTTAATTGTTTATTGCAATTTTGTGTATTTCATGCACTTATTCATTAGAGAAATATGGATTAAAAAATTAAAATGTTATTGTTTGCAAAACAAGTGAATTTGAAGTCCTTAGTCACTAAAATAAAAATCAAATGAAAATTGACAAGGGAAAACTCCATCAAACACTACTCACCCTCCTTGAGGAAGAGCCCCTTGGAGAGAATTGTAAAGTGTCTTGTGGCAAACAAATATTTTACCACTTCTCTTAGTACACTAGATCACAAAAATAAAAGTAAAAGTAAAAAGAATAAATATGAACCCTCAAGCACTACTTTGCACCCTGATAAGTCTTAATAAGCATTGTGTATGCAAAACACATTGGTAGTTGTACTCTTTATTCTTGTGCATTAAAATATTATGGAAGTAATATTATTTGTGTATTTTAATATTGTGTTATTCCGTTATATATGTCATGTGTTTTGATTAATTCACTTGTATAATTTATCAAAACACTATTTTGTACGCACTATTATCTTTCATAAAACTTATTCTCATGAGTCATGAGAATTGGATCTTAATGCACATCTACACAATTCTCTACAAACTTAAATAAATGCAATAGATGTCAAAAGCATGAACACTACAATATTTAGTTTTACTTGAAATACAAATTAGTTTACAAACTTAAATATATGCTTTTATTTTCTAAAAAGATGTTTATTTCTTAGAGTGATTACCATTTTTTTGCGAACTACTTGTACTTCATCGTGATTATTTATTTTCTCAACAAGTGGTATAATATGTTTAACAAGTGGTATTTATCTTGATTGCGTACTCTATTTTTATCACAATACTACTACATTCAATCATGCATACACTTTCACATCAAGTGGTATCAAGTGTTTATTCTTCTCAACAAGTGATATCTTAAAATTAGAATGTTAACTTTATAATTTCCGCTGCATTGCTTACTACTTTATGCTCAATCATGCATATTTTTAACAAGTGGTATCTAAAAACTTTACATATTGCATCATATTCTCTACATAGCTCTCATTAATTCTTATTGCATACACTCACCTCTACCCTCTTTTGGCACTATCAAAAAGGGGGAGAATAAAATTGTATAAATTTAATAATTTGGGGGGAGTACAATAAAACATTCATAGAAAATATCTATGCAGGGGGAGTGTTGGAACAACCCTATTACTGATTTGGGCTATGATCACTATCTGTGACTAGGACTCAAGTTGACCCCATTGTATAGTCTAAGGGTCAAGGTCTAAGTGTGTCTGAGTTAGCTAGAACTTAGGAAAAATTCGAAGTTTCTGTGTTCGACGAACATCTTTCTGCGTTCGACGAACTCCGAGTTCGACGAACATCGTGTTTCAGTTCGACGAACTTGCTCCTCTGCTCGACGAATTCAATCTTCCAACCAGCTCTACAAATTCTATCTCTCAGGTCGACGAACTCCAATTTGAGATCGACGAACTCAAAGTTATGGTCGACGAATGATATTCTGTTCGACGAACTCCAGATTGAGATCGACGAACTCAGCTTTCTGTTCGACGGATTTCTTCTTCAGCTTGAAATTTTTTGATGGATCAATTATCTATTTTCTCTGAACTCAGATCGACTATTCAGCAACGGATCTATTCAATTCTTTTGGACTTATTCATTATCAGATAAGTTAAGATTTGATCTTTCCTTTTATTATATTCCTTTCTATTCTCTTCTTTCGAGAATGTAGTCGTTGACATATTGGAAAATGATACTTTCATGGAAAAAGAAAAGGAATTAAAGTTTTATTGCTGAATCAGATTGCAGTCCCAAGAAAGATTTAATTCAGATTATTTTATTCCTTAACCAGAAGATTTGAATTTCAAATCAGTCATATATCCCTAAGGAAAAGGATGAAGCAGTAAGATCAGTAAGACTGTAGAGTAATGAATAGAAATTATGCCTATTTTTAGTATATAATTTAGTTTAATATTTAATAGAAATTAATATTAAATTATGTATTTTTTCATTATAAATCCTTTATTTTATATTTTGTCCACTAATTTATCTTTTAATTATATTTTGTAGGAATAATGATGCGGTCGTGCTCCTAAGTTGGAGAATGATGTATTTGTTCGAGCCGCATAAGTCTAAATAATTTCATGTCGCCGCAACGTCCGCTTCGCCGCGCCATCTTCCAAGCTACACCAGTCCAAGAAATTAACTCCGCTTCGCCGCGACGCCAACTCCGCAAGCTCATGCTGCACAAGTCCAAGCTCCACACAACGCCATCGCCGCCACCTATGCATTTCGCCGCCAACTCCAACTTCTCATGTCAATCCATGCAACATGGTCGCACGCCTTGTCAAAGCTACACTCGCTGCGACGCCATCGTCGCCATTTACCTAATTCTCCATTTAACCCACCACCTTCCCCATGCAAACCATCATTCTAATTTTATATTATATCCACTCATGCAAAACCCATTCACTTGAAACTTCTCTTCACCAAATTCATGTAAGGGCCCCACTCCCATATTTATGACCAATAACCCATCCACTCTCTTCATATTCCTGTATATTTAATTCACGCCATTAGTCATATTCATGCCAATGATAAACACCATTTTTCTAAAAACTGCCACCTTTAAATGCATGCAATTTATTATTATTACTACTATAACCCATAACTTACCATTCCTTAATATCATCACTCACGTGTAACCCCCTCCTATTCTAATTTCATTTCTCATTATAATTATTGTTGTTCACACCCATTTCAATTCCTCTTCATTAATATTATGGCCACATCACCGTGCATGCAAGCTCATTCATCTTGGCCGAACCTCTCCATTCATCCCTCGCCTTTAACTTAAAACATCAAAGCAGCCACATCATAATTCCATGTAAATCTTCCTCCAAATTAAATTGCCTATATTCCTCTTCCAAATCTCACGTGAACTCCCCATAAATTATTCTTCCACCATCTTTAATTTAATATAGCCACTTCAATTCTATCATCATTTAATGTCTCCACCTTCACATGCATGCATTATTCCTCCCTTGTTCAAACCGTGAAAACCAACCATCTCTCCTTCTTACCTCTTCTTATTCCAACCCTTCATTTTTCTCTCTCAATCATCCTCTCATTCCTCTATAAATAGAAGTCTAATCTCTTCATACTCTCCGGCCTCGAATGCTCTCTTTCCCCTGCCCGTTTGGGCAGTTCTATATTGTATTTTTATATAGCTTTTTATTTTCAAGTTCACTTTTCTGTTTATGCAATGCCTTCTTTTTCTTAGCTTAGTTTTATTTCATGTACCCCTTTTATTTTATGCAATGATAGTATTTATTTTTATTTCAAGCATTGTCTTTTTGTTCGTTCCTTTTATGTACTTTTTATTTTATGTCAAGTAGATGGTAATTTAGTACTTGAATATTACAAGCGTTGGAATGAAATTATATTTCTTTTTACAATCGTTCTTTTCTACCTTCGATTTATTCATGATTTATATCAGGTTCATATGTCGATGTGTGGACTTTCGTATCTGATTTCGTATTCTAGTTAGCCGAGAGGCTCATGCGTATGAATTGATCGCTCACGAATAAAAAGAGTTGATCGCAACCCTCAAGAGAGGATGACTTAAATCTTCTGGATAGGAGTCAAATCCTATAGCGGGATTCACCTCGTTAAAGCGAGTTTTAGGGGTTTCGATTGTAGAACGAGAGTTCGGTCGATCAACCTAATCTCAGGTGGGCGTATTCCTCGAGAGAGGTGCGTTCATAAATCGGGAATCTCCACGGTCAAGGATCGGATTAGACGATTATAAATTATGTTTTATTTCATTTCAAGGGTTGTTCTGATCAAGTTAGTTTTTTCTATTTTCGTATTTTCACCACTCTTATAATTTCTCATAAAATTTTCGTCCGATAAAATAACAGTTGTTTTCTCAAAGTAGAAGTGCTCGACAGACCCGAGTTTTAATACGACCTTGATATTTTTAATATCCAATGCTATATTTCGATAGATACGCTTGCTTTAATCGAGTATAGATTGGAGAATATGAATATTTCTTATCATAGAGAATAGAGAAGTAACAGTCGAGAGAAATACAAAAAGTCAAAGAAGAATTACAGAGATCTTTCTTCTTCAACAGCAGCATTTTCATTCTCTGAGAACATCAAAACAATCTTCTCTCAGTTTCAGCTGCTGGTTCTTAATCTTCAAAGAGCAACAATAATCTGAGAAACCTTGTCTCTCAGATTCATCTGCTATCAAGGAAGATTTTCTACATCCAAGAGAAAGCTCCATCCATTATCTGTCAAAGAAATCCTATCAGACATGGGGAGCTTTACAACACAACAATCCACTAGTCTTCTATCAGATCTTGTTGACAGAGAAGACCTTCATAAACACCTTTTTGTTTATCCTTTTTACCCATCTTGTACAGGGTTCTAACTCCCTTCAAAAGTTAAACCTTTGGTGGCAGGGCACCTCATCAAAAACTTGTGTTTTGGTTTGAGCACCTGATCAAAAGTCAGTGGTGTTTGGGCACCTGATCAAAAATCCCAGTGGTGATAGGGCACCTGATCAAAAACCTAGTGGATTCCTACCAAGGATGGTAGAAGAGTAGATGTACCCAGTTTGATTGGGGAACTACTATAGATCCTTGTGTCTGCTGTGATTGTGTTTTTCTTTCTGTACTGTGCTGTGATTTTTGTTTAGCTTTTATACTCACTCTGCTACACATATATATAACTATTTTAATTCCGCTATAAAATAAGTTAAAACTTTTTAATACTCTATTCACCCCCCCCCCCCCCCCCTCCTCTAGAGTAAAGCTAAGATCTAATACCTCACTTTCAGGGAGTATTCATAGGAGGTGCATACTTTACTCTTTGCTCGATCATAAAAATCATTCACTAAGTGGACTCAACTTAATCTCAACTATACACTCATCATTATCCACCTTTACTAATAACAAAAGGGGAGAATAAATTGAGAAATCTAGTAGAATAAATATTTATGGGGAGTAAATTATAAGCGAACACTTATGTAGGAGGAGTATGTACGTTTATCACGCTTATCATTTACTATAAACATCACTCTTATAATAATTGGATTTTCTTCTAGAGGATTTGTTATTATCAAAAGAGGGAGACAGTTGGAACATGAGCTCCGCATCTCTTGGTTTGAGAATAATAAATCTCATTGTGTATTTGATCATGTTTGTCATGTGTTTAATACCCCTATGTGTAGAATGTTGAATGGAGTCAAAGCTCTAAAAAGAGAGCTAACGCTCGACGTTAACGTGGACGGTAGCTTATCGACGTGAGAGTAGCTTATCGTCGTGAAGGGAATAACTTATCGTCATGAAGGGAATAACTTATCATCGTGAAGGGAATAACTTATCATCGTGAAAGGAATAACTTATCGTCGAGAAGTAATGTCGTCGATAAGGAATGTCGATGTGAAGGGAAAGCTAGCGATCGGCGGTAAAGTTAACACGAGCGGTAGCTTATCGTCAAGAAGGAATGTCGACGAGAAGGAATGTCATCGTGAAGGGAATGTGTGCGAGATGTCACACGCACATCGAGCTAATGCGGCGCGTTAGTACTACCACAACGCGATAGGGCCACGTTCTGCCACGACTACCACGGTTAGGCGATATTATCCACGATTCTACACGATACGATACCGCCCATTGGTATCGATAACGTCCGCGGTAGCTCCTGTGGTCTATTTAAAGAGCGACTTCTCTCCTTCTATCAGATGAATTTCAGAACCTACAAAGCCACAACTCTGAATTATTTGAGAGAGTCTCTTCTCCAGAAATCAAGAGAACTCCCTTGGACGAACACGAATATTGAAAGGAGATTTTGAAGGGGAAGTGTTACCACACATATTCAAGACGAAGGACGAACGCAACAGGAACGTCAATTCGTACATCGTCTTCGTCTTCACCTTCAGAAATCCCTGGGAGTTTTCTCTTACATATGTTATATTTTGTAATCTCTTTTGTTTTATCTTTTTGTAATTGAAGTGGAGAAATTATTTGGGGAGAACGTTGGATTCCGTGAAGGATTCCGTAGAAAATTCGTCACGATGTTGGCGACTAAGTCTTACGAGACTTAGGGGAAATTTGCCACGTGTTGTGGAGACTAGGTCTAGGTTAGATCTTAGGGGCGGCTAGAGGCCTTATCTGAGATAAAATAGGCTATAGTCAACCGGTCCTTGGGAGAATGGTCGGTATAGAAAACAAAAAAGATTTTTCTATTCGCCTTGATTTCTAGTGTTATAGAAATTAAACATTTTGTAATCAATATATTGTGAAATAAAATCATGTCATTCATTGTTCTATTCAGTTGAATTTATTTCCTGTTCTAAAATATTTTTAATTATATTTTCATTAAAGCATTAAAGTAAAATCTATTGTAAGATTTACTTTGTTCATTAACTTTAGGAGTTCAATTTCTGTAAACTAGCGCTAAATGTTAGAACTAACGCCGACGATAGTGAAGAAAAATAGAATTCCATTTTTTTAAATGTAATCTTCAATATAATAATTCCTAAGATATTAAAATATATTTTCTATAAAATATTCCAAAACTTCATCGATAAACTCTGATAAATTTATTTAAGCATGAATTTCATAAAACCCTTATTCACCCCCCTCTAAGGGCGCCTAAAGATCCAACAGTTTCGACAGCCACTCCCTCAGCGACTCCAAGGCACCCGACGGAAGGAGAGAAACATGAGGCTACAATATAAGCAGTAATATACAAGAAAGTGACATGTCAGAGTGTATATTTAACTAGCAGTTGTTATAATATGAGAAAGGTAATAAAGGTACAACCAATGTTCGTCGGGGGGGGGGGGGGGGGGGGGGGGGGGGGGGGGGGGGAGAATGGGAATCGAGAGTAGGCGAGTCAAGGAGCGACTTGCCAACTCGCGGCGAGCATCTACCCAAGGCGAGGCGAGGCGAAGCATGCGGACGACCTCGCAAGTAGCGCATGGCGAGGGCAAGGCATGTTCCCACACCGCATTGGGGTGCCTTTAGCCATATCGAGGCGAGTGAGGACTCGCCGCGCCAAGGAGCGAGGCGAGTAGAACCTCTACTCGTAAGGGGAGATCACGCGAGCCCTGCACGCAGGAAGACTGACGAATGTCGCCTTCATAGACCACTCGCCCAATGGGGTCTGCAGGTAAAATTACCCTAAAACCCTTTGTGTGCTGCCAATAACCCTTCAAAACAACGAAGTTTGACTGTTAACAGACCAGTTTGGGGTGCGATTAGTAAAACCAAAAGGCGGAGTTACGCTACTTGCAGACCGCCGCCGCCGGGGGTAGGCGAGGCCGCCCCAGGGAAGAGAGCAGGTAAGGAGACGGTTGGGGAGGCTTCAGTGCGAGATCTCGCTGGGCGAGAGCTCTTTCCCAGCTCGGCGAGTGCTTGCCCGGCGAGTGCCTGCCCAGCGAGCGCTTGCTCGGCGAGAGCAGGCCCGGTCAGAGAGCTCGTGGGGCGAGTCGAGTAGGCGAGAGCAGCGAGCAGAGGAAGCCCGTACTGCGAGCTGGTGCTCTCGGCACCACTCCCCGAGGGATTCAGGGAGCTGGACATGGTGCACTACACCGGCAAGGATGACCCCGTCCACACCTGCAATGGTTCGAGGATATGGCCTCCCTTAGGCCCGTGTCGGACGCTTTTAAGTGTTGACTCTTCGCCACCACCCTGAAGTTGAAGGCGCGGGACTGGTTTCACCAGCTCCCGGGAGGATCGATCTATGCGTTTGAGGACCCGCGTCGTAGCTTTTTGCTACACTTCTAGACCTCGAAGAAAAGAAAGAAGGATGCTGAGACACTCTTCAAAATCAAGCAGGGGCCGGGGGAGTCGATGGCCCACTATGTGGACCGATTCCAGGAGGAGGTCCTGCTTACCCAGAAAGTGCCCGGATTCGCCCTCTAGCTCGCCTTCACGGTGGGACTGCGGGAGGGATTCTTCAAGATGCGTCTAAAGCGGAAGGCCTCCATTTCCTTCGAAGAGTTGATGGAAAGGGCGACGGAGGAGATCGAGGGGGAGGTGGCCAACCCGGAGTTCACAACAAGGTTGGCAACGCTGAGTGAGCCGGAGGTTAAGCAGCCGGAGGTAAGGAGGAGAGAGGAGCCGAGAGCCCTGGAGTTGGGGTGGAGACAGTAGGGAGGAGGCGCGCAGGGTCCGGGGAGAGGCTTCGCCCCATGAGGGGGTAATTTCCAAGGGGGCCAAGGAAGACCCCACCAGTTAGGATGGAGGCAGGGTCCTAGGCCACCCCCTCCCCCGCCGCAGCAAGCCATAGTGATCGGACGAGGGAGAGGAGGAAGAGGAGCAGGAGCAGGGGGGGCAGGAGCTCGGAGAAGGAACAGGGTCGCGGAGGCCGAGAGAAGGGAGGTGGCGTTGCCCTATTATGACTTTGACCAGGAGGGGGGTCACGCAACAGCCACCTGCCTGGAGTTCTTGGAGATGAGAGCAGCGAGAGGCCCGGCGCAGCCACTGCAGCGGTCGACGAGGATCAAGGAAGTACTACCCAGAGAGTGGGAGGAGGAAATGTGTGAGGATAGGACTGACGTGGGGAGCCGAGGAGGGATCGGGGTGATCCACGGGGGAGTTGGGATTGAGGCAACCCGGAAGGCGAGCCTCCATACCATGTACCGTCAGAGCGTAGCTTCGACTTCTCAGGCCCCACCCCCAGCGGAAAGGATCACCTTCTCTCAGAAGGATATGTCGGGTCATGAGGACCCGTTCTGCGATGTGCTGGTTATCTAGACAGCCATCGAAAACTTCACCGTCGCCCGGATCCTCGTGGACAACGGGAGCTCGGTCAATGTCATTTTCAAGAAAGCATTCGACGAGATGAAGGTGGAGACGAGGAGAGTGTTGGCCTCGGATGGCCCTCTGTTCGGATTCTCAGGAGAAAGGAAGGAGGTGGAAGGAGGAGTGGGGCTTCAGGTCATCTTGGGGAGACAGTCCCGCAACTGCCGGTTCGTCATCGTTGACGCTCCAAGCATCTATAATGCTATCTTCGGACGACCCCTCATCAGCGCGTTCTGATGCGTCCCATCCTCATTCCACCAGTGTCTCAAGTTCAGCGTGCGTGAAGTTCAAGTCTGGGTGAGGGGGATCCGAAGGTGGCGAAACAGTGTTACGTCACCGCGGTCAATGCCGTCACCTGGCAGGCTGAGGCGGAAAAAGGTGGATCGGGAGCTGGAGAGGCGGAGTGTAGGAGAAGGGGCCGTTGAAGGGCCCGAGGCGCAGAAGAAGGAAGAGGAAAGGGGAGAAGGAGACCAAGCCCAGGAGAGAGGGGCGAGGGAGTTGTTGGAAGTCCGGGAGGAGAAGATGGAGGAGGGAGAGGTCGAGGCCTTCGGTGACGGAGGAAAGAAAGAAGGTACCTGGGGGGAATAATCTAGGCTGGAGGCTGTGGAGAAGATCGTGGAGCTGGAGGTCGTCTCCCAAGCAGGAGCGGTAGAAAAGGTGAAGATCAGTGGGGAGCTCAACCCCGGGGACCAAGGAGGATCCTGGCCCGCGTCTAAGAAAACGTGGACGTCTTCGTTTGGAGCGCGACAAAAATGTCAGGGATCGATGCGGATGTGGCTTGTCACCGCCTCAACCTTTACCCTGACACTCGCCCCATCCGGCAGAAGAAGAGGTCCATCACCGACAAATTGGAGGAGCCCATCAGGGAGGAGGTGAACAAGCTCCTCAAAGGAGGTTTTGTATCTGAAATCCAGTACCCAGGATGGGTCTCCAACGTGGTGATGGTAAAAGCAAGGGCCCGGGGAGTCGTTGGCCCATTATGTGGATAGGTTCCAAGAAGAGGTCCTGCAAGTCCAGGAGGTGCCGGGATTCACCCTCCAGCTGGCCTTTATAGTGGGGCTGCGGGAGGGGTTCTTCAAAATGGACCTGAAGCGAAAGGCCCCTCTATCCTTTGAGGAGCTGATGGAGCGGGCTGCAGAGGAGATCGAAGGAGAGGCCGCCAATCCTGAGTTTGCAAAGAGGTTGGCGAGGCTGAGCGGGCCAGAGGGAAGGCACCAGGAGGGAAGAAGAAGGGAAGAACCCAGAGGTCAGGGGTTTCGGGGGCAGCAGCGGGATTGGGGGTATCAGGAGCCCAATAACCGGCTGGCTTGGAGGCCCCAAGAAGGATCAGTGAGAGGTCAGGAAAGAGATCACCAACGAAGGGGGGAGGGGAGAGTCAATCATCCGGGATGGAGGCAAGGTCCCAGACCACCTCACCCCCCTCGAGATCAAGCCATGGCGGTAGGCCGAGGAAGAGGAGGAAGAGGAAGAGGCGGAAGAGGGGACAGGGTGGTGTTACCTTACTGTGACTTTCATCAGGAAGAAGGTCACGCGACGGCCACCTGCCCGGAATTTCTGGAGGTAAGGGCGAAAGGCCAGCAGCAGCAGCGGCCTGTGAGAATCGAAGAGGTGCTACCAGGAGATGAAGATGATAGATGCGAAGACAGGACGGACGTAGGAGCCAGGGGAGGGGTCAGAGTGATTCATGGTGGGGTGGGAATAGAAGCGGCTCGCAAGAGAAGCTTCCAGGCGATGTTCAGGAGAAGCGTCGCGTCGACCTCCCAAACCCCACCCCCTTCGGAGAAGCTCACCTTCTCGGCGGAGTACATGCCAGACTTTGAAGACCCGTTCTGTGACGCCTTGGTGATCCAGGCGACAATTGAAAACTTCATAGTCTCCCGCATCTTGGTCGACAACGGGAGTTCGGTGAATGTTATCTTCAAGAAGGCCTTTGTCGCGTTGGAGGTGGAAGCGAAGAGAGTGCAAGCCTCAGATGGACCCCTGTTCGGGTTCTCGGGTGAGAGGAAAGAAGTCGAGGGAGGAGTCGGCCTCCAGGTGACGTTGGGAGGGGTCCCTAGGAACTGCCGGTTCATCATTGTTGACGCTCCGAGCAGCTACAATGCCATATTTGGGCGCCCTCTCATTAGCACCTTCCGGTGCGTCCCCTCATCCTTCCATCAATGCTTGAAGTTCCGCAGCAGGGGAGTTCAGATCCGGATCCGAGGGCATGCAAAGGTGGCGATGCAGTGCTATGTGACTGTCGTCAACACTATCTCCTGGATGGCGGAGACAGAAAAGGTGGAAAGGGAGATGAAGGGGCCGGAGGGGCCAGGCGGAGATAGGGGGAAGGATAAGGAGAAAGCAGCATCTCAGGAGGGGAGGAGGAAGTGGCACCGGAGGAGCGTGTCGAGCCGATGGAGGAAGAGGCTCCGGAGGAAGAGAAGACTCTGCCCGAGGGGAGGGAGGAGAAGAGTAAATGGGAAGAGCCGGCCCGTCTTGAGGCGGCTGAAGAAGTGGTCGAGATGGAGGTCACCACCCAAGGGGGAAGAGTGGAGAAGGTGCGGATCAGCGGGGGTCTTGGCCCGGAGGATAGGAAGAGGATGCTGGAATGCATCCAGAGGAACGTGGACATCTTTGCATGGAGCGCGGCGGATATGCCAGGCATCGATGAAGATGTGGCCTGCCACCGCCTCAACCTTGAGTCAGGAGCTCGTCCCATCAGGCAGAGGAGGAGAGCCATCGCGGACAAGCTGGAGGAGCCGATTCGCGAGGAGGTAGAGAAGCTCCTCCAGGCAGGTTTCGTATCAGAGATCCAGTATGCAGGTTGGGTCTCTAATGTCGTTATGGTAAAGAAGGGCGCCGGTCGCTGGCGTATGTGTATTGATTTTTCTTTATTAAACAAAGCCTGCCCCAAGGATTGTTATCCTTTTCCTCGAATCGACGCGCTGGTTGATTCAGCCGTCGATTTTTCTGTAATGTCCTTCTTAGATGCTTTTTCAGGTTATCATCAAATTAGGATGCACCCCCCGGACATCAAGGACGTCTCCTTCATCACAAGGGAATGGTGTTATAGCTATAAGATGATGTCGTTCGGGCTAAAGAATGCAGGGGCAACATACCAAAGAATGATGGACCGGGTCTTCCGGGAGCAAAGAGGGAGAAACCTGGAGGTTTATGTAGATGACCTCATGGTCAAGAGTAAGAGTGTGAGCTCTCACCTCAACGATCTCGAGGAGACCTTTGCCACTCTGCGCAAGTATAAAATGCGGCTAAACCCCCTGAAGTGCGTGTTCGGAGCCAGCAAGGGGAAATTTCTAGGACATCTCCTTACCCAGGCAGGGGTAGAGCCGAATCCGGACAAGGTCAAAGCTATAATGGAGTTGAGATCGCCGTGAAATGCTAAGGAAGTTCAACGTCTAATTGTGAAGCTCGCAGGGTTGAGTAGGTTTCTTTCCCGGGCCGGAGAGAAATGCTCCCCCTTCTTCAAGGTGTTGCGAGGTAACCAGAGGTTCGAGCGGACAGGGGAATATGAAGAGGCCTTCCAGGCCCTGAAGAGCCAGCTCACCAAAGCTCCGCTACTCCAAGGTCCTAAGGAGGGAGAAAACCTATCCTTGTATCTAGGGGTCGGGGCTGAAGCCGTAAGCTCCGTCCTGGTCCGGGAAGAGGGCAAGAAGCAGTTGCCCGTTTACTATGTAAGCAGGGTCTTGAAAAAGGCAGAACTCCGATACCCGATTCTGGAGAAGCTGGCCTTCGCTCTAGTCATCTCGGCCAGGAAGCTCAGGCCGTATTTCCAGGCCCACTCGATCCAGGTTGTGACGGACCATCCCCTTCCCAAAACCTTCGAGGGGGTGGAGCACTCGGGAAGGCTCGCGAAGTGGTCGGTGGAGTTGAGCGAGTTCGACATCTCCTTTGTTCCCAGATTGTCGATGAAGGCTCAAGCGCTCGCGGATTTCATGACGGACTACGTAATCGAAATGGAGGAAGGTCAAGCTCTTCGTCACCTCCCTTGGAAGCTGTTGGTCGATGGGGCGTCAGGCAGGAATTCCTTAGGAGGAGGGGTGGTACTGGAGAGCCCTCATGGGATGAAAATTGAGCAAACACTGGTAATACACTTTCCCATCACCAAACCAGGCGGAATACGAGGCAGTAATCGTCGGCCTACGTCTGGCTCAGGAGTTGGGGGTTCACGACGTGGAAGTCCTCACGAATTCGATGGTGATAGCCTCGCAAATCAAGGGTGAGTTCGAAGCAAGGGATCCCACACTCATGAGATATTTAGCCAAAGTAAGGGGCCTCATTAGAGCATTCAAGACCTTCTCCATTAGGCACATACTATACCAAGGGAAGAAAGCGTCCAGGCAGATCGGCTGGCCAAGTCCGGCCCTCGGGTCGGAGGAACTTTGACAGATCTTTTTCATCCTTCAATTGAGGAGGGGGAACTCATGGACATCGAGCGGCGACCCTCATGGAAGGACCCTTTCGTGACCTTTCTGGCGACAGGCAAGTTTCCGGAAGAGGTCCCAGATCAAAGACGTTTTCGATACAAGCCCGCCTACTACATGCTTCATGAAGGGGACTTGTATCGGAAGACCCTCTCCGGACTCTTGGCGCGATGCGTCTCGGAGGAAGAAGTCCCGAGGGTCCTAGAGGAGGTTCACTCCGGCGAATGTGGCAGTCATTCAGGGAGCAGGACCTTGGAAGCAAGGATAATGAGGCAGGGGTAATTCTGGCCGACCCTGAGCAGGGACGCGGCGGCGTTCGCCAAGCAATGTCGAAAGTGCCAGATGTTCGCCCCACTTCAACTTTTGCCAGCTCAGAGGCTAAGGAGCATCACCGCGCCCTGGCCCTTCGCCATATGGGGAATGGATCTGGTGGGACCTTTCCCCCAGGCCAGTGGACAAAGAAGATTTCTCTTAGTCGTGATCGATTACTTTTCGAAGTGGTTGGAGGTCAAGGCTTTGGCAAAAGTCACCTCCCAGGTAGTCCGCAACTTCGTATGGGGAGAGATTATCTGTCGATATGGGCTCCCTCAAGCCATAGTCACGGATAACGGTCTGCAGTTTGCCAGTGAGGAGTTTATCAGTTTCTGCAGCCAGCTGGGGATAGATCTCAGGTTCGCATCTGTCCATCACCCCAGGAGCAACAGACAGGTGGAGGCGGCAAATAAAGTCATAGTGAATCTACTCAAGAAAAAGGTGGAGAACTTGAAGGGGAATTGGGTGGAGCAGCTCCCCTCGGTCTTATGGGCTCTAAGGACTACCCCCAACACCGCCACTGGTGAGACCCCTTTCAAGCTCTCTCATGGTTGCGAGGCCGTCATTCCTGTGGAATTTGAAGTCAAGACGCCGCGGGTGAGAGCCGTCTCGGATGGTGATGAAGAATGGAGGACAGGAAACGAGGAGGAGCTACGACTCTCCTTGGATCTGATCGAGGAAGTCCGAGACCTCGCCACCATTCGTCAAGAAGAAGTCAAGCGGCGGATGGCCAAGTACTTCGACAAGCACGTCAGGATCAAACAATTCGAGAAGGGTGACCTCGTGTTGAAAAAGGTCGACGCGGCCGGAAGGTCAGCCGCAGTAGGTAAGCTCCATCCAAATTGGGAAGGCCCCTATGTCATAGAAGAAGCATTGAAATCAGGGGGGTACCGCCTCCAAAATGTGGAGGGCGAGTCCCTCAATCACACATGGAGTGGTGATGACTTCAAACGTTTCTATCCCTAAGTCCATGTAATAAGAATACTTTGATTTACTACTTGATTTTTATATATGTGTATGGTAAGAATGTCCTGCAAGGAGAAGATAGAAAGTTCCAAAGGTTGGCCCCGAGCAGACCCGCTGTCCAGGCTCTCACCTAGCTGGCAGGGCCGAAGGCTCACTCGGTGGCAAGTTCAGAAAGTTCCAAAAGATAGCCCCGAGCAGACCCGCTGTCCAGGCTCTCACCTAGCTGGCAGGGCCGAAGGCTCACTCGGTGGCAAGTTCCAAAAGTTCCAAAGGTTAGCCCCGAGCAGACCCGCTGTCCAGGCTCTCACCTAGCTGGCAGGGCCGAAGGCTCACTCGGTGGCAGGTTTCAAAAGTTCCAAAGGTTGTCCCCGAGCAGACCCGTTGTCCAGGCTCTCACCTAGCTGGCAGGGCCGAAGGCTCACTCGGTGGCAGGTTTCAAAAGTTCCAAAGGTTGGCCCCGAGCAGACCCGCTGTCCAGGCTCTCACCTAGCTGGCAGGGCCGAAGGCTCACTCGGTGGCAGTTCTCAAAAGTTCCAAAGGTTGGCCCCAGCAGACCCGCTGTCCAGGCTCTCACCTAGCTGGCAGGGCCGAAGGCTCACTCGGTGGCAAGTTCCAAAAGTTCCAAAGGTTAGCCCCGAGCAGACCCGCTGTCCAGGCTCTCACCTAGTTGGCAGGGCCGAAGGCTCACTCGGTGGCAGGTCTCAAAAGTTCCAAAGGTTGGCCCCGAGCAGACCCGCTGTCCAGGCTCTCACCTAGCTGGCAGGGCCGAAGGCTCACTCGGTGGCAAGTTCCACAAGTTCCAAAGGTTGGCCCCGAGCAGACCCGCTGTCCAGGCTCTCACCTAGCTGACAGGGCCGAAGGCTCACTCGGTGGCAAGTTCCAAAAGTTCCAAAGGTTAGCCCGGAGCAGACCCGCTGTCCAGGCTCTCACCTAGCTGGCAGGGCCGAAGGCTCACTCGGTGACAGGCTCCAAAAGTTCCAGAGGTTGGCCCCGATCAGACCCGCTGTCCAGGCTCTCACCTAGCTGGCAGGGCCGAAAGCTCACTCGGTGGCAGGTTCCAAAAATTCCAAAGGTTGACCCAGGGGAAGGAAGGGTTATGAATGAAGGACCTAAGGAGGAAGATCATCACAAGGAACAACCTTGGTACTGATTTGGGCCAGGACCACTATCTGTTGACTAAGACCAAGTTGACCTCGTAGTACAGCCTAAAGGGTCGAGGTTTTGGGACGTTGAGTTAGCTAGAACTTGAGGAAAAGCTAAGGCTCTGCGTTCGGCGAATGACACTCTGCGTTCGGCGAATGGCTCTCTGCGTTCGACGAACGGCTTACCCTCTGCGTTCGGCGAATGGCACTCTGCGTTCGGCGAATGGCACTCCGCGTTCGGCGAATGGCACCCGGTGTTCGGCGAATGGCTCTCCGCGTTCGACGAACGGTTTGCCTCAATCTCAGCGGTCGACGAAATGTTCAGTTCGACGAAATGCAGACTGCGTTCAACGAGCGACGTGCTCCAGTTCGATGATCTCGCCCAGTCTCCAAAAAGCATTCGCTAGGCGAATGCACGGCGAAACACAAGTAGTCCCAAAGGACGTGGGAGGCATGCGAGATGAAACGGGTCCACACCGCGTTTTCGCTCCCGGCAGAATCAATGAAATTGTCTCAGTCTTAAGAGGCCCGCACAAATGCGAAAAGGTTTTTTTCTGCGGGATGTACCGCGTGACGGAATCACCTCGGACACGACCTAAGGATAGCAACCATCAGCACTCAAGCAAGTAAGAAATGTGAATGCGAGCACGATAACTTGAGAAACATGCGAAAGGACATACGAGTGCGCGAGCTGTCGGATAACGAGAAGTGCAGGAAAAGAGATGCGCAGTGGCAACAAAGATCACGAACGGCAACAAAAGTATTACTTTCTATTTTTCGTCATAAAATTACAAGAGGTTCTCGCATTTCATAAAAAGAAAGAAAGAAGAAATCTTCAAGGACCGTCAGCCTCGTCGTCGGAGTACCCGCTGCTCGCGCCTGGAGAGGGAGATCTCCCAGATCTCGCCCATCGCCAGCTTCATCCGCGGTATCGATCGGGGCGAAGAGCTCTGGAAGTACATGACGGGCCAGGATCCTCTCGCCTTCTTCTTTCAAAAGGTCGGCCCTTCGCAGCACATCCAGCGCATGCTCCGACGCTCCCTGGGCCGTCCTCTGCATCAGCCCTTCGAACTCGACGTTGGAATAGAGATGCCGAGTTTTCCTATCCGCAGGGGGTGGCCGAGCGGCAGCATCCCGCAACCACCGGTTCTCGGCCTCCAGCGCCAGATTTCGCTCCTCGAGGATGCGAGACCGAACGAGCAAGGTATCATAGTTGGCCACGTACTGCAAGTAAAAAGAAGGTTAGCGCGCGGGAAAGGAAAAAATAGAGCAAGAACTCAAGGGCGCGAGAAGAGGAGTGGGTTACCTCTCGGCTCGGGCGGCTGGCTAGAAGGGCCTCGGCGGCGGCCAGTTGTTGCTTTGCGGTCACGGCCTCGGTGGCTGCAATAGAGCGAGTATTCTCGATCTCTGCGATGTTTCTCGCGAGTGTCATGCCCCGGCGAGAGGACATGTAGGTCAGCTCATGGGCCCGCATCATCGCACTCACTGCCTCGTGCGCGAGAGTCTGGGTCGACTCGGTGTCGTAAATGGAGGTACCCTCGCGGCTGTAAAGCGCGTACGATAGGCCATAGGCGTGGCCGCTGGTGGTCTCCTTCTCCATCCAAGACGGAAGAAGGGTAGACAGGGAGACCCAATTGGCCCGCCGGTCCCAACTAACGAGGGGCTCACCGGCGAGATCGGCATACCTCTCGCCGAGAGGATAGTTCCGGTGACCTCTCGGCACAGGCCCCGAAGAAGTTGCCGCTGGCGCGGCGGCAGGCTGGGCGGCTGAGACTCTCTCCACGGGAGCACTTAAGTGCGGGACATCCTCCACGGGCGCTTTGCCCTTAGCAGCAGTTGAGGGCTTCGACCGCTTGGCGGGAGGGCTCGAAGCCACGTCAGGCTTCCGCTTCGGCTTCAGCTTTGGCCCGCTGGATTTCGCGGGAGGTGGGTTCTCGCGGCAGGCAGCGGCTGCAGACTGCGCACGAGCGAGAGCGTCGGCAGGAGGGATCCCCACATTCGCGTTCGGCGGATGAAGGGGGAGGCTCTGAAGCCCTACGTTCAAAAGGTCAGTTAAAATAGGCGGAAGCGAATGTAGGAGCGAGAGCTCGGACAACGTAATCTAGCCTACCTTCTCCCGGCGGGACCACCGGCAGCGAGCCTACATGCTTTCGCAAGTACACGACGTCCATATCGTGCTTCAGAAGGTAGGCATGGAGCTTGGCCTCGAATCCTCCCAGTGTTGGAGGTCGGAAGGTCGACTCGTCCTCTTGCACGGGTGCGAGTGGCACATTGCCGAACTTCCCAGTGATGAACAGGAACCGCTGAACCCAGTCGTGGTTCTTATTGGCAGTACCGATCACGTTGAGGGGGCTCTGTCCAGAGAAGAACGCCACTCCGCGAGTGGCCCTGAAGGTAAAAAGCTTCTGGAAGACTGGGAGCGAGAACTCAATCCCCTCCTCGCGCAGATAGCAGGCGAATGCTACCAGCATGGCGATGGAGTTGGGATTGAGCTGTGCGGGAACCACCCCGAAGTAGCGCAGGGTCAGGCGCACTTCTGGCCACAGCGGGAGGCGGAGCCCTACCTCGAAGTGCTCCAGGGGGATTGCGAGTGTATCGGGCGAAAACTGGTTGATGCGATCCCGGCTCCCCGGGAGGCGCCCGGCGAAACCCGGCGGGACAAAATCCGCGATGGCCTGGTTGAAATCTGCCTCCGAGAGGTCGCAGGTGTCGAAGTCTCGGTTGGAGAAGACCTTGGCGCAGTTAGCTCTACCATCCACATATTTCGGCATCGTTAAGGATCGAAATGATCTCGCGAGAGCAAAAGAATAAAGAGAAGGGCGAGTGATCTCGCGAGAGCAAAAGAGTAGAGAGAAGGGCGAGTGATATCGCGAGAGCAAAAGAGTAAAAGAAAAGAGAGAGAGAGACGAAAGCGCAGTAATGACGGTGGTTGACGGAGCTATTTATAGAAAAAAGGTGAAAAATGACCGAAATCATTTACGCGTGGGGTGCGGATACCCCCTGCCACTCCTCAATACCTCGGGATTGGAACCGCCCACTCGAACCTGACCGCACACAAAAGGCGAGAGCAGCATGCGAGATCCTCCCTACAAAATACGAAGCAAAAGGCGAGACCAGCATGCGGATCTTCCCTGCAAGATACGAATCAAAAGGCGCGAAAGCAAAAGTAATAGCGAGACGACATTCTGACAAATAAGCAAAAGCAAGACATATATATAAAAAATATAAGGGGTCTCGCCCTAGTCCGATGTGAACAAAAGCAAAGAAAGAAATGGCAGGTTCATGAGAGAATGCAGGGAGCGAGTGTCGGTAGGTTTAGTACTGATCCCACCGCCATCGGCCCTGGCCTCGCCTCCCTGTCCTTGGAGGCACTCGCGGATAGTGGAACGCGATGACAGCTGTCAGCTCTCGGCTGATCAAGCGCATTTGATCCCGGGCCCACGCGATATGCCTCCCAGGCGAGGTCTCCTCACACCCACCCCCTGACGCTCCATCTCTCCGACTAGGTGCCCATAGTCTCGCTCGAGGGCGCTGATCCGACGCTCGAAGGCCGCCCGATGCTCATCCGTCAGGCTGGCTTGGTCTCGCTGCATCCAGATCAGCTTGCCAAACAGCTCCGTCATCCGTTCCTTCATAGTACGGGGATCCTCATGGTCGCCAAGAAATTCAGAGATGTCGCTAGGAGAGGGAAGAGGCGAGATCAACCCCTCCTCCTCTGAAGGATCGGTGATCGGGATCTGACGAAATCCTGCAGAAGCAGAAATTATACCTCTCTCAGATGAAAGCCGCAAATTCTGTGGAAGGAGACAACCAACCTGGCACGTATTCTTCGACGGGAGACTGGCGAGAGGTGTTAGGATGCTCTGCGAATGGTCGACTTGGGAGGTGGAGGGACTTCCCTCTTCTGGGGCGGTACGTCTGATCGGCCGCAGCGGAAGTGGCGGCCGGATCCGCAGCAGGAGAATCGGTCCTGGGACTCTTCCCCGCCGAGTGTTCCTGCTCGGGGGAGGGGGGGGGACTCTTGGTGGCGTCGGGAACTGAAGAAGTGCGGAAGGGAGGGGGCAATCCCGTGGTCTCGAAGGTTGGGGCTGCGAGAACTTGGGTCAGAAAGAATGGCGGAAAGAGAAGTGTACGCGAGAGGGCAACAGAATGCTCACCAAGCGAGGACAAGGCTTCACCAGAAGTGCCGAGAAGGGCGGTCTCCTGGGTCGAAGGGGCGTTCTCAAGGGCAGGTGGAGGAATGGCAGCATTCGCCTGGTTGAGCCCGAGGCCACCCCCGGTCGTCGTCAAAACCTGCGAATGGTAAGATATGCTGAAGTCAGACGCATCATGATCAACCTCGAAGGCGAGGTGCATTGTGTTACCTTGTTGGTATTGATGGGAGGGATGTCAGAGAGGGGGGGAGTTTCAGACGCAGACTCCCTCTTCCCCCGGTCTCGTCGGACCGTCTTGGCCCTCTTCAGCCTATAAGGCTTGGAGGGGTCTCTCGCCGACGAAAGCCAGGGGGCATAACGAGTGGTCTTTGGAGCGGTTCCTCCCTGTACGGCGACGAGACGAGCCATCATTCCTTCCGAAAGTGGCTGTGGCGTCGGCTTCATGAACGTCATGGCGAATGCTCTGAGAGAGAAAATGAGGAACAATGATTAGAAGAGGGGCAAGCTAAAGACAACAGCTGGGGCCGTATTTATAGTTGAGTGAGGGGCCCCACCCAGAAGATTCCCTCCAGGTCAGCAAAGCACTCGCCGAATACCGGGGGTTGGACTTTTCTTTCCGAGCGCAGAAATCGCTCGCAAAGAGCGATTGTGTACAACCCCGTATTCACCGAGTGGGTCCAAGGGGCCCAGAGGCCAGGTGGTCGGGCAAGGAGCGGAATAAAGGGTCTAAGAGGCCTTTTGGGCGAGTGAGGACGCACTCGCAGACCACTCACATAGGCATCATAGCAGATAGGCGAGAGCGCCCTAGGTCTCGCCCCTCAGGCGAGTCGAATGCACGGCGAGTGGCGACCCCATAAATCATTCGCCCGGCGAACAATAACATACAGGGAGCCTGACGAGTGGTGCCTTCAAGGACCACTCGCCCAGAAGGCTTGGAGGGGAGAAATTACCTAGATACCCCTTGTGGGCTGTCAATAGCCCTTCAGAACAGCGGAGTTCTGCTGTTGGCAGACCAATTTGGGGTGCGATTAGTAAAACCAAAAGGCGGATTTACGCTATCTGCAGTCCAAGACTGGAAAATCTATAAATAAACCCTTGAGGGCACCTTGGAGGAGATCAGATATTTTTGAGTTCTCTCCTCCAGGCAATTTTCGGAGTTGGCTGCTAGTGCCCTCCAAGGTGCCCGGCTGAGCATTGGTTAGGGAGGGGAAGCTCTCTAAGATCGTCCGGGTGTGTAGCGGGACCTCCTCGCTGTAGCCTTGGGTCTGTTCCAGATTTTCCATCCAAAGTCAGGAGAGTTCGGTGAGGGAGAAGTAAGCGCGGGCTACACCCCCCAGTGGGTCCGAACTCAAGAAACCGGTTGCCGGTTTCAACAGCTGGAGTGCCCCAGATCGATTTCGCTGCCGGTCTCTCACTAGCCGGTGGGTTCAGGTTGATCTCTGGAGAGGCTGGCAAGGTAGGAAGGTGCTGGAGTGCCCAGATCAATTCCGCTGCCGGGCTCTCACTAGCCGGCAGGTTCAGGTTGATCTCTGGAGAGGCTGGCAAGGTAACACGGTGCTGGAGTGCCCCAGATCGATTCCGCTGCCGGGCTCTCACTAGCCGGTGGGTTCTCGTTGATCTCTGGAGAGGCTGACAAAGTAGCAAGGTGTTGGAGTGCCCTAGATCGATTCCGCTGCCGGGCTCTCACTAGACGGTGAGTCGGGTTGATCTGTGGAGGGGCATGCAAGTGAAAGCGTATGAATTCGATAGCCTTGAGCGGGCCCATTAACCAGGCTCTCACCTAGCTGGCAGGGTCGTAGGCTCTCTCGGTGGCAAGAAGGAAAGGAAAATTCAAGAGGGGAAAACCTTAAAAAGCCAAGGTATGCAAGTGGGTCCATCAAGATAGGCACTCGCTCAGCGAGAGCACCCGGGCGTTGACCTATCAGAGAGGACGTAAGAACCATCTGGACAAGGCATACTCTCGGCATAAAATTAGATAGGCATACGCTCGGCGAGAGCACCCGATACAGATGAAATTAGGTAACACCAGTGGGGCAAGAATGCTTTGGCCATCGCCCAGAATTAAAGACCGGAGGTGCATCTCCGAAGGAGATGCGCGAGTGCGCGAGTGCGAGGGTGCGCGAAGTGCGCGGGTGCGCGGGTGCGCGAGTACGCAAGTGCGGAGTGCTCAAACGAAGCGCGGATACGCACGTGATATGTGAGCGCGCCAGCGAGGCACGAGTGCATGAACAATCGTGCGAGAGCGTGGAAAATGGAGTACAAATAGGCGAGCCGTTAGCGAATGGCAGCAAGTAAAAATAAATAATGAAAAATAAAGGAGACAGAAAGGAACGGCTTTCATTTCATTCTCAAATAAGAGGTTTACAAGAAAGGCGGTTTAGCCTATCAAAACATTGAAAAAGATTACATTTGAATCTAAGAACCGCCCGCGGACTGCTCGCTCTCGTCATCTTCGTGGTGCGGAATCGGCTCGAACAACTCCCGGACCACCTCCTCGGCAGTGAGTTGCGCCGCCTCGGCAGAGAGAATCCCTGCCCCCTTCAGGGTGGTGAAGATGTGCCTCGCCGCCACAATCGCACTGTCCCGCATCGCCTCCTACTGCGCACGCGACTCGTTCCTCAGGGTCATGGGGCTGCGAGGAGGCGGAGGGAGGGCAGCCCGGGCCAATTCGTGGTTCTGGGCCTTCAACCCGACAATCTCCTTCTCTAGCTCGGAGGTGCGAGCGAGAAGCTGTCTGGCGGTCTCAGCATCCTGCGAAGAGGTGAATTAGCTAAAATAAGAACATCAGGGAAGGTAGGCGAGTTCTCGATAAGCTTACCATCCTACCCTAAAGGCTGGCGAGGAGGCCCTCGAAGACATCTTGCTTCTCTTTTAGGCTGACAACCTCCTCGGTCGCCGCCTTCAGCTCGCGCTTGAGGTCCTCGAAGTTCCTCTCCACCTGGAGGCAGCGGTGACCAGTCATGTGGGCGAGCTCCAAGGCGCGAAGCTGGGCTCTCGCGCTTTCATGTGCGAGCGCTCGGGATGTGAGGGCGTCGAAGTCGGCGGCGTCCTCCCAGCCGTAGAGCTCGAAGGATAGAGAGAAGGCATGGCCTCCGATGGCCTCCTGCTCCACCCAGGATGGGAGAAGGGTCGAGATCGAAGCCCTGTTGGCCTATGAATCCCAGTACAACGGAGGCTCGCCCGCCTCGTCCCGATGCCTATTGCCGAGACAAAAGTTTCTATAGTCCGCCGGGCCAGGAACGCCCGACTCGCCGGCGGCCACCTCGACGACCTCGCTGACCCCCTTGTCGGTTGGTGGGACCACCGGGGGTTCAGCCCCGGTCAGGTCTTCGATGACCCCTTTTCCCCTGGCCAGGGGCGAGGCCCTCTTATTCTTGGGCGGTGGCGACAGGAGAGACGATCTGTGGCTCGCAGGTGCGGGCCACTTCTTGGAAGATGCGGAGGTGTTGGGGATCTCCCAGCACGCAGCGAAAACGGAGGAAGCAACCAGGAGGTCGGGTCAGATAGTCCCGACCCTGGTGTAGGGGGTGAAATGGAAGGTCTCGCTCCCCTGCAAGTGACAGCGATGCAAGGATAGAAAGGAAAAAAGCAAAACACAAGGCAAGGGGCAAATGCGAGTCGAACCAGCTCCGGGCGGCACGGGGAGTAGCGAGTCGACGTTCCTTCGGAGGTAAGCGACCTCGAAGTTCTTCGTCGATAAGTAGGTGAAGAGTTCGGCTTCGTGGCCGCCGAGCGCGGGAGGGCGGTAGGTTCGCTCGCCACATTGGATGGGCGAGAAGGGGACGTTGCCAAAGAGCCCCCTTCACGAGCACGAACTTCTGGGGCCAGTAGTGGCTTTTATTGACGGTTTCGCAAACCTTGGCGTGTTGGCTTGCGAAGTAGGCGGTCCCATCTTTATAGGCCCGGAAGGAGAAGAGCTTGCGGAAAACTGACAAGCTGAACTCGATTCGCTCCTCCCTCAAGTAGCAAGCGAAGGCTACCATGACGGCGATCGAGTTGGGGGTCATCTGACCCGGGATCACACCAAAGTACTTGAATATCTGGGAGGGTTCACAACAAACGGTTAGGGGCCTCTAGCGAGTGTGAAAAAGAAAAAAATATACATATAACAAAAGCGCGAGCCATTACCTGGCTGACCTCTGGCCAGAAAGGCAACCGCAGGCCCACGTCAAAATGGGTCACGAGAATGGCGAGCTCCTCCGGTAAAGCTGGTTGATGACATCAGTTTTAGCGGGCCGGCGAGCCGAGAATCCCGACGAGATGAAGTTCACGATCGCAGCATGGTACTCGCCCTCGGTGAGTGAGCAACCGAAGGAGTGGTCGCAGAAGGTCCAAGCGCACTTGGCCCGGCCTTCGGCGTTGCCACCATCACCACCCATTCTAAAGGTTGTTGAAAAGCTGAGGGAGTGAGCGCGAGAAGAAGGGTGCGAGCTTGCGAGAACGAAAGGGAGAGGGAGTCAAGAGTGATAAATACGGTAGTTGGCTCTGATGACGAGATCTATTTATAGAAAAAATAAAGGCAGCGGGGAGGAATCGAAGTGTCGGGGGGTGCGGTTAGCAGAATCCCACTACGATACGCCTCGGTATTCGGGACAACCCTCTTTCCCACCCGCTCGCAGCAGTATGGAAAGACCGGCTCGCTATAAGCGGAGCGAGCGCAGAATAGGCAAGGCAAGCCCAATATAGACCACATGCAACATCGTTAAGAAATAAAAAGCAGAAACTAGCGAGCGCAGTAATATCATAGTACGAGTAAGTAAAAGAAGCTCGAAAGCGAGCGAGAAATATCCAACTAATAGCGGAGATGGAGTTCGCAGATTATTTTAAGAAATAATAATAAAAAGAATAAAAATAAATGTTCACAACATTTGGTTCGCTGAAAAGAGGGGGAGTGGGTGCGAGCAGGATCAATATTGGATCCATCTCCATCGGCCTCGGCCTCGCACCCCCGAGCTCGGCAGAACTTGCGGGTAATGATAGGAGCGAACCGCGCGGAGCTCGCGCAATATCAAGCGTACTTGATCTTCCACCCGCGAAAGGTGCACCCCCGGGGAAGTGACCTCGCCGACGGTATCCAGCTGCAGCTCGGCGCGGAGCCGCGCGTAATCATCGTCGAAGGCGGCGAGCCGATCCTCGGTGGCGCTTTGTCCTCCCGCACCTGACTGTACAAGTCCCGCGGCATGTGCCCGTACTTCTGGAGCACCTCGGTGGTTCGCCTCTTTTGTAACGACCCAGGCCCGACTCGTCAACACGAGATCCAGCGGGACCCAGCCAGGCCGCTACCGGGCTGCAGCCCAAGCACCCCAAAGCCTCTCCGCGCCACTATTTCTCAGCAACGGCGCATTGTTGAGGCCGGGTCTTGAACCCGCAACCTCCTTGATAAGGAGTTTTCAAACCACTCATCACCAACTGAGCTGCAGCTCAGTTGGTGATGAGTGGTTTGAAAACTCCTTATCAAGGAGGTTGCGGGTTCAAGACCCGGCCTCAACAATGCGCCGTTGCTGAGAAATAGTGGCGCGGAGAGGCTTTGGGGTGCTTGGGCTGCAGCCCGGTAGCGGCCTGGCTGGGTCCCGCTGGATCTCGTGTTGACGAGTCGGGCCTGGGTCGTTACATCTTCATCACCTCGGGGTCCCAGGGATCGCCTAGGAAATCAACAATATTGTCCGGGGAGGGCGGGGGAGACATCTCCTTCTCCCCAAGGTCCAGCTCGGCGGAGGACTCCTGGACACATGCAAGGGAAGAGTCAGTGGCGAGCGGGATACAAATGATTGGTATTACTGACCAACCTGGCAGGGTCGCGACTGCTCTGCTAGGGCGCTAGCGAGAAGAGCTCGACCTCCCCTGGAAGGCCTCCGTATACGTCAACGTGACAGATTTCCCCATTCCCGGGGGGTGGGGCATGTTGCTCGCAAATCGGACCACGGCGGGGAGCAAGCCATCAGGGCTTGGGAGGCCGAGAAGACCAAACCCCAGGGTGAGGATGGTCGCATCCGGTGGGGGCGGTGAACCCGACGAAGTGGCGCGCCTTCCAGGCGTCGGGAGTGGAGACTCTGCGATGGGTAGAGGCATCAGGAGGACAAGTCATGGAACTCATCAATAAGGATAAAGAAAACTCACTGAGTCGCGGCGAGGGGATGCGCATGTTGTCGGCGTCCAGTTCCGCGGCCGCCGAGCCGGTCCTCCCAGGGGAGGGTTGGAGAGTACCCGCTAGGTCCTCGCTCGCGATGGCCTCCTCCAGGGACGCACTCTGCGAAAAGAAGTGTTAGCACAATGGTGTGTGGGACTAACCTACAAATCTAAGTACTTGCTCAGCAAGCCTGATGTCGAGCGATGGGTACAGAAGAGCATGGAATACTAGTGGTCGATGGTCGCTGGAGGAGATCATAAATGGCGATCAGGGCATCAAGGTGAGGCGCAATGGAGAAACTAAGAGATCTAGAAAGATGCATTAGCAATAACCAAAAAGAAGATACAAGGAGTCTACAAAGAGGAAAAAGAAGAAGGAACCAAGAAAAAGTCAACCAATTCCTAACCCTTGTCGGTCCTCGGCCACAAGGTTTAGGAAAGCTTCATCACCTCCCGTCCTGGATTCCCACCGGAATTCTCCCGTCGAAGCCTCCTGGGCACAGTAGTTCGCCACCTTATTGGCCGCGAGTTTGACAAGCTCAAACCGAACCACCCCAAATTCCGTAAGGAATGAAAGATCCACATCAGCAATTCGGGTCGGCGTCCGGGCATCCATCCCAACACAAGTGCGGCAGAAGTCAATAACATTTGCCGCGTCCCCCTCAATAATGACCCCACGAGCATTTAGAGTGGACGGAGGGACCGCCCGACGGATAGCCAATACCGCCTCCAGCTCCACCCGTCCGGGATCCCAATGAGTCAAAGTGAAGCCAGATGCAATCAACACCTCCCCGTCCTCCTGCCGAATCACCACTCCAACATCCGCCGCCCGGTTTGGCCGAAGAGACCCGTCAATGTTGATTTTGAGCCAACCAGGCGGTGGGGGGCACCAAGAGGCTTGGTAGAACTACCCCGAAGAGCGGTTAGTGCCCCAACATCCCGACGATCTTCCAAAATCAAATATAGACAAGTTCTCCAGAATAGATGCTGCCACCACAACGGGAGTACCAAACTCCCGCTGATGTAGTTTGGCATTGCGGGCCCGCCAGCATTGGTACCCCCACGTAGGGCGCATCCGGCCTCCTGGAGCATTTTGCAGCCCCCAACAAGGTGATCCCGGTCTTCCTGCCCACCGTCCCACGGGCAGTTCGCCACATCCGCCAGGCCTCTGCGAAGTAACCAGCAACGAGTTGGAAGAGCATCCCTGGCCAGCCTCCAGCAAAAAAACCTCTCGCGCGGGTGTAGCCGACACCTCCTAAGCCACTCAAAGCTCTCGGAAGGCAGCCTGACAAGGGGCTCATAGGCCAGGGCCGAGAGAGACTTGCCGCTAAACTGTTGGATATGCTCCGGTCCCCCAGTAGAAACGAAGAGATCTAGGGAAGTGTTGGGATGCGGCGATGTCTTCTTGCGTGCGGGCGGACATCCGAGCGCAACTTAGAGAACAAAGGCAAGAGTGGTAAGAGGAGCAGGAATGCGAGGAAACGGAGAGCTGAAGATATCGGGTATGCAACGATGTCTTGGTGTAGAGTATAGCTGACCGCAGTGTCGAGGAGGTGAAGAAAGTCGCGTGAGATCGTCGTTCGAAGTTCTAGATCTGTGAGCGAAGAGGAACTGGAAATGTCTAGTGCGCCGCCCACAGGATGTAACTGTGGGAGTGATATTTCAAATCATTGAAATATTAGTAACTTTGAATTTGAAATCTTAGAAATCGGATGGCTCTAATTCGTCAAAGTGATCCAACGAATTAAAATAGCTTGATGGGCCTCCACCAGTACACCAAAAAAGAGCTCTAATGTATTTATTTATATATACAGATTTCTGATCCTTTCATATCACCAAATCATCAAAAAATAATCAAATGAAGAAGCTAGCCTCACCCTCACCCTCACCATTAGTTCCTTTAATGTGACAGAATTTGTATAACCAGAGATTCCTGGCCAATGCCCATCCAAGAAATAATTTATGATCTTTTTTATTCAAAAAGAATCATTTAGGCGAAATGATCTGTATTTTACGGCCGCAAAACGATTGCAAGGCAATAGTTGTTCCAATTATCATATTCGAATAAAAATAATGATCATTTGTACACAAAATTAGATATATCAGACGAATGGGGATTTCCCTATTGGATTGGGCCATTTCGGGGCAAATGAATCATTTCTCATAAAGTGGGTGAGCTTCAAAAGAATGATTTGGAGTTCTTGCATAGTGGAACCAAGTAGTACCAGACATGTGATAGATCATCCAAAGAACAAGGCTTATTTCGAGTAAGACAATTCATTTGGAACCATGTAGATCCACTCTTTTCTCTATTCAAAGATCAGCCCTTATGAAGAGGGCTACGTTTGGGAGGACTTATTTTCACCGGTCAAGCGGTTACGAACGCATGAATCGGACCTTAATTTAGGATCCGATTCATGCGGTCGTAACCGCTTGACCGGTAAAAATAAGTCCTCCCAAACGAAGCCGAGATGTCAAAGGGGCTTATTGCTTCCCAAACAAATCATCGAACATCTATATATAAACGATGGTTCATCAAGAATACCCAAGAAAAGCACTTTGAATCGTTGATTCATCGTCAAAGATGGTTTTGAACCAATAGTTCAATATCATGCAAGTAACTTACAAGCTCTTGTGAGATAGTGGTCATCTCTTGGTTTGCGAAAAACTATTTGGTTAAAGCTAAGAGAGGCTAATTAAGATGAAGTACCTACTATGATAGAGTAGGTTATTAGTAATGAATTTGAGTTAATGAATGAGTGCATAATGATATTATAAAAAAGGTTTACTTACCTAAAATAGGGTGCTACTCTAGGATGGGTCCGGCCGTGTGGACCCCATGTGATGAGACTGCCTACCCACAAGGCACCATCCTCACTTGTGTCCAATTCCCGTACACTATTCTCTCATATCCTAAGAATCCCTAGAATTTCTAGGTATGAAGGGCAACATATCGTAACCATACATTATAAGAAAGAGCAATAAGAAACCTTACTGTAACAGTCGTAGAGTTGGAAATGAATTTTAGGGACTGGTGGTTTGCTTAAGTCAACCTCTACGCAGACCATGGCGAATTTCCCCTTTAGGTCTTGCCTAACCGCATCGACCTCCAATGCTTTCCCAATAACATTAACCATGGATTCTGTCGTGCTCAAACTCCTCCATGGAGAGGAAAGGAAAACAGACCCAGACTGCTCTGTCTTGTCAATTTGCGTAAGAAAACATCAACATCCTCTGCTTCTTCGCAGTTATTTCATTCTTGTATTATTCTGTCTAAGGGTCTGTTGGCGCGACGTTTTTGCTCCAGTCATAAAATATGTGTTTGACATGACAACGTTTATAACCGCCGCCAAGAAAAAAAACTAATTTTGAACACAAAAGTGGATGGAGTAACTTAGGTCAAGTTGGGCGTTCACGAAAGATGGTTCATAACCACTGTGTTCACGACTGCCATCGTCGTGCCAAACGGACGATAAATGTCGCAGGAACAAAAAGATCAGATGATTTCCGGTGCAAAAAAAAGGACTTGTCACGCTACCACGCGACACTAAAATGAAAAATAACTACTCAATCATATCAATGTTATATCTCACTTGCATTCAAAATAAGGAACTCTTCAGAAGCTTCCAGCATGTCTGTTTCAGAATTATTGAGAAACCTGGGGAGAAACCCTTGCACACCTCAATGCACAATACATTATAGATCCTTTCAAAACATAGCATTTGAAGGAGCATTGGGGAACCTCCTCTTGCTACAAAATTTAGAAAATCTCTTCTTTAAATCAGCTGAGATGACGGGAAACATCGCCGGGCGAAAATGAGGGGTGTTCATCTGCAAATTGTCGGATGATATTCTAAGCAATTATTTTCAATCAATTTTATTAGAGGATATGTGTGATAGCTAATGAAGTGTGGAAACTAGAGAGTAGGATGGAGCGGAGAAGCGGAAGTCTGGTTGGGTAATCAGAAACTACTGTGTCTACGTCCACTTGGAGGGGCGACATTCGATTTAGATGCTTCTCCGTTCCTACCGGTGAACATATAGCGTGGAAGGGAATTTGATGTGCTATCCTCCATTAGAGGATCCGCTCATCGGTGATCCTTATCTTGATCATAAATCAAGGTAACATCTTGCGTCTTGGAATAAACCCATTGAATCGTTTCCCAGTTGTCTCAAGCAAGGTGAGGAACATGCATTTCCAACCTATATTATGATTGTTCGGAGAATTCGAAAGCCCTGACGTAATCATAAAATCACCCGCATCAAGCATATTTGGGAATCGAAGAACGATAGCACCAAAAAAGAGGAATCACGGGACACCAGAAGGACGCACCTTAAGGAAGGAGCAGCTGGTGACTTGTCGACTACAGCAAGTCGACACCAATCGACTACCAATACCTGATTCATGTTAAAGCCTATGAATCAAAGAAAAACGAAATGAATTCGGCTATTACTAAGGAGTCGCTGAAAAAGAAAGTAACACTTGGCCAAGCTGAATTGCAAGAAGCACATAGCACCGGAGAGAACGCCAAACAAAGAAGAAAACCCCTCAAGCTACCGACTACCACAAATCCGCAAATGAGCCAACAACCCAAAGATATTGAGTCAAGTCGAAGAGACAATCATGAAAATAACAAGATGTTGAAACATTAGAGAAGTTGGATATTGCCGACTACAAAGAATCAATCTGAAGATTACCTAGGAGTCGCAGAAGATAAGAAGTTAAATTTTAGGAAATTGAATTTTGACAATAACGAAGGAGAGTTAGCAAAGGAAAGAAAGAAACTGACAAAGTGATGAGCCCAAACTTGGTAACACGGAGCCTAAGAAAATGTCCCAAACAAAGAGGTCTTGTCCGATGAGGGTCGTTGACAACGATGAGAGCAATGCAATCAGCACCAAGATATTTGCTCGAGAATCGTGAGTCCGCCCATGAATCTTGGCCAATCAAGTTGATTATTTTCATTATTTTATTTCTATATATAAGCATCCATGGTGTTTCTTCTAGTGATACACAATGACAATATATCTTCACGAATCTCTTAAATAACATCTCTAAGTTCTTGACGCAGGACGAATATATAGGCGGCGGAAAATCTGTGACCTAACCCTACATGCTATGCAGATCCAACGGCGTGAATCCAAATTAGATAATAAATTTAAATATCTCACGCAGATAAATTCACAGCAAGATAAAATATTTTATTAAGGCGAAACAAGCTTAGGCTTTCCTCCGCGTGGAGGGCCAAAGCAAGAGCGCGCTGTCACGGACTTGTCCCCTTGACAATGTCGCGTGCGGCCTTAGCTCCTTTCCGCGCCCTTCGCAGCTAGCTAAGTCAGCCTTCTCCAACACTAATCGTGGCAAGATGAAGATGAGTAAGTGAACACTTGAAAGAGAGAGCAAGAGAACAAGAGTGAAGAGAGTAAGAATGCTTAGATTGTTTGAATTCTTGGATGATTTACAAATGAGGGGTTCTCCCCCTTATATAGGCCCCCAAAGGGGTTTCCCTCCAAAAGATGGAAGGATCTAGACTTTTCTACCGCTTTCTTGTATCTACATCTTTTAAGAATCTTCTAGACTAATCTCTAGAACTCTATGTACAAGAATATACTCCAAGATCCTAGATTTCTCTAGAAATCTCCGGAGGCTAACCCCAAGTCGTGACATCCTCCCCCACCTATCCTGGCGACACCCTCGTCGCCTCGTACTGCTGGATGATGTCCTTGAACTGCCAGAGATCTTCCACGGATTCCCATGTAGCTTCGGACTCTGGCCTTCCTTTCCACTTGACCAAATATTGTATGCTAGGTTGCACACCTCTTCGCCGCACAATCTTCTTTGTGAGCACATTTTCCACCTCTTTATCAAGAGACTTGGTCATCACTGGTGGTGCTCTCTGGAATGTTCCTCTCTTAAGGTCTTCATGGTCTTCATGATAAGGCTTTAACATGCTGACATGAAACACTGGATGTATCTTCAAAGCGTTAGGTAGGTCAAGGCGATAGGAAACCTTACCCACCTTAGCAATCACCGGAAATGGGCCTTCATATCTTCTAACCAAACCCTTGTGCAAACTATGCAAGGCCTTGAATTGTTGGGGTAGGAGTTTTACCATGACCTTGTCGCCAACTGAATACTCCACCATTCGTCGCTTTGAATCGGCCCATTTCTTCATTCGTTTGCGTGCTTTCTCTAAACGCGCCCTGGCTATGTCTGCTTGCTCTTCCCAAGACTTGGCCATCTTCCAAGCTCCTGGGCTTCTTCCGTCATCCGCCGTGGTCGCCAACGTATGCGGAGTGAGTGGTTGCCTCCCCGTGGCAAGCTCGAACGGGCTCCTCCCGGTCGCCTCGCTCCGCTGTAAGTTGTACGAGAATTGCGCCACATCCATCAGCTTGGCCTAGTCCTGCTGATTGGCGCTCACAAAGTGACGTAGATAACATTCCAACAAGGAATTCACCCTCTCCGTCTGCCCATCGGTCTGAGGGTGGAAGCTGGTGGAGAAGTTTAGTTCTGACCCGAGCAGCTTGAATAACTCCCTCCACAACTTCCCTGTAAATCTGGGGTTTCGATCGCTAATGATAGACTTTGGCAACCCCCAATACTTCACCACATTCTTGAAGAATAGGCGTGTCGTCTCCTCCGTGCTAGTATCCCTTGTGCTGGGGATGAATGTGTCATACTTGGAGAAACGATCGACTACCACCAAGATTGATCCGAACCCATCTGATTTTGGCAACGCGTTGATGAAGTCAAGCGTCAGTGACTCCCAAGGGTGCTCCGCTATAGGCAATGGCTCCAACAATCCAGCGGACTGTTTGTTGTCCACCTTGTCTTGTTGGCAGACAAGACAAGTCTTCACATATAACTCCACTTCATCCCTCATCCATGGCCAGAAATATGACTCATCCATCAAAGCCAAGGTGCGTTTTTGTCCCGGATGTCCAGCCCACTTGGTGTCATGGCACTCCTTGATGAGATCCCTCTGCAGGTTTTCCCACTTTGGGATGTATAATCGCCTCCCTGTGGTGTAGAGTAGCTTATCCTCTACCCAAAATCTTCTAGCTTGGCCCTCCTTGGCCAACTCCATGAGTTGCACTGCAAGAGGATCCTCCTTCAATCCTTGCCTAATTTTGTCCAACAACTCCCCATTAGTTGTGGACATTGCGGCTAGCTCAGCTTTGCGGCTTAGTGCATCCGCCACAACATTGGTCTTCCCCGCCTTATGCTCCAACACAAAGTCAAACTCCGCCAAGAAATCCTGCCATCTTGCTTGCTTAGCGGTCAGCTTCTTCTGCGTCTGGAAGTAAGTAGTTGCCACATTATCCGTCTTGATGGTGAAATGCGCCCCAAGTAGATAATGCTTCCACACTTGCAAGCAATGGATGATGGCCGTCATCTCTTTCTCTTGAATGGTGTACCTCCGTTCTGCCTCATTGAGTTTCCGACTTTCAAAAGCTAAGGGGTGACCATCTTGCATTAGCACTCCTCCAATTGCAAAGTCCGGTGCATCCGTATGCAACTCGAACCTTTTGTTAAAGTCTGGCAAAGCAAGCACCGGTTCCGTACAAACTGCTGCCTTCAAGTCTTCGAAAGCGCTTTGGCATTCCTCCGTCCAAAGCCAGGCCTTGCTCTTCTTCAACAGGTCCGTCAACGGTACTGCCCTCCTTGAGTAATCCTTGATGAACCTGCGATAGTAGTTCACCAAACCCAAAAATGAGCGTAAGTCCGGTACCTTCGTTGGCGGCTCCCATTCATCAATTGCCTTGATCTTTGTCATGTCCATCCGCAAGCTCCCATGCCCGATGACATGACCAAGAAAGTGTATCTCCTCTTGTCCAAATGAGCATTTGGACTTCTTCACATACAGCTCATTCTCCCGCAACACTTGGAAGACTCGGCTAAGATGCTCTGCATGCTCCTCGATGGTGTTGCTATATACCACAATATCATCCAAGTATACCACCACAAACTTGTCCAAGTAGGGGCGGAATATTTGGTTCATCAACGTGCAGAAAGTAGTCAGTGCGTTAGTTAAGCCAAAAGGCATCACTAACCATTCGAATGCTCCATACCTCGTGACACATGTGGTTTTCGGCTCATCTCCTTCCGGAATCCGCACTTGATGATATCCCTTTTGCAAATCCATCTTGGAGTAGATCCTTGCACTTCCAAGCATGTCAAAAAGATCAGCAATAAGAGGAATATGATATTTGTTCTTTACCGTCACCTTGTTTAGTGCCCGGTAGTTTGTGCACAACCGCAACGATCCGTTCTTCTTCTTTTGAAATAGCACCGGGGCACCAAATGACGCCTTGGACGGCCTGATCATTCCTGATTCCAGCAAAACTTGGAGTTGCTTCCTCAACTCCTCTAGTTCAGGGTGAGCCATCCGGTATGGTGCTTTGGCTGGTGGCTTTGTCCCTGGCTCCAGCTCAATTTTGTGATCCACCTCCCGCCGAGGTGATAGCTTCAATGGCAACTCTGCGGGCATGATATCTTCATTTCTTGTCAACACGTCCGCAATGATCGGAGGCACCTCCTCCATCGTGTCACCATCTTCCTCCTTTAGGGTGGCCAAGTACGTTGGTTCACCCTTCTTGAACCCTTTTGCTAACTGCATGGCCGATAGCTGTTTCGGCCCCTCCTTTGATGGTCCTTGCACCGTGGGAACCAGGCAAGCATTGCCTTCCTCCAAGATGCAAACTGAGCGATGCGCTGGCATGACGATGGCTTGCATCTTCTCCAAGAAGTCCATCCCAAGAACGACCTTGAAGTCATCCATGGGTGCGATTGAGAAGTCCACCCGGCCCTTCCAGGTGCCCATGCATAGCTCTACATGGCGTGTGGCTCCTTCTAGTGGCCTCGCAACCTGCAAGCCCAACCTCTTGGCTTCTCCTTCGGTCATGAAGTTGTGGGAAGCTCCTGTGTCGATCAAGGCTTTTGTAGCCTTCCCCTTGACGACCGCTTCCACATACATCAGCCCCTTGCTTGATGCGGCTTTTGTTGGATGCACGTTCAAAGCATTTAACAATTGTAATGAACTCATTTGAGAAGTACCTTCCTCCGATAGGGTGACATTTTGACTCTCCACCATAGTCGATAATGATCCCAACTTTGGGCAGTTGCTCATCGGATGTGGCCCCTTGCACACATAACATCCGCCTCTATCTTCCTTGGATCGGGCAAAGTCTTCTTCCTTTCCTCGAACTCCTTCCTTGGATCGGACAAAGTCTTTGATCCTCCTTTGAAGTGCGTCGCCTTGTTGTCTCGCCGGTCTCCCCCACCTTTTCCATAGCCCACCTTGTCCTTCTTCTCCTCGATAGGATTTGGTTGGCACTGGAACTCAATAAGAGACTCGGCGATGACAATAACATCCCTGGTGGTTCTTGGGTCTTTCCTCTTGACCTCTTGTTTCACCCAATTTTGCAGCCCATCGATGAAGTTAAAGAGAAGGATATGTTCGGGGACATCGAATACCTGAAGAGATAGAGCCGTAAACTCCTTAACATAGTCTCCAATGGCACCCTTCTGTCGTAGCTCCCTGAGTTTCCGCAAGTTCTCATCCTTCACATTCTCAGGGATGAAGTTCCTTCTCAACTCCTGCTTGAAGTCCTCCCAAGTATCGATCCGATAGAGTCCCTTTGCAATATCTGCCTGGATTTTCCTCCACCACAATGAAGCAAGATCTTCCAAGTAATAACCAGCATGACGTACCTTTAGTGCCTCATCTGTGATGTCATATCCTTCCAAGTATTTCTCCATGTGCCAAAGGAAATTCTCCACCTCTAATGCATCCCACTTTCCTGCGAACTTCTTGGGTTTGGGCGCATCAAGCTTTGCATTTGTCATGGTTGCACCAATTCCACCATTTCCACCATTTGTGACAACTCGCCTACGCAAGTCATCCACTTCAGTTTTGAGACTTGTGAGGCGTTCTTCAAAGTCGCTTATGATGGTATCAAAAGCGCCTTCCGTCTTGCCCATAGTTTGCTCCTTGAGATGGTCAAGATCCGCCTGCAACTTCTCTTGCTCAACATGAAAAGTGTCAAAGTACTTACATATTTGATCCACTTTCCGATGAAGGGTAAGATGCGCCTCTTGTAAAGCTTCAAATTCAGCTGGGTCAACCATGTTCTGCTCCATGCTAGAACCATCACGACCCTTGCTTTGGTCCCTCTTATTCCTTCTATCTCTTTTCTCCTCGGATGCCCTGCCGCGCTCGTCAATAACGCTTGAGTTGTTGTTCCCTTCCAAAGCCATCTTACTCCTTGCACGAACCACGAACTTGAGTCGAACCTCGCTTTGATACCAACTGTCACGGACTTGTCCCCTTGACAATGTCGCGTGCGGCCTTAGCTCCTTTCCGCGCCCTTCGCAGCTAGCTAAGTCAGCCTTCTCCAACACTAATCGTGGCAAGATGAAGATGAGTAAGTGAGCACTTGAAAGAGAGAGCAAGAGAACAAGAGTGAAGAGAGTAAGAATGCTTAGATTGCTTGAATTCTTGGATGATTTACAAATGAGGGGTTCTCCCCCTTATATAGGCCCCCAAAGGGGTTTCCCTCCAAAAGATGGAAGGATCTAGACTTTTCTACCTCTTTCTTGTATCTACATCTTTCAAGAATCTTCTAGACTAACTCTAGAACTCTATGTACAAGAATATACTCCAAGATCCTAGATTTCTCTAGAAATCTCCGGAGGCTAACCCCAAGTCGTGACATCGCGGCAAATAGTTCATTCCTGCAGTTAGAGATCTTCACGAGACAAAAAATAATGAACTTTTAATTCCAAACAAGCATAAGATTACCACAATGCAACAATGTTTCAGCACCTTCAACTAATACAGAACACAACACAAATCTGAAATAAAATAGGACTGTTGTAGTTCTAGGAAAATTGAAGTTTTGGAGAGGATTAAGGGTTTGCGGGTGGTGGTGGACTGGATCGGGATGGGGTGGTCGAAAGGGGACGTTGAGGGGGCTGGATCGGGGTGGCACGGGGCTGGATCTGGGCTGTAGCGCTCAGATCTGGACAGATCTGGGAAGGAGGGGGCTGTTTGGGAGGTGGATCCACGTGGGGAGGGCTGGGGCAGCCGGACTGGGTGGGGGAAAGGGGTCGGCAGCCTGCTGAGAAGGGAAGGAGGCTGCTGGATTAATTTGGCGGCGGGATATGGGGGAGGAGGGGCTGCTGCTGTGCAGGGATTAGAGGGGGGCTGGCGGTTATGGAGGGGCAGGGGCTGGTGGCTAGGGTTGCAGGGAGGGGCTGGCGGTTATGGCTGCAGAGAGGGGCTGGTGGCTGGCTGTAGGAAGGGCTGCGGCTGGCTGCAGGAAGGGCTGTGGTTGGCTGCAGGAAGGGCTGCGGCTGGCTGACTCGCTGCAGGGAGGGCTTCGGCTGGCTGAAAACAAGGGAAAAGGAGGAGGTGGCTGGCTGGACAGCGGGATGGAGAGGAGGAGAAGGCGGGGAAAACACAAAGATACAAGTAACTTAACCAAGGAGTCGTTACCAAGGGGTTCCACGGAATCGGCACCGCGGAGGGGATCACCGGAATGAAGAAAGAAGCTCTCCACACATTCAGCAATGAAAATACAGCAGCCCAACATATCCTATTTATAAGAATTGAAGATTAGGGCACTTGGAATCAATGGCTATGATTGGTCGTTGGTTTCGGGGCCAAAACTACATGAAATAATAACCGAAAAATACAAAGCTATATATGAAATCGACTCGCAACACGAATCCGGACGCATCCGCAAAGTCGGATCGTCGATCCGGGCAAGCCATATATGGTAAGTCGCCAAATCAGCCCCGAATGGGCCCAAAGCTCGTTCTCGCCTATGCTCCGCATCAATCTCCCCGGCTTGAAAGAATTCATCTCCCGATGAATAGGGGTCAGAATTCTCTCGCCGTATGCCAGGTAAAACTCGAAGAGGCCCGCCAAAGATCGTCCAAGTGTCAACGCTGAAAAGTGTCCTCGCCAATCAATTCCTTCAGACTGAAAAATTTCCATCCCGGATGAGTGGAGACGGGCGTACTGAAGCCGAAGTCCGGGGGCGAATCGATCAAGCTCTGCTGGCAACATCCAGGTGTCGTCGGTAAAGGGTCGTCCGCGCCAGCAAACCAGGTAGCGGCACACAAGACGGTCTGTAGAGGTGGTGGGCTCATGCGTAATGATCTCAGTGATAAGCTCATCTCTCAACACACTAGTAGAAGGATCCGGTGGGATCTGAGGTGCAAATGGTGAAGCCGTTGGGGGCAACATCCTGGGTAAGTAATGGTCAGAGGTGGGCTGAGAACGGGGCAATGAATGTGGTGGCAATGGCTCGGGGGTAGACTGAGTGGTGGGTGGTAAAAACGATGGTAAAGGCTCGGGAGGGCCGCCAAGATGTGGGCCCGAATACTCGTGAGGTGCAAAGGATGGCGTCAGGTTCTCGACATTGAACATAGTATGGGTACCCATGCTCGCGGGGATGTCCAACTCATAAGCATTTGTCTCGATGCGTCTTAGGACTGAGTAGGGACTCATTCGCCTAACGCTCAAGCTTTTAGCAAGCCACGCACGGAGCCTCACAACGCAGAATCTCACCATCACCTGCTCGCCTTCATGAAGTATCTGCACTTGCCAATGAACATCCGCATGTGATTTACAAGATTTATTACCAATATGGATTATTCGTCGGACCGACTCATGGCACACATGCAAATGATGAACAGACAACACAACAGACTCATGCAAATGATGACGAAACGATTCAGCATGCTCATGCAAATGATATAAATGAAACATGATTGACACAACATGCTCTCTATGGGAAAATCTAATAATGACCTGAAAATCTATCGCAGGAGGTGGCCTATCAGGAGGTTCTCTCGGAGGAGTGTAGAAAAACTCATCTCGTGTGAGTCGAGTGCTTAGATGATCGAGAGAGACAACTATACTCAAATACGAGCTCGTAAAGAGCGAAATGTCTCTCAGGGAACGTGACACGTCAGGGGGCTCACCAAGGGGTGTGTATGAAAAGTCGTCGCGAAGGAGGCGACCACTTGAGTGAAAATCGAGTACACCGACTAGAGGACGTGGATCTAGGGTGTGGTGAGTGTCCCCGACAACAAAGAACTCAGCGGGTGGGTTAGCGGGTGGTGTGTCCCAAAACTCATCACGAGTGTGATGTGTCTTAAAGTAGGTCCTCAAAAATGAGTAGGCTCTAGTGTGCTCAAGGTAGGCCCTACATACGTCTTATTCCACTCACGACTCATCCTCTGGGGCAAGGCCAGAGATGATAGGGGAGGAGACGTCAATAACTCGAAACTCGTAAACAAGCGCCTCACGTGAATCTCATGTTCACCCGGATGTGGTGGATCATCAGGAGGCTCAACTGGGGGCTCGTCACTAGGTTCAAGGTCCTCCAGATGAGTACTTACAAAAGGGGTAGTGTCCCCGTGAATGGATGACATGGCCACTACGAGATCAACACTAGGCTCTGGGCTCTCGGTCGCGATGTGACTCAGGGACATGATAATGAGAGAGCGACATAGACCTAGACTCAAGAATGGATCCGTAGGTGTGGTGTCAGGAAGTGAGTCTGTGGTTGGGGTGCTAACTAGCCCGGTGGATAGCAGAGGAAGAGGTGTGGGTGAGGGACACAACACTACAGACTCAATAGGTCGCTCAGGCTCACTCTCAGCTGGGGCCACAAGAGACGGGTCAGGCACAAGAGATAGGTCAATCGCTGCACTAAGCACCTCACTGGGGTGAGAGCAATCCGTATCAGATATCACTTCTGTCATGTCTGACGGAACAATGGTAGGCAAAGTGGTGTCCTCGGTGTGGGAGGAGCTCGTACTGCGGAGGTCAAAGTGAGGATCCAACCGACCAGCTCTTGCGGATCTCAAAGACTGTTCGTAACGAAGGGCAAGCTGATACGTCTGCTCGAGGAACTTTGATCTATGATAAACCACCTCAGTACGAATGTCTGATCGCAGACCAGACCGAAATCTGCAAGAGGTTATGGCTGGGTCCTCTCGGATATCGCTCCACACAACTAACTCATCAAAGCGATCTTTGTACTCAGCGACGGACATGGATCCTTGCTGAAGGGAAAATAATTGGTCGAGCAAGCGACTCCGATATGACGAAGGCAGATACCTCTGACACAATGTACGCTTCATGTCCACCCAACTAGTGATGCGATGTAGACGGTCTCGCTAGCGCATCCTCTCAACGCTAGCCCAATATGCCATCGCCTGATCTAAAAGTCTAAGTTTCGCAAACTTGACGCGACGCTCACCGAATATCTCAAAATGGTCAAGATAATACTCCATATCCGCGAGCCAATAACTGAAAGACTCGGGACTCGATGAGTCGTCAAAGGAAGGGTCAGCAGTACGAAACTGACTCTCAAGATCTCTCTCGGAATGACGATCCTCATAATAATCATTCCTAAGGTAACCGAGTCGTGCCGAAGGATCAACACGATCCGCTTGCGTGTACGGATAAGGACAACGACAATCATCATACAGATCGTCTCTAGCATAGTGGGGTCGTGTCGGTGAGCCGACACGATCTCTGGAAGTGGTGTACTGCGTTTGCAAATAATCATCGTAGTATCGTGAGGGTCTCCCTAAAGGGGATCTATGAGGGCGGGTGCAAGTGAACTCGAGACATCTAAGGTGAGGGGAGGCATAATTTTGACACCTAGACATAATAAAAAATCCTATAGACTTTACGACTGCGTATCGAAAAGTGTGTGCAACCTAGCTCTGATACCAATTGACGCAGGACGAATCTATAGGCGGCGGAAAATCCGTAACCTAACCCTACATGTTATGCAGATCCAACGGCGTGAATCCAAATTAGATAATAAATTTAAATATCCCACGCAGATAAATTCACAGCAAGATAAAATATTTTATTAAGGTGAAACAAGCTTAGGCTTTCCTCCGCGTGGAGGGCTAAAGCAAGAGCGCGCGACAAATAGTTCCTTCCTGCAGTTAGAGATCTTCACGTGACAAATAATAATGAACTTTTAATTCCAAACAAGCATAAGATTACCACAATGCAACAATGTTTTAGCACCTTCAACTAATACAGAATACAACACAAATCTGAAATAAAATAGGACTACTGTAGTTCTAGGAAAACTGAAGTTTTGGAGAGGATTAAGGGTTTGCGGGTGGTGGTGGACTGAATCGGGAAGGGGTGGTCGAAAGGGGACGTTGAGGGGGCTGGATCGGGGTGGCACGGGGCTGGATCTGGGTTGTAGCGCTCAGATCTGGGAAGGAGGGGCTGTTTGGGAGGTGGATCCACGTGGGGAGGGCTGGGGCAGCCGGACTGGGTGGGGGAAAGGGGTCGGCGGCCTGCTGAGAAGGGAAGGAGGCTGCTGGATTACTTTGGCGGCGAGATATGGGGGAGGAGGGGCTGCTGCTGTGCGGGGATTAGAGGGGGGCTGGCGGTTATGGAGGGGCAGGGGCTGGTGGCTAGGGTTGCAGGGAGGGGCTGGCGGTTATGGCTGCAGAGAGGGGCTGGCAGCTGGCTGTAGGAAGGGCTGCGGCTGGCTGCAGGAAGGGCTGCGGCTGGCTGACTGGCTGCAGGGAGGGCTTCGGCTGGCTGAAAACAGGGGAAAAGGAGGAGGTGGTTGGCTGGACAGCGGGATGGAGAGGAGGAGAAGGCGGGAAAAACACAAAGATACAAGTAACTTACCCAAGGAGTCGTCACCAAGGGGTTCCACGGAGTCGGCACCGCGGAGGGGATCACCGGAATGAAGGAAGAAGCTCTCCACACATTCAGCAATGAAAATACAGCAGCCCAACATATCCTACTTATAAGAAATGAAGATTAGGGCACCCAGAATCAACGGCTATGATTGGTCGTTGGTTTCGGGGCCAAAACTACATGAAATAATAACCAAAAAATACAAAGCTATATATGAAATCGACTCGCAACACGAATCCGGACGCATCCACGAAGTCGAATCGTCGATCCGGGCACGCCATATATGGTAAGTCGCCAAATCAGCCCCGAATGGGCCCAAAGCTCGTCCTCGCCTATGCTCCGCATCAGTTCTTTAAACTATTTTTTGTCGATATTGAATTAGGGAGTAACTATCTTTTTGTAAGAGTTGTATTACAAGGTTTTGTTTAAAATTGTCTACCACCATGGTTTGTGCCTTAAAAAGACACATCACGAATCTCTTAAATATCTTCTCTAAGTTCTTTAAACTGATTTTTGTGGATATTGAATTAGCGGGTAACTATCTTTTGTAAGATTTGTACTATGAGGTTGTCTAAAATTGTCTACCACCACGGTTTGGGCCTTAAACACACACACACACACATATATATATACACTACCGTCAGTGATGGAAAATTTCCATATGTAAATAGAGGAGAATATGAGGATTAAAAAAATGGCGAAGAGGCGGAGAAAATGACGAAGTAAACATGTAATTAGCCAAAGTACATGGTACAACACCCTCTTTTCCCCCTTTTTATGAGAAATGGGTGTGGATTCTCTGAATAGGATGAGGACTGTGTTTAGAAGGTGGTGGGACAGCCTAGAGAGTAAAATCCTAAATTTTTGAATTTACACGCCCTGTTGCACGTTGTGTAACATGAACGTATAATGTTCCTTTCGACGTAGGTCGACTTCGAGTCGATGCACGGCCTAAGAAGTTCAAGCACAGGGCACACACCCCTACTACACCGTGTAACAAGGGCATGTTATGCATGCTTTCGCCTATACGGTCGTGTTCTTACCATTTGTGCAAGGTTTCCATGGCGGGGAGAAAGTCAAGAAAGGTAACGACTCCTCTCTTCCCGATTTTTAGGATTTTGCTTGTTTGCTTGCTTTCTTTTGAGCATTTGATATGAAGGTGACATCTTATTTCTCTAATTAGAGGGCTTGGGGTGACCACGGTTCATTGTGAGCCACCGGGGCGTGGGATTACGACCCCGACATGCTTGCATTAGATGCCCGAGTTCGATTCCGGGATAGGCATGGTCTGTGAAGCCTAATCGTGGCTCATGGACCGATTCGATGATGGATTAATTGTCGCTTGCATTTAAGGATTTGTGGTAGTGTGAATGCGGCCATAATGTCGTTATAGTGCCCAGTTTCCATGGGGGTTTCCATGGTAGAGAGAGTTAGTGATGCACATGCAATCCCTAGTGTTTGATGTGATCACCTTAAGAATACCTGTGTGATTTTATTGATGTTTGTGGAATAAGCGAAGGTAGGCAGAAGGGCCTATTGGTATAACCGTCCTCTTTCGTAGACACGATGTTGGTAGGAGGGCCTATTGGTATAACCGACCACACTTGTCGTATGGAAATGGTAGAAGGGCCTCGGAATGAGGTATAACCGGTAGTTTCCTGTGTGACTATTTAGGGAATTGGTAGAAAGGCTCGAGAGGGGTATAACCGACCACTCCCCTTGACTGGATGAATGTAGGAGTTGGTCGAAGGGCCCGTGAAAGTGTATAACCGGCCACTCCGAATGTTAGGGTGTTGGTAGAAGGATCCATGGCCCATGGGTGATACCCGATTTGCATACATGTTGCATTGTAGGCACCTTTATTTTTATGCCCAACTTAGAGACGTGTTTGATGTTGCAACACCTAGATAGTATCATTTGATATGATTGTTCATATTGCTTTATTTACATATATGAAGTGTTGACTTAGAGGGTGACGTGATTCCCCGAGGTCCACTAGGACGGTCGGGAGGAATAGGATTATTACGTGGTTTGTGGTCAGCTCATAGCTGACCCTTGTTTTTCCTCACATGTGTATTTGGTTGCATGACATGGATTGGAGGAAGGTGCCCGCTAGCTTGTTTATAAGTAAAATAAAAGAAAAAGTTTGTGAAGTGTTGCACTTTCTATTTCTTGTACTTTTCTTCTTTTGTTCTCGCTTGCATGTCGAGGTTGTTTGAGTACTTGTACTCTTTTTGGACTTGTGATGTATAAGCTGTAAGGCCATTGATTGTGATAGCATATTAGTTGGTGGACATTCTCTTATATTCTTCCGTTGTGATATTGATACCATATGGTGATGACGATATAGTTTGGGGTAGTCCTTTATACCACTTTTTAATATCTAACTTGTGATAGTCGTATGGTGTGGGACCCGGTCGGACCCATAATATACGGCAGTTACAGGTGGGGTGTGGAGCCGGTGGTTGGTTAGAGGGACCACAGACTCTAGTACTTTTTAGGCTTCCATCTTCCGACTTTCAAGGGTGTCGGCACTCTGACTGACGTGGAGGACTGGTTAGCAAGGATCAAAGAATTGTTGGAGGCTGTTGAGATGACAGGGGCGCGGAAAGCGTCGTTTGTCACTTTCATGTTTGAGGGAGATGCCAAGCATTGGTGGTTAGAGGAGCGTGGTAGGCGCTTTGTCAGGCGTCTTCCTACCCAGATTTCGATGGGAAAGTTTGGGTCTGCTTTCCTAAAACACAATCTCCCAACGACGACAAGACTGGTCTTTTAGGGGAAATTTCTTAGTTAGTTGCAACGTGATATGAGCGTGGATGCATATCTGCAAGAGTTCACCCGTTTGAGTTGGTATGTGGGGAACATTATAGTTGACGATGAGGAGAATACACGCCATTTCTATGAAGGGTTGCAGGACCGGCAACCATTGATCTCCTTGAAGGCTTCAACGCTTTGGTTGAGGCCGCTAAAACATTTAGAGTTGGACATAGAGAAGACCTAGTGCCGCAAGGGATTCTCAGCCAAGAAGGGAGAGAGTAAATCCTCCCAATCTCATGAAATGTCCAATGGAGGAAAAGGGAGAAAGAGGCACCGCCCCCAACAGTCTGATGAAGGGAGTGGGATAGTGAATAGTGGGGCACCTTCAAAGCAACCTTGTAATATCCTGGAATATTTAATCACATGTAGCAATGTATAATAATGACGATCATATGTCAATAAACATGATCACAATGACTATTAGACAGTATACACAAATTTAGTATTAAAATACCAAACAAAGTCATTTTATGAAATGGAGTTCGCGGTTAGGCTCAAAATGTCGAAATACCTAAGAATCGACATATCATTTGCCGAAATCGGAATTCATATGAAAAAAATACGATTTCGGCGTGAGCCGATGCGAATTTCGAAAAACAAACTCTGCAATTAGGCTCTGAATGTCAAAATACACACGAATTGACATCATTTACCTAAATTGGAGTTTGTATGAAAAAGTGTGATTTCGATGTGAACCAATGCGAATTTCGAAAAACGGAGTCCGCAGTTCAACTCAGAAAGTCGAAATACCTATAAATCAATATATTATTTGCTGAAATCGACACTCGTAGGAAAAAATGTAAATTCGGTAAGAATCGTTAAGAATTTGGAGAACCCGAGGTGGATTTGGAATCATGACGTCGAAAAATCCCAAGGTAGGTATATTCACTTTTTCGGCAGCCTTCGGGGCTCACCGGCGCCGGAAACAACCGTCGTCTCCGCCGCCGACAGCGCCAGGCGCTGCATAGAAGCAAGACAAGGGAGAGCAGGCGACTTGTCGGAGCAAGCGAGATCCAACGGGTTGCGAGCAGATGCGCTGACGAGATAGTGCGGTGAGCAGGCGAACATCGACATGAGGAATTCAGAGGGATGCAAGTTGCGAGATCACGCAAGCGGGTGAATAGTGGGCGCAAACATCGAGCAAACAACAAGGGCGGGCTCAAGCTGCGAGACCAGACCGGTCTCGATTTTACTAGGAGCAAAAGTGGGCGCTCAATCATCGAGAGCGTATTTCAAGATTCGTCACACATTGATAGCGTGTGGAAAAGTGGATTCTAAGACGCAATAATTTTATTACTTCGCGTAAGAAAACCACAATGTGAGGCTAAACTATACAAGATTCTCTTAGTGGGTCATAGAGATGAGTTTTTATATTAGGCTTTTCAAACACTTCTATAAAAACATGTCGACAATAGGCATTTTGTATACACGTTTATACTAAACATACAACAACAACAACAACAACAACAACAACAGAACCCATATAGTCCCCAATCATTGGGGGTATGGGCGGGGGAAGATTGGAAACAGACCTAACCTTTGGCACTATGCACAAAGTGGCTTCTCTCAGAGGAGAAAGACCTAAACATAATAAAAGAAAAAATTGTCAATGGCGGTACCCTACTTTTTATACTTATACCATGTTCCAGAGTTTGTTTCTTGTTGATGTATCTATGTTGGGGTGTGTTTGTGTCTCATATCAATGTTCATGCCTCAAAAAATATTTAACTCTTACTCATAAACCACAGATAATAGATGTTATGTGTATCAATTAGGGCAGTGCATAAACCAGCACATTGAATAACCCGTCTAGTGAGTACATTTGCAAGATGAAATTCAAAGGAATTAATGGGAACCTAAGATGGTGAATAAATTGAATTAATTAGATGCATGGTACCGAGAGAGAAACAACGAATAAATTTGTGTTCCTAAATTAGGACCAAAGTAACGGCTTGGAAGAAAATAAAGGTCCTTGATCTCCTAGTATTTTGGTCCCCATTCCTTTTCCTTGAGATCCTTCGAGCGTAAAGACTCAGATAAGAGCATATGAGCTAACAATTTACTTGCATTGAACATGAAATTCATCATCTTTATCACCATTGTCGTTAGCCTTATCCCAAATATTTTGGTTCTGATGTAGAACAAGTAGTGGTAAAACTTTAAAGGCAGCATAATGCATCTTCATTCCAAGAATATTGTGTTTATAATAAGGGGAAAAAACTTATGACCTACATTCAACTAATTAAAATTATTTGAGCATCAGAATTGCAGACTTGTGTCAACCTAGCCATTGCACCAACAACCATCCCTAAACAACAGAGTTGAAATTTAGCATATATACTCAGTTTTGGAAGATAAGAGTATAATTGAATTTCTCATATAAGCTAAGAAAAGAAGGTCGTATAGAGACGAGAAAAAGAAAGATCGTCCTCATGGTTGCATTCTTCATGAACTAAGATCATATTCTTAGTTCAATCAGTCTGATATAATACTAATCATGTAATTTATGATGTAGGGCTCCCTTAAGCCCTCCGCCTGAACAGGACAACCAATTCTACCTTCAATAGAAGATTCAAAGAGGAATTATGAGCAGATAGGAAGTAGAAGAAGAAAGATAGGTATCATTCATAATACCATTTACGTCACAGCGGGATTATTTGTATTCCTTACAATCCAGTGATTACAATGAGTGGGAACAGGTAGTACAATCGGTGGCAACAGGTAACAGGTAAAACAATAATTGGCACAATGACTATAGCCGTGCACAATTGAATTCAAAAATAATACATAATAAAAATAATAACATAAAAATGCCCCCTTCTTTGATATCTTTGTCCTCGGGATACAAAGAAAGGATAAACTTTTTGATATGATAATAATCTTTCCAGGTAGTATCTTCTTTGGTTGAATGGCTCCATTTAATTAGAATTTGACGATCAGCCTCCCCACTTTTCTCCATCATTCGTCGTCCCAAAATTTCTTCTGGCATGGTTAGAATATGACTTTCCTCCGTGAGATATTCAAGAATTTCACTTGTTGCTGGTGATTGATCAATGTATTCTTTCAGTTGGGAGACGTGAAAGATATTGAATCCGCGAGGTTAATTGCAGCCTATAAACCACTTCACTAATCTTTTTAATAACTAAATAGGGTCCAATATACCTTGGCAACAAGTTGTGGAATGCATCCATAGGTATGGTAGATTGTGTAAACGGTTGTAATTTGAAGAACACCCATTGGCCTTCTTTTAAAATTCTTTCTCGCCGTCCAGTGTCTGCTTGGATCTTCATCCTGTTCTGTACGTGGCTTAAGTGGTGCATCAACAATCTCAATGTTGTTTCTCTGGCTTGCAACAAACTCCTATCAACCACTTCCACTATAGTAGATCCAGGTACATATGGAATATGCAATGGTGGGAGTTGACGATATAACACTTCATAATGGGTTAACTGTGTTGCACTATGATAGGAGGTGTTATACCACCCTTCAGCTAAGGGAAGCCACACACTCCATTTCTTTGGGAAATCAAAACATATGCAACACATAATTCTCTAAGCACTTGTTTACGACTTCCGATTGGCCATCTGATTGGGGGTGATAGGTCGATGAGATCCTTAATTGCGCCCATTGCAATTTACAGAACTCCTGCCAAAAGGTGCTTACAAACTTACATCTCTATCACTCATAGTGGAGTTGGGCATTCCATGCAGTCTAAACACCTCAGTTATGAATTTTGAGACACAGTTGCCGCAGAAAAAGGATGTTTTAGGGCTGTGAAATGTGCAAATTTTCTCAATCTATTCACCACAACCCATATAACATCAAAATCATGTGAATAAGTACGCCCGCAATAAAGTTCATGGAAATATCCTTCCATACCTTATCTGAAATAAGTAGAGGTTGCACGAGATCTGTTCGTTTACTTCCATCAGATTTGCATTATTACATTGCATTTTCTGATATACTGATAGATAAAAATAATAGTCGTATCCTTTTCAAGGTGCCCTGGATACCTAAATGGCTTCTCATTGGGCTATCATGATATAATTGACAAATTTAAATTTTGATCACTTCATTGCTTCCCAGTACTACTTTCCCCTTCCTCCTCAGCACATCATTACTCCACTTGTACAGTGGTTTTGTTGTGGGATTAGTTTTCTGTAATTGAATTACTGTCTAGATGTATTCACCTTTAATTGACTTAGTTTCCTCAACATGCAATTATTCCACCGGTGGTATAGTGATTTTGTTGTGGTATTAGTTTCCTTTAATTGAATTAGTGTCCGGATGTACAAGGATGTTTTAAGGTTATGAAATGTGCATATTTATTCAATCTATCCACCATAACCCGTATAATATCAAAATCATGTAAAGTAAGCAAGCCCTCAATAAAGTACATAGAAATATCCTTACATACCTTATCTAGAATAGGTAGAGGTTGCAGAAGACCTATTGGTTTATTGTTGTTAGATTTGCACTATTGGAAATTTGGAATACAATGTATCTTCCGCTATACTCATAGATAAAAATAAGAAGTGCCTTATTCTTTTCAAGGTGGCCTAGATATCCGAATGTCCCATTGGGCTATCATGATATAATTGACAGAATAAAATTTAAAGGTTTGAGCTCTTCATTCCTTCCAGTACTACTTTCCCCTTCTTCCTCAGCACGCCATTACTCCACCGGTACAATGATTTTGTTGTGAGATTAGTTTCCTTTATTTGAATTAGTGTTTGGATGTATTCTTCTTGTTGCCAACTTTTCCAATTCCTTTGCAGAAGATCGGAGTTGATGGTTATTAAGGTAGATTTTTGGATCATTAAAAACCACTGGATAGTGCATCTGCTATGTTATTGTCTATGCCCATCTTATAGTATCTTGCATAATCAAATTCCAATAGTTTTGTTATATGCCTTTGTTGTTGAGTTGTCGAGAGCTTCTAATCCAAAATGAACTTAAGCCTCTGATGGTCGGTATTGATTACAAATTGACTCTTAGGCTCTGTTTGGCATGGCGTTTTTGCTCCGGTGAGTTTGGACAAAAACGCCACCACCATAGAATGTATGTTTGGCATGACAACAGTTATGACAACCGCCAAGAAAAGTAAACAAGTTTTGAGCATAAAAAAGAATGAAGTTCCTTAGGTGAGGTCGGGCGTTCACAAACGACGGTTCATAACCACCACATTCACGACCACTACCGCCGTGCCAAACGGAGCCATAATCAGGTAGTATCTCCATTTTTGAAAAGCCATGACAATTGCTAGAAGCTCCTTTTCATAGAAAAACAATGTAGCATGCTTGGGCCCTAGTGCCTTGCTAAAAAAGAGATAGGATGACCTTCTTGTAATAGCACAATCACTACTCCCACATTGAAAGTGCCGGTTCCAGAACAATTTTTTTTTGAGAAACCAGGTATGCACTGGGGGAATATACAACTGGTTTCAACTCTTTGAATTGATGTACTTTAAAACATTTGTTAAGGGCTTTGGTATACTTCCATGTCCTTTAATAAATCTTCTATAATAACCAGTTAGTCTCAAAAATTCTCTTAATTGTTTTATAGGGCTTGGAGTAGGCAATTCTAACATATCTTTTATTTTGACATGATCAGCCGAGACTCCATGAAATGAAATGATACGTCTCAAGTACTCTATCTTCTCCACACCAAAAAAAACATTTGCTTCTTTTTACCGATAACTTCTTGTTTAAAAGTTGGAATGTTAGTCTTAAATGTAGTAAGTGCTCTTCTAGTGTGGTGTTATACACTAGAGTGTCATAAAAAAAAGTAAAATAAATGACCCTCATGGGATTTGAATGATGTCTCTTCTACATCTTGGGAGAGGGACATCTCACTTGATGGTATTTTGATTTAAGATCCAACTTAGAGAACACTCTTAGCAACAACCAATTCATCCAGTAATTCCTCAATTAGTGGAATAGGTAAATTACCCTTAATGGTGTTTTTATTAAGGTGTCTATAGTCTATGCACATTCTCCAAGTGTCATCCTTCTTTTTAACCAAGATTATGGGTGATGAGAAGGGACTTCTGCTATTTCTCCAAGGGGCTTCTTCACAAGTATTCTCAGCTTCACTGTCACTATCATCCCCTTCCATTTATAATACATAGAGTTGGCTAGGTGTAACCACACTTGTGCCCTTTAGAAAAATTTTCATCGCACCAAAAGAAAAGTCCCTTGGATCTTTTTCTTCCATTTCTCTTGGTGATAATCTCTTGGTGTTTCTAGTAACTTGTTGCTGGTTTGAAGGAATTGAAATACTATTGGACCGACTGTTGTCTTCCTCCTCTAAGACCTTGGTTGGCACTTGGCACTCCCTAGTGATGAGGCGAGCGTTTACCACCAAGAAGGTTCAACTCCTCTTGAAGTCGTGATAAACTGTAGCTTTCCAGATGGAAGGAGGTATAAACATTCGGACAGATAAAGTAATATCTTTCTTGAGATCCATAAGAAAGAGACTGATGGCATATTCTTCCATGATAAGTACCTTGTCCCGCAAAATTCAAATTCGTCCAACTAATGTTGCACTGATGATATTTGGCACAATTTTTTGAGATCACTCATAGGATCGTCACACAACATTAAGCCAAATCTTCCACTGATGTCCAAGGAAAACTCATCCCAAAATAAATGAGTTCGAGATAATCGAGATTTAACATATACTTGGAACCGGGCTAAGGCTTTAGCTTCCAAATTCACAATGGCCAACTTGACTTTTACTTTCTCAGATGTGCCATCAATGTCGAAGAATTGTTTGCTTTGATAAAACCACTCTTTGACGGCATCCCCCTGCAAAATGAGGGAAATCCAGAAGAGCGGATCTAGTTGTCATAGAATATGTTTCATGGAGACCTTGGCGAGACTCCAATTCCATAGTGTGCATTGTTGGTGCAGCATCACGGACTCACAGTCCACAGATAGGACCTCAATCATATTGCGCTATTCTTCCAATGTTGTTGATTGTCTTTGTTTTATGTCCTAAATAGTCTGCTTAATCGACCTCTTTATGCAGGTCCTGGTTTCGAGTGTTGTTTTCCCACATGGAAGTGGAATTTATGATGCAGGGGTCCCTTAAGGCCTCCGCCTGAACAGGGCGATCAATTCTACCTTCGATAGAAAATTCGAAGATGAATTGTGAGCAGATGAGATGCAGAAGAAGAAGATGATGAAAAAATAAAACAATATCATTCATAATACCATTTACATTATAGCGAGAGTATTTGTATCATCAAACGGTTACATGAGGGGGAGCATGTGATACAATTGGTGGCAACATAACGGGAAATACAATAACTGTAACAACCACTATTGCCACGCACAGTTAAATTCAAAATAATACATTATAAAAAAAAAATAACATAACGCAGTACATTGTGGGTTTTCAAAATCGTATCATATCCAAACAATCCAAAAGCGAGAAACAAGCTAAATTTAATGATTCATCGTACATAAACTGGAAAAGCTATACACTTTTACCGCAAATGGAAGAGAGAAACAGGAAAGAACGGGAACTTGAACATAATAGGCATCAGCCAGGAATCACGATTTCGGAATGACCGCCGTCACCATCTCAGTTGGCTCCCGAGAAGAGGATTCCGCCGCTTTGAGAGCGGCCTTCTGCTCATATTCCCTCCAGAGATTGATGCCCTTGGTACAGATAACTGGAGGAAAGCAATCGTCGAGGTATGGAGAGGAGATGAAGAAGTGACGAGGAATTAGGGTTGGGAGAGGGAGAATTGTAGGAAAATACCTCCGGCGCCGACGAAGTAAAGGATGCGGACTAGCTTGTTGCCAGCGTCTTCGTTGACCATGGCAAAAGGATGGAGATCTCCAATGCTCCGCTGAAGCCGAAGGCTAGAGAGAGGAGGAGTCAGTCGCCAAGTTACGGGACTACTCGGCCTGAGAGATCACGAACTAATATGCTCACAGAGGGGCACCGGCAGATCAGAGGTTCACGGGTTTCGCCCATATGACTGATTTGTATCCCTCCGCCTGTTTGCGAATGCAAAAAAATACTTAGGTGCGTTCTCTCACACCTAGTTCTAGGTGGGGAGGAAATACAGCCGTATGATCTTTGATCCGACGGTAGGGAATATACTAACATTATCTAGAGCTATCAACGGCTGAGATGTAAGTATCTCACCGTGATCTAGGTGCGAGATACTCACCTAAATTTTTTTCAAAAAAAAAACTAAGCAATTGGAAGTGTTAGGTTGAACAAAATTGATGTCGGAAATGGAAGAGTGGTGTTATGTGCAGGTCAGATTTGGCTAAGTGCAGATTAGGAAAAAAAAACAAATTGATTTTTCTTATTTCCTTACAAATTTTAGGTGCAGCCCCACATTTCGCGAGTTCCCCCATTCGTGTGATCTGAAGCCCTAGCCATTTTCCGCAGCACCGCAAGGGAGAAGAAGAGGCGCAGCTGGACCTCCACAATTTCCCCTGCCATATTATCTCCTTCCTTCGCATTCGATTTCTGCAACTTCGCTCAAGGTACGCACAACGTTCACATTCGCTTAATGGCTTTTTCATTGTGGAAAACGAATAGAAAGAAGAGCTACGTGCGTAGACACGGTGCGGAATGTCGTTGTTGTGCATTCATCGCTAAACTCCCGAAGCTTTCGGGCATGTTTGGTGTGCTCCCCCATTCCGCATCCGCCAACAATGCACTGGCTAGCAGTCGCATTGTCAAACATGTCCTAAATGATTAACCTGATTAAAACATTTATTGTTGTCTTAGCTTTATTTTGTGATGTTTTTGCACAGGAATGGAGAACAAATCACAGGAATGGGAAATGTTCGTCGATGTAGTCTCTCTCATACAACCTTTAGACGGAGGTGTTGTCTCTTCTTCATCCCTATTATTGAAAACTTGTGTGGTATTTTAGATAGTTTTGTTGAATTGAAGATGTGTATATTTGTCTCTTAAGTTTGTTAAATAAGTTCTTTATTATCTTATGAAGAGGCAAGTCCCAAAGTGAAAATTGACGTTGGAAAGCATTTTGTTGTATCAAATATATTTCCTAGTAAGGATGATTTGGGGGATTGGGCACGAAGCATTGTTATGGGTTTGGGTTTGTCATTACCATACAAAGTGCAGATAAACTTACAAGCAGGCTCAAACCCATAGTTTCCTTGGTTGCGACAGAGCTGGGTATTATCGGGAAAATCAACTTAATAAAGGCTGGGTTAGAAAAAATTTGAGAAAATCAAGTTCGAAGAGGTATGGTTGCAAGTTCTCACTTAAAGTGAAGAAAAGTATAAATTTAAAAGGGTGGAGCCTGGACGTTATATGTGGAGTTTACAACCATGAGATGGTGCACCTAGTAGCTCATTCATATGCAGGAAGGTTAGATTTAAATGAGCAAACCGTTACTCATGAAATGTACTTAGCTGGTGTTAAGTCAAGAAAAATACTTACAACATTGAAACAAAGGGATCATTCTAACAAACTGTATTGCGCACAATATACAATGAAAAGAGTGAAAATGCAAATGAAAAAGCTACAAGAAGGGACATAAATGCAGTTTTTGTATAAATGTATTAAGGACAACAGATATGATAGTTTTAATAAAGTTACAAAAGCGGTGGTAATTTGGAAAACTTGTTCTTTGCACATCATGTATCTATACAACTTAGCAAAATATTTCTTACGGTATTCATCATCAGGGGTGAAGCTATAGTATTAATAAGGTGGGCAAATGCCCATCTTATTAATTTTGAAAATAAAAAAGTATTATTATAAGAAATCGGTGCATTGCCCATTCCTAAATCCTAATCACGATTCGCGAGGCCCTCTGGCAAATGACATGAGGGAGAGACTTTGCATTAAATGCTCATTCCTATTTCCTAGGCTAAATAAAAAATCCGTGAGGGAGAGACTTCACGTCTCAGCGGCTGGGACCTCTCGTCTCAGCTTTCCCCTATCGGCTGCCCCTGTTCGTGACTGGCACGAGGTTCCCCTGCTCGCGACTTCGCGCCTGAACCTCTCGGCTCTCGGTGACTGCATCTCGGAGACGACGACGAGGAGGGTCATCTCTCGGAGACGACGACGACGTGAGGTTGGGCATCTGCATCTCGGCGACTATGTCGGCGTCGGGGCTTCTCTCGGCGTCTCGGCGACTCAGTCGAATAGGCGGACAGCGCCACAGCATGACAGGTAACCATTTCTTCTTACCAAATCATTTTAGATTTCCTTATCAACAGACAACAGGTCCAACCATTTTTGATTTCTTCCTCTGATTTCTGATTCAAACCATTTAAGTAAGCATTTCTCTATTTCAGAAAATTATTTTATTTTATCTAGGTGTTTGGATTTTGGGTCGGATCTAGCCATAAAAGATTTCTTCCTCCAATTTTGGGTAACCATTTAAGTAAGCATTTCACTGATTTTATTCAACTCATTTAAACAACCAATCTTTAAGCAAACTGATTTAAACTAATTTATGTTTGTTCTTATAATTTTATTTTCAGCTTAGGCTGCTTAACTATGGAGCGTTATTTCAAAAAAACTTCAACAACACCTTCGAGCGCACATCCTAAAATTGCAACTCAACCTGAAAAAGGAGAATCAAGTTGTAAAAGAGTTTGCTTAGAACATGATCCTGAAAATCCACCTGCAGATCATGGGTTGCGTAGGCCGATCATAGACTATCAACTTAATGATAGAGAGAAAGTTTGAAGAATATACTTATTAAGGGGCCCGTGCCAACCAACTACGCATCAGTTTCCACAAGTTTTGCAAGGGGCAGGGGAATCATTGAGGCGATTTAATCCAAAATGGTTTCATGATCATCCAACTTGGTTAGACTAAAACATAGTAAAAGATGTTGTTTATTGCCTATGTTGTTATCTCTTCAAATCTGAAAACAAAGAACATGTCAGAAGTGGTGATGCTTTTGTTATAAAAGGATTTAGAAATTGGAAAAGAAAAGATAAACTTCAATTACACGTTGGGGGGCCTAATAGCATTCATAATAATGCTTGGAAGAGTTGTGAAGATCTAATGAAACAGGATCAACATATTGAGACAATAATGAATCGACAAACTGATCAAGATCGTAGTGACTACAAACTTCGATTGAAAGCTTCAATAATTGATGTGCGATTTTTATTACGGCAAAGACTGGCATTTTGTGGGCATGATGAATCTTTTGATTCACATAATCAGAGAAATTTTCTGAAAACTTTGAAACTGATGATGAGCTTAAATGAAGAAATGAAAAGAGTTTGTTTAGACAATAGTCTTGGTAATCTAAAGTTAATTTCATCAGATATTCAAAAAGGTATTGTCCGCGCTTGTGCAATTGAGACCACCAATTTCATAATTAAAGATCTTGGAGATGCTTTGTTTTCTATTCTGGTAGATGAAGCTCGTGATGTGTCTACAAAAGAGCAGATGGCAGTTGTTATACGTTATGCTAACAGACATGGTCAAGTGGTTGAACGTCTATTGGGAATTACTCATGTTGCTGATACAACATCAAAATCACTATTATCAAAAGTTGAAGCGCTATTAATGAAACATAATTTGAGTTTGTCAAGAATCTGTGGTCAAGGTTATGATGGAGCTAGTAACATGCAAGGAGAGTTTAATGGTCTTAAAACACTAATTTTAAAAGAGAATCAACAAGCATATTATGTTCATTGTTTTGCACATCAACTTCAATTAGCATTTGTCGTTATTGCAAAGAAAAACATGAATATAGCATCTGTCTTTGAATTGTTTACTACTGTAGTGAATCTGGTGGGTGGATCTTGTAAATGTCATGATATTTTGTAAGAACAACAATATAAAAAGGTAAAGGAAGCGCTTCAGAATAGCGAACTTGTTAGTGGTCAAGGCTTAAATCAATCAACTACTTTAAAATGAGCTGGAGATACACGTTGGAGTTCACATTACAATACTTTGATTAGCTTGACAAATATGTTCTCCGCAATTATTGATGTTCTTGACATTATTGTCAATGATAAGAAATTAAGATCAGATCAACGATTGGAAGCGCACACCCTTCTAAAGTCAATACAAACTTTTGATTTTATATTTTCACTTCATTTGATGATCAAAATATTGGGGATCACATATGAATTATCTCAGGCATTACAAATGAGAGATCAAGATATCATCAATGCTATGACATTTGTTAAGATATCAAAATATCGACCGCAACTGATGAGAGATAATGGTTGGGATTCTTTGTTAGCATAAGTTTCTTTGTTTTGTATGAAGCATAATATAGAGATTCTAAATATGGATGTTACTTATGCTATTCCGGGACGATCACGTTGCAATGTTGAGACAACAACTACTTTGCATCATTTTCGAGTTAGTTTATTCTATCCAACAATAGATTTACAACAACAAGAACTCAATAGTTGATTCAATGAAACCAATACTGAGTTGCTACTTTGTGTATCTTGCTTAAGTCCAACTGATTCATTTGTTGCTTTTGACAAAAAGAAGTTGATTCAACTATCTTTGATGTATCCAAAGAAATTTCCAACAGTTCAACTTTCTACAATTCAGCTTGACAACCAACTAGAAACTTACATCCTAAATATATATGAGATCAAATGATGATTTTATAAATTTGAAAAGTATTGGAGAACTTGCAGAGAAGTTGATTGAGAAGAAAAAAATATATTATATTCTCATGTCTATATTCTTATAACTCTTGCACTTATATTACCAGTTGAAAGAACATTTTCTGCAATAAAGATTATCAAGAATCGATTTCGTAATAGAATATCAGATCAGTTTATGGTGGATTGTTTGATCACGTATATTGAAAAAGAATCATTTAATTCTATCGATGATGAGAAGATCATGCTTTGTTTTCAGAATATGAAGTCTCGACGAGGAATATTATAAATGTTTCATCAGATGTTGAAGTATTTTAGGTAAATTTTTAACTATGAAAGTTATTATGTGTGCAATTACATTTTTAGCATTGAAATTTTACATTGTGCTTTACATTTTGAAATTTTTTAAGGTTTTAATACTTTGATTCATTTTTAAATATTTTATAATACAATGTTTGCCCACCTTATACTTTAATCCTGGCTTCGCCACTGTTCATCATGGATTGTACTTATAAGACAAACAGGTTTCGAATGCCATTATTGTGCACTGTGAGTGTAACTTCAACCTACCAAACATTTTATTATGCTTTTGCGTTCATTTCAAATGAACCACTTTCTAGTTATGCATGGGCTCTTGATTGCATCAAATCTATCTTGGACCAACATTCATTATCACAAGTCATGGTGACTAATAGAGAAATTGCCCTTATGAATACTATTGTGGTCTTATTTTCGAAAGCAAAAAATATTTTATGCGAGGTACAGATTGTAGAAATATCTTGGCCAAACGCAAAGAAAATTCAAAACTGCCAAGGAATGAGAATTTTTTGCTTTTATGGAAACATATTGTGGATGCGCACACACAAACTGAATTTAAACATCGTCTTGAGACTATGTTAGAAGAGTACAATGCAAAGTATTCGGAGGTATGTTTTTATGTACTTACTACTTGAATTGAGCCGTATAAAGAATATTTTGTTTCCGCATAGGTGAATATGTTCTTGCATTTGGATAATTCAACTACCAATCGCGTAGAAAGTATACACAGTCATCTCAAAAGATTTCTTGAGGTATCCATTGGAAACCTTACAACTATATGGAAATCTTACAACTATATGGAAATCTTTTAATCAAATGATTTCTTTGCAGCACACGGGGATAAAACATGCATTTGGCCAAAGCACAATTCAGTTGAATAAAGAGTTTGGTAGTCCCTTATACTTTGAGTTTGTTGTGCGAATTTCTTTCACTGCTTTAGAGTTGATAAAAAAGGAAGAACTTTTAGTTAAATCTGGGTGTATGGCACACATAAAAGTAGACATGTATTGGGTTTATCATGTGCACATGATTTACTTTCTTATATGCAACAATCAAACTCTTTCCCACTATGGATGATCCACAATCATTGGAAGCAGTTAATTTTGCAAGAGATAGTAAATAATGAGAGCATTAAGGTTGAAGATGAATCAGACAATGAAATAGACATTGAAATGGAAGGTGTTCTAAAAAGATACAATAACACAACATCTTTACAAAAAAAGAAATAAAGAAAAAATTACGTGAATTAATGGATCCCTCAGTAACTTAAACATTAGAATCTTTGGTACCAAAGGCATTGAAGGCTCGACCGAGGGGCAGCTACAAGAAGTTTAGGGATGACGCAAAATTCACAAATCATGACTTTTCCTTATTTGAGCATGTCTTGATGGCTGAGCAAGTGTCAACCACAACAACTACAGTACGATCCACACGTAAGTTGGTACTGAAAGAGAGTAGATTGCTACAGATTATGCGTAAAGAAATGTCTCTATATGTTTCAGAATATATTACAGATGTGACTGATGTAATTCCAGATGGTCATTGTAGGTATAGAGTTGTTAGTAATGTTATGTGCATGGGTAATGACTGACAAAAGATACTTATTGAGCTATCTTTAGAACTGCAAAACAAAGAGAGCTTGTATGTTGACATATTTGGAACAGAAAGAAGAGCAGAGTTACATAGCTCACTGGATTGTGTTGTTACTCTGACTCCATTGGACAAGTGGATGTCAATGTCTGATATTGGATTGGTGGTTGCTTCTTATTACAATATTATTTTTGTTCACTTGTCTACATATCAGTCATTCGCACTGTTACTGTTGCATTCACCGCCTCCCTCTTCTCACAAGATAGTGTACATCTGGTTTATAAATGGGAATCATTTTGTTCAACTGTGATTGCGTGAAAGTTTTAAATTACCTCCAATAATATCAATTTGGAGAAGATATCGGGTGTGACATCCTGAAAACAACGTCGCGCCAGGTAAGCCCTATATGTATTAATTTAATAAATAAGAGATTCGTTTTGTTACGTAATTTAATTGTTTTTTCATATAAGTTGTACCTTAGTAAACAGGAAATTTCAGAAAATTTGAGTTATAATGATATTTATATAGAAAGAAATATATTGGCTTAGATTTTAAGGTTAAATACTTAGAATGGTTACAAAATAATGTAATAAGGCTTCATATAAAAAATAAAATAACCTAAATAACCTAAACACTCCCGTATTAACCCAACCAGCCAGTCCAAGTCTCCCTATTCTCGTCGGTTCACCTCCAGAAGGCTCCACGCGAGAAAAGCAGGCGACGACACATCTTATGCACCCATCGCTTGCGTGGGAGGCTCCATGTGCTTCCGTTCTTGCTCGACAATGCCTGGAGACTTCCTTTCGAGCGGCGGCCAAGCTTCTCCAAGCCTCCTCGTGGTATTTTAGATCCTCTCCCTCCCTCTAGGTCAGTTTCTTACTCAAAGTCCGTGAGCTCCTTCTTGCCTTAACCAGATTCCGAAATCTCTTTGCTTCCTCTTGCATCCAAAGTTTCTTGCATGGATTCTAGGGCTTATTCAAGGAGTGGGAAGACCACTATAGCTAATGAAGTGAGATTTCTTCTTACTTTGATTTTCTTGATGTTTTAGAAAGTTTATATGAAACCTAAATGTGTTGTTTCTGAATTAATTTATCATGCATTCTCCACCTATGAGGTGTTACTCTTGGAGAAATTTAAGAATGGTCACTTAGGGTTATAATCTCTCATGCAAAAGAATTAATAAATGAGTATTGAAGTTCATTTAGCAAGAAGTTATTCATCAACCATATATGATATAAATTGGTTTAGTGTTACCAAGAAATGTTTGAGCTTTACTATTTAAGCTTTGTTTAAACTTATTAAACCAAACCTTGAGCATGTTGTTCAATAAGGTGTCGATTTATTTAGTAAAAGACAATTTTGGCTAATACATGATTGTTTATTAATTTTGCGATTTTGGTTTTATTAAACTTGTTTCATGATAAATGCGTCAAGGTAAATTATCTGATGTTATGATGATGATAGTCTTATAACTTATTTGGAGTAGTGGTTGTATTATAAAAGGGGATGATCTTGTCACCATTAATTCCATCTTGCTAACTAAGAACTCTCTCACCATTAGTGGGGTGCCTAAAAGATCCATCAAGTGATCAAAAATGCTAATTAAAAGCCAAATCAGCAAAGACTATTGCTGTTTGGCAATTTCCTAAGTTTGACATAGGTTACTAAAGGTGATATTTCCACATTAAGAAGACTAATTAACAACTCTATTACTGTTTGGAAGCATTCCAAGTCTTAAAAACACATCAAAAATATTATTAAAATGAAATATTCGATTACAAAATTAAAATAATCATTATATATATAGTTAAGATCCAAATCAGCAAACATTTTTGTTGTTTCGTAAGCCCTTACGCTTATAATAGGTTGCTAAAAGTAAATTCCTTATAATATGAAAACCATTTAGCAATCCTATTGCTGTTTGGAAGTTTTTAAGTCTTAAAACCCCACTATACATCAATATTGAAGTGTCAAATGCATATTCTAAAAGCCAACCAACATTGGTAACAATTTATTATGTAGTAATCATGTGTTTAAAATCCAACCAGCAACCTTTAGTGCTGTTTGAAACATTATACGACTTGAAAACACCTTAAAAATCGTATTTTAGTAACAATTTGAAATATACAAAGGACCACCAACAATTTAAATGTAATATAAATTATTAAAAGATCCTTAAAAGACTCTTTGGCATGTGTTATAATACGAAATCATCAACTCGTCTATTAAATAAGAATAAGTGTTAGTAATCTAAGAGGTAAGCTTACCAGTGAAGGCACTTAGAAGTGAGTTCATAGGACATGGTTTTACCATGTCAAAGTGGGTGGAGTTCCACCATAGTTTATATCATGTTATGACTATTTCAGAGGGGTTAAACCCTCGGGCGGTGAGGCTTTTACCCGCCATAGTTATTGCCTAACAAAAGAGGTAAGGGTCACCTTACCATAGTTTAGAAGTCATACTAAAGATAATAGAGCTCTTATTTAACCCCCAAGGGTTAAATTTTGGATTTCTTTTAAGGTATTTCACTAAATATGAGATTATGAGAAGTGTTTTAAATAAGGTTTAAATCATTAATTGCAAATGAGAATTCAGCAAAAAGGGAAAAGAAGAGTTTAATTAAAAGAAATTAAATGTGAAAACATAATTCTAAAAAATTATAGAAATTAGACTAAGATGAATTTCTCACTAGGTATATTTTATACTCACTCTTTCGTTTTACATTTTTCAGGGCTTAGGAAGTGCCCCTGAAGCTGGTGATGATATAGATCTTCCAAGGTCCCAAGCAGAAGTATGTGTTATTTTAATAGTTTCTTTTGTGGCCTACGGGCCAAGTTGTAAGTTGTGTTTAATTAAGTAATGTAAACTTATATGTGTACAAAGTATTTTGTATTAATAAAAGTTGTAATAGTTGGCTCTTTGTGTTCATGGGGTATGGATTCATTGCGTACTGATATTTTTATTAAGCAATATTCTGATAATGAATAATATGAATAACTTATCTTGATTGATAAAATATGAGTGAGAGTGGCTCTCCAGATGTTACAGCTTAGAATTTTGGTATCAGAGGGAGGTTTGGGTCCGAGAATACGTGAACACAAAAGAGTCATATGAATTAATTTTTAGTGTCAGTATTAATAAATAAGCCAAATGCTAATAATGACATTTCTGTCATTATTCAGGAAATCCAAGAACCTACGATGCAAGCACAGTCTGTAGAGGGTGTAAATACTGTGACTACACCACAAGTGAGTGTGGGAAATAGTCAGAGTGTCGCTGGTGCAGGACTTTCAATATATGACTTGACTCGGGTATTCACTCAAGTAGCTGAAGCGATCCGAGCAGCTCCAATTCCAGCTCCAGTTCTTGAGCGAATTGCCCCAGTAACTGAAGGAGTGCATATGGAACGCTACATCAAACAGTTTCAGGATTCCAGGCCAACACCTTTTCGAGGAGGGGTTCCACCCCTAGAGACAGAAGAATGGATTACACGAATTGAAGAAATTATGGATACGATGATGTGCCCTCCCGAGAGAAGAGTAGCACTAGCAGCCTTCATGCTTGAAGGAGAAGCTAAAAGATGGTGGAAGAGACTTCTTCAAGGAAGATTTGCGGGTAGGGAAGTATCGACAATCACTTGGAAGGAATTCGTACATGAGTTTACTAATTGGTTCGTTCCCCTCTCAGCAAAGAGGGAAATGCAAGAAAAATTTCTCAGGTTGTTTCAGGGCAATAATTCGGTTCTTCAGTATGAAGAAGAATTCTCTCATCTAGCATTTTATGTAGAGAACCTGGTTGATTCCGAAGGAGAGAGGTGTTATCACTTCTTAAAAGGACTGAGAGACTCCATTCGTCATCTTTTGATTCCTATGCGAATCTCAAAGTATGATGAGTTGGTAGAAGTAGCAAAAATGTTGGAGAAAGATGAAGAGAAGATTCAGAGAAAAAAGGATTTCAAGAAGAGGAAGTTTCCTGGCCCATCTCAGGGCAGTAAAAATCAAGGATCTGGGTCTTCTTCTGGGTCCAAGTGGAAGCAGCAAAAGAGTACGCAATCAACTTTGTAAGTACAGTCCGGTAATAAAAGTAATCAGAAAGGTACGGGTCCAGCGCCTTGCAAGAAATGCAACAAAAGACTCTCCGGAGAATGTCTTGCAGGATCTGGAGTTTGTTATAAATGTAGACAGCCAGGGCACATGGTTAATGCCTGTCCCAATGCTCCCCAGAGGACAGAGGAAAATAAATTATGGGGGCCACCCCCGCAAAAGATGTTTTGTATTGGCTCTACTAGTAATCAGGAGAAAGGCAAAATGGCATAATCAGTAGCTTCCCAGGCCTCTCTTCCAGATGTAGCAAAACCAAGGGTGTTTTCCCTTGGGCATCAGGAGGCAAAGGAAGATGAGACAGTGGTTACAGGTATTGCTTATTCGTCTTCACACACTGCTAAAATTCTGTTTGATACTGGTGCTTCGCATTCTTTTATATCCGAGAAGTTGGTGAGACAGCAAGATTACATCAGTATAAAACCACTTCAGCTCTTAATGTAATAATGCCCGATAATACAACTACTACAACAAATCTAAGATGTATGATTAAGTTATCACTAGAAGGTTATGAGTTAAATCTCGATGCAGCAATCTTGCCCTTGAGTGAATTCGATATAATCTTAGGAATGGATTGGTTGTCACTTAATAATGCTTCCATCCATTGTCAAAGAAAGGAAGTTAGTATCAAAAATCAAGGCCAAGAAATTATTTTCAAAGACATTACAAGTGTTTCTAATGTTCTTATCTCCTCCATGAAGGCAAATAATCAAATTAAGAAAGGTCGAGATTCTTTCCTTTTATTAATTAAAGGAGAAAGTAAGACCGAAGTTAAAATAGAAGATGTGTCAGTCGTTTCAGAATACTTAGAAGTTTTCCCTGAGGAACTGCCCGACATCCCTCCAAAAAGAGAAGTTGAATTTTCTATCAATCTCATACCAGGAGCCCAACCTGCTGCTAGAACCCCATATAGAATGGCCCCAAAAGAGCTAGCAGAATTAAAGATACAATTGTAAGAGCTTCATGATAAAAAATTTATTCGACCTAGTTCATCTCCAAGGGGAGCTCTAGTCTTGTTTGTTAAAAAGAAAGACGGTAGTATGCGTCGTTGCATTAATTATCGAAAACTCAACAAATTGACAATCAAAAATAAATATCCACTACCAAGAATAGATGATCTTTTTGACCAACTAGAAGGAGCTTCAGTATTTTCCAATATAGATTTGGGGTCTGGATATCATCAATTGGGTGTTAAGGAGGAAGATATTTCAAAAACAGCTTTCAACACAAGGTATGGTCATTTTGAATTTACTGTGATGCCCTTTGGTTTGACCAATGCACCAACAATTTTCATGGATCTTATGAACCGAGTATTCAAGAAATATTTATATAAATATGTCATTGTTTTTATTGATGACATTTTGATCTATTCAAAAGGTAAAACAGAGCACGCATCACACTTACGATCAATTTTATAACTTCTGAAACAACATGAACTTTATGTCAAATACTCGAAATGTAAATTTTGGTTAGAAGAAGTGTCTTTTCTTGGGCATGTCATTAATAAGGAAGGATTATCTGTAGACCCACAAAAGATCGAAGCCATTCAGAATTGGCCGAGACCTACTTCCGTGACAGAAATAAGAAGTTTTCTAGGTTTGGCCAGCTATTACAGAAGGTTTGTTGAAGGATTTTCTAAAATTGCACTGCCAATGACTACTTTAACTCGCAAGGGAGTTCGCTTTAATTGGAATCAAGAATGTGAAGAAGCATTTGCAGAACTTAAGGTGAGACTTACATCAGCTCCTGTTTTAGTAATGCCCTCTGGATCAGAAGGTTTCCAAATATTCAGCGATGCATCTTTGAAAGATCTTGGGTGTGTTTTAATGCAAAATGGAAAAGTTATAGCATATGCCTCTCGACAACTCAAAGACTGTGAAAAGAATTACCCTACTCATGATTTAGAACTCGCAGCTATAGTATTTGCCCTCAAAATCTGGAGGCACTATCTTTATGGAATAAAATGTGAAATCTTTACAGATCATAAAAGTCTTAAATATATTTTTAATCAGAAAGAATTGAACCTAAGGTTGCGCCACTGGTTAGAATTGATAAAAGACTATGATTTAAATATTCAGTATCATCCGGGTAAATGTAATGTGGTGGCAGATGCTTTAAGCAGAAAGAATATAGCCACAGGTTCCTGGATAGTTACCCAGCAGAAGGAATTGTTACTTGAACTTGAGAAACTTGAAATAGAGGTAGTTCGCTCAACGGAAGAAGTAGACAAAGTTATATGTTGCTACATGGAAATACAATATACTATTAAAGATCAAATTAAGGCCGCAACTAGTACCGATACATTCTTATCAAAGATGATCAAACTTGTTAAGGAAGGAAAATCAAAAGATTTCTCTTTTGAAGATGGACTTGTCATCTTTAAAGGACGAGTTTGTGTTCCAGAGATGTGGGAACTTCGGGAGAAAATTATATAAGAATCGCATCAGTCAGGATACTCAATTCATCCCGGCAGCACGAAAATGTATCAAGATTTGAAACAACGTTTTTGGTGGCCTCATATGAAAAATGATATCATTCAATTCATCGCCAAGTGTCATACCTGTCAAGTTGTGAAGGGAGAACACAAAAGACCTGGTGGATTATTGCAATCATTACCCATCCCTGAGTGGAAATGGGAGGACATAGCAATGGATTTTGTGCATGGTTTACCAAGAAATTATAAAGGGCATGATTCTATTTGGGTGATTGTTGACAGACTCACAAAATCAGCAAACTTTTTGCCAAACAAACGCACTAATTCAGGAGAAGTTCTAGCACCACAATACATACGAGAAATTGTTAGACTTCATGGAGTGCCGAAAACAATTGTATCAGACAGAGATGGAAGATTTACTGCAAAAGAATGAAGACTAATCCATAAACTCTTGGGTACGAAGTTAAATTATAGTACAACCTTTCATCCACAGACATATGGCCAATCCGAGAGAAGTATCCAAATCTTAGAAGATCTTTTGAGAATGCGTGTCTTCGACTTTGGAGGATCGTGGGAAGATCATCTCCCTCTGGTGGAGTTTTCTTATAACAATTGTTTCCAATCAAGTATCAAAATGACTCCTTTTGAAGCACTTTATGGGAGAAGATGCAAAACACATTTGCGTTGGGGAGAAAGAGAAGATACATTTTTGATGGGCAGATCATTTGCGGATGACATTAGTAAAAATTTGAAAATTATGCAAGAAAGGCTAAGAACAACACAAAATAGACAAAGAAAATATTATGATGCCAAACATAAAAAAGTGGAGTTTTCAGTAGGAGATGAAGTCTGCTTAAAAATCAAACCATTTTGCGGTGCAACCAGAATAAAAAGCCTGGGTAAATTGAGCCCCCACTTTGTAGGTCCTTTTAAAGTTTTAGAAAGAATTGGACCAGTAGCATATAAATTAGCATTGCCTAAAGAATTGAGTGGATTGCATAATGTATTTCATGTCTCCACACTCAGAAAATCTATATCAGATCCAGATAAAATTATACCAATCTCAGAAGTACAAATAGATGCAGATCTATCTAGTCCAACGCGACCATTGAAGAATATTGATCAACGCAGTAAGCAGTTGTGAAATAGAATAGTAAATTATGTTAAAGTTTTGTGGAATGGCAGATCTCAACAGCAAGCAACTTGGGAGAAAGAAGATGTCATGAGAAGTGATTATCCTTTCCTTTTTGAAGACTTTGAAACTTAATTTTCGAGGACGAAAATTTCAGTGAGGGGAGATTTGTGACATCCTGAAAACAACGTCACGCCAGGTAAGCCTTATATGTATTAATTTAATAAATAAGAGATTCGTTCTGTTACGCAATTTAATTGTTTTTACATATAAGTTGTACCTTAGTAAACAGGAAATTTCAGAAAATTTGAGTTATAATGATATTTATATAGAAAAAAATACATTGGCTTAGATTTTAAGGTTAAATACTTAGAATGGTTACAAAATAATGTAATAAGGCTTCATATAAAAAATAAAATAAAATAACCTAAATAACCTAAACACTCCCATATTAACCCAACCAGCCGGTCCAAGTCTCCCTATTCCCGTCGGTTCACCTCCAGAAGGCTCCACGCGAGAAAAGCAGGCGACGACACATCCTATGCGCCCGTCGCTTGCGTGGGAGGCTCCCCGTGCTTTCGTTCTTGCTCGACGACGCCTGGAGACTTCATTTCGAGCGGCGGCCAAGCTTCTCCAAGCCTCCTCATGGTATTTTAGATCCTCTCCCTCCCTCTAGGCCGGTTTCTTACTCAAAGTCCGTGAGCTCCTTCTTGCCCTAATAAGATTCCGAAATCTCTTTGCTTCCTCTTGTATCCAAAGTTTCTTGCATGGATTCTAGGGCTTATTAAAGGAGAGGGAAGACCTCCATAGCTAATGAAGTGAGATTTCTTTTTACTTTAATTTTCTTGATGTTTTAGAAAGTTTATATGAAACCTAAATGTGTTGTTTCTGAATTAATTTATCATGCATTCTCCACCTATGAGATGTTACTCTTGGAGAAATTTAAGAATGATCACTTAGGGTTATAATCCCTCATGCAAAAGAATTAGTAAACGAGTATTGAAGTTCATTTAGCAAGAAGTTATTCATCAACCATATATGATATAAATTGGTTTAGTGTTACCAAGAAATGTTTGAGCTTTACTATTTAAGCTTTGTTTAAATTTATTAAATCAAACCTTGAGCATGTTGTTCAATAAGGTGTCGATTTATTTAGTAAAAGACAATTTTGGCTAATACATGATTGTTTATTAATTTTGTGGTTTTGGTTTTATTAAACTTGTTTCATGATAAATGTGTTAAGGTAAATTATCTGATGTTATGATGATGATAGTTTTATAACTTATTTGGAGTAGTGGTTGTATTATAAAAAGGGACGATCTTGTCACCAACAATTCCATCTTGCTAACTAAGAACTCTCTCACCATTAGTGGGGTTCCTAAAAGATCCATCAAGTGATCAAAAATGCTAATTAAAAGTCAAATCAGCAAAGACTATTGTTGTTTGGCAATTTCCTAAGCTTGACATAGGTTACTAAAGGTGATATTTCCACATTAAGAAGACTAATTAACAAGCCTACTGCTGTTTGGAAGCATTCCAAGTCTTAAAAACACATCAAACATATTATTAAAGTGAAATATTCAATTACAAAATTAAAATAATCATTATATATATAGTTAAGATCCAAATCAGCAAACATTTTTGTTGTTTCGTAAGCCCTTTCGCTTATAATAGGTTGCTAAAAGTAAATTCCTTATAATATGAAAACCATTTAGCAATCCTATTGCTGTTTGGAAGTTTTAAAGTCTTAAAAACCCACTATACATCAATATTGAAGTATCAAATGCATATTCTAAAAGCCAACCAACATTGGTAACAATTTATTATGGAGTAATCATGTGTTTAAAATCCAACCAGCAACCTTTAGTGCTGTTTGAAACATTATACGACTTTAAAACACCTTAAAAATTGTATTTTAGTAACAATTTAAAATATACAAATGACCACCAACAATTTAAATGTAATATAAATTATTAAAAGAGCCTTAAAAGACTCTTTGGCCTGTGTTATAATACAAAATCAGCAACTCGTCTATTAAATAAGACTAAGTGTTAGTAATCTAAGAGGTAAGCGTACCAGTGAAGGCACTTAGAAGTGAGTTCATAAGGACATGGTTTTACCATGTCAAAGTGGGTGGAGTTCCACCATAGTTTATAGCATGTTATGACTATTTCAGAGGGGTTAAACCCTCGGGCGGTGAGGCTTTTACCCATCATAGTTATTGCCCAACAAAAGAGGTAAGGGTCACCTTACCATAATTTAGAAGTCATGCTAAAGATAATAGAGCTCTTATTTAACCGCAAGGGTTAAATTTTGGATTTACTTCTAAGGTATTTCACTAAATATGAGATTATGAGAAGTGTTTAAAATAAGGTTTAAATCATTAATTGCAAATGAGAATTCAGCAAAAAGGGAAAAGAAGAGTTTAATTAAAAGGAATTAACTGTGAAAACGTAATTCTAAAATATTATAGAAATTAGACTAAGAAGAATTTCTCACTGGTATGTGTTATACTCACCCTTTCGTTTTACATTTTTTCAGGGCTTAGGAAGTGCCCCTGAAGCTGGTGATGATATAGATCTTCCAAGGTCTCAAACAGAAGTATGTGTTATTTTAATAGTTTCTTTTGTGGCCTACGGGCCAAGTTGTAAGTTGTGTTTAATTAAGTAATGTAAACGTATATGTGTAAAATGTATTTTGTATTAATAAAAGTTGTAATAGTTGGCTCTTTGTGTTCATGAGGTATGGATTCATTGCGTACTGATATTTTTATTAAGCAATATTCTGATAATGAATAATATGAATAACTTATCTTGATTGATAAAATAATAGTGAAAGTGGCTCTCCAGACGTTACATCGGGAAGAAAATGCAGAGCAATGAGACAAACTTATTGAAAATGAGGCGATTACTTTGCCAAAAAATTAATTCTAAAAGTACTATTTTCTTGCTTTTGCTAAAATCTAGTCAAAATATTCATTCCAATAGCATACAGTTCCTTCACCATGAATGTTTATATTTGTTATTTGGAAGCAGATACTAAAATTCATCGCGAAGCAGCCATTTTCTTCTGGATTTTGTTATTTCACTTTGCACACTTGGGTAAATCCAATCATCATGAACACAAATTTTGTACGTTGCTTGTATATGGAGCATCGTACGAGATATAGATATGGTATGTTTTTTTATTTTTTCACAAAAAAATCACAGAATATTGATTAATGCATTTTTGCAGTCATTTTAAGTACTCATATGCATATATTTTGAGGTGCAAATACACTTAAATATTTTGAACTAAATTACAATCATACTTTAACTGAAAATACAGACTCTATAATGACAAATTTTTATTTTTATGTAGGTTGATTGCTTGAAAACTCACAATGGTGTTTTGGATATCAAAATTTAGTATCAAATTTTGCAAAAAAAGGACTCGTATTTTGTATTAATTATCGTGGACTTTGTAGTATAAAATTTTGCAAAAAAGAACTCATATTTTGTACTAATTAACATGGACTTATGGACAGAGTGCACATTTTCTTTTGCTTTTATAATTTGTCTGCACCTAATATTTAGGTTTGCACTTAAAATTTTTGGGTTTGCACCTAACCGTGATTTGCGCATAGCCAAAAATATGTTTGCACTTACAATTACTCAAAAATTATTTCAAACACGATAACCCCCAGTGAAGTGCACGAGACCACTTGCATTGTGTATATTTGTGCCTTTGCTCGGACATCTACTCAAAATTTTTTAATTTGTTATTAAAAAAAATTAGGTGAATTTAATATCTAAATTTAATTAGCATTGTATCAATTGTATGCTCGAAATAATATAATATAGCTTAAAAATAATAAGCAATATAATTTTTTTTGAAATAATATAGCACATATTTTGATATTTCATAAATTAATTGAACATAGCAAGATTCTCATTTAGACACACACACACACACATATATATATATATATATATATATATATATATATAATGCTATATTCAATTGTGGTTTGAAATTGTGGTTTGAAACGTAATTTTGTCGTTTGGTAAAACTGTGTTTTGGGTGCTGTCATGAATGTGAAAACAGTTTTATCTGTTTGGTAACACAGAACTGTGATGACCGTTGACGATTAAGTTTTTTTTCAAATTCAATTATCGAGCTTAAAAACAAAAACATAAATATATCATTATTTCTAATGAAACATAAACATCAAATTATTCAAATCGTAATAAACTCAAACATTCCTGTCAGCCAGCTCAAATTTTCATTCTTGTCTGCCAGCTTCAATCAACATCACCTGCACATTAGACAATTATAAAAATTATGAATAATTTATTATGAATAAAGTCCATTAATAGTAATTAATTAGAATGTTAAGATACCTTAAAATCGTCATTTCAGCAAGTTGACTGGTTATAAGATCTCTTAAGGCCGCCATTTTAGCATACCCTCCCCCATTAATGAAATCAGCATCTATTTCATCTGGTTCCAACCACTCGATCCTGATGTACGATGTTTTCATCATCCTCCCACTCTTCAAACTTCGGGTCCTCACGTGAAGGATGCTTACGAATAAAGTTGTGCAGAGTCATTGTTGCTACCACGATTAAAACCAGTTTCTTGAAAGAGTATTGTGACATGTTTCGTAGTACTTCGCATTTTTTCCTCCACACGCCAAATATTCTTTCAATAACACCGCGCAGTGACGAGTGTGACTTATTAAAAAGCTCCTGGGGTCCTTGAATTAGACGATGACCACGTGCAAAATTCGATAAATTGTATCTAGTATCAGGGTAGGTTTTAAGAACCCCCTCTGTAGTGGATACCCAGCATCTACCAAGTAATATTTACCTGTAGAATTTTTTGCATTATCAACAAGTCTAGGCATAATGTAGTTTTAAGAGAAATTTAAATAAAAGTAGCACATTTACTAGGCGGAAATGAGAAATTATTGTTCCGGTCTTACAATTATTTCATAGTACTCTTTCTTTTGCTCTGATGTGAAGAGGATTCTCCAAACGACTACTTATTCGACATATGTCCTCCATCAGACCTACGTCCATGAGTACCAGTATCTGTTGCCATATTGTCATCATCATATGATGCAATATGCTCTGACATGACTTCTGAAGGTAGTTTCCCCGAGCTAGGCATCCAAACATCTTCACTTGTTGCAACCCCATAACTGAGTGTACAACCCCGTGTTTGTCGAGTGGATTCATCATCAGGCGATCAGGAGCGAAGCTGGGCTTTGAAAAATCAGTTGGGCGAGTGGAGGGGCTCAGCTTGCACTCGCCCCCAGCCCCGCGCAAGCGTCTGAGTCCCAGCCCTACCAAGCACCCGCCACTCTGGCGGGCCGGCTAAGAATAGCCTGGATCGACTCGCCTGTTTGGTTGGTGGTCTGTTTTTCCTAGGGAAGTCCATTTTGGTCTGCAGTTTGCAATTCCAAACAGCGGGATTCCGCTATTGGCAGATCAATTTGAGCTACTTTTAGTAAAACCAAGAGGCGAAATTCAGCTATCCGCGGACCGTTTTGAGAAAACTATAAATAGACCACCAATGGCACTTTTGGAGAGGATCTCACTTGTTTCTCTCTCCTCTGGTTAGCTTTGGTCGGTTAGAGAGTTCTAGTTTGCTGCTACCGTGGTTTCCAGGTGTGTAGAAAAGGACTCTCCAGCATTCTCCAAGGTGCCCATCTCAGCATTTGGCTTTGGAGGGGAAGTTCTCTAAAATCAAAGCTCGCGGGGTCTATTCCTAGTTTTTCACCTTTTGTGAGTGAGGTTCTTTTCTCTGAGTGACTGTCCTAGTGATTGAACTCAGGAGAAGTAAGAGCAAGTTACACCAGTCTGAACTCCTATCGAACTGTGGTTTTCGGGTTCAGTGGTTGAACCAAGGTTTTCGGGTTCAACACTGAGCATTCTATTAAGCTTTTCCTCCAGCTTTGATGCAATGCCCTCATAGCGAAACTTCTTAGCACTTGGTATGACCTAAGGATAAATAGGAAAATGTTAAACCAAAAATTTGTAATGAATAAAAACATACTACTTAAGAGTTGACTATTACCTGGATTTTCTCAGCCCACCACTCATCGGGAGCATCAATTGTCTTTTTAATGGGGTTCCAACCCAAACCTGTCTCATTTCGCTTAAGCTCTCTCCAAAGCTTCCAGTCTTTCTTCATCCGGTCCCATTGTTTGTAAGTTGTGCGCGATCGTACAGTTTTCCAGAACCCACTTTAACCACTTTAAACTTTATTATCAGATTCTTCCAACCTTCCTTATTAAAATGGGTGGTGGGTATGTTGCCTACTTCAATCTCTCTAATACATATATGGCAAAATAACATCACGTCATTTATATCCCAAGATGCCGACAATCCTTTCTTCCTTCGAGAACCAATTTTTTGTAAACACACACATTCACCACTTTCATCAACACAATCAATAACATATATACACACACATTCACTACACAAAAATAAAAACAAACACAGTCACCACAAAACACACACTTCGCCACATTCATCAACACAAATAATTACACACAACCACACATTCACCACCACCGCCATCATCACACAAACAAACAAACACACACACACACATACACACATTCACCAAAAAAAATCCCAAATAAAAATTGGAACCCTAAAATACCTCAAAAAACAAACACCTAACATTCATCAAAATAAACTCAAAAAAATTTCGAATCCTTCAATTCCACTATAAATGTACTATATAACAAACCAATATAAGATACAAAATTGAAAAAAAGGGAGGAGTTACCCAAAATCTGGAGGAGACGGTTGAACTAACGCCGGCGAAGACAACTGAAGGGCTCGACGAAGGCAACTGGACACCGTCGTCTTCTGGACACCGTCGACGAGGGGAACTGGACGCTCGGTGAGGGAGAAATGTGAAATCACGAGAGGGCAACTGGCGAGGGAGAAATGGGTCGTCACGCCGCTGAGATGGAATACGTGAAAGCGCCGAAATGCTGCGGCCAAAAAACCCCTAAAACTCCTTATTGAGCAGGTGACGATTACATTTTCGGGAACCGCTCTGCGGTGGCGTTTATTTAGAAACACCACCACTGATAAAACACTGCCCCCAACGGGCCCTTAATCGTATTGTTCGGTGAAGAAAAACCTTATTACACTCTCAAAGGAGACTACAAATCCAAAACAAGTACATAAGGACTACTTAATTAATGAGTTTAATGTACTTACATTAATATTGAAATTACTTGAAAATTTTATTTTAATTTTTACGAACTAATAAGTTTCTTAATTGAACTTAAAAACACAGTTTTAGAGGTGAAGATTATTGATGTAGGCCACCGAAATGAGGCGATCTCTCGCGACTACGAACAACTTTCAACGCTCCGCTCTTCCCAAACACAACTTAAACGCAGCCCTCGACTAAACTTATTATTAATTTTCGTACGCGTACGGATAGCAACTCCGTGACAAGATCGAATCGTCGACGATAAGCCGGGATCCGTCAAGCTAAAGGGACGAATGTTTGCGTCCGGACAAGCGATTGTGTTGTACCAAAGAAGATCCTCCGAAAGCAAGACTTCGGAAAATAGGAAGATCTTCCCCAACAAGAGCAAAAGAGGATCGCCACTCCTCGTCGAATAAACGATAAATACTAGAGCGTTCCACTAACCAAATGAAAATAAACGCGAGCAAATAGCGGCGAGAAAATCCGTCACAGATCTATACCACCACAAATAACTTGAGAGAAATTATCACAATGAGTAGTAACGCGTTACCCTTCCGGAATCGTAGATCCGGGTTGTAGAAATCCTAGGTCGTTCACGGAGGTGGTCGCCGGAGGAGAGTCCAAGTTGTAGAGCACCGTCGCCATCAAATCCGACCGCCACGAGCAAAAACTACAAGTTCCCAACCTAGCTTGTCTCTTGGCCGAAAATCCTCAAGGTTGAGGGGCTGCATGTGAGGTGGGGGATGTATGGAGGAGGGAAAACCTTGGAGCTGGCCGAAATTAGAAGGGGAGAGTGGTGGTCGACCTTGAGGGGGAAGAGCAAGGGAGAAGGAGGGGCGGCCAAGGGAAGGGAAGGGGAGAAGGAGGTGGTCGGCCTAGGTGCTGGCCGAAAACCTAGAGGGAGGGGAGGAAGGGAAGAGGGGCTGCTGCTCCCAGGAAATCGAGAGAGAGAGAGATGGCGGGAGCGGGCTCCTGGCGGCGAGAGAGAGAAGGGCGACGGGAGGGGGTCGGGAGAGGAAAGAGGAGGAGGAGGTGCGGCTCTTTGGGGGGCGCCGAACCAGCGACGGGGAAGAGGGGAAGGGGCGACCACGAGAGAAAGAGAGGTTCAGGGAGAGGGAATTAGAGTTAGGGTTTAGGAATTCTCTTTTTTTTCATTCAATAATCTCCAATTAACATCATTTTGTGGCCTTATATAGAGCCTTACATAGGAGGGAAAAGGCTACAAGCAGCCCAACAAACATGGTTACATGCACACCACATGTTACATGCACCACATAACTAAAGTTCAAAAATAAAAATACAAAACATGAAATAACACACAATACTAATTAAATTAAAATGATTATAATTATAACTATTAATTCAAGCGGCGATGGCGCACGTCATGGGTGGAGTGGCGCCGTCATCCGCCATCGTCATGGACCAAGAGTGCTCCAACATGAACCGTGCCGACTCGAACATAGACCATCAAGCCGGCTCCAATAATCCCGCGGCATCTTCCATCATAGTCTTCAAATTTGCCGTCGCGATCAAAGTAGTGCGTCGACGTGGAATCACGAACACGAACACAACCATCCGGCGGGTCCTTGCCTCCATCAATTATATTTGGGGAGGTGGAGGCGGTGAGAATAGCTCTATTCCCATCTCTACCGTCCTTTTTATGTTGTTTGGATGATGATTTTTTCAAAAGAGCTTTGTTAAGAAAGATGCTTTGAGAGCTTTTTTAGCAGCCGGTCCAGAAGAGCTTTCTAAAAACCGCTTTAACTGCTTTTAGTTCTCTTTTATTCGAGGTTTTACGAAAATCACGCACCGACCAATTATTCGAGATTTTACTTAAAATTACATACTACATAATATTTTGTTTGACAAAAACAAAACAGTAAAATTTTAAGACAGTGAAAAATTTCAAGTATATTCACTTTTTTCATTTTGACATAAAATCGTGGGCGACCAACGGCAACACAGGTTGCGGCGCACAGCCACCTGTGCATGGCACACTAGTGTGGCTGCCATGGGTACACACCAAACTGTGGCAGTCGTGAACGCGGTGGTCATGAACAGTCATTCTTGAACGCCCGACCTCATCTACAAAAATTCAAGCATTTTATGCTCAAAACTAATTTATTTTCTTGATAGCTGTCATAACCTGTCTTGCCAAACATACATCAAGTGTGCGTTGTGCCAAGCGGTGCCTCGAAGGTTCCCAGTAGTGGGCGGAATGTTTTTTTTTTGAGTTTATGAGAGTCCAATATGTTTGATTTCGACAATTTTATCGGCGTTGAAAATATATTATAAATATAGATTCATTGGAAGATTCAAATCATTTTATAGTTCTAAAAAAGAAGAAGGGAGAAGTGTCGGAATACTAAGAAATCTTCACAAAAGCTTTGGGAATGCCCAATTTAGAAATCTGGAAGCCAAAGTCCTTAAAAAATGCCTAAACACATACCAGGAACGAATAAGCATTCATGTGATTCAAATATGAAATTGGAATTGAAACCGAAAACTAAACAAATCTTTTATCCGATCAGTGCAAAACCTCAGTACATAAGTCCAGCAGCAGACATAAATTTTCGCAAAAATGTCAAACGAGAAAAGAAAGCGGGCAAACAATCGCCGGTTTTCTCGGCTCTTTCAACAAAGTGCTTGTTAAGAAGAAGAAAAGGCCCGGAATAAGAACAAACAACAATAGAAGAAAGTCGCATTTTTTCCTCGAAGACAATCGAGAACCCTAAACCATATGAATCAGTGTTTGTTAAGGTGCGCCAAAACCAGCGCCAGCTGCAGCTACAAAAGCCGGAATATTATTGCGAAAGTATATAGGAAAAATGACTGAGGGTGAGTTCAACCTAAATCCCAATGTTTTTCTCGATTTTCTGAATTTGGTTCAGGAAAATCCACGTCATCTGCAGCCAAAACAGCCCATGCATTAGCTTTGCAATAAAAGGATACAAGGATGATAATATATATGTAGGGTTATTTACTGGGACCTCCCCTCTAAGTTTGCTAAATTACAGGTTGCACCCCCCGTCTTACTTTTGAAATTACAAGAACCTCCCTTGTAAGTTTACATTTCATAGCATTCATTTATAAAAAGCCCCCCCCCCCCTGAATTTACTTCAGGAGGGGTATTTTTGTGCATGGATGTTATCAAATGTAAACTTATAGGGGGGTGTTTTTGTAGTGCATAGAACAAGAAAGCTACCTTTTATGTTTAAGAATACCAAGGTATAATACCTAACATAAAACATTATTGTAAAAATAATAATTTTAATTCTCCCAATAAGGTAATTATTTTTATCAATATATCTTCTTCCCATAGATAAGGTAGGTGGAAGGAAATCTTACCATGACATGTGGCGCGATCCTGACACAGTAAACAGGAAAACCAGTGTAAAATTTGAAAGGCCCCCCACTCTTCAAGGTTTTTAGGGCACAATCCAAAGATCCAGTATATGGATATTTTCCATTGGCATCAGGCTGCATCTTCTGAATTTGAGTCTTCACATAGTCAAATGGCAAACTGCAAGCAGATGCAAAAAATCCTGAAACAGCGCTGGCCCCTGCAATTAAATTTGAATATGAGAACAATCTCAAAGTTAAATTCTTAAGACAAAAGGTTCAATTAGTATAGGCTATCATCAAGTCTATAGTAATAATATGCATAATGAACAATTAAAAATTGGCAGATTACTAGTAATATCTCTGTAGTGTATAATATGTATATATCATATAGTAAATGCAATGAGCAGATGTCATGAGAAAAATCTCCATTTCAAAATGATATTTTAACTGAAATAATTACCCATGTAAAAAGCCCACTCTAGAGGCTCATATTGCTTTTAGATTTCTCCTCCTTATAGTTTAGCCCCACACTTCTTGCAGTGTATTAAGACTCCCTCTTTATGTTAGACTTTTGGTATATAAATAAGGTATTTCTTATTCTCAACTTGGTATCATAGCACGGTCAATTTATTTCGCTGCTCCGATATTTTTAGCGCGAAATTTTTCCTTTCGCTGAAATTACCGAATGCCACGTGTTCCCGGTTGGCTGTTTTCTGCTGGTTTTCCGCCAAAAGTTCCGCAAGCAAAGAGAGCTCTGCGTTTCGAATTCGGCGAGGTCTATGCCTGCAAGCATCTTCTGTTTCTGCGCGCAAGGCGAGTGAGGCTTCCTGCGCGTCTCTTGTTTCCGCGAGCAAGGCGAGCAAGACTTCCCGTAAGTTCGGCGTTTGCGAGCTCTGTGTTCGGCGAGCACTGTGCCTTTGCGTTTGGTGAGTTCATATTTCAGCAATTTCTGCAACCACAGGCCTCTTCCCACGAGTCCTTCCTGCCCAAGCCATGACAACTTTCTACCTGGTATCCCAATTTGTGACCGCTTCCTGATTCCTGCAAGCACACACGATTCCTGCGAGCTTCGCCTGCGTCTGCCACTGATTCCTGCGAGCTGTTTTTTATTTGCGATTCAGTGAGTTTCATCTGAGACTTGATTATGGCAGGTTCCTCGGACTCGAATGTTCAAACAATACCGAGTATTCAAACAACACCGAGGCTTCCAAACCAACCCGACAAATTACCTAGAATGGTCACGGGTAGCACTACATGCCACCAAAAGCCATCAATTGTATGGGTACATTGATGGAAGTAGTGTCGAGCCACCTTCTACCGATCCTACTTTGCGAAAGTGGGACGCATAAACTTCTCTTGTGGTCTCATGGTTGCTTCAGTCCATGTCCACCTTGGTTTATCGAAGTTACAAGCTTCTAAACACAGCTCTTGAGATTTGGACCCGAGCACAAGAGACTTACTCTCAAATTGGCAGCTCCACTTTAGTATATGAGCTCAGTTACCGTGTGCTGGAACTCAAACAAGGCTCCTTCAACATTTCCTCTTACTTTTCCGAGTTCGAATGTCTTTATCAAAGAATTGGATTGCTTTGAGAACTTTACACCTACCTGCACAGATGATGCCCGTGGACTTCGATATTGTTCATATACATGTTCTGAGCCGTCAGCATCTTCCTCTTTTTGGGAAGCATTCTGTTACGAACAAGAAACTACTTCGATTGCAATAACTGGAAGAAACACACAGATACAAATTCGGAGCAAGCTCCGGCCAAGATTATGGAGGTTGGGTCCTCCTATAATCCTTCTCTCCAAAGAGAGCCAAAAACCCTAATACATCAAAGAAGCTAACATACTCCCATACCACCTCTTTATATAGGGAGGGGGGGGCTCACAGAACAATAACCATGAGCAATAAACTAAAACAAGATATAAAATACGCGCGCGAGCGTAACAATGCACCCCGCCAAAAAATCGACCTTGCCCTCAAGGTCGGAGTGCCGCCCTCCGGCTAGTAGTGAAAGGTCCGCGGGTGGGCAGTCGTCGAGGTGCCCGGAGCGCGGTCCGGTGGTACATCCGTGATCATAAGAGCAGCAAAGTCAGGCGGGCCGATGTCACTTGCGTCCTCTCTGATGAGAAGGCGGAACTCCTTCACCAGGCAATCATGAGTAGGTGAGTAGGGTTGTTTGCAACGGAAGCACATACCCCTACTCCGTAAGTCATTGTACTCTTGGTTGGACAGACGGTGAGTAGGAACAGGACGGTTGTTGCATGGGCCCATCATGGGTAGGTGAGGTAGAGGGGGTGGCGGTGGTGGTTGTTTAGGCGGGGGCGAAAAATATGGTTGGTAGGGAGGTTTGGCGGGAGGCAAAAAAAACGTAGGGTCCTCGGACAGCGCGAGGAATTCAGCCTCCACGAGTGGAGAAAGGTGCATGGCTTGGTGAACAGTTAATGGTTGAAGAGTGCGGAGGCGGGCTTGGAGATGGGGTTGTAGGCCGTGCATGAAGTAGGCCAAGTAATGGTCGGGTGGAAGTCCTGGAACATGGGTGACCAACTCGATAAAAGAGTCCACGTACAAATCAATGGAGCCGGTCTGACGGACTCCGCACAGGCGCTCAATCATGGAACCGGAGTAGCGGTGATCAAAGCGCTGAATGAGGGCCTCCTTAAGAGTTGTCCATGTGAGGTCGGGGGAGGACTGTCGGAGCCAGCGAGCCCAGTGGAAGGCGGACCATTCCATGCCAACAATTGTTGTGGAGACCTGCTGCGCCAGTGGAATCCGGTGAATGTCAAAAAACTGTTCGGCGCGGGCAATCCACCCCAGGGGGTCAGTCCCGTGGAATGTGGGGATGTCGAGGCGTGGGGGTTGTGGAGGAACATTTGGCAGTGCGGAAGCTGCGGGGCCCAATGTGCAGGGGGACCCCAAGGTAGAGGCCGCAGAAGAAGGACCGGAGTGCTTGCCCGGTTTGCAAGTTTTGGAGCATCGCCATAATCGTCGTGAGTTGCTCGGCCTGAGCGTCGAGACGAGAGTTGACGGCGGCCAGGCTGAGTTCGAGGGCTTCCACGTGGGATTCCATTCGGCTTTTTGGCATATGAGGACGATTGCACCGAGCTGGAGGTTGGCAGGAGAGTGCCGGAAAGGGTTTGAACTGACGGATACGGCAGGAGAGTGCCGGAAGAGCAGCGGCGGCAGAAAGGACCTCGACTGGCGGAGGAAAGGCACTGGCGCTGAGGATGATGGAGAGCGGAGCGGCGGATACGGCGGAGTGGACGATCGCGGCGCTCGATTGTCGCTGCGCTCGATGTTGGCGATGGCCCTGGAGGACGACGGGGGCGGCTAGGGCACAGCAGCGAGGGGAATCCTGGACGGCGCCGACGGCTAGCTAGGTTGACGCGGGGAGACGAAGAAATCGCTGATGCCGACGAAGAAATCGCGGACGAACCCGGCGGCACGATGCAGGCAGAATCGGCAGGGTCGGACCAATGTTACGAACAAGAAACTACTTCGATTGCAATAACTGGAAGAAACACACAGATACAAATTCGGAGCAAGCTCCGACCAAGATTATGGAGGTTGGGTCCTCCTATAATCCTTCTCTCCAAAGAGAGCCAAAAACCCTAATACATCAAAGATGCTAACATACTCCCATACCACCTCCTTATTAGGGGGGGGGGGGGGGGGGGGCTCACATAACAATAACCATAAGCAATAAACTAAAACAAGATATAAAATACGCGCGCGAGCGTAACACATTCAACATGGTCTTAGGAAATGAGGAACACCGATGGGTCCTTTCTTCTGATCAGGTGCATGATCGTTCTGCTCTTGCCGACATTGGTGGAGGTCTGCCTGGCTCCAGACCACCTTCTCGTTTGTGTGCCTACTGTGGGAAGTCGGGTCACACCGCGATTTTTGTTTCCGCCTACACCCTCATATCGCTCCCACGAAGAAAAACAATGGTGGTCATGGACGTGGAATGAATAGTGGTTGTAAGCCCTCCGGGAACCATTCTCACGTCTCCTGAGGACCTGAAGATAGCGTTTGCCACATCCCATCTAGTGGATTCTCCAATGAGAAGTACGATGCTTTGAAGTGTCACCTCCGCACCCAATGTGATACCATTACTGCTGCATATGCTACCTCCGGGATACCAAGCGCCAACTATGCTTTGACTTCTTCATCTGACTGGATTATTGACTCTGGTGTGATGTATCACATGACAGGAACGCCTTCAATTTTTACCTCATACACTCCCCTCTATGGTCGTGATAAAGTGATCCCCGGAACGGATCCTCCGCTCTCCCTCTCTCTTCTGTTTTACATGCTCCCTCATTTCCTTGAAACGCGCTCTCCATTAGTCATCTAACTACCTCCTTTTGCTCTGTAACATTCCTTCCTAACGACTATTTTCTTTCAAGATATGGCAAGGAAGCGGCGTATTGGCAGTGGTAGGAACTGCGGAGGATTGCATGCCTTGGATTCACAAGCTCCTCAGGCCATCTCAAGTGCTCCCACGCCTTTCTATTTAGATGTTCTGTAACGGCCCGGTCAACTGTGGGTACGCTACAGGTCTGCAGACCAGTGACCCCAACCCATCTCCACGGATCTGATTGGCCGCAACCGCTAATTCCAATGGCGGGCTGTTGAGGCTGGAGCTTGAACCCCAGACCTTCTGGATAAGGGAGCTCTAAACTGGTCCTCATCACCAACTATCCTGGATAAGGGAGCTCTAAACTGATCCCTTATCTAGGAGGTCTAGGGTTCAAGCCCCAGCCTAAACAACCCGCCATTAGAATTAGCGGTTGCGGCCAATCAGATCCATGGAGATGGATTGGGGTCACTGGTCTGCAGACCTGTAGCGCACCCACAGTAGACCGGAGCATTACACGTTCAACGTTGACATCAATGTCTCGAACATCCCTCTCATGTTTATCTTCTTAAAATGTTTCCTATGTTTTCTACGTTGTTGAAAACTTTTGTTTGTGATGATTGTAACTTATTTAAACATATTCGGCACAATCCTACAAATATTTCATCTGCAAGCATGTTGCTATTTGATATTATTCATACCGATGTTTGGGGGTCTTCACTTGTGCTTTCTTTATCAGGTCATCGTTGATTTGTAATTTTTATTGAGAGTTTTAAAAGTTTCCATCAAATGGTTATCCCAATTTGGGGGAGAACTATTCAGGTCCTTCGTAGAGAAAATGGGGGTGAATGTGATGACCGCGATATTTGTCTCATATCTCACTGCTAATGAGATATTTTATCAAACTACATCTTTATACTATAAGGGATCCCAAAACCCCTATGGTGTAATATTCAGACTTCTTAAATTATCCTTACGTTCAAATCCACCCCTATGCAATTCAAATATGCCGGATATAATAGATATTTTGCTCTTGCTTTTAGTCGTACGGTGTGCGAAGAAAGGGAGAAGCCCAGTGCTTTTATCAGAGGCGGAAGAATCGCTCAAGAAATCTCTCCCTTCTCCCCGATATTTGGAATGGCCTCGCACCCCCTCTCGCGCTTCTTCCACGTGATTCTCCGCAGACGCTAGGGCTTCTCACCTCTTCTTCCTCAATCCGAATCTGAGTTCTCATTCTCAAGCTCTAGACGAAGCCCTAGGAGTTCACCGCCCTCGACGCAGACCTTGATGATCGAAACTAGGGGCTTCAGGCGATAAAAATATCTCGGGGCTGTGTGAAGTTGCTCGGCTGCAGGAATCTCCGATTTCGGCGGCTGTAAAGGAGTAACAGCCCAAGAAGAAGGCTCGGCTTCAGGAATCAGGCAGCTGAAGGCTAAACGGCGTTGCCTGGACTCATGAGAGAGAGAGAGAGAGTTGTGGAGGCTTCCGAAACCAAAAGTGGGGCTGGCTGGAGGGAAGTAGGATTACCGTGGACTGGGAGAAGAGGTTGGGAAGGGAAGGTACACGTAAACAGTGACTGGAAGGGGAATTTTAGGGGGTTGTGGAGACTGGCGAGGGAAACTTGACTGAAGGGAGGAAAATTGGGTTGGAATGAGACATGAGCAGGAGTTTTGTGGGTGTTCTAGTACTGGATTGCTGTGTAAAGCTTGACACGGGCGGTTGCAAGATTAGGTTACTGGAATTAGAGGTTATGTAGGAGGCGAAACAGCTGGTTGAAGTTCAAGGTTGCAGGAAATAGGATGTTTGGAGATTAGGCAGTGACAATTTGCACAGGAAGAGGAAACAGGGGAGTTCGGTTGCTGGCCAGCAGCAAATCTTTGTTTTAGGAGTGGACAAAAGTGGATATGCGCCTGGAAAGTAGTCCGGACGTATTAGAAGGGTGATTGCAGGCTGAGGAAGGGAGAGAGTTAAGCAAGAGTGGGGAAATGAGTGGTATGAGTAATTTTAGTAGTGGTACGCAATTTTTTAGTAGTGGTCAATTCTTAAAGACATGTACATAGGAGAACATTAGAGGTACCTGTTAGGCGTTGTGAGAGTTTAGTCACTAGGCATGTTCAACGGGGGAGGGGTAGACCAAAAATACTTGAAATGAAACTAATAAGGAAAGACATGATATACTTAGGCATTAGTGAGACTATGATTACAGATAGGGCGCAACGGCGACAAAGGATCCTTATAGCCGACCACACTATGGTGGGATAAAGGCTTGAGTGTTGTTGTTGTTGGTCCTTTTTAAGGAGGTGGTTATGAGTGGGGTAATGTGGAGGTGGCTTGGGAGTTGGGATGGTAGTGGGAGGGTGGTGGTCGACCAAGGGTGGACGGAGGGTCCTCCATCCTTTCATCCGGGCTCTCTCAAACTTCTCTTCCAAGGTGGTCTCTCAATCGAAGCCTGATTCTATCTCTGATTCGAAGCATCGAGGCCAAATTCTATCCATGAGTAAGTTCTCCATGAATAGCTTTCACCGCTAAAATATATGACACACCGTCATCATGCTTTTCATATTACATATTCAACTTCGATTTCTTCTGATTCTGCGATTAGATTTGTGTATAATAATCTAAGTTGTTTGTTCTCATCTATATCATTTCTTTTAGGTCTTGAATCCCTAATAAATGGAGCCTTAGTTTGAAGTTTGCTTGAATGGTTTGTGGAATTGATTTGAAAGAATGTTGATAATCTTTCAAACAACCTGCAGGTCCAAGGGGCACCCTTTGCCCTGCAAATGTATGAAGTTCATTTTTCCTACTTTAATTAATTAATTGGTGTGATTGTAGATGATGGTGGTTTGATGCATAACAAATGGAGCAATTCGCCCTTCCAGTTTGAGTTATCATGAAGTAAGATTTTCTTTATATATCGTGAATTTTTTATAAAACATTGATTTCTGTTATTTTGGGAGTGAATACTTTTGCATCCTGGAGTAACGACGCAGCCAAGAATATCACAACAGATATTTGATGTTCACAATCAACTTATCCTTGGGGCGCCAAAATTATCCAAGCATTTAGTATAAAGAGGTATTTAGATCATTTGGCAAATTTATTTCTTAACTACTTCTGTTTATTTTTATTAGTGTTTGGTACAATATATTTTTGAGAGTAACAATGCGATCAAATCACATATTCAATTGTTTTCCTCTTAAAGTTTGCTCCAACGATGCTATTTAAAAAAACCTGAAATCTGCATATTTTTGTTTGGAAATCGTAAGCTACAAAAACAATATGCAGCTTTTTGCCATAACTAATCCTGCAAAACTTCTTATTACACTCTTGAGGTTGAAAAGGATCTCTGAGCTTTTGTGGCTTACAAGTGCGATTGAGCTTTTCGGTTATCCTGAAAAATACCAAAGGAAATAAAATACAGGGGGTGCCGGCTATTGCCTATTGCCGCCCCCGCAGAATGACGCCGCCCCGCCGAACGTCGCCGCCCCCCGCCGATTGTTGCCCCCCCCCCGATTGTCGCCCCGCCCCCCCCCCCCCCCCCCCCCCCCCCCCGATTGTCGCCGCCCACGACAAATGTCGCTGCCCACGACAAATGTCGCCGCCCACGACCAATGTCGCCGCCCACGACCAATGCCGCCGCCCCGCACGGGGTCCCCCGTGCACGACTGCTCGTGTGTCCATACGTCTACTCAAATTGGTGTTATTGAGCGCAATAACCGACATCTCTTGGATGCTGTCCGTTGTTTAGTATGATGCAATTACCTAAATTATATTGGGGTGAAATTGTTCTCACTACTGTGTACCTCATTAATCGACTACCCTCCAGTCCCCTACAATACGACTTGCCTATCTCTCATTTATCCACTAAGTGTGCTGTCCACGCCTTTCATCTCCCACCTCGGCTCTTTGGATGTGTATGTTTTGTTGACAACCATCTCCGTCATCATGATAAGTTCGCAACACGCTCTCAAAAATGTGTTTTTGTTGGCTATTTCTCCACTACAAAAGGATATTTGTGTTATCATCCTTCCTCCCGCTATTTTTTTACCATGTATATTACCTTTCGTGAAGGGAAACCTTTTCTTTAGCTCTTCTTTGGGGGAGGTGGAAAATGGTGTAGAAGCTCCTTCCATTCCCACATGTTATCGCACCTTATGTCCCTCCATCGATACCTACTTCAAATCCTCCGCCTCTTTCGGGTAATCCACATCCTCCTAATCTCGTTCCTCCTTTGTGTCAAGTTTATCAACGGTGGATGGTTGGTGCTGAGATTGTACAACCCTTAGTAGTTCTGTCACTCCCAATATCAACTTCAGCATCAGATTCTGATGAAGACCTCCAACTTCCCCTTATACATCTTAAAGGTAAGACTACCACTACCCAACATCCTATTGTCAATTATGTCTCATACCATCATCTAACTCCGACACATCAAGGGTTTATTTCATCCCTTGCCTTTATTAGTATTCCTAAAGATTGGCAAGAAGCAATTGTTATACCCACATGGAGGATAACAATGCAAGAAGAGATGCCTGCACTGGAAAAGAACAACACATGTGAACTCTCTCCTCTTCCATCTGGGAAGAAAACCGTTGGGTCTAAGGGGTCTTCTCCGTCGAACAAAACTTGGAATGGGTGATAGAGAGATATAAGGCGCAATTGCTCGCTCAAGGATATACTCAAACTTCTGGAGTTGACTATCATGAAACATTTGCGTTAATGGAAAAGATGGATGCTATCTGAATTGTTTTATCATGTGCTTGCATGCCTTGGTTGAGAGTTACAATAGTTGGATGCCAAAAATACATTCTTGCAAGGTGATCTAGAGGAAGAAGTTTACATGAAGTTCCCGTCAAGATTCCAGATGGAGCTATTTGTCGTCTCAAACATGGTTTAAAGATTTCACAAAGCCATGATTATCTTAGGGTACAACCAAGGGCATTTTGATCACACTCTTCATCAAACGACAGAAAGAGAAAATAATGATCCTTATTGTCTACGTGGATGACATTATTATCACCGGAAATGATCCAGAAGAAAACATGTGCATCAAAAACGCATATGCCAAGAATTTGAGGTCAAGGACATAGGGAAGCTCAAATGTTTCTTAGGAATTAAAGTTGCTAGATCTGACAATGGAATTCTGATCTCCAGAGGATGCTGAAGAGATGGTGGGGGCACATCGACTCGAATGAAGGATGGTTTTGGTGGCCAGCTGAACGTGGAGGAGCGAGGTGCTCTGACACCTAATATTACGAACCCCGGTGGATTCACGGTCGTGGCAACGAGGACGGTGGATTTGGGGATCTCAACCCTAGTAGGGAGCATCCTTTGTTTCAACCATAGACAACTGGAGGTGGAGTGGATGACGGCCGAAATACTATGGATCCTTACCGCGGTTGCTTATGCAGAGAGCACGGGGGAGAGCTATCCCAAACCCTAGAAGGAGAAAAGAGAACTAAAGAGGGAGGAGATGAAATATTTCTTGATTGCCCATTTCCTAGCCCACTGGCTCCTTAAATAGACTTTAAAAAGACGTTTTTGCAAGAAGCCCTCTAACAATTGAGCTACACATAAAGACCCCAAATTAGTTATACTAAAGATACCTAAAAGCCGACTCATAGTTAAATGACATAATGACATAAAAACCAACTAGTTAAAACACATAACATGATGAATTATGATAATGAGCTTAGATAAGAGTGTCCTTGTTATCCACACTCAATCGATAACATTTTATGTTAGTGCGGTATGAATAAACAAGATGACTCATACAAAATAAGGCAGGATCAACCCGGGTAACTGAAACTTTTTTAATAAATACAAATGCATGTAATGTTAATGTGGTCCAATATCGATAAAACAGTTACAAATGCAAGGATCATTCTGTGTAAGATTTGCATCATACAAAAGATTATCATTTTCGGTGAAATTATCTTAAGTACTATAGGGTTAGTTTCTCCGCTTACAAGAAAACAACTTAAATCATCAAGTAATTCAAATTTAATGATTAGCTCCCATGAAAACATTAAATGCAGATGCATTAGAGTGCAATAGCATTGTGTAAATTTGAGGATATAAACTTCTTACCAACTACTGTACTAATTTCTCCAAGACCAAGTGAATCCCTGAAAAACTCAACGCTCTGATCATAAGAGGCAAGCATTCCCATGTTCAATGCCATGGCCCTCACTACTGTAGGACCTGCCCCTTTCCACAGTGCCAAAACTCCTTCATCAGCAGTAATCCGATAAAGTGCATGGAACGCATTTGTATAATTCCTTCGTTGGGCGAGAGGCAGAGTAGCATCAGCCTGCATGCGGATAAGAGCCAGATCAGCTGGGCTACCAATAGAAGCACCTATTGCACCAGCTGTCAGACCAATGGCAGCTTTCTGAAGAAGGGGCAATGGCTTCCCCCCATTAGCCTCAATTGCTTTGTTTGTCAATACCCTAATCATAAGCAAGTAAACTTCAGCAGTTAACAAGAGAAAAAAATGTTTCAGAGAAAATAAAGACTTTTATGAACCTACAGTATAAGGATTAGCAAATCAAGAATAGCTGAATTGATAAAACTCGGTGAGAAAGATGTGGTTTTCAATAGAAAGTAACTCCTAGCTGGGAAAAAAAGACATTCACCTAAATGACCCAAGTCGTGCTGTCGTATAAGTAGCTTGCCTCAGTAAACCAGCTGAAAGACCCTGCTCCATTAAAAGAACTTTTATGAGAAACAATTGTCAAAATCCAATGAAAGTCTTCATAAATAATAAAGGTCATTTGCGGGAGCCTCCCCTATAACTTTGCATAATTACATGGACCTCTCCTTTGGCTTTCAAAATTACCAAAACTTCTGTAAATTTACATTGCCAACATACAGTCAAAAGGAAGAATATTATTCAAATCAACCCCCTTTAACATCTACATGCATCTCCTTTTATAATGGTAAGGAGGAAGAATGAAAAATACACAAGGGATGTGGGACTAAATATAAGAAAAAGAATGGGTCATAAGAAGGCCTTTCATAGTGGGCTTTAAGTACATTATTTCAACTCGCCCCCTTAAGATGGGCATATATATATATCGATAATTCACATCTTGAAGAAGTTATTGGTGAAGATGTCACAACTTAGGTCTTTAGTGAAAATATCTGCAAGTTGGTCTTATGATTGAACGAATGGGGTGCAGATGTTGCCTTTATCCAAGTGGTCTTTGATGAATTGTCTATCAACTTCGACATGTTTTGTTCGATCATGCTGAACTGGAATATGAGCTATGCCGATAGCCGCCTTGTTATCGCAGTATAGATGTATCGGTTTTCCATCTTGTAGACCTAAGTCATTCATTGAGAATTGAGCCAGACGCATACTCCTTGAGACAACGCCCTGTATTCTGCCTCGGCACTTGATCTTGCTACGACATTTTGCTTCTTACTTTGCCAGGTCACGAGATTTCCTCCAAAGAAGGAGCAATATCCATTTGTTGACTTTCGATCGTCTTGACTCCCAGCCCAGTCAGTGTCTGTATATATTTCAATAATTCAGATGCTCGTTCCGTGAGAACAGGAGCCCTCGTCCAGGAGACTTCTTCAGGTACCGCAATGCTGTCATAGCAGCTTCCTGATGCCTTAATCTGGGAGAGTGTATGTATCTGCTAAGGATCCCAACATCGTGAGAGATGTCAGTACGAGTGTGAGTGAGGTAGATTAGCCGTCATACAAGAATTTGATAACTGGAGGGGTTCACCTTTTCACCATCCTTTTCTTCATCAACTTTACTATTTGCTTCAATAGGGGTATCCGTTGGAGGCTGGAGCACAGCCAAGCATCCTTGTTTCCTCCAGAAGATCGAGTACATATTTTCGTTGAGAGATAAATATGCCTCGGTTGGATCGAGCCACTTCAATTCCTAGGAAATATTTTAATTTCCCTAGGTCTTTGACTTCAAACTCCTTGCACAAACGTGTTTACAAGCACGTGATTTCTTCTGAGCCATCTCCAGTGATGATGATATTGTCGACGTAGACAATGAGAATCGTCACCTTCCCTGCCCTCCTTTTGACGAAGAGGGTATGATCAGAGTGACCTTGGTTGTATCCCAATAGAGTCATGGCTTTCTGGAATTTCCCAAACCAAGCTCTAGGAGATTGCTTCAGTCCATAGAGGGATTTCTGGAGATGGCAGACTCGTCCTTCCGCTCCTGGCTTCGAGAATCCTGGCGGGAACTTCATGTATACCTCCTCTTCAAGATAGCCATGTAAGAAGACATTCTTAACATCCAGTTGTAGGTACCACCCACGACATGCAACACAAGATAAGCTAACACGAATAGAGTCTATTTTAGCCACTGGCGCAAAAGCCTCATGATAATCCACACCAGGGGTCTGAGTGTGTACCCCTAAGTGACAAGGCGTGCCTTGTAACGTTCAACAATGCCTTCTTGATTCTGCTTGATTGTAAAAACCCACTATGACCCGACAGACTTCTTCCCAGGTGGGAGGTATGCTAGAGTCCAGGTCTGGTTTTTTTCTAAAGAAGACATCTCTTCTTCCATTGCCTGTTGCCATTCTGGTATGGTCACTGCTTTCTGCCAAGTATTAGGAATGCGAACAGATGCCAAAGAAGAAATGAAGGCTCGATGACCCTTTGTTAGATTGTGATACGATATGTAATTCGTAATTGGATATACAGTGGAGGTGGACTTACGTTTCCAATGTATGAGAGATTGATGGAGATCTTTATCAGAATCTGGTTCAGAGGAGTGTATTGGGGGTGAAGGAGTGACCGGGTCTTATAATACCTTAGCACCAACATTACGCCTCTGATAAGTATGGGGAAAAGGAGAAAGAAGGCCGCATTCCTCATAAGAAGACATGGTAGTAGGTACCACCAACGTTTTAAATGTCCTGCGACATGTCATTTGTTAGGGCAAAACGATATGTTTTTTAAAAAAAATAGATTGTCATTTTGTAAAATATAGGCCGACATGTCCGATTTTTTTCGAGATATCGGCCGACACGATTTTTAAATATATCGCCCGCTATTTAATTTTATGTTATATAAGCAGACTAGCAGCATATGTTTAAATCGCCTGTGAATATTATATTATGTATGTTTAAATCGATTAGACTTATTGTTTTGATTTTTTTAACGTTTTATTCTTACAATCAATTTTGAATTATTGTTTCACAATTTTTTAATTTCATATTACAAAAAAAATTGAAAATATTTAATACATTTATTACAAAAAATATGAAAATATTTAAATCTTCTTTATTGCAATAAACTTATTGTTATCAAAATAAAATTATTGTATACTATTAAATATATTTTACAATGTATTATTTTTTTATTTGTTAATAATATTTTATCTTAGATACTATTCGATTTTATTTCGTAATATAAATAACTCATTTTTTATCTATTTGTTATATTATTTTCTATTTTTATAACATATAATTATAGTTAGTATACATAAAAAAATTTATTTATAAGACATGGAAATCCGATATTTTAAAATATCCCCGACATGTCTCCGACTTCCGACATCCAACATTTAAAAACTCAATCTGATATGTCGCCGACATCCGATATTTAAAACATTGGGTACCACCATAGGAGAAGTGGATGCAGGAGTGGAAGGAAGCACGGGAAGCGGGATGAGGGGATCGTCGCCATTAGTGTAGTCATGACGAGGACTGGGAGGAAGCACAGGAAGAGGGATGAGGGGATCAACGTCGCCATCAGTGTAGTCATGCTCCGCCTGACTTGAGCCATAAAAGGGTTCCTCTTCCCGAAAGGCCACATCCATCGTACAAAAGAAACGGCGGGAGAGGGGGTGATAACACTGATAGCCCTTCGTAGTGGAGGAGTAGCCAACAAAGACACATCTAAGAGAGCGTGCATCCAGTTTGTCCCGGGCGCGGGAATGGATGTGGACAAAACACACACAACCAAACACACGGGGAGGTAAATGAGAAGTGTGGACCACGCAAGATGTGGATAGGCGAGATACCGGGGAGGCATATTGTAAGGTATTGGAGGGAAGACAATTAATGAGATGTGTCGCAGTGAGGACAGCTTCTCCCCAGTAAGATTTGGGAAGATTCATGGTAATGAGACGACCCCGAGTGACTTTGAGCAGATGTCTATTTTTTCTTTCGGCAACACCATTTTGGGTAGAAATGTGAACGCAGGTGGTTTGATGAATGATCTCATGGTCAGTGAGATAAGCACCAAAAATACCTCGATCACCATATTCCCCACCATTGTCGCTGCGAAGGACAATTTTTCCGCCAAACTGAGTATCCACCATTTTATGAAATGATTGAAAACACGAAAACACATCACTTTTCTTTTTCAACAAATACACTCATGTAGTACGAGAAAAGCAATCAATAAAGGGAATGAACCAACGATGTCCAAAAAAAGAGGTTGCAGGGGAAGGTCCCCAAACAACAGTGTGAATAACATCAAAAGGAAGAGTAATAGGAGAAGATACGCTATTCAGAGTATGCCGAATATGTTTTGAGAAACTACAAGCATTACAAACAAACTTGTCCAAAATTGTCAAAAACATAGGAAACATTTTTAGAAGATAACTGGGGGAAGGATGCCCAAGACGTTGATGCCAACGACGAACATCAGCAGGAGTGGGAGCAGGAGTACTTGAGTGAGCTTGCGCAGGAAAATGATCCAAGACGTACAGGCCCCCGGAGATCCTTCCACTGCCAATACACCGCTTCGTTGCCAGATCCTGAAAAACATAATCATCGGGGAAAAAAGTAACAGAACAGTTTAGAGAGGTAGTTAAATGACTAATGGAAAGTAAATTGCGAAGGAATGTAGGGATATGCAACACAGAGTTGAGGGGCATGACAGGGGAACAGAAGATTGTTCCTTTCCCTGCTATAGAGGAGAAAGAGCCATTAGCAGTAATGACTTTATCGCGTCCCGACAAGGGGATGTAAGAGGTAAAACCTGACGACGAACCAGTCATATGGTAAGTGGCTCCTGAATCAATGATCCATGCAGAGGGGTCAGCGGAAGCAGATTGCGCACCGGATGACTCGGATGTGACAAGAGCGGCCGAGGATGAGCTAGACGAGCGGAAGAGTCGGCGCAGAGCTACAAAATCATCAGCAGAAAGAGCATCGGGGCCTGACTCAGCTTTAACAGTGTGAGCGGTCGTGCGAGGATGATGCTGACGAGAAGGACCACCACGGCTACGACCACCAACATTCTTGCGAACAGGAGCGAGATGATGGTGTATGCGGTAACAGGAGGCACGGGCATGTCCGGGCTTCCCGCAATAGTCACGGATCTTAGGGTAAAAACTGCAGATGGCAGGCTCTGGTTGCTAATGAGAACGGACTGATCCAAGGTCTTTGCAGATTGGAGAGAACGGCGACGATTTTCATCACCCAAGACCATACTGAAAGCTTCTCGCAGAGAGGGAAGGGGATGCCTATTCAGGACATGCGTGCGAACCATGCCAAAGTCCATGTTAAGACCCATAAGGAAGACGTGGAGGCGGTATCGGTCCTCCTTTATTTTCAGATCCCGAGCATCAGCAGTGCATGCATGAGTGAAGGCGTCAAAGTAGTCAAGTTCCTGATATAGACGTTCGAATTCCGAGTAATAGGCCGCAACATCAGAAGATCATTGCCAAAGGTTGAGAAGACGACGGCTGAGCCCATATACCTGAGTGGAGCTCCCGATTTGAGAATACGTCTCTCGTGCCCGAGTCCAAATCTCAAGGGCAGAGTCCATTAGCATGTAACTGCGGTAAACTAGAGGGGTCATAGAATGGAGAAGCCACGAGACGACCAGAGAGTTATCTGCATCCCACTTCCTACAGGTGGGATCAGTGACAGGAGGTTCGACCATAGTGCCATCGATGTACCCATACAGTTGATGGCTACGAATAGCATGTTGAGCGGCACGCGACCATTCAAGATAGTTGGTCCCGTCTAAAGGAATCGTAGTAATCTTGAAGGAGCTGGATGATCCAAAGCTCCGAGGAGGATCACCCAGAGTTGTAGTCCCAATCGGCGGGGACTGGTCATCTGAAGTCGTGGAGTCCCCCACAAGGAGAGGCTGCAAATGACGATGAAGAGAACGCGGGAACAACAAGCAAGGAGCAAGCGTGAAAGGACACAGCAGGAATACGCGAGCAGAAGGCGGCAGGAAGCAAGCGAGAGTACCCACAGGAAGAACCCGCAGAAGTACTTAGCAGGAAGCAAGCGCGCGAGAGTACGTGAGAACCCAGCAAGAGGAATACGCAGAAGCACTCGGTAGGAAGGAACACCCGTGGAACAAGCGCGCGAGAATAACCCGTGGAAGATACCAACACCCCAGGAAGCAACAAGCGAGCAGGGAGCACCCGCAGAAGCGCGCAAAAGCACGAAGGCGAGTAGGGAGCTCTACAGAAGCGCGAGCAGGGAGCATCCGCTTATGCAGGAAGCGAGCTCGAAGGAAGCACGCGAGCCTATGTGTGAGCTCGAAGGGAGCACGCAACAGAAGTTCATAGAGACGAGATCGAGCGGAAGACCACAGTCGCGAGAGAGCTCGACAGAAGTTCATAGAGACGGGATCGAGCGGAAGACCACAGTCGCGAGAGAGCTCGACAGAAGACGCGAGCTTTAAGCGAGACGGGATCGAGCCGGACTGAAAAAAATAAATTCCTATTTTCCTCTGATAACAAGTCAAAAGGAAGAATATTATTCAAATCAGCCCACTTTAACATCTACATACATCTCCTTTTATAATGGTAAGGAGGAAGAATGAAAAATACACAAGGGATGTGGGACTAAATATAAGAAAAAGGATGGGCCATAAGAGGGCCTTTCATAGTGGGCTTTAAATACATTATTTCAATTCATACTTGTACCAAAACCTCTCCTCTCCCAGGTTTTTTGTGTGTACATGTATGTTAACTATGTATACTTAGAGGGGAGGTTTTGATACTTTTGAAAGATAGAAGGTAAGTTCCTGTAATTATGCAAAATTAAAGGGGAATTTTTTTTAAATTATCCATAATAATAACTGACAAAGTAAATTACCAAAAAAATGTGTGGTTTCACACAAATATGAGTGCTTGAACTATAAAATCTCACACAAAAAAGTGAAGAGCAAAATGGACCAAAATAATGCCATTTTCTAGGTTTTACTTCCACAATGACAAACATGTTAAGATTAAAATCTTACATCAGCTACAGGATTAACCTAAAATGGGTTTTGATAAGCAGTATTAAATGGGTTTAAAACCCTCCATGGGCATATCTTAGATGACTGATCATATCTTAGACAGACTTAAGTAGTATAACTAGTTAAGGGAGTTAAGCTCTATTAGGTCATTAAGGCATTGGGAAAGGGTGTCATTGAGACATTAAATAATGACTGGGAAGAGCACAAAAGGCTTAGTAGAATATGGCGGGTGAAGAAGCATGATAGGAACAAGCAAAGGCTGAGTATAGCTTCTCCATAATCTTTACCACAGATGTCTCCAGTTGAAAGAGGAGAGGGAGCAACTCCCACGGGAAAGTGGAAGGGCGTGACGCTATGGAGGGTGGAGGATCAATGCAGACTTCAAAGTCAACTTTCACGGTGATTATGGAGAGTGGAGAGTTGACTGTTGACACAGTTGACGAATTCTTCTCCATCATCTTTGCCAACACAACTCCGATGGTGAGCAAAGGATCGATGCAGACAATGCATTCTTCTCCATCATCTTCTTCAAGATGGCTTTAGTAGAGTCCATCTTTCTTAGCGACGACTCTAGTATATAGTGGATGGATAATTGTTAGAAGAGAAGACTAAGAATATCTTGCAAAAGATGCACAGGGAGCCGCCGACGAATAAGTCACACAGGGCTTGCGGTTCTTCTTAGACCATAATCAAAAGGACTATTTTGAGTGGCATGGTCATATCCCACTACGCTTACCAGGAGATCTTGAGCTTGTGATTTAACAGCCTCCCAAGTGAACACCATAATCAAATGTCATCCTAAGATGAGTGGAGCTTCCATAAAGATTTTGACCAGAAACATTTTTGAAAAACATGTCGGCTAATTGAGCACCAACAAAAAAAACTAATGGAGTATAGATGACTTTAACTTGAGCATTCTCTCTTATTACAATTTTACGAACATGGAAACCCATTTCCTAAAATAGAAGTTGTATGAGCTCACATGTAGTCAATGTCATGGAAATGTATTCCACTTCAATAGAGGATCAAAAAACAACATTATGTTTCTAACCATTCCAAAACACTAAATTGTCAGCCATAAATAGAGTGTAGGCACTAGTAGATCTCTCGTCGGTGGCAGATCCAACCCAATCACCATTATAAATTTATAATAACTTTGCACATTCATATGTTGGTGGTTCTTATAGAGGATCACCTTCCTAGAGGCTTCCTTAAGATATTTTAAAATTCTCAGGATAGCTTCATAATAATAGCCTTTAGGATTCTGCATAAATCGCCTAATAAGGCTAACAAGGAAGATATCAGGCTAAGTGATTAGCTCTATCAATTTTCCCAGAAGCTGTTAAAACTTCCATTTTTGTCCAAATTAGGAAAACTATCGGCTATCCATGATCAACTCCAAAGTACTTGGTTTCTGTACTAAAATCTGAAATGTACTTTCTTTGATTTTAAAAGCAGGGGTCATATCCTTTTAACATCAACAATATGTTGTTCATCATCTCGCGTGATGATAATCTCATCAATGGAAACAATCAAAGCAACAATATGATGTGTATTTTTTATTAATATATAAATATAAATTGGTCACAAGTGGACTTAGAAAACTGCATATCAATAAGCAAGCTTATCAAACCACACCTGAGTAAACTGATTTAGACCATAACTAACCTTCTTTTATCAATAATCTTGTCCATAAGGAGCAGATAATTTGGGAGGAAGAGTCATATAAACATCTTTTTGAAGAACCCCGTGAAGAAGTATTATTTACATCAAGTTGGCGAAGAGACCAAACTTGTGAGCAACAATAGATAAAAGAATTCTTACAAAGATAAGCTTAGCAATGAGAGAAAAAGTGATGCAGGGGTAGGTTGAAGATGAGTGACCTAAAATACAACCCTATGTGGAATGTGGTGCACCTACCGACCAGTCCTAATATGAATGCAAATGCAATTGAGACAATTCAAATTAATTAGAAAATGAGCAATTAATTTAAATAGAAACTCAAGCAGATCCACATTTGTTCACAATAAATTTTAATTTGAAAAGCAAATGTCAATTTGCAAACAATTGAGGCGCAAAACTAATTTAAGCATGCGTCGAATACATCTTGCAAATCAAGAAATTTTCACGGAAATAAAGCATATAATATTGCATTCAACCAAATATACAATAATAGAGGAACAAGAACATCAAACTAAGACTCACACATGCAGGTGGCGACGGACTGTAGCACTGACGATACTTGAAGGTTGCTGGTCCCTTCCAGGAACCGATGATGCAGAGTAGAAACTGAGGGGGCTCGGGTAGGGTAGGAGAAAGGCTGATCGACTCCGGGATGAGGAAATTTGGGTTGTGGTGGCTGTGGGGAAGGGAAGCTCTGGGCGGTGGCGTATGAAGGTGGGAATGGGGATGGTTGTTATGGGAATGGAGTGGGAAGTGAAGGATCAACGCCAGGCAGGGGGCGGAAGAGGAGAAATGGAGGTATGAGGTTGTGGAGGGCCATGACAGGGAGTAGAATTGGGGTCGGGACTTACAGGATCGGAAAGGGGAAGGAGTTGGTTGTAGTGGCCAGCGTGGATGGGCTTATGGAAACAGGAGAGGTTAGCGACGTAAGATCGGCGACCTTGCGGTCTGCGGGAACGAAGAAACAAATGGCGGCGACTGGCGAAGAAGAAGATAGCTTGAGACGACGATGGGGGAGGCGAAGGCAGGGGAAATGCATGGCCTTAGAGTCACAACAAGGGTTTTTATCTAAGCGTCGCACCGTGAGAGGGGGATCGAAGATTCTCAATCTGAAATCAAACCTCGATACCCCTCCAAACCACTGCTTGTGTACATATATATACCACTAACTGAGATAGGGCACCCAGATTGGACGGCTCATAATGTCTGAACCGATCGAGCGTCAATACAACTCAAATAAAACGCTCGGAACAACCATCTGGACGCATTAGTGGACTCAGATCATCTAAACAGGTAGCGGATCACCACCTCCTGTGGGAATACACGTACGTGGGTCGGCAATCTCAATCAACTCCCCCCGACTTGAAAGTACTCATCTTTGGTGAGTAAAGCTGGTCATACTCTCGGTGTAGCCTAGGGGCGAGTTGTTCAAGCTCTTCTAGGGAAATTCAAGTATCATTTGAGAACGGGCTGACGCTCCAACGGACAAGATATCATAGTGTATCTCATCCATCTACGGTTGCGAAGCCATGTGCCACAATCCAAAGTATGTCTCCGGCAGTCGCTGACAACTCTGAGTAAGATGTATCTACGTTTGAAAAATGAACTAATGGAACCATTGGTGGTGCGAGGTGGCCCTCATGGTGAGACTCGTCAGGCTGAGGTTGGGAAGAGTCAGGTTGCGACTGGGGTGGAGTGGACAAAAGTGAGGGATGTTGTGGCTCAGGCATGAGAGTGGGAAAGGGATCCACATACACACGCTCCTCGTAGTAAGGCATCAAGTTCTCTACATTGAATACTCGGTTTATCCCCATATTATGAGGGATGCCAATATCATATGCATTAATTCTGATTCGTCGTATGACTGTATAGGGACCTATTTGACGAGCGCTTAATTTTTTTGATGTTCCTTGTGGGAACCTCTCAGATCGCACGTGAATCATTACCTGCTCTCCAGTTTCAAAATTTTGATCCCTCCTGTGTTTATCTGCTTGGGCTTTATAATAATCATTACTCATTGCAATTTTCTTTCGGACTGACTCATGAAATGCATGCAAATGCTGAATGAAAGACTTTGCTGACTCACTAGGTCGGTCTTCTAAAGGGTCTTCTTAGGTTCATAACCTAACATGATATGAAATGAACTCAAACTTGTGGTTCTATTGACTGAACTATTGTATGCAAACTCAGCTTTGTGTAAGTCAGAATCCCAGGTAGACGGATTATCCCCAACTAAACATCGCAGAAGGGTTCTTAGACTACGGTTGACAACCTCAGTTTGTCCATTCGTCTATGAGTGATAGGTAGTGGAAACTTCTGTGTCGTGCCGATTTTCTTCCACAACGTTTTGAAAAAAATAGCTCATAAATCAAACGTCGCGATCATAAACTATTGAAGTGGGTAACCCGTGATACTTGAACACTTCTCAAAAAAATAAAGTTGCCACATGAGACGCATCAGCGGTCCTTCGACAAGGAATGAAGTGGCCATTTTCGAAAAGCGGTCCACCACGACAAAGATAGGGTCAAACTTCCTCAGGGTGCGAGGGAGCCCGAGTGCGATATCCATGCTAATGTCCATTCAGGGCCTCTGTGGGATAGGAAATGGAGTATATAACCCAATGGGTTGACGTGATCCCTTCGTGATCTGACAGACTCGACAATGTCTAACAATCCACGTAACATCCTTTTTTAAGCTAGGATAGAAGAAACGATCCTCGATTAACGCAATTGTCTTATTACGACCAAAATGTCATGCGGCTCCACCATCATGTAGCTCCCAGATAAGGAAATATCAGAGAGACATCTATGGTACACAAAGGCACGAGCCCAATAATAAATAATCATCAGAGATCAAATAACCCTCACGAGGCTCAGGTGGATCTCTTCTCAGAGCGTCATAAATGTCACTAAAATCCGGGAACTCTGGATAGTCGCAAATTAAATGCTCGAAGCCCTCAACTTGTGTGCACATCATATGTAGGAGCCTGACTCAGCGACTCAGGGCGTCAGTCGGCTTGTTCTCAACACCTGCTCGGTGCTTGAAAACGTAATGATAGTTTTGCATAAATTCCACCCACTTTGCATGGCGATGACCTAACTTCTTATGTGAATCAAGGTATCGCATGGTCTAATGGTCAGAATACAAAACATATTCCTTATGAGAGAGGTAGTTGCTCCAATAACGAAGTGCTTGCACAATAGCATAAAACACGGTCATAATTCGAGTACTTTTGTCGGACATCATTCAATTTCTCACTGAAGTAAGCAACCGGATGACCTTCCTGAACAAGTACTCGTCTAATACCAACTCATGAAGCCTCACAAGCCACCTCGAACGTCTTAGAGAAATTTAGAAGACGCAAAACAAGGACGAATGATAATTTCTCTTTAATTTCTTCGAATACCTGAGTAGTCGCCTTCGTCCATACACAATCTCCCTTACAGAGGCAACTCGTACGAGGCGTCATAATAAAACTGAAACCTCTGACAAACCTTCTATAGAAGGTGGCAAGTCCTTGGAAACTATGGGCCTCATGAATATTCGCCGAGATGGGACGCTCACAAAAGGACTTGACCCTGTTAGGGTCAACTGATATAGTAAATGCAGATACTATATACCCAAGAAAATGGACAAACACAAATAAGAACGAGCACTTCTTCAAGTTGATATATAGATGCTCTCTCCGAAGGAGATCAAATACCAAACGAATATAGTGCAAGTGCTCGGTGCGGCCCAAGCTATATATTAGTATGTCGTCGAAATATACTACCAGAAACTTGCACATATAAGGCAGCAATATCTGCGTCAACGCCCTCATGAAAGTGATTGGTGCGTTTGATAATCCAAATGGCATAACTAGCCACTCATACAGTCCGTCCTAAGTCTAAAAGGTCGTCTTCTACTCGTCCTCCTCCCTTTAATATGTTGTTACCCGCATCCAAGAGGTCGTCGAGGCAGGGTATGGGAGACCCGCCCCGACCACAACCACTGTCATAGTGCCTCCTCACACCCCTACGGATGAGAAAGACAAAGTGATCATTCTTGGACCACCCAACCCAGCGGTGTACAGTGTTATAGGTGCTCTGGTAGGGGGAACATGGCGGCGCAGTGCCTGACTAGGAACTTATTGATTGAAGAAGAAGGTGAGCCCATCACTGAGGCTGAGGATACACTCGTTGTGGAGATTACAGCTGTCGTGGAGGACAACGGGAGAGCGATGTTGAGAGATCGCTGGAGTTAGAAGTTATTCACCGCCTTTTGTACACCCCTAGTGCAGAAGAGGATTGGCGCTGCACCACTATCTATTACACCTATTTTCCCACCGCAGATAGCCCCTGCAAATTATCTATAGATAGTGGTAGTTGTGTAAACATAGTATCTAGACAAAGTCTGGAGTGTATGCAACTCACAGCTGAATCACACTGACATCCTTACCGCGTCCTTTGGGTGGACAATTCTACCATCCAGGCTACGCAGAGATGCCTGGTGCCGATTCGTTTAGCGTTCGTAAAAGACAAGGTCTGGTGCGACGTTATACCTATGGACGCAACACACGTATTACTTGGGCGATCATGGTTGTATGACAGCGATGTGACATGTTATAGCCGATCTAACATATGTGTATTCTTTGATAAGGAACGAAAGATCACCATATTCCCTACCTAACCCAGGGATCCTCCCAAGGGTAAGGTCGACTCGTCCATTGGTGCGGGGTCATCTAGAACTTTGCACTTCTTAAGGAAGGGAGACCTTTTAAGAGAAAATTTAGATACTGGGGTTATGCATATAGTGGCAGCCATCATGGCTTCTGAGGCGTCTGCAGACACCATGATTATTGATCCAGACATCCATCACTTGTTGGATGAGTACTCGGATATCATGCCCAAGAAGCTCCCTGACGAGCTCCCTCCTTTGAGAGACATCAAACATGTGATCGACCTAGTCCCGGGGGCATCATTGCCTAAATTACCCCACTATCACATGAACCCAACTGAACATCTCGAACTAAAGCGATAAGTTGATGCCAAACTAAAGTCCCCGGGGCAAGTTGATGACCTCCTAAATGTGGTGCGCCAACTGATCAGTCATAATATGGATGCAAATGCAATTGAGACAATCCAAATTAATTGGACAATAAGCAATTAATTAAAATAGAAACTCAAGCAGGTGCACAGTTGTTAACAATAAATTTTAATTGGAAGAGCAAGGGTCAATCCGCAAACAATTAATGCAAAAAATTAATTTAAGCATGCGTCGAATACGTCCCGCAAATCAAGGGATTTTCACAGAAATAAAACATATAATATTGCATCCAACCGAAGATAGGCCAAATATACAATAATAGAGGCGCAAGAACACCAGACTAAGACTCACACATGCAGTTGGCAACAGACTATGCACTGGAGATGTTTGAAGGTTGTTGGTCCCTTCCAGGAACTGGTGCTACACAGTAGAAACCAAGGAAGGGGCTCGGGTAGGACAAAGGTTGATCGGCTTCAGAATGGGGAGATTTGGGTTGTGGTGTTTGTGGGGAAGTAAGGTAAGCTTTAGACGGTGTTCTATGAAGGTGGAATGGAGCTGGCTGTTACGGGAATGAAGTCGAAAGTGGAGGATTAACGTCAGACAAGGGGTAGAAGAGGAGAAATGGAGGTGTGGGGTTGTGGAGGGTCATGGCAGGGAGTAGAATTGGGGTTGTGGGTGAAAAAATGGAGGGACTTGAGGGATCGGGAAGGGGAAGGAGTTGCATGTAGTGGCAAGCGTGGATGGGGTTGCAGAAACAGGAGCGACATAAGATCGACTGGCTTGCGGTCCGCGGGAACGAAGGAACAGACGACGACGGCTTGCGATGAAGAAGATAGCAGAGCTTACGGGAGTCGACGATTGGGGAAGCGAGGCAGAGAAAATGGACGGCCTTGGAGTCGCACCAAGGGTTTCTCTCTTGACGTCGCACTGTGAGAGGGGGGGGGGGGTTCTCAGTCTAGAATCAAACCTCGATACTCATCCAAACCGTTGTTTGCGTACATATATACTAATAACTAAGATGGGACACCCAGATCGGATGGCTCATAATGTCCGAACCGATCGGGTGTCAAATGTAACTCAAAATATAAAAGTAAATACATGAAAATGACTCGGAATGGCCATCAAAACACATCTGTGGACTCGGATAGTCCGAACGGGTAGCAAATCACTGCCTCCTACGGGAATACACGTACGTGATTCGGCGATCTCCATCAAAAAAGTATCATGAAAATCCAATACATCTTCTTAACAACAATTTTGGCCTCATAGAAATCAAGACAACATCTTGTTGATACTAGACGGGAAAATCAACCTACACCCAACAATGGGTCTGCCCTTACGAATGGGGACAACCTTCGGAGTGTTCTACATCGGTAAGGCTTCTGTTTCAACATTCATGGCTTTCTTCCAATGAGGATTAAAGATGGCTAAAGAAAAATGGTTGGGAATGATAATAGTAAGAAATAAATGGAAGATATGATTACAATGAGGGGGATAGAGCAGTACCTAAATATTGATTAATAAGATACCTAATTCTCCCACACTTGAGGGCGCGAAGAACAAACACATTAAGGGAAAAAAACTTAGTCTATGAACCCCATGGAAGAGATGTGGATGCTAATGAGTAATAGCCTTCTAATCTGAACATGAGATTGCTTCCTACTTTGATAGGCCTAAATTAGCATCCACCTCCGATACATCCAAAATTTAAAACTTTGCCTTCTATTCCTTCTCTAAGAGTCTAAATTTCTTTATTAGTCCATCCTCCAAAGATGTCATCAGTTGGCACAATGTGATGCAAGTAAAATATGAAGGGGAGTGGCATCATGTCCTCGATGGACACCAACCAAAATAGGAAGAGGAGAGGCAGTATCAAGATCATTGGCAAGATGCTCATCTTTGAAGATAGTAAAAAATTTCTTTGATGCGAGTAAAAAATAAATATCCTCAAAAAATAACATCTTTGAAGATAAATCTTCTATGTATCTCGAGTAACATGCAGTGTTGTAGATGTAGGCCGACATGCCCGATATGTCGTCTGACATAAAAATTTTGGGGAGAAAACGCCACGACATCGACATTGTAAGCAAAAATGTCATATTTAAAAATTTTGCCCGATATATCGATTTTACCCGATATATTGAGCGATATTTTGAGACCGATATATCGACGAGAGCATTAATTTTTTTTTCATTTCTTTTAAGACACTAGGCGGCAATATTTTACTTCGTGCTTCATTTCGCGCATCTTTTTGCGCCTAGATTCGACAACTTTCTCGTCTCGCGCTCATTTGATGCTCTTTATGCTGTTTACTGTCATCAACGTCTCTTTCCTGTGTAATTTACAAACATTACGTATATATATGTTTATTGTGTAATTTATAAACATACATTATATGTATATATGTTTATTGTGTAATTTATAAACATACATCATATGTATAATTGTACATATTTACAAAAAAAAAGTATATATATGAATAAATTTATTTAAATCTTAAAATCCGGCAGTGTAAAATATCTCTAATATATCCCTCGCAATCCGACATCGGACATTTCAAACGCAAACCGACATGAATTCGACATTTGCAACCTTACTAACATGTATATCAATTTTGATTTCCAACATAACCAACAAAGATGCATTTGATAGTATGAGCCAAGTTTATCTTTGTTAGGTCGAGCAATGTACACTTCACACAAACAAACATTTTAAGATGAAGTCTAAAGAGGAGAGTGCAGGGCAATAAGATCTGAAAAGGATATTTCTCCCAAAGCATTTGATGACATACAATTAATAATAAAAATAGTTATAAGGACTCATTCATCCCACATCTCTTTTTGAAATTTGCATTTTTGTAACAAACACCTAGTAGTGAACAAAATATGTTTATTCTTCCTTTTAGCAACCTCATTTTGTTGAGATGTCCTAGAAACAGATGTTTGAAAAATAATCCCTTGTCCTAAAAAATCTTGAAGGTCCTCAAATGTGAATTCCTCTCGGTTATTGCTTTATGTATATTTTTATCTTACCAACAAATTGGATCTCCACATAATTGTAAAATATAATAAAATTCATACAAAAAATTCTTTTCGTCCGAAGCAAATGCTATCAAAAATAAAAGATATAACAAAAACCACAAAATTAAGAGGAGCAATTCACAGATCAGAATGAACTATATCAAAGAATTTGGTTCTCCTACTAATGCTAGAAAGGTAAGTAGTATGATAATATTTTCCAAGCTAATATGCTTGACATTGAATATTCTTATTACAACCCATTGATAAATTAGCAAATATAGACTTCAAAGCCTGCAAACTGTCATGTCTAAATCTTCAATGTCAAAGGTGCAACCAATCATCAACAAGAACTTTCCATGCTTCAAAAGCCTACCTAGTATCTATAATGTAAACCTCACCAGACTCATGTTGAGCACCAATCATCTTCCTGCTCACCAAATCCTAAAAGACACAATGAGAGGGCAAAAAGGTGATGGACAAATTAAGTTGTTTGGTGTGGAATAAGAATCTCTGATTTGATAAAGAGATCAAAAGAAAACTATATAATCTACCAAACATGGAGGTAGAGGACCCATCAACTAGTCTAATACTTCTAAAGGAGGGACAAGTGAAGCAATCTGACTTGAAGCTCCTGTCGTATGGCCAGATACTCCTGAATCAATAATCAATGAAGCACTAGGTCTTCTGGATGTTAAACAAGATTGGGCAGTATACGTAAAATGCCCTGAAGGGAAGATCATCTGATAAAATCTTTTAATACAACATGTTCCCTAAAAATACTTTTTAACAATAAAGCTCTCTGCCAACAAGTATGGTATATAAGACAAGTAAATGATGAGATCGAAGGAGAAAACCATACGCTTCTTATTTTCTCTAGGCTCACTTAGGATTACCTACATTGATAGAGGGAAGCAAGAAGGTGAAGAAGAAAAGGATGCACGGTCAAAAAAGCATAATAAATTGCTAAAACCGATAAGTAGCCAAGAAAATCGAGGAAACAAAATTGGGTTAAAACTTGCATGCCTTCATTGTTTTACTTCTTGAAATAAAAACAAATCCAACCTATTGCAAATAGGTCCTCAAAAAAGTAAAATTATATAAATTAAGCACAAACAAAAAATTAATAAGAACATAGAGTATTCAGATTTGTCAACATCGACTTGTTAAATTCGCTTTTTTCTTCGCAAATGTACGTTTCTAGAATGTGTTTATAATATTTCCGTCACTTTTGAAAATTACCATGCCCTCAAGCTCAAAGGATGAATAGGCTTTGATGAACGCTTGGAGTGGTTCCCGTGTAACTTCTAAGTACCGTGAGCCTTCTGATTGGATAGATTTCTCCCTTGTTCACCCAAATATGCATTGCCTTGATGGATTTTGGACCTAAGCATCCTTCAACGGGGGGGGGGGGGGGGGGGGGGGGGGGGGGGGGTGTTAATGCCTTGAAGTGGCCCTTCGTGGTAAGATTTGAAAAAAAAAAATACATGAAATATTGCATGTCTCTTAGTGTTTGGAGGGGGTGATTCTTCGTGGTACGAATTGAAAAGAGAGACATAAAATATTGCATGTATCTTAGCGTTCAGAGGGAGGTCCAATTTGTACACCATCGTGCCTGCTCGTGGCAACACTTAAAAGGGGCCATAAACGTTCGAAGATAATTTGAGTGTTTCCATAGAGGACAAAGATAATTGTCAGTGGGGCGTGGTTTCAACCATACTCAATCGCCCACTTCAAAGTGTAGCTTATAATGGTGCTCATCATAGTATGAAGCATATGACCCTGAACTTGTACAAGACGGTTACAGATGGTCACTAGGATTTGTTCATGGCACTCATCATAGTATTCTTCATGGTGCTCATCATAGAATTTTTCATATAGGACAAAGCAATTTGTCAGTGGGGCGTGGTTTCAACCATACACAATCGCACACTTCAAAGTGTAGCTTATAATGGTGCTCATCATAGTATTATTCATGTCTTTGAGCTTGTACACGATGGTTACGGATGGTCACTAGGATTTGTTCATGGCACTAGAATGCTCGGTTGACCTCATCTACTATTGTGGAATCTGGTTCATAAGAGAAGAGACGTGTAGGTTCACGTCCGAACATGACGAGAAAGGGTGTCATCTGTAATGAAGTGTGGTAGGATGCATTATAGCAATATTCAAACCAAGGGATCTAAGTGGCCTAGTCCTTGGGTATTTCACATGTGAAGTATTATAAGTACATCTTTATGATTTTGTTGGCCACTTCTATCTGCCATCGAATGCAAACGGTATGTTGATGATAATGCTAGTTAAGTCCCTCTTAGAATGTATCGCACATGCCAAAAGATTTTGGCAAACACGTCCTGATCAGAAAAAATGATCTCTAGAAACCCGTGGAGATAGAAATCAACTAAAAAGTATTGGACCGCACTGATAACTTTGTAAGGATAAGATACAGGAATGAAATAATCCCCCTTTCAAGAAGCGATCGACCACAATGAATATTATTGTCTTTCCCTTTGATTTAGGTAGTTAATCCATTGAAACATTCACTCATACTTAGGTAAAATGGAAAGGGGTTGAAGTAAATATGCGGGGTAGAGGTGTTCGACATTATTACGCTGTCAAATTGGATAGCGTGCCACAAATATCTAAAACTCACCTTTGAGCCCTTTTCAAAAAAAAATTGCACTGGATTGGCGGTGAGTCTTTTGAACACGTTCATGAGTGTAATTGTCGATGAAGGTGATGATAGTTGACAACAATTGGGAAGTGGGAAGAAGATATAGAATTTTTCCTTGTATAAGGTTTTCCCTGACTTTCTATGGCGTGGTTGTATCGCCTTTGATGATTGTGCTCACAGCTCTGAGAGGATAGTAGATAATGTGATTTCTTCTAAGAGTGCGTCAAGGATGGCAACCAACAGTCACAATATGGCGTATAATTCCCGAGTCTCTTTATCTCTTCTGGACAGGGCGTCTGTTGCCCCTTTGAGGCATCAGGCTCTGTAATTGACGGTGAAGTCGAATCCTATAAGTTTCTTAACCAACATTGTTGTGGTGAAATTGTCAGTTTCTACTCCGGGAGATATGTTAGGTTGTAATGATTGGTACAAATTGAGAAAGGTATATCCCATAAGTAGGGTCTCTAGTATTGTACTGCCTTAACAAGTTCAATTAACTCATATGCCCGTAAGAGGGAAGTTTGGGATAGTGGTTGGCTATTTTGCAAGTAACTAAATGTTATGGGCCTTCACACCTAGTTATCTCTTATTAGTCTTCGCGCCTAGTTATCCTTTTAGGTATTTATGATTATAAATTCTTTATTTTTCCGTATTAACTATTGGTTCATAAATAGGAGTTGTAGGTTGTTAGGATTTGAGTCATTAATTCTTTCATGTATGGTTATTTAAAGTCAGAGGAATGTTGAATGAAGGAAGTAAGAATTGAGTTTCTCATTGTCCCGTGTTATGAGATTGTGGTAGCTCCCTCCTCTCAAGCACACCCCATTTAGAAAGTTGTGGTAAGGCTCCACAATATCATTCACCTCCACCCACTCCACCTTCGGACACCTCTCGGCTTCCGACACATTACAGCTGAGTTCGTAACTATTTGGTATCAGAGTCTCCTACCTTCGGACACTGAAAAAGTTTTTGTCGCACAAATCATCCGCAGCCCGCCCAACCAAACCAAGTTTTTGCAAACCAAATTCCAAATCTATGGGTTCAGTCCTTCCCTCCAAACAATGCGAAAACAACACAACATCATTGAAGACGCCTCCTCAAGCTCCGTCCATTCTCCTCAAGCTAGTCCAACATTTGCACAACCCAAACTCAAGTCTGATTCCATCACATGAGCAGACAGTCGAGCGCCTTACCCCGCACACGAGCAAAGCACCTCGTCATCAACGCTCCGAGCCCTCAATGACCGTGCTACAGTCCTCGCTTCTATTGAGCCTCATCCCGTACAACGCCATCTATTCTTCAAATCCAATAATTCAACTTTAATTGGTTAATTAATCAACAAATTAATTAACTAATCATTAAAAAAACTAAATATATATATACACACAAAAAAAGTGTGTTGTCATACTATTTTGTGTCATCATAAGGAAACGTCGTGGATCACTTGGAACCACAAGTACCCTGTAAATGTCCACCTATAGGGAGTCGAGACATCCAGTAACCCGATCATCCTCCCATGCTACTAAAACCTCACTTCCTACAATTATCAACATTGAGAATTCCACGAATCAAATGAGTCAGGTTATGAAAATGATGAGAACTTTCATGATGACTCAAGTAGTCGCTGAAGTATGACACCAAGAAGCCGAAGCACGACACCCGATAGCCCTCGTCGCCTTCTCAGGATCGATAGTGCACCAACCATACAATTCCTTATTGTTCCAGCACATGAATAAGGTAGAAGCATCTAGGATCCTCCACCATCCTTATACATGTTAATCCCCCGACCTATGTATGCCATGAAACTAATGTTGCTCCTTGATATGTCAACTTGAAATTCCCAAACTATGATGGGAAGACAAATCCATTGGGACGGATAATCAGATGGGAGCAATTATTTGGCCATTAGTGAACACTGATAGCAAAATGGATCAATATGACGTCCATCCACCTTCTGGGTTTGGCACGACTTTGATTTACCTGTTTGTAAATCAAAAAATCGAGAATGACATGAGAAGAATTTAAAAAGTACTGCAACATGCGATTCATCGGAGTCTAAAAAGTAGATGGAGTGTTGGAGAGTCCAAAGAACATAACCAAAAACTCAAAACGCATGTGGTGTATTCGAAACGATGTCTACTCGATAGTCTCAATATGCATTTGTACTTGGTGGTATTTAGAATGCGGACTGTTTTGGTCATATGATGGTTGTGTTGTAGCACTTTGTATCAATGAGTCTCCGTTATATCCTTTTGATGAAAGGGGCATATGTAGGGTCTAACTACCATCAGGGTCATACATTCATACCTAGCACGAGACAGATGCGGTGATCTAGCTATCATTGGGGAGGAAGACATTCTGACTAACAGAACACATCAGAGAAGTTATGTAGTAACTCCATCAAGTCTAGTGTGGGTATCCGACCATTTATTGTATGCACTAAATGACTAAGTAAGAGAGGTCTGGAGCTCAATCTACCCAATCTGCATATTTCCCAGCTAAAAGTTGGGCATGGGAGGTGAAATCTCACAAGATGAGTCCCAAAATGTGAAGCCACTTGAAACCCCACACATCATTTAAGCGCTCTAAGGCATAACATAAAGATCCATCAAATAGCAGTCATGTAAATTTGTAGTTGAACTCCCATGCAAATACTCGAAATGTTGACATAGGGTTCATCACAGTTGAACCATAGACAGCGTGGGTAATGAGTTGTCAATTCAACCTATGTGATTTGCATACTGAATGTAGGAGTAACATTCTTATGGCCCCGAGGAGCCACCCGCTATATTGGCCTGTGGTTCCCATGCAACTAGTTGGTTCCGTATCTCTTCCAATGCCGCCACCCATCAAGCAATTGATCCATCTGAATTCTCCAATCACATATCTGAGGTAAGCTCATGAATTAATAAGGGACGGGGATTCTGAAACTTGGCACCGAGTCTTAATTGCTCCTATAATCTTATTGTCAATATTGGGGCATGTTGATTTGAATATTTGATCTGATAGTGGAGGCAAGGGCCAAAAGACTGAATTTTTTTAAATACTCTTTCACTGGTGTGGTCTATCTCAGAGTTGTCAGTGCTTCAAGAGGATTATCGCACAAGGAGGCTTGAAGTGCATGTTGCGAAAGATTTTGAAGTCTTCCCAATTCATGTTGGGGTGGTTCCCTAGTGAGCTACACGTAGATAAGGTGAGTCAAACTCACATGGTCGAATGCGGCGAGACCTATTCGGCCCAGCCAAGGTGTTTGTTTATGAATGAAAAATACTTATAACATGTAATACAATCAAATGGATCATTTTTTTCCTTCGAAGAGGGGAAAACCCAACTTCACATATTGCAGAACGCTCTGTTTACTAATCTTGTTGTGATTGGGTCCATTCTGGTCACTTGTTGTTGTACCCATGGTCCCCAATTCCATCTATATTTCCCATAGATTCCCCGTCCAAGCATTCGATTATGGAATCGGCCCCATGATTCCTGGAGGAACACAGGTGGATTGGCATAAGGAGGCTCCCTCTTGCGGGCCGAGTAGTCCCCGTCCAAGCGGCATTCGGTTGTGGGATCGGCCCCATGATTCCTGGAGGAATCTGGGTGGATTGACATAAGGAGGCTCCCGCTTGCGGGACGGCTGGAAAGACGCTTTGCGCTCGTAGAGCGTTGATTGCGATACGCAACTCCCATGTGTGACTAGTAAATCCGCCACGGTTTATGAAATTGCGATATTGTTTAATCGAGCGAGAATACTCTAGAAGGTCGTCTAGTTCGTAGCTTGGTTTAGCATATGATGTGCTTCCATTGCTGCAAAATATGTTAGGATCTTTCTCATCATCTTTGTGAGCTCATCGAATTTGTCCCGCATAGCGTCCAAACGATGGGCTCTGATACCAAATTGTTATATGCTCGGGATATGGATTTCGTACAAAAAAATTGAGAATGGAATTGACGGAGAACCCAAGGCTTCTCTTGTTTTCCCTTGTCTTGCATAAGATTACCTATATTGATAGAGGGAAGGGAGGAAATGAAAAAGAGAAGAAGATGGGGAGATCGACGGAAGGCTATGGGGTTTCTGTAATCGAAACCGAGCAACAACAAAGGAAATAGAGGGGGAGAATTATGTTAAAACTTGCATTTCTTCGTTGCTTCACTTCTTGGAGCATGACAAATTTAGATTTTCCACTCCCATCCTGCTATGTTTGCATTTTCTTGCGCATATCTAAAATGCATCTATATTAGAACCAAGTTATGATGAAATTCTCAGCATTTCACCTTATCATGGCCCATTTTATCACAATACATTTAAGCTTGATTTTATTGCCTTGATTATTGGATTCAAGATGATTGCTATAAACTTTGTTAACACATTTCCAGTGATTGACAGACTTCTCATGTTGCACACTACCACTAGGGTAAACAATGAGTTGATACGACCTCTAATATGACGGGTAGCAGTGCTCATGTCAGAAACATAATCCCCTCTGTAACATCTGAAGTCTCTGAAATTCAAGTTCAAAAGGAGACCTGAGAACATTTCGAAGACTCATCTTTGTATGTGATTCTTTCTATAATCTTCCACATATTAGAAGTTTAAATATTAATCAATTTCCTCCTGTTGTAATGGCTCTAAAATTCCAACATATTATCCATCGAAATCCATTTAGCATGCAATTAATAGACTCAAGAAAGATTCTTAGTAGAGAAATTAGACTCAATAAGATCTAACATTTCCATGGCAGTATGATAAAATAGCAAATGGTTGGAAATAATAGATTCCATCAAATTAAGCAATCAAACCATAAGAGTCGAATCCTCTCCACATTCTTTATAAGCACCAATTATGGGAGAAGGGGGGTTTTGACCCAGTGATACACTCGAGCCTTTTGTGACTACCAATAAATATATGAAACGAGTATATCTACTGAATGTAATTCCTCCCATTAAGTTTAATTTGAGCGACTCCACGAGAATAAATACTTTGAGAGCTGCCATTACATGGGTTGGGAATAAATTGTTTAGCTTCATTGTCTATCGGGGAAACACACAAACTTCACGAGAGGACGAAGCAGAAAATTAGAGTTGACCGAGCAACAAACAAGTATGAGATTACAAAAAAAACTATGACTATAGTGGAAGCTACGGTTGATGGCGAAAGCTACGACGGCTAACAAAGCAATAAGCAATACGAATGGCTGTGAAAGTTAAGATTTGAACCGATACAACTATAAGCGGCTGCAGCAAATAAGAACGTTGCTGAACAGACCCTGCGGAAGGAAGATTCGGGTTGCATCAGAAGCAAATCTGAGAGACATCGACAGACAAAAACAAGAGGAAGGAAGATGCGTCAACCATGACAGAATCATTAGAAACAGATCTAGACGGGCAGTGATCGCTGACAACATTGTTCAAGGAGAAGATAAGAAGATTACATTGCAGGAGTATGAAGAGTCCCCGACAAGGAATACACACAGAACTTGTGGTTCTTAGACCTCAATCCGTAAAGTTATATTTTTAGGTATATGGTCACCGCTTGGTAAGCTTACAAGGAGATTGTGGGCTTGTAATTTAACAACAATCACTATAATAGAGAATGAGCGTCGATGCAATGGTTGTACGGCTCAACTTCTATGCTGTATTTAATATTCTTGAAGTTGCCTCAAGATTGCTTTCTCTGTAGGAAAATTTCCTGATAGGGCTAAAACAGGCTTCTGGGTACAACATGAGGTAATTGCTAAGTCCATTATTCGGAAGTCTAGCCTGGATTTAACAAAAAAAATCATGATTGGGGCCAGAATAGAGCCGGGCCTGTCAATAGACATCCATAAGTATATACACTCTTAACTTTAATATCAGCCTGAGAATTGGGAAATTGAAGTACCAATTAATGAGAAGCTGAAAGGAGAATCCAGAATTTTAAAATATGTACAATTATGGTTCCGTTTGGTGTGGCGGTCGTGAACGCGGTGTTTATGAACCATCGTTTGTGAACACCCGATCTCACCTAAGGAACTTCATCCACTTTTCAAAACTAGTTTTCTTTTCTTTGTGGAGGTCATAACCGTTGCCATGTCAAAAACATGCATTCTATGACGGTGGCATTTTTATCCAAATTCAGCGGAGCAAAAACTCCGCGCCAAACAGAGCCTATATCTCATGAAAAATGCTTTAGAGTCTCAGTTTTCTAAAATAACCCTAGGATGAGATACACAAAAATTCATGCACACATGCAAATTCAGAATTCACAGTTCTTTATTTTAACAACTTCTCATTGTAATGAAAATTGGAAAAAAGGAAGATATTTATAATAATCTGGAATATCAAAAACCATATGTTTAGTTAAAAATCATGCAATTATAGAAATCCTGATAGCAAGAAATTGGACAAAATCATGCCTGCAAAGCAACCACAAAATTGGACTAGTAAAAGATAAGAGATCTTATGTAGAATGGCATCCCTACATGGAGATAATCAGAAAATTTTCCACAAAAGCAAGCGAGAAGAAATCTAACAATTGCTGAATCTAAGGGGTATAAATGAATTCTTTCTTAAATGTTAAAACCTCTCATATTTAAAAACACCACACTCCTTCATAATGAATATTAAGGTGGTATTCGTAATGGGTAAAAATTATGAATGTATGGCCGAGTGCACGAATTGAATATGTAGAATAACATGTGATGGAAATGCACCAACTGGAAATGGATGGCACTGGTAAATGGTAATGAAAACGCTGAAGGATGCAGATGGTGGTTAGAAATGCATTGGAGATCTTCCAATAAAAATGAGTTGTATATGGCGCATTTGCGACGGGAATTCTGAGTTCTTCACAAACTCTTGTTTGTAGGAAACTAGAGATGGGTTGGCATGGGCATTTGATACGCCATCGAACAAAGGACGAGACATGCTTGCATTAAACGGGAAAACGGATACAATCCGGAGCGAACTCCGGCCAAGATCTAGGAGGCTGGTTCCTCCTAAGACCCCTCTCTCAAATGAGAGTCAAACCCTAATGATCAAAAGATAGAGAAACACTCCCCATACCACCTCCTTATATAGGGATGGGGGGGCTCACATGACCATAACATAAAATAAGATTTAATTAATATTAATTCATTAAGATTAACTAATTAATTAATACCAATTAATTACACAAATTAATTAGGGTGGTTTTCATATGCGCTCCCCTGACTCCTGCGAGCTGGTGTGCGTTGGCGGATGCATCATCGTAACAATAGGCCGCACTTGAAAATTGACCTTGTCCCCAAGGTCAAGGTTAAAAATTTTGTCGGGGTCCTTCAAAATGTCAGCAACGGGTATCGTCGAAAGGAACGACGGCGGACTGTTTTTGTCCTCGAAAGAAAGGGTGAAGTGAGGTGCGGATAGAAGACGGGAGAGGAGTCCATGTGATGGGGCAAAGGGAAATAGAAGAAAGGAATAAAGTGATATATGGCAGCTAGTAGGGGAGGGTAGCTGGCAGCATGGAAAAGAGGGTTCTCGGTTGCGGTGAAGGAGGGAACCTGATAAGAGTGTTGTGACCCTGCAGAAATCGACAAGAGTGCCAGGCGCGTGGGGGGCTTAAGGCGAAAAAAATACGGGAGCGTGTAAATGGGGAGGTGTCGGTCTGGAGGCGTGCCAGGCGGGGGCGTCGAGAGCGAGGGAGATCACCGGCGTTCCGACGAGGAGGAGTCGACGAGTCCGGTGCGCGAGTAGTCAGATTTCATCGTCCGGCTGGGGGTCGAGCTCGGGAAGAAAATCCAACAGAGGAGGAAGACGATCCGACGAGTCCGGCGCCGGAAGGGCCAGAAGGCCTTGGCGTTGGTGCGTAGGCAGCGAACGACTGACCTCTCGGCGGCAGACTGCGCGTCGTGTGCTGTGGACGGCAGGGACCTCAGTGAGGGGTTGTCCAAATAAGCTACGAGCCGATGGAGACTTTCTTGGAGAGAAGCGAGGAAGTTGGCCTGACCGTCGAGGTGGCGTTCGACTGCGTCGAGGCGGGCAACATTCGTGGATTAGGTGCGGTAGTGGCTCGTCTGTGGTCGGGAGGTGAGCGGTGTCGATGGCTGCGGAACAGGCTCGATGGAGGGGCAGAGAAAGTGGACGGAATCCCGGCAGCTTGGAACAAGCGGACGGGGGCGGCAGGTCGGACCATTGATACGCCATCGAACAAAGGACGAGACATGCTTGCATTAAACGGGAAAAACGGATACAATCTGGAGCGAACTCCGGCCAAGATCTAGGAGGCTGGTTCCTCCTAAGACCCCTCTCTCAAATGAGAGTCAAACCCTAATGATCAAAAGATAGAGAAACACTCCCCATACCACCTCCTTATATAAGGAGGGAGGGCTCACATGACCATAACATAAAATAAGATTTAATTAATATTTATTAATTAATTAATACCAATTAATTACACAAATTAATTAAGGTGGTTTCCATATGCGCTCCCCTGACTCCTGCGAGCTGGTGTGCGCATCGTAACAGCATTACTGCAATGCTGAAATTCAGAAAGGTTCTTCATGTATATTTTCGCGGGTTTTACACGGAGGGTTTTGGTTTTGGTCAAAAACCAAAAATTTGTAGGTTTTGGTTTTGGTCCAAAATCAAATTTTTTGTTCGTCTGCACCCATGGTTTTGCAGGAAGATTTTGAAAAATAAATTTTACCAAATGAAAAATAAATTTTTTGTTCGTTTGCACCCATGGTGTTGCAGGAAGGTTTTGGTCAATCATTTTCTCTTCGTTTGCACCCATGGTTTTGCGGATAAGACGATCGCACATGAAGGAAAACCAACCAAATTTGGTCGGTTTTGGGGATAGGTAGATTTCTAAAGTTCCAAAACCTATGGGTTTTGGGCAAAAGCCAATCCCGTCCATAAAAAGGTCCAAACGAGCACCATAATTGGTTTTGGTCCAAAACCTTCCTCCCAAAATCAATCGGATCAATTCCATCCTCTAAACATACGAAACGAACACAAATATTGGTTTTGATATACCCAAAAGCAATTCCTTCCTCTCAAAACCCGTGAAACGAACGCAGCGGACAATTGTGGCCGTCCGTAGTGGATTCAAGGTTTTATATTTCGGACGTCCGTAGTGGCCGTCCGTGCATTCATTCTGAATTGTTCACAAAATCTTGTTTGTAGGAAACTGAAGATGGGTTGGCATGGGCATTACTGCATTGCTGAAATGCAGAAAGGTTCTTCATGTACATTTAGTGATTTTATATTTCGGACGATTGTGATCGTCCATAGTGGATTCGAAGTTTATAAATAAGGGTGCAGAGGCTGATTTTCAGAGATCGCAGATTTGGAGAGAAATTCCAGCCTCTTGCGGTCTTCCCACGGTGCCGATTCCGGGTCACTTGGTACCGAAACCAAGATAACTACTTTTCCTAACCACCTACTCACCGTAACTACCCCACCACTCAATAACCATCATCCACTACCTCTGAAATCACTATTAACTGCAGTAACTGCACACTAAAAAGCAGTTACCACTGGGTCCCAAACGAGACTCCCATTTGTTGTTCCTGCCACAAACGACCTCTCCACAAAGTTCAATACCCTTCCCTATCCAAAAAAATCCCTCCTCTAGCCCATTATTCTAGAAACACGTCCCCTGTTTCCATCATCCAGCAGCAGCCGACTTCAATTTCTCTTTCAGACTCCTCCAGAATACCCCCCTCCAGCCAGTTAACAATCATCCAAACATTATTCCCAATCCCAGCAGCTCCTTCCACGGAATCTCCTCTAGTCGACCAGCAATCACGCCTGCGTGCATTCTGATCATGCAACCAATTATCGCACTGTTCAGCCCTCCGAATCAGCCTCTTACCACCTCTCTGGACTTTTATTTCTTCCGTAAGTTTTTTTTTATGATGTCTTTATTGCTGAATGTTTGGAGATAATCATATTTTTTGAGATGTTAATTTGTACTAGCCAATCAATTGTGCTACTTATAAGATTTATTCGTTTCTCATTTAATGGAAGTTGTTTCTCTTTAATTTAATTGAATCTTGCTTTTTTCGCTAACGCCTATTCTCAAATGTGAATGTTTGTGGACTCTATTAATAATTTTAGAAATTATTGTGATTATTCGTTGGACCATTGCTTGTGCATCGCATCATTTTGAATTCCCGACATCACCACTGCATTAAAGTTCCTTAGGGAACAATTGCACATCACTCGCATCACATCCGTCATACGTCAATTTGGTATCAGAGCTAGTTCAGGCTAAGTCCAGAATACGCGGGACTAGAGTCTATAGATCATTCATGGCATGTCACAATAGTCGTCCTTATTCCTCTCCTCTATTTGAGAAACCATAGTCCGTATATGCCCAATCCCATAGAATTCATCAAGAAGAGATCTTCGTATTATTACAATGATCATGATCATCTTCAGCCCCCGAGACGATTCTAAGATGAGTATCATGGATCTCATAGAGGGTATTGTTATGAAGATGATATCACACATAGACATAGACTAGATGCGACATCCTTTGATGACCAATTGGACTCAAAGACATTTACAGGTTGGTTGTTAGGCATGGAAGACCGTTTTGACTGGCATGAAGTACCTAACGAGTGTCGTGTTAGATTTTCTAAGATGAAACTTCAAGGTCAGGCTAAGATTTATTGGAGTAACCTAAAGCATAGGATTGAACGTGATGGTCTTCACCCCATATCCCAATGGGAAGACGAGCGAGTATTAAGGGGGAAATATCTTTTGGTATCCCATAAGAATCAGCTCCTTGACCAGTTACATGATCTTCAACAAGGGACTATGTCTGTTGTCGATTATATGACTCGTTTCAATGAGTTAGTGGTGAGGAGTGATATTCAAGAGGAGCTCATTGCGGCGGCCTCTCGATTTTGATATGGGCTCTGCACAAAAATTCATGGAGAGCTTAGAATCTATCGATCAGATATTTCACCTAGACTTACATTACGAGCATTATCTTAGATCCACTAGACCGAGACGACTTGACCTGCACACCTTGACCAGTCGACCACTAGAGATCTTTCCCCACCAGAGACCACAAGTCCACTTAGTTGTGACCACACAGACACAATATCTCAATGCCTGACAATTCAATGCGTTATCGTTCAGGCTATAGAACATGTAGTGAATTAGTGCCCTACGAGGAGTCTACCCATTGATGGTGAGCATGAGCCTATTGCGACTGTTGAAATTGTTTCTGAGAGTGGCACGAGTAGAGCAGTAGAGTTAGACATGATGGAGTGTCTATTGCCTACACCTTTTTTGATGAGGACAAGATTTTGATAAATGATCCATTTATGAACACAAGATTCTTGACATCTTTTCAAGTCATATCTCCGAGTCATCCCACCCCTAAGGTTATTGAACCTAGTATTTAGTGATTACCCCTCATACACTAGAATACGCTCCTGATATTTTAGAAACCCATGTTGGTACTCATCGCATTTGCAACTAATTTCATTATGCCCTTCTCAATGAGCCACCTGATGAGTTATCCTTTCATGGAGACATTCGATGCATCCTAGAGCATTATCCTAGTGTTGATGCCTTAGACATTCTTCTGAGTGATCATCGTCATCACGATGATTTTTCCTATAGACCGCTTAGTGAGTCATGGACTCATATTTTAGTGTTAATACCTCATGTAAGGATGTGATAGTTCGCCACATACTTAGCGAATATTTCTAAACTCCACCTAGAGAGCCTCCTGACAAGCTGTAACGGCTCAAAATAAAAGAAAAGAAAATTAATGAATCAAAAAATTCCCTATGATGAAAGTATAAGAATAAAATCAGTGTCGAGACGACGTCGCACTTTAAGTTTGAAGTTTTGGATTTTTCGATGATTTTGCGACGCTCGTTTCGGTTTAAGTTTCGTTTTATTTATTTCGTTTTGCTTGGTACGAATAATTTTGAGTATTTGCGGGTGACTGAAATAATTGGCCCTTATTGGTCCCGGAAGACTTGGGCTGTAATTGATTTTGGGTTGGCTGAATTGAAATGTGGGGCTGCTAATAGCCTCTTCCTGTGGATCATATTGTAATCATGGCTGTTGCTGCTTGGGTTGTTTTGGGCTAGCCGGATATATTATTCTAAGAGATTAAGCGGTGGCTTTGGATGAGTCATTAAGAGGTGGTGACCTCGTTAGCCTGATACTTCTCTCCCGTCTTTCTCCCGTCTCCCGTCTCCTGGAAGGTCGGCAGTGCCGATAAAGCTAGGGTTGGATGCGACGCTTCTTCCCCATCGACGGTGGCCTCTCTTCCTTGGTCGTTGGTGCTGGGAGACATCGATTGCTGCCTCCTCCTTGCCTCTTAGTTGGTTTGCTGCTCCTACTGGCCGGCGGTTCTGGGTGAATTTCCCCCCCCCCCCTGTGAGCTCCTCTTTCTCCTCTCTTTTCCTTCCTTAATTCTTGAAATAATGGGGCTGGTTGATTGAGTTATGTTGTTGCTTCTCCTTCACTGGATTTTAGTACTATTGGCCGGTTAGGGTTCCTACTGTTGGTTGCTGGTTTTGGCTGCTCCTGTTGTGCTACTATTGTGGCTCTTAAATGGTTCAAATATGCTAATTATAGTGGGGCTGTTGCTTTTGTTGTGGGTTGCTGTTGGCCTTCCTGTATGGTGTTAAGTGAGGTCCTAATTGTGATGTTTAGATGGGGGCAAAAGTAATTGACTTTCTTCCTATTGGCTTTTCTTCCTAGTGGTCGTCTATGCTGTTTTCTTTGGATTTCTTCCCTGCCAGGCTCCTAGTATAGTAACTGTGATTTGAAATGGATTTCCATGACTACTAGTAGCAGCCCTTTGAGCTGCAATTAGCAAACGCAGCCTTTGGTGCTGCTAGTAGTAGCCCTGTTGATAATCTGTTGTTGGCTCCAATTGGTAGCTAAAAGTAAATTTTGAGTTTCATGTTTTGAATACTTGTTTTCTTTCCGCCTTAGACAACTCCTCTTGAGTCGTAGTTGTAATCGTCGTCGGAATTAAATCGTATCCAACTAGCGGCGCAACCCTAAGTAAATGATTTCACTGATACTGCAGTGGATGGCGTCCGGTGATAGGCGCGATGAAAATCCTGGTGCTTTTAAAGGCAAAGATAAATCGGTGAGCTCTTACCTCTTTTATTATGCTTAGCAACTTATTTTCAGATTATCAATTGTTCAATTTTTGTTCACATATTTTGGAAATTGAATAAGTTAGACGTTTTGAATCACTGATAACGAGAAATCGCTAAAGGATGCGAATAGTGAAATAAGTGATATAATTCTGAGGGAAAAATTCAATACAATATCATGTTAAGTAAATCATCATCAATACATATAAAAGATAAACATCAAATAGTAAGCATCGATGCGTATGAAATAATAAGGATTAACCCAGTGCTGTGGGGGGGTATGAATACCCACGGTGGAATCATTTTGAGATATATATGCGGCCGTTGAAGGCCAGAAGCCGTTGAGGCTCAGGGGTCGTGAAAGACCCGGATGCATGCATTTTAATATACCCTTATAATTTCCTACTTGAAGAGCAATAAGATATAGAAAAAGAATGTGATGTGAAAGGTATAAAATGAAAATCAATTTTGAACATGAAAACGACTATGAAAACGATTGACTATGAATAGAGATTCAGATATTGTAATTGAAACGAATACAAATAAAGAAAGAACAAATGGATGATTGCATATACACTGTACCTATTTTACTGCTTGTTATAGAATTATGGCTATCCACATATGATGTTTATTGCTACTAATGTTTATTGTTTGCCAGTACAGCAGTGGAAGAGGTATGTTCCTCATTTAGTCATATTTTTATGACTAAGCCCGTCGTCTACTTTGTTTAGGTAGTAGAGACGACCGCGAGTGCGCAAAGAAAGGCTATGTTGGCCGAAGAAGAAAGAAAAAGACACGTAGCAGAAAAATCCAAGGTATGCGTTTTATGTTTTATGTGTTTATTTTGTACTCATGCTTAGAAAATTATCTATATGCTGCATCGAATACTTGGCAAACGTAATGAGGTACAGATTTTCTGTGGGGTCTGAATTGGGGCCTCACAAATTGATATCAGAGCCAGGTTTGCCAGAAATTTGATGGCCATGAGTACAAAACACATAAAGTGAACGTAATCGCAATTACTTTTGTTGTTGCCAAGATTCCTGTCCATGTGTACGCAAGTCGGCGAGTCCGAGATGATCATGATGAGCATGAGAAAGATAAAGATATTCTCTCAGCCGAAAGTGATAATGGAAATCAGCCGCGTCCCCCAGTGAATGACCTCACCCAAGCTCTTGCTGAAGCTTTAAAGATGGTTTTGCCAACCCTATTTGCAACTGGTCCAGCTGCCCCTCATGTTGATCCTGTACCTCCACCCGTGCAATTGCCTCCTGGGATCGTGGCTTCCGTGAATCCAGTTCCTGTTCAGTTGCCGATAGTTCCTGTCATTCCGGCAGTTCCTGCAGCTCCGCCTCAGCACCGTCAATTAGATGTGGATCTGAAACAATTCCTAGAATTGAAGCCGCCACCGTTTCGAGGAGGTTTACCCCCGCTCGAAACCGAAGATTGGATTTTACGAATGGAAACAATTTTCGAAGTAATGGAGTGCCCCGAAAATCGGAAGGTGAGTTTAGCTGCGTTTATTTTGGAGGGGGAGGCGAAGCGATGGTGGACCAGTATCATGAAGAGAAAGTATGAAGTTCGTGGTACTCCAGTTATTACTTGGAGGGAGTTTTTGCAAGAATTTACGTCGTGGTTTGTCCCGAGATCTGAGAAAAGGTTGTTGCACGACCAATTTCTCCGTTTAGTTCAAGGAAGTAAATCCGTACTGCAGTATGAAGCAGAATTCACAAAATTAGGTTATTATGCAGACTCTTTGATTGCCACAGAAGAAGATAGGTGTCGTCAATTTCAGCAAGGTCTTCGCGATGAAATTCGTGCTCTCTTGGTACCTTTGGATATCCTTGAGTATGGAAAATTAGTGGAAAGAGCTCGGCTGGTTGAAATAGATGCTGAGAAGTCTTGAAGGAGACGAGAATCATTCAAAAGAAAAATAGGAGAAGGACCAAGTAAAGAAATAACGGAAATAGATAATGAACCACAATGGAAAGAGAGGAAGGTATCACAAGATGCACCTGCAACAAGTAGTAACGTATCCCAGGCATCTCAGACATCACAAGTATCCGTAAAATGTTTGAAATGTGGAAGGAATCATAGAGGAGAATGTCTAGTAGGTATCTGCTTTTATTGTCGTCAACCAGGACATAAGCGTAATGAATGTCCAAAATTGCTGCAGAAGAAAGGAGGTAGTGTACATGAAACTCCAGTGCCCCCGCAACAAAAACTATACCAGATCGGTGCAGAATCATTAGCCTCTACACCAGTGCCAGAAGAAGCAGCTCCAGAAGAGCGACGTATCGAGCCCCGAGCATTTAATTTAGGTCAACCATGGGAAGGACGAAAGGAAGGAAGGAAGTGAAATCCTCTTTTATATTTTTGCATGCGACGACTGTTATAAAACTCGTATGTTGTGTTATGTAATATGTCAGTAGACATTTTGTTGTGCATAGTGTAACTAGCTTTTGAACTACTTTTGACGTTATCTTTCGGTATACACAATGTTCTTGATTAAAGTAATGCCATCCGTCTGTGATTTTCGAGGACGAAAATTCCTCTTAGGAGGGAAGAGTTTGTAATGGCTCAAAATAAAAGAAAAGAAAATTAATGAATCAAAAAATTCCCGATGATGAAAGTATAAGAATAAAATCAGTGTCGAGACGACGTCGCACTTTAAGTTTGAAGTTTTGGATTTTTCGATGATTTTGCGACGCTCATTTCGGTTTAAGTTTCGTTTTATTTATTTCGTTTTGCTTGGTACGAATAATTTTGAGTATTTGCGGGTGACTGAAATAATTGGCCCTTATTGGTCCCGGAAGACTTGGGTTGTAACTGATTTTGGGTTGGCTGAATTGAAATGTGGGGCTGCTAATAGCCTCTTCCTGTGGATCATATTGTAATCATGGCTGCTGCTGCTTGGGTTGTTTTGGGCTAGCCGGATATATTATTCTAAGAGATTAAGCGGTGGCTTTGGATGAGTCATTAAGAGGTGGTGACCTCGGTAGCCCGATACTTCTCTCCCGTCTTTCTCCCGTCTCCCGTCTCCTTGAAGGTCGGCAGTGCCGATAAAGCTAGGGTTGGATGCGCCGCTTCTTCCCCATCGACGGTGGCCTCTCTTCCTTGGTCGTTGGTGCTGGGAGACATCGATTGCTGCCTCCTCCTTGCCTCTTAGTTGGTTTGCTGCTCCTACTTGCCGGCGGTTCTGGGTGAATTCCCCCCCCCCCCCCCCCCCCCCCCCCCCCCCCTCTGTGAGCTCCTCTTTCTCCTCTCTTTTCCTTCCTTAATTCTTGAAATAATGGGGCTGGTTGATTGAGTTATGTTGTGCTTCTCCTTCACTGGATTTTAGTACTATTGGCCGGTTAGGGTTCCTACTGTTGGTTGCTAGTTTTGGCAGCTCCTGTTGTGCTACTATTGTGGCTCTTAAATGGTTCAAATATGCTAATTATAGTGGGGTTGTTGCTTTTGTCGTGGGTTGCTGTTGGCCTTCCTGTATGGTGTTAAGTGAGGTCCTAATTGTGATGTTTAGATGGGGGCAAAAGTAATTGACTTTCTTCCTATTGGCTTTTCTTCCTAGTGGTCGGCTATGCTGTTTTCTTTGGATTTCTTGCCTGCCAGGCTCCTAGTATAGTAACTGTGATTTGAAATGGATTTCCTTGACTACTAGTAGCAGCCCTTTGAGCTGCAATTAGCAAACGCAGCCTTTGGTGCTGCTAGTAGTAGCCCTGTTGATAATCTGTTGTTGGCTCCAATTGGTAGCTAAAAGTAAATTTTGAGTTTCATGTTTTGAATACTTGTTTTCTTTACGCCTTAGATAACTCCTCTTGAGTCGTAGTTGTAATCGTCGTCGGAATTAAATCGTATCCAACTAGCGGCGCAACCCTAAGTAAATGATTTCACTGATACTGCAGTGGATGGCGTCCGGTGATAGGCGCGATGAAAATCCTGGTGCTTTTAAAGGCAAAGATAAATCGGTGAGCTCTTACCTCTTTTATTATGCTTAGCAACTTATTTTCAGATTATCAATTGTTCAATTTTTGTTCACATATTTTGGAAATTGAATAAGTTAGACGTTTTGAATCACTGATAACGAGAAATCGCTAAAGGATGCGAATAGTGAAATAAGTGATATAATTCTGAGGGAAAAATTCAATACAATATCATGTTAAGTAAATCATCATCAATACATATAAAAGATAAACATCAAATAGTAAGCATCGATGCGTATGAAATAATAAGGGTTAACCAGTGCTGTGGGGGGGGGGGGTATGAATACCCACGGTGGAATCATTTTGAGATATATATGCGGCCGTTGAAGGCCAGAAGCCGTTGAGGCTCAGGGGTCGTGAAAGACCCGGATGCATGCATTTTAATATACCCTTATAATTTCCTACTTGAAGAGCAATAAGATATAGAAAAAGAATGTGATGTGAAAGGTATAAAATGAAAATCAGTTTTGAACATGAAAACGACTATGAAAACGATTGACTATGAATAGAGATTCAGATATTGTAATTGAAACGAATACAAATAAAGAAAGAACAAATGGATGATTGCATATACACTGTACCTGTTTTACTGCTTGTTATAGAACTATGGCTATCCACATATGATGTTTATTGCTACTAATGTTTATTGTTTGCCAGTACAGCAGTGGAAGAGGTATGTTCCTCATTTAGTCATATTTTTATGACTAAGCCCGTCGTCTACTTTGTTTAGGTAGTAGAGACGACCGCGAGTGCGCAAAGAAAGGCTATGTTGGCCGAAGAAGAAAGAAAAAGACACGTAGCAGAAAAATCCAAGGTATGCGTTTTATGTTTTATGTGTTTATTTTGTACTCATGCTTAGAAAATTATCTATATGTTGCATCGAATACTTGGCAAACGTAATGAGGTACAGATTTTCTGTGGGGTCTGAATTGGGGCCTCACACAAGCTGCCACTCAATAGGGACCTACCCATCACTAGTGAGTTAGTCGAGGTTGAGAGTGCTCTCGATGGCTCAAATACGTATTTTATCACTACCAACATTCAAGGAGACGCAACTCATAAGCGTAGAATATGATTCGACCTGATCTTGGTTTCCAGACTGTTGCCTCTCCCTACAGCAGATCTGATGTTCCGATAATGCATCCGCCAACGCATATCAGATCGCAGGAGGAGCGCATATGGAAACCACCATAATTAATTAATGTAATTAATTGGTATTAATTAATTAATTCGTATTAATTAATTAATATTAATTAAGTGTTGTTTTAATTGTTTATTGTCATGTGAGCCCCCTCCTCCCTATATAAGGAGGAGGTATGGGAGTGTTTCATTATCTTTGAGATCATTAGGGTTTGGCTCTCATTTGAGAGAGGGATCTTAAGAGGAACCAGCCTCCTAGATTTTGGTCGGAGTCCGCTCCGGATTGTATCCGTTTTCCCGTTCAATGCAAGCATGTCTCTTGATTTGTTCGATAATCTATCAAAGGTCCGACTTGCCGCCCCCGTCCGCTCGTTCCACGTCGTCGGGGATCCAGCCATGGTGAACACCCACCTCACCGCCATCTTCATCTGTGCCAAGCTCGATCGGAACACAGAGATGCTCGACAACATCCTCGCAATAGCGCAGCACCTACACGGCACGCTCGATCGACACCGCAGCCAACAGCCAGATCCTCTTCATCGCCTCAAACAGCCAGATCCTCTTCATCGTCGACTCGAGGAACAAGCTCGGATTCCTCCAACAACGCCTCCAACAGCCAGCTCCGGCACCGCAGCTCCCGCACCGCCTCCGACAACCAACTTCAACACTGCTCCCGCCCACCGCAGCTCCAGCATCGCCTCCGCCCGCCAGATCCAGGCCGCGCCGATTCCGGCCGCCGCACCAGAAAGTCGGAGGAGCACGATCCCTTCTCCAGCGAGCCGATCCGGCACCGCAACTTCCGCACCGCCGACTCCTCTAGGAAGCCACGCCGTCGGCGCCCTCTTCCGCCAGATCCAGCCCGCGGCACTCACCGATCTTTCCCTCCTTGCGCAGCACGCCACTGATCGTTCTTTCCCTCTTCGAGCAGTACGCCACCGACCGACCTTTCCCTCATCGAGCAGCACGCCACCGCCCGATCTTTCCCTCATTGAGCAGCACGCCTCCTCTTACGTTTTTTTATCCTTCTCCTGCTCTTCCATCCGCCGCTGGCCCCACCATACGCCAAATCACAACTCCTCACACTTCCTCCTGCTGCCCCTCTCTCTCATGCCAATTCGTTTATTTCCTTTTGCCCCATCATGTGGACCCCTCTCCCGTCTTCTATCCGCACCTCACTTCACCCCCTCTTTCGAGGACAACAATAGCCCACCGTCGTTCCCTTTGACGATACCCGCTGCTAACATTTTGAAGGACCCCGACAAAACTTTTAGCCTTGACCTTGTGGACAAGGTCAATTTTCAAGCGCGGCCTATTGTTACGATAATGCATCCACCAACGCACATCAGATTGCAGGAGGAGCGCATATGGAAACCACCATAATTAATTAATGTAATTAATTGGTATTAATTAATTAATTCGTATTAATTAATTAATATTAATTAAGTGTTATTTTAATTGTTTATTGTCATGTGAGCCCCCTCCTCCCTATATAAGGAGGAGGTATGGGAGTGTTTCATTATCTTTGAGATCATTAGGGTTTGGCTCTCATTTGAGAGAGGGATCTTAGGAGGAACCAGCCTCCTAGATCTTGGCCGGAGTCCGCTCCGGATTGTATCCGTTTTCCCGTTTAATGCAAGCATGTCTCTTGATTTGTTCGATAATTTATCATCTGATGAAATCAATTTGAGAACTTCTCACCCTCATTCTCATAACATTTATCCGAAAAGAAAAACTAAATATAATAAGTATGTGTCATTGTTCCCATAAGGTATGAAACTTCATGAAAGACTGCTGGTACAATTTATCAGCAACCTCTCACCCTAGAGGTTTCGTGAGAACTCCTTTCTATTCTCATATTAGTTACTATACTAGAAAATCAGGACTCAGGTAAACTGGGATCCCTCTAATGTTTATTCTTGTTACAGGTAATAATCCAGTCTCATCACAAACTAGCTGTGGAATGGAGACTAATCTAAAAATACTTAATTGCTGAAATAAGTTAATAAAGAAGACCTTATGGCATAAGTTATGAAAATTATCTGCACAAGTCGACGCAATTCTTAACTAGTATAAGTCTAGTACCTAGAGTCTAGAAGTTAATCACTTGCGTTGGAACTGCAATAGAACTTTGCGTCTCCTCGGTACCAAGAGATCGTTACGTCTCTTGAAAACTCAAATGGTTATCAGCAGCGCCTTTATTTCTCCCAACCGGTTCGGTCAAAAGAACTAACTAGTCATCTCATCTAAGTAAGACGATTCAGATTTCTTGTCTATTTAAGGTCTGCTCCAAATGAGCATTTCATTCCCATTCCAAGTCTCCGGCTATTTCGTTTCTTCTCTCCTTCTTTACCAACTCCAGTTCTTCAAGCACTCTGTCTTCTTCAAGTAACTTTTCCAACTCCTTTGACCCGTTCCCTCTTAGGATGGTCTTGATCTCTATCTTTTATTGAATCAAGAAAGGGGAGAATGATGCATCTTAGAATGGACCGTGAAATGTGCAATGTCACATATGGTCATTGGAGTCCAGTCTCTTGCATAAGGTTGATGTTAAACAACATCCTGCAAGGACTGGCAATGCCACATATGCTCATTGGACGCTCCCCTTCATCCAACGTGGAATGTTGAGCTCTCGCTCAGGGGGAGGAGATATCGAGGATTGAGAAGCATTTCCCTAGCTCTCTCGTTCTGAATCCTCTTCCTTCCTTCTCACCCACCAAGGCGACTTCTGTGTCCACAGAAGCCCGTTGCTCAACAAGAGCTTGCTACCGACGAAGGTGGAAACAACTCTGAAGATGTGTGAAGAACACGGTCAAGTCTCCCTTCTCACCTCCTCTTTCGGTGGTTGTGGCAGAGAAGGTGGCAACAATCTAGGGGGAGCGGAAGGCATTTGGGTCAAACATGAGCAGGACAGAGCTCAGTCTCCTTCCAAAATCCTCCTCTCTTTTATCCATGTGTTTCTATCTGAATTAGGGCTTGTCTAAAAGTGGTTTAGGGTTTTTGGTATATTCCTATCTATAAAGAAAAATATCCAATCAGAAAATTTTCACGAAGAATTATAAAGAAATTTCTCTACAAAAATATATATAAATTCTTAATTACTTGATAATGATCAAACTCTTTGTTTATCTTAAAATACTTTTGTTGATAGCAACTATGTTTATTCTATGTTTTGTGCAATGTAAAGATTAATCTGTGAGTTGTAGTTTATCTTCATTGATTGCCTTAAAGCCTTTTTCTTCTTTTGAAAATCACTCAAAATTTTTGTAAGAACTGATATATCAAATAGGGGGAGATTGTTGCGAAAAACTCAATTTTTAATTTGATATACAGTTTGAAGAGTGATTAATTAGGATATTACTCATATTGTATAGAAGGGTAATTTGAGTTAAATCTGTGTATTTCTCAAAGTAGCGTCAAATCCTTCAAAACAACGCTGAATTCGTCAGAGTAGCGTCGAAATCTCCAGGCACTAAAGGAGGATTCCTCTCGGAAACTCCAACTGTAGATCAAGTAGAATTTTCTCTTCTTTCCGAAGATTCAAACAAAGAAGCTCTTGCCTTAAGGGTCATTGCTAAAGATCAGGATTCAATCTTCTCCTCCAGAATCTTGATCAATAAGAAGAAGTTGTTGGTCACTCTCGACTGAATCCACACCGTGCTGCAAAGAATTAGTTCTTTCAGAAATCCTGTTGGTGAAGGACACATTGTGGGAACTAAAATCCAACCTGCTGAAAGAGTTCTTGAATCTCTTTAAAAGATTCTAACCGGTTAGAGTGATCTTATCAAAAACTCATTTGGTTTGGAGAGATCTTATCAACAACCCCTGGTTAGAGTGACCTTATCAAAAGTTCAGTAGGTTTTGGAGAGAAAAACTCATTTGGTTTGGAGAGATCTTATCAACAACCCCCGGTTAGAGTGACCTTATCAAAAGTTCAGTAGGTTTTGGAGAGACCTTATCAACAACTCCTGGTTCTAAGGGATCCTTATCAAAATCCTCACACTGTGATAGTGGAATATTGCTTGCGAGCAGAAGAGTAGAAGTACCCAGATTAATTGGAGGGCTACTATAAATTTCGTGTGTCGTCTATGATTGATTGTTTTTTCTCTGTGCTTTAATTTTCCGCACCTTTATTAACTTTAAATTGTCGTGGTTATGATATAATTGGGGTATTCCGTGAAACTGTAAAAACGGTAAAACAAATCTTCTTAAAATTTAATTACTCTATTCACCCCCACCCCCCACCCTCTAGAGTACTTCTCAAGAGACTTCCTTCTCTTTCAGTTCCCGATGGCGATTTCGCTTCTTCGCCCTCTCCGACGACGGCGTCAAGGGCCAAAACCAGAGTATGGGCACCTGTGGAGGCAAAAGAACGCCTACGTCAACGACATTGGCGAGGAGAAATGGGAAGATGTTTTCTCCTTCAGGGAGAGGATGTTTACATGCTTCTGATGTCCTCTGGCCCTACAGCAATTCTCAGAATTTCTGGCCCTGCAGCAATTCTGATTTTATTATTATTCAGCAATTCTGATTTTTTTTGAAAGCTTTTCATTTGTTTCTCTTCTATATAATATGTTTATAGATGGTTGGATATTCATTTTTTATTATATATTATACGATACATCTTATTAAGGGGTAATTTCCTATACTTATAATAATGATTATTCAGCTACAAATTCATCTCACATTATATTAGATTTGGATCATGGGTATGACTTTGTGGAGTTGAAGTGCAGACATGCTCTCGTATTATATTCATCTCACAAATCATCTCATATTATATTCATCTCACAAATTCATCACACCATCTATGTTGCTCAGAAGTGCAGATATGCTCGCAAATACAACCTAATAACCAAAGAACAAATCACTTCATGCACAATGAACTAACGCAAAATACCATAAATTTCAATTCTCGTCTCTGAATTCCATCCTGCAACCAAACAAAAAAATTGGCAGATTCAATTCTTGTGCCTGAAAACCTCCCTGCAAACGAACAAATGAATTGATTTTGACCCAATTCTAAAACCGTTGTGCCGTAGGTTTTCGGCCAAAACCAATTCTTGTTAATAAAAACCTACCAAACGAACGCACTCTAAGAGTATGAGAATTCATCGTGTATTCCTCATTGAGGATTTGACTTCATAATATAAGCACCGCGAGTATTTGAGTTCATACTCTGATACTACCCTTGAGCTTCAGCCTCCACCTATACCATATACTCCTACTTATCCAGCTAATAGCAGACTCATCAGTTCCAACTTCAATACTTGTTTCTCATTCGGCACCCGAGAGCATACTCCCTTCCGCCGAGAGCTTGGAAGACCTTGTGAGTCATGACATTTTAGTAACACCAGACGGCTCCACAGTACGATCCTTAATTCATTAGTGCGGGCGACCAACCATTGATGATACTCAGATGATACTAGAGGAGCTCGACTTATTTGCCTATGGAGATGAATGCTCTCAAGCCGGAGAGAATTGATGGGGATCACATTTCACGGGAAGGCCGACCCTTATCGGAACCCACCCAGTCTACTTACACGAGCGGAGTTAGGCTCATCGGATGGACGATGTGAGCCGGTAGTCGCGTTCAAAATGACGACATATTTTATGTATTTCTATGACATTTTGTATTTGTTTCATGTATATTTAGTGTTTTATGTTTCGAACGATCTTGATCGTCCATAGTGGATTCTAAGTCTATAAATAGGGTGTAGGGGCTGATTTTCAGAGATCGCAGAATTTGGAGAGAATTTCCGGGCTCTTGCGGTCTTCCCACGATGCCGATTCCGTGGTCCCTTGGTGTTGAAGCCAAAGGTAACTACTTTTCCTAACCACCCACTCACCATAACAACCCCACAACCCAATAACCACCGTCCATTACCTCTGAAATCACTGTTAACTGCAGTAACTGCCCACTAAAAAGTAGTTACCGTTGGGTTTTCCTGTTCTTCCAGCCCAAACAAGGCTCCCATTTCATGTTCCTGCCACAAACGACCTCTCCACAAAGTCTAATACCCTTCCCTGTCCAACAAATCCCTCCTCTAGCCCATTATTCCCCAAACACAGCCCAAACGAGACTCCCATTTTATTGTTGAATGTTTGGTGATAATCATATTATTTGAGATATCAATTTGTACTACATTGCCCATCAATTGTGCTACTTACAAGATTTAATTGGATCTTGCTTGTTTCGCTAACGCCTAATCTCAAATGTGAATGCTTGTGGACTCTATTAATAATTTCAGAAATAATTGTGATTATCGTTGGACCTTTGTATGTGCATCGCATCATTTTGAATTCCCGACATCACCACATTAACACTTATGCATTAGAGTTCCTTAGGGCACAATTGTGCATAACTCGCATCACATCCGTGCAACATCTTCTACTTTTCGAGCAGTTAATTTGTTTAGGATCCCAATAGGAAATTTTTAGAGTTAAAATGAATCATCATATTATCACCGGACTTAAATTCCACATCTTTAGTATGAATTATAATTAGTCACCACGATAAACAATTTACTTACCAATCTCCTCATGCAAATCATGCAAATAACTCATGAATGACACTATAGAATATGATTTAAGTAAAAGTTGAGAAAGGGAATAAAATGTTATTTTCAATCTAAAGGACTAAGTATTACATGACACCTCTATACATACACAAAGGAGAAGAACTCAAACCAATATTAGAGGTATTGGACTAAAAGCAATAAAGAGAAAGATGTGCATGTATAGTGGGCATTTAAAATGAGCTTTAATACATCTAATTCTACTCTCAATCTCAAGATGAGAGTATATGTCAATCTTCCCAGCTTTGAGATATTATCAGTGACGGTGTCGCAAGCTCAAGCTCTTGGTAAAGATATTTGCCAACTGGTCTTGAGGTTGAACGAACAGAGAGCAAATGTTGTCTTTCTCCGATTGCAAATGTTGAACGGGATTATGAACAATGTTGATGGACAATTTATTGTCGCAATATAGTCGTATATGCTTTCCATCTTCTAATCTCAAATTCTGCATTATAGATTAAAGTCATAATCCCTCGCATATCCCTTATGTCATTGTTTTATATTCTGCTTCTAGATTGGACCTTGCTACAACATTTTATTTCTACTTCTCCAGGTCATGAGATTCCCTCCAACAAATGAGCAATATCTGATGGTGAATTTTCGGTCATCTTGTCTTCCCGCCCAATCAGCAGTTGCGTACACTTCAACATTCAAATGATTGTTTCGGGTGTACAACCCGTATTTGTTGAGAGCAGTCGGTTAGATATTGGGGGTCGCTCGGGCGGCCAAACCCACAGCCTTTCCATTCTCGCTCTTGAGCCCGTGGGTTTTGCTTTGTGGGTCAGTAACCTCGGCATATACCCAAGTTCATACATTAAGGCCGAACTTTTTGGCATCAACACCGAGAGATTAGGATTCCATGATCAGGAGATTTCTTCAAGTACTTAGCACTATCTAACGTCTTTCTGATGACTCAATCTAGGAGAATGCATGTATCTGCTCAGGATCCCAACTGCATATGTGATATCAGGACAAGTGTGTGAGGTAGATTAGTCTTCCCACTAATCGTTGATAGCTAGTGAAATTCACTTTCTCACTATCTTTGTCTTCATAGATTTTACAATTTATTTCTAGGGGGTATCTGTATGTGCACAACTAAGCATCCTTGTTTATTATAAAAGGCCCACAACATTCTTAGATCTTTGGCTTTTAACTCCATATGCAGGCGTGTTTTAAGCCACGTGATAAATTTCAAATCATTTCCTGTGATAATGATATCGTAGACATAGACAATGACAATAGTCACTTTCTTTGTTTTTCGCTAAACAAAGAGGGTAAGATCGGGGTGACCTTATTTGTATCCCAATAGAGTCATGAATTTTTGAAACTTTCAAAACCAAACTCTCAGAGATTGTTTTAAACCATAGAAAGATTTTTTAAGTTGACGGTCTTTCCCTTCAAATCCTTTCTTTAAGAAACCCGGCAGAAACTTCATATATATTTCCTTTTCAAGATCGTCGTATAAACATGCATTTTTAACATCCAGTTGCTACATGTTTCACCCCAGGCATGCAGCGCATGATAAAATAATGAGAATGGAGTTCATCTTGGCAACCACCGCAAAAGTTTCATGATAATCCACGCGAAGGGTTTGAGTATATCCCTAAGCAACTAGCCGTGCTTTGTATTTCTCTACGACCCCTTCTTGATTTTGTTTGATAAAGAATACTCATTTAAAATCAACATGTTTTTTCCAATCAGGAGATGAGATAGTTCCCAAGTTTGGTTCTTCTACTCTAATGTAGACATCTCTTCTTCCATTGTCATTTGCCATTCTGGTATATCTATTGCTTTCTGCCAAGTGTTAGAAATACAAAGAGAAGATGAAGGTATTATGTGCCTGTGTTAGATTTTGATATGAGATATAATGGACAATAGGGTATTAGGTAGGTTTACTTTTCAGATGTATGAGAGGTTGATGAAGGTCTTCATCATTCAGAAGGTTGTGCCTATTATGGTGGAATGACGCGGGTTTGTGAGATCTCAACACCAGTGTTGCATGGTTGATAGACTTGAGAAAGAGGAGGAATAAGCCTCCCGATAATAGGAATCGAGGTGAGGATAAGAGTAGACAAGGTAGTTGGACTAGTGGAAGGAGGAAGATATGAGGCTATGATGGGAAGGGGAGTAGAGGAAGTGTTCACATCATTTAGTGGTCAATGGACAGTGGGTTGCAGTGGAAATGCGAGATTTAGATCCAAATGACACTCAAACTTCAAACAACCATAACTTCTGATCTAGTTGTACGATTTTTGCCCACAACACTTTTTTGGAATGAGCTCGGAGTCATACATCCAATAAAGAACAAGTTTTACCAGTTCCAGTTTATTTATTGGTTGATATACCATAGGTTGCAGTGGTAATGCAAGATTTAGCTCCAAATGAGACCTAAACTTCAAATAGCAATAACTTTTGATCCGATTGTCCGATTTTTGCCCAGAACACCTTTTCGGAATGAGCTCAGAGCCGTACATCCAATGGAGAATTGGATTTACCAGTTCGAGTTTGTTTAGTGGTCGATATACAGTGGGTTGTAGTAGTAAGGCGGTATTTAATTGAAAATGACACATAAACTTTAAACATCCATAACTTCAGAGCCGGTTGTCCAATTTTTTTCCCACAACACATTTTCGGAATGAGATCGGAGCTCTACATCCAATGGAGAAGAAGTTTTACCCATTCCAGTTTGTTTAGTGGTCTATATACAACGAGTTTCAGTGGTAATGTGGGATTTAGCTCCAAATATCATCTAAACTTCAAACAACCATAACTTTTGATCCAGTTGTCCGATTTATGTCCACAACACTTTTTCGGAATGAGCTCGGAGCCTTACATCTAATGGAGAATAAGATTTACCCATTCGAGTTCGTTTATTGGTCGATGGACAGCAGGTTGTAGTCGAAATGGGATATCTAGCTTCAAATGACACTTAAACTTCAAACATCCATAAATTTTGATCTGATTGTCCGATTTTTACCCATAACACCTTTTCGGAATTAGCTCGGAGTCTTACATCCAATGGAGAACAAGTTTTACTCATTCCAGTTTGTTTATCGGAGCCTTACATCCAATGGAGAACAAGTTTTACTCATTCCAGTTTGTTTAGTGATCAACATACAACGTGTTGCAGTAGTATTGCAGGATTTAGCTCCAAATGACACATAAACTTCAAACAGCCAGAACTTTTGATGTAGTTGAACGATTTTTGCCCACAATGCCTTTATGCAATGAGCTCGGAGCTCTACATCCAATGGAGAATAGGATTTACCAGTTCGAGTTTGTTTAGTGGTCGATGGACAACGGGTTGCAGTGGAAATGAGGAATTTAGCTCCAAATGACACTCAAACTTCAAACTAGCAATAACTTTTGACCCAGTTGTCCGATTTTTGCTCACAACACCTTTTCGGAATTAGCTCGAAGCGCTACATCCAATGGAGCACAAGTTTTACCCATTCCAGTTCATTTAGTGGTCGATATATAGTGTGTTGTAGTAGTGATGTGGATTTTGCTCCAAATGACACTGAAACTTCAAACAACCAAAACTTTTGATCCGGTTGTCTGATTTTTTCCCACAATACCTTTTCAGAATAAGCTCAGAGCCCTACATTCAATAGAGAATAAGTTTTATCCATTCCAGTTCGTTTAGTGGTCAATATATATCAAGTTGTAGTGGTAATGTGGGATTTTGCTCCAAAGGAAACCTAAATTGCAAACAGTCGTAAATTTTGATTCGGTTGTTCGATTTTTGCCCACAACACCTTTTCAAAATGATCTCTTAGACCTACATCCAATAGAGGATTTACCAATTTGAGTTTGTTTAGTGGTTGATGGACAGTGGTTTGCAATTGTAATGTGTGATTTAGCCTCAAATGACACAAACTTCAAACATTCATAAATTTTGATCTGGTTGTCTGATTTTTGCCTACAATACCTTTTTGGAATAAGATCTGAGACCTACATCCAATGGAGAACAAGTTTTACCCATTCTAGTTCGTTGAATGGACGAAATATAGCGGGTTACAGCGGTAATGCGGAATTTAGCTCCAAATGACACTTAAACTTCAAACAGCCATAACTTTGTCCGATTTTTGCACACAACACTTTTTCGGAATGAGCTCGGAGCCCTACATCTAATGGAGAATATGGAGAAGAGACCGCCGCCTAAGATTTCTTTACTTATCTTTTCTATTAAGGGGGCGGTCTGGAGTATTTAAGACCGCCACCTGAGATTTTTCTTCTATCTCTTCTATTAAGGAACGGTCTGGAACAGGTAAGACCGCCACCTATGTGTCTCTGATATAAATCTATCAAGGCTTTTCAGCTATATAATCTACAAAAGGGCGGTCTAGAATATCTGAGATCGCCACCTGCTTTTCTTGTTCTCAATGTTCTGCTGAGTGGATTGAAGCATCTGAGGCCTTCATCTATAGCTACAATAATTTGAGTTTTTTTTACCAAAGATCTCAAGTATTGGAGATCGTCGTCTATGAGCAATTGTCATCGGAATTATTGTTGAAATCATCTATATTTCATGAAGAGGCGATCTCGAGTGTTCGAAATCAGTATCTCGTGAATATGAAAAGGTGGTCTGACATTCAAGAAACCGCCATCCTTGATCATCAGTTATTCTTCAAACCAAAATGATTTGTTATATGTTCGAAATGTTATCGATCTCTCATATACAACTAAAGATTCTAGCTCAATAACTTCAAAGCTTGTGATCGAATGAGTATGTTGCTTCTGTGGATTACGTGATCGCGCATAATGAAGACATTTGTTCTCCTATTACAAGTCTAGTCATCGATTGATATTTATTGAGATCGACTCTTCTTCATTGGAATTTATAATGTGATCGTAAATCAATAAATATAAGATCGACATAATCATATTCAATATAAAAAATGCATTCATTCACAGAAGACAAGCAAAGGTACACAAAATGTTTCTTTCATTTCAATTTTACAAAGTAGAGAGATCGCGCGGTCTCAAAACCGGCAGTTACATGTCAAGCAAATGAAGAAAAATTAACTAATCTTCAATCTTCATGATTGCTCTTCGATTGGAGATCGTTCCTCTGATGACGAAGATGCGGTCTCCTCTGAAGATTCTTCCGAGCTTCTGCGAGATATTCTATATCCAGAGCTTGAGGCCACCACCAAACTCAGTTCATCGCCTGAAATATATTGACTCCCGCTTAAAGGAGTGGGCTCGCTCTCTCTATTTACGTCTTTGGCGGTCTCTTCTCCTTCTTCGTTGGTCTCAGAAACAGTGATCGATGCTTCATCGATCATTCTTACCATTTCTGGAAATAGATCAGCGAATTCTACCTCCTGAAATTCAGTCGATAGACCGTCGTGTTCGCGAAGCCGCAAGATCGTCATGTCAGACACGTCTTTCATATGCTTTAACATTGCCTTTTGGAAGGAAGGATTATCAATATGATAAGCGTCTTCATTTGTTTTCTGCAAAAGAAAATATATGAGATCGCGCGGTCACGATGAAAGGGAGTTGAAGACTGCAGGTAAAGTTTCTTACTTGTAACCTTTCTTGAAGAGTATCGATGTCTTTCAAGGCCATGCGAAGAGACCGCCCCATGTGATGGTTCAAGACCACACTCCTAGCGACCGCTTGCGCGGCCATATCAGGGAGCATCTAGGGCTCAATGGTATATACCTCTTTGGCGTTGTGTTCGCCATATAGCGCAGAGGTGCCCGCGTTGGCATGGAGAGTCAACTTCCCGCTCCAAAGAGGAAGGGCGGTGGACACCTTCACGCTCTTCCCCTTCTCATTCCACTTGAGAAGGGGTTTGCCTTTGATATCTTTCATTTTTCCGCAAAACCCTATCAAAGGGAAGGTCTCGCTAGCAGACTCAGACTCTTGAGCGGTCTCATTTTTCACCTTCTCGCGGTCTCGTTTTTGTCGCATCTCCCTCTGAGTGAGGACTTCTTCATCCGGTGCTACGGGATCGACTGTTGGGACCGCCAAGGTCGTTGAAAGGAAAGCAAAACGATTAGAAAAAAAGCAAAGGAAAATGGTAGTGAGACCGCAGATAGCTGCTTACTTTCTTCAGGAGTGACCTCGGTGGCAACAGGCCAGAGGGCCAAGTAGTGGAAGAGGTCAAGGCGCTTGCCGGCCAGGAAGGCCAAGATTTTGAGCTCATCTTTTGAGATCGCTTTGAGCTTTCTGAAAAGCCCTTCTCCTCGGCGAGACGGCAAAGTCTTGAGACCGCCGAAGTCGCCTTCGAACATTAAGAACCTTTCAGTCCAGAAAGGAATCTTGTTTGGAAGATTCAGGACTTTGATGCCTTGGCAGGAAAAGTACATCAGTCCATTGAACTCATCCTTCTTCCTCCCTTTTTTCAGCGACTTCATTGTGAAGGTGCAACGGAACAGATCCATTGTGAATTTGATCTTTGTCGATCTCAAGTAGTTGATGAAAGCTGACATGAGACCGATAGAGTTTGACGACAGCTGTCTGAACACAACTCCGTAATATTCCATGACCTCCAAGAATTCTCAAGGCAGGAAAAGAATCAGACCGCAATCGAAGTGATCGATTGGGATGATAAGCTTATTCTCGGCACCAAAATTCAGCCCTTCATCTTCCTTGGGAAGTCACACAACGATCTGGTTTTGAATCATGTGTCTTTCCAAAAAAGACATACTCATCTTGAGAGAGTCGGCATGGTTTGTGATCGACGTTCACAAAAGTCTCAGCAGCGGCAGCTCGGGCGGACACCATTTTGCGACATCGCTGAGACTGGTGCTTAGGGCACATTCACTGAAGTGTGAAACTTCAATTCTAAACTCTGTTATTTATATAATTCGAAGGATATTTTCGTCATGATGACTAAGTTCGTGACCGCCCAGTAAACCTCGCAGATCGCCAGACCTGCATAATGGCTGAGAAATAATAACAGCAGAATTGATCGCAACAAATTCAGACCGCATCATCTCAAGCAGTAAGTCAGAAATATGCAAAGAAAAAATAGCAGACACCACAACCACAGAGATCGACATCACAGCATTGCAGAGACCGCATAGAAAGGGAATTAAAGCATCAATATATATCACAGACAGAATCAAATTGTCCAAATATAATGTCTTCTGAGACCGCCTAAAAGAAAAATAAAATTCTATTTCCTCGCTGGACGTTTCCTTCCAATGAAAGCGGCGACATCTTGCATCTCATTGACAGCGATCATCGTGGTCGTCATACTCTGATGCGCTGGCATCGTCGCTCTGTGAATCTTTACAACGTCCCTATCCACCTGATCCAAGGAGACCACAACGATCTCAGAAGATGGCCTTTCTTCTTGGTGAGCGCCAGAAGTTCCCGGACGCAGAGTCATGTGGGCAGAAGAACCAGCTCTGAGCGTGCCGACCTCAGCGGTCAGCGCAGCGGTCTTCCTCTTATAATATTCAGTATCCTTCTCAGACTTCCGGAGTGTTTTGCTGAACTCGGCAAGCTTCACCTCATACTCTTCGCGAACTCGTTTTTCATTGGCGCGCAGCTTTTCCTCGAAGTCAGCGGTCTGAGTTCTTAGTTGGTCCTCCAGCATCCGCTCCCGAGTTCGCATAGTGTGAACATCCTCAAAGATAGGTTTGAGAATGTCCGCGAACTGCGGAGGGATCGTCAACTTCTGCGGAATTTCTCCTTTTTCTGGGACCGATTCGATCTCTTCAGTATCTACAATCAAAAGAAAAGAATCATGAGCTCGACTTTAACTATTCAGAAAGAAAAGATATCAAGCAAAAAGTATACTTGGAAAGAAAAGGAGATCGTCGTGATCATGCAAGGGATCTTCGACTTCTTTGGTGACCGCAGGATCTTCGGTCAGCAAAAGGCGGTCTGACCCTCTAAAGAGCTCCAGGTTCATTCTTTCCAACTCTTTTTTCTGCGATCTCTCTCCCTCTTTCCTTCTCCTTTTTAATTTTGCGTTACTAATGAGGATGTCATCTGTTTCAATGATGATGATCGCACACCGCTCCTTTGGAGATGGAGGCCTGAAAGAGAGCAAAGGAAGGGAAATTGGCGGTCTCGCGATCATTTTCGCCTTGCCAGTTTGCAGAACAGACACCGCCTCCGCGCGGTCTGTCGCTGCCTTAGTTAGCTTGGTGTCTAGGCCAGCAGAAAGCCCTGTCAAACCGGCAACCAGCGCGGCCTTCTCCTTCTTGAGTTGTTGTTGTTTCTCTCCTTCCCCTTTCTCTTCTCCCCCGGTCTCCCTCTCTTTCTCCTCCTTCTCAGCGGTCTCTTTCTTCTTCTCCCCCGTCTCAGCGGTCTCCTTCTTCTTCTTCTCTTCAGCGGCCTTCTTCACTTCCTCCAACTTCTTCTCCCTCTCATTCTTCCTTTTTTCTTCCGCAATCAGTTCATCTGCTTTCTCCTCCTCTTCCTTCTTCTCCTCTCTGCCTCTTTTATGTTTTTCTCCTCCTCCCCTTCACAAAAAGTAACGGCCATGGCATAAAAGAAACGTAGAAAGGAAGGGTTATAGCAACGATACCCTTTCGTAGTAGAGGAGTATCCAACAAAAATACATTTGTAGGAACGAGCATCCAATCTATCATGATTGTGTTGATGAACGTGGACAATACAGACACATCCGAACGCATGGGAGGGAAGTGAGACGTGTGGATGACATATTCGGTAGACAAACGAGAGATGGGAAACAAATTGTAGGGTACTGAGAGAAGGCAATTAATGAGGTAAGTCACAGTGAGAATCGCTTCGCCCCAATAGGAATCGAGAGATTCATTGTAATAAGAAGGCAATGCGTGGCTACGAGGAGGTGTTAGTTTTTGTGTTCAACAAAACGACTTTGGGTGGAGGTACGGATGCACGTGGTTTGATGAAGTATACCATGATCAGTAAGATATGCGCTAAACAAACCGCATTCTTCATACCCCCCCCCCCCCCCCCCCTTTATCAATTCGGAGAACTTGAATAGTACTGCCAAATTGAGTGGCCACCATCTTGTGAAAAAATTTGAATCAATCAAAGATATCACTTTCCGTTTTAACAAGTACACTCAAGTAAGCTAGAAAAACAGTCAATAAATGTCAAAACCAACGGTGACTAGAGAGAGGTGACTTTAGAAGGACCCTAAACATCAGTATGAATAACATTAAGAGAAATCGTAGATAAATAATTCAGACTATGATGTATATATTTAGAAAACTCACAATCATCACAACAAAAAGTGCTCGTAGAGCTAAAAAACATAAGAAACATTTTAAGAAGATAGCTTGGGGAGAGGTGTCCAAGACGTTGATGCCACACTCCCACATCCGCAGTAGAGTAGGAGTACTGGAGATAGCTAGAGGAGGTGGATGGTCGAAGATATATAGGCCCCCATAACTCCTATCACTGCCAATACACCGCTTCGTTACCGGATCCTAAAAACACAACCATCAGGGAAGAAAGTTACTGAGCATTTTAATGATGTGATCAAATGACTAATAGAAAATAAATTTCGAGGAAATGTAGGAACATGCAAAATTTATTTGAGGGGCATGATAGAGGAACATAAGACGGTTCCCTTGCCAGCAATGGAAGAAAGGGAGTCATTGGCGGTGATAACTTTATCACACTCCGGAAGGGGGTGTATGAGGTAAAACCTGACGAACCCCTAATCATGTGATCATTCGCAGTAGAATCGATGATCCATTCAGATAGAGTAACATAGGCAAATTGTGCGCTTGGAGTACCATAAGTCGTGAATGCAACTGTGGAAGAAGGTTTCGAAGAGCGTAGGAGATGTCGCAGAGCATCCAGTTCATCAGTGGAAAACCCGTCAGAGAAAAATTTGTCAGGGTTGGCGTCAGCGGCATGAGCGGTCGAAGAAGGATTGGACTGGTGGGAACTACCACACTCTCGACCACCATTACCTTTCCACAAAGGAGCAAGATGAGGATATAGGCGAAAACAGGAGTCCCGAACATGACCTTGTTTTCCACAGAGATCGCACATCCGAACCTGTGGAGGGAAGGAGGGACTCAACCAATGTCAACAAGGGCGGAACAATCAGGCACCCTGTTAGAATTGAAAGAACGTCGACGATCTGTATCGCCTAAGACCATATTGAAGGCTTCCCAAAGAGAGGGAAGGGGTTTGCGGTTCATGACATGAGTGTGAATCGTGTCAAATTACATAGTGAGGCCCATAAGCAATAAATGGAGACGATAACGACCCTCCTTGGTCTATAATGCACGGGCGTCGACGGTGCATGTGGGAGTGAAGTCCTCAAAGTAGTCGAGTTCTTGATAGAGGCGTTCGAACTTAGAGAAGTAGGCGACAACGCTAGAGGAGCCTTGCTTAAGTTCAAGAAGACGCCTAGTGAGCTCGTACACTTGGGTAGAGCTACCAATATGAGAATAAGTCACGCGAGGCCGAGCCCATATCTCAAAAGCCGAGTCCATACGCATATAGCTACAATAGATTAAGTGGGGCATGGAGTGAAGGAGCCAGACCACTAAAGAATGATTTGCGTCACACTTCAGTCATGAAGGACCGGTACTGGGAGGTTGAACAATGATCCCATCATATAGTAAATAAGTGTGAATGGCATGTTGCGCCGTACAGGACCACTCGAGATAATTGGAGTCACCTAAAGGTACAATGGTAATTCGGAAGACCCGGAGGAACCATGGGTTTGCGGGAAATCATTATCCGGAGGGTTTGCAATAGGAGAGGGGGTCTGAACACTTGAGTTCAAAGAGCCGACCATTTAGCTAAGTTATCAAAGGCGCAAGGCGCACCGAGGCGCAAAGGGGTCCGGGAGCCTAGGCACAAGGCGCACGCCTGAGGCACGTGATGTGCAAAAATAAATTGGGTGCCCAATTCACTGAAAATCGGTGAATTGGGCACCCAAGTCACTGTTAATTAGCGAATTTGGCATCCAATTCATTGATTTTCAGTGAATTGGGTGCCCAATTCGCTGATTTTCAGTGAATTAGGTGCCCAATTCGCTGATTTTAAGTTAATTGGGTGCCCAGTTCACTGAAAATCGGCGAATTGGGTGCCCAGTTCGCTGAAAATCGGCGAATTGGGTGCCCAGTTCGCTGAAAATCGGCGAATTGGGTGCCCAGTTCGCTGAAAATCGGCGAATTGGGTGCCCAGTTCGCTGAAAATCGGCGATTTGGGTGCCCAGTTCGCTGAAAATCGGCGAATTTGGTGCCCAGTTCGCTGAAAATCGGCGAATTGGGTGCCCAGTTCGCTAAAAATCGGCGAATTGGGTGCCCAGTTCGCTGAAAATCGGCGAATTGGGTGCCCAGTTCGCTGAAAATCGGCGAATTGGGTGCCCAGTTCGCTGAAAATCAGCGAATTGGGCATCCAATTCGCTGATTTTCAGTGAATTGGGTGCGCACCCAATTCGTTGAAAATCAGCGAATTGGGTGCCCAATTCACTGAAAATCGATGGATTGGATGCTCAAGTGAGCCTAAGTGTGTCTCGGGTGCGTCTGAGATCATATTTTTGCCCCCCTCCCAAAAAAACAAATTGAAGAAAACAGCTTGAAAAGCCCAGGCGCGCCTTTGGTGCGTGATGAGTCTCATTTATATAGTGATTTTCGTACTCATCTGGGCTTGTTTTCTTGCATTTGCACTACACTTTCAGTCTTGAATTGCTTATATTCCACTCGTACATGCTTTCACTTTAAGTGCAATGTTTTGGCCCATTGTGGTGTGCAATTGCACGCTTTTTTGTTGGGGGTAAGCACATTGTGCTCCCCATTCTTGTTATGCTATTATGCTTGTGCTGGAGGTGTGTTCCCAGCGTTTTGATTTGATGTGCAGGTGGATAGATCGTCCACTTTACCCAGATTTCATGTCTGCATGAATCGCACGGTCGTGCGTTGCCTTGACGCACGATTGCTCTGATCGTGCGCGGTCATCTGCGGTTTAGAATGATGTTCTGTCCCTGATCGTGCGATTTGTTCACGCACGGGCAGTTCGCCCGTGCGCGAAGGAATCGCATGATCTCCTCTGGTGAGCTGAAATTATGGCTTTTGGAATTTGCCCGTGCGTTTCTACGCACGGTCGGTTTCGACCGTGCGTGAGTAAAATCGCATGGGCGATCTGCTTCTTCTTCCTGGGCTCCTGTATGTTTAATAACGCACGGTCCACGCACGGTAGTGCGTTCGACCGTGCGTGACCATATTTCTGACAATTTTCTATTTAAGCCGCAGGATCCGCCCTAATCCGGATCGATCGTCTTTCCCGCGCCCAAGAGCTCCAGTTCCGCCCTTTTTCGTCGCTCCATCGCCGCCCACCTTCGGGAGGAGCTCCGACCGCCATTCTCTTGCAAATCTAAAGCCGGAGCATCCTCTAGGCCTCCTCCATCGTTCGTGCACTCCCAAGCTCCATTTCAAGAGATTTCTTGTTGTACACGTGAAGTTCTCTGGTGAGGTTAGGATCAAAGAAGATTGACGGAGAAGACGGGCTAGAGGTCGTGAGAGCTTCAGAGACCCCGGACGGCAGTTGGAGCCCGAGCTCGGACAAGGATTGACAACCCGAGATTCCGGCCGTGAACCTCCGATGAGTCTCTGCCCTTTGGTTGTAATCTCACCCCCTTCATATTGTAGTAGTGTTTTCCTTTATCATTTGTGTGTATAAACGATGATTGTTAAACTTTATTATTGCATTTAAGTTTATTTCATGTTTATGTGAAATTATCTTTGTGGTTTATGCAAGTGAGGAGCGCCCTCATTCCATCTTCCGCTACGCAAACCCTCCATTCCATTACGCAAGCTTACTCTTCCATTACGCAAGCCTACTCTTCCATCCGCCAAGCTAAGCGGTGCTAACGGCCCGTGTAATCCATCCTCCTAGCCAAGAGGTGCTAACGACTCTCAAACCTTTCTGCAGTTACACTCACCTCATTCGCTTGCCTTCTCGTCCATCCGCCTAGCGAAGCAGTGCATAGCGGCCTGCATAGTTTCCATCCGTCCGGCGAAGCAGCGCATAGCGGCCTGCATAGGAGTAGTTTAGTTCTTTTATTTTATTTTCCATAAGTCAAATCATCCCGTCTGCAAACCATCCGACTTAAAGGACTTCAATCTCAAGTCCCTCCTCAAAAGATAACTCCACCTTACTGTGTTCCTTTGAGATTCGATACTCGGGGATTCACTCCTCGTTTTATATTACTTGAACGATCGGTACTGTACAACCCTCATTCTCCGAGGGTGGACCCACTCAAGGCCACGTAGACATAAGTCAAAGGTCAAAGGGTCAACACAGAGACCAGCAGTCCAAGACAGAAGCAGAAAAGACCCTGGCGAGTATGCATGTAATACTCGCCAGATAGGCGAGTATTGACCAGAGGAGTTCGTCGAGCGCAGGAAAGCAGCAGAAGACCTAGGCGAGTATTGGCCCGGCGTGTGCGAGCAGCACCCAATACTCGTCAGATGGGCGACTATGGCATAACTACTCGTCGAGTATCCCATAGTCGCCGGGTTGGGGCTGGGCTATAAAAAGCCCCCCTACCCTTTGGTTTTCCTATAAATAGGACCCCAGGGGTACTTGGATTGGGACCTGGACTTGAGCTTTTGGATCCCGATTTCCGAACTCTCGAGCCCGTCACCCTTGCTTCTAGCCAAGTCGGTGCCTTCCCTGTACCAAGCTCGGCCACTTTGGTTTTGGAGGGGAAGACTCTCTTGAGCTTCTGGGTACGTGGTGGGACCTCCCTGCCGCAGCACCCGGGGTCCTGTTTGTTGCTCTTCTAGCTTCTTCGTCGTTGCCAGCCAAGCCATCTCGTTGGGCTGCTGGGCGAGTAGCCTCCGGCTGCATCGGTCCGAATCTTGAGGTCAGGATTTTCCTGGCGTCAACACTTTGGTGCGGTGAGTGTGGACCGTAGTCAGAGAAGGAAAGTTCAGTAAGAAGGCGAGATGGTCATAGTTGGCGACCATGAGGAGGTAGTCGGCAACTCGTCCGCGAGCGGCGAGTTCGTGACGTTGGCAGTTTTCGAGGCCTTCGCGCAGTGCATGGAAGGGACCATGCGAGCAGCGCTTCAGCCGCGCGCCGAGGTCACGGCGACCTCGCCGCATCGCCCAGTTCTGACCGAGGGACGGAGTCCCCCTCGGCGAGCAGGAAAGGAGCATGTAGAGGAGGAGACCGAGCGACCAAGGAGGTCGCAGTTCTACCAGCAGACCTCGCAAGGGATCCGTTTCCGCGAGACGGAGGAGCAGGCGAGGTATCAGGATACTCGCCCCTATGGCGAGTATGGTGGTGATACTCGTCCCTATGGCGAGTATGGTGGTGATACTCGCCAAGTGGAGGATCGTCGCCGGGCAGGAGGGAGGAGCCCCTTCTGCGAGGAAATCCTTGCCGCGCCCATGCCAGAAGGGTTCAGGGACCCCGTGCTGAATTATTATTCAGGGAGGGATGACCCTGTCCGGCACATCCAGTGGTTCGAGGATATAGTCTCTATCCGAACCATGTCGGGATCAAGCGCCGAATGGCAAGACATTTCGACAAAAATGTCCACCTCAAGCACTTCCAAGCAGGTGACCTGGTCCTAAAAAAGGTGGACGCGGCAGGAAGATCAGCAGCCGTCGGGAAGCTTAACCCAAACTAGGAAGGACCCTTCATCATCCAGGAAGCACTCCTGACAGGAGGGTACCGCTTGCAGAACCAGGAAGGCGAGCTGCTTGGGAACACCTGGAGCGGCGATGACCTGAAAAGGTTTTATCCCTAAGAGGGAATGTACATGCCCCCCTTGTAAATTCATTTATGTATAAATAAAAATTTACATCTCCCTGAAACATGGGACGAGGCAGTCCTTCCTATCCCAGAGAAGTCTTTAAAGAAAGGAGGTCAGTGAAGTCGATCTCCACGCTAGGTTGGGAAATGAGCCTCCGACTTAACCCTCGTAAAAACTTAAGAACGGATGATGGGACAGTGCCTCGGGTGTGCGTTCCCTTAAGTCCAAGCCTCTGCAATGGCGGTCGAGATCAGCTCCCCCCTCGCACGTTGGTCGCGGTTCCCACCGACCGCACTTCTCGTCCGACTGGAGAGATTACCAGGAAAAAGTCTGGACGCCGACCTCCCGATTCGGCGAAGAGATGATCGATTTAACTAGCTCAGGGGACCCTTGAATAAAGGCGTCGTGTACCCTCGAGAGCTGAAAGCTCGCAGCAAAGCAATCCGTTTCCTAAATTATTGTGTCCGATCATGCGAGTTGGTGTGCTTAAGTGTGCTTAACTCCCTGCTAAATTATTGAGCAACAGGAAGCAAGTTTGATCCACATCCAGCATCCAAGTAGGATGGAGGCCTCGGGATGGTGTGTCCCCTTGGACCTCCCCGACTGCCACTCCCTGCTTGACGTCGTCATGCATCAACATTCGACGCCGCAAGTTGGAAAACGAGCCTCCGACTTAACCCTCGTAAAAACTCAGAACGGATGATGGGACAGTGCCTCGGGTGTGCGTTCCCTTAAGTCCAAACCTCTGCAATGACGGCCGAGATCAGCTCCCCCCTTGCACGTTGGCCGCGGTTCCCACCGACCGCACTTCTCGTCCGACTAGAGAGATTACCAGGGGAAAGTCTGGAAGCCGACATTCCAACTTGGGAAAGGGCAAGACCGATTCGACCGACCAAAGAATAGAGACATTCTGGCATCCAAGTAGGATGGAGACCTCGGGACGGTGTGTCCCCTTGGACCTCCCCGACCGTCATTCCCTACTTGACGTCATTCTTCGTCGACATCTGGCATCCAAGTAGGATGGAGACCTCGGGACGGTGTGTCCCCTTGGACCTCCCCGACCGCCATTCCCTACTTGACGTCATTCTTCGTCGACATCTGGCATCCAAGTAGGATGGAAACCTCGGGACGGTGTGTCCCCTTGGACCTCCCCAACCGCCATTCCCTACTTGACGTCATTCTTCGTCGACATCCGGCATCCAAGTAGGATGAAGGCCTCGGGATAATATGTCCCTCCGGACCTCCCCGACTGTCATTCCCTATCTCTTTTCCCTTAAAAACCTCATTATTATTGAGTGATCCTAATGAACTCTTCACCAGGTGCAAGGCAAGGCCTTGAGAGCATGTGTCCCTCGGGACCCTCCAAGTGCCCTTCACAGCTCGACTCTATCAAAAGGTACCTTTGAAATAAGGCGAGTATGCAGGTGCGAGTACTTAGGCGAGTATATATGTGCGAGCATGTAAGTACGAGTATGCAGGTGCGAGTACTTAGGCGAGTATATATATGCGAGCATGCAAATATGAGTATGCAGGAGCGAGTATCCACATGCGAGCACTAACGAAAAGCGAGCACTCAACCGCGCCTCGATCCTAAGAGCCTAGCGAGCACTCAACCTCGCCTCGAGCCTAGGAGCCTAAGCGACATTCAAGAAAGGAAGCAAGTACAGAAGAAACAAGCGAGCAAAAAACCTTGTCCTTTCATTTATAAATATGGTATAAATTACAAAAAATCTTCAAAGGGTTTACAAAAAGGTCGTCGGGCGAGCAAAAAGGGTGCTCAGGCGATTATGTGTCATCCTCGTCATCAATGTCTACATCTGCATCATCGTCACCATCATCATCACCCTCGCCCTCAGAATCATTGTCCTCGGAGTCACTGGACAGCTGGGGAGATACTCGCAAGGGGGAGGTGGACTCCTCGGCGAGCAACGCCGGGATGAGGTCCACCACTGTCAACTCCATCGCCGCCGGCTTCAGAAGATCGTCTGCCTTCAGTTGGCTCAGGATGACAGTCCCAGTGGCTCGTGCGATCTCCCGACGAATGCGAGGCATATCGTCGCCATGCATCCTAATCTGCTTGCCGACCCTGGAGGGGCCCGCCGTCGTTGGCTGTTGCTCGGCAGGCCGAGTTTCCAGCTCGGCAATACGAACTTGGGCGGCCTCCAAAGCCAGCCGGGTGTCGTCCAGCTCCTTCTCCAGCTGGGATACCTTCTTCGCCATCTCCACCTCGGCGGTCTGCAAAAGCGAGAAGACGCGGAAAGTAAGCAAAATATTCGGCAAAATGGCGAATATCCCAAAAGCGAGTAAAGGAGCGAAGCGAGTACCTCATGCTCCTTCTTTTTGGTCCCCATGGCGATCATTTTCTTGCACTGGGTCCGGATCACCCCCTCATATTCAAGCAATCGCCTTGCTGTCGAATGAGCCAGCTCGGCAGATCGCAGCAGAGATCGCGAGGTCTGGTGAGCCAGATACTCGGAAGACTCCTCCCGCAGTCTCTCAGCATCCTCGCGACCATAGATGGCGTGGAGCACGTCGAAGCCCTCGCCCTTGTCCTCCCACTTTCCCAGTCCTCCGACCATGGCGGGAGGTTGGAGCTTAGAGAAACCACGTGGGCGCTCTCCGACCAGGTCACCAAGGGGCGACCATAGGCGTCCTCGCCACGCCCGCCGAGGTTGAAATTCGGGTGGGCGTAAGGCTCGCCAGCCTCAAAAGCGTCCGCCTTCTTGCTGAGGTCCCTATGAGCGAGAGCGACCTCCTTCTTCTTCCGCGAGGGGTCGGAGGGCTCGCCCCTCTCCTTCCGCTTCTTGGAAGGCCCGGAACCGTCGCCGACGATCAAGGGCTCATCGCCTCCTGGCGACAAATCAATGGGCGAGGAAACCCCATCCCCATGAGCGGAGGTCCCCGTACCTCCTTGTATGGAAGCCGCCGCCTTCACCGCCATAGGCAGAAGCTCGCATGGCAGAGTGTGGACTGCTGCAGCAAAAAGAAAGACATCTCCAGTTAGTCGCCAGATTGAAGATGAAGAACGAGTATAACAAATACTCGCGCGGTAGGTTACCCTCGCCCGGGAACACCTCAGCGAGTTCGTCTACTCGCTTCCTCCATAACACCACGTCAAGGCGGCGATTCTTGAAGGACTCGAGCAGTTTCTCGCCGCTCTCACTTAGGAGAGAAGCCCCGAAGACGCTCTCCGGCGGCTGGAAGGACTTGTCGGGAATGGCTTGGAAGTCGCCACTGATGACAACTAATCGCTCTCCCCGGCGATGATTTTTCTTCGCCGTGCCGACCAGCGTGCAGACATGGCTGCACAGGAAGACAACGCCCTCGCCAGTCGCCATGAAGTGGAATACCCGTCTGAAGACGGAGAGGTCGAAGGCGATCCCCTGGTCGCGCAGATAGCAGAGGAACCCCACGATCATCGCCACTCCGTTGGGGTTGATCTGGGCAGGGACTATCCCAAAGTAGCGGAGTATCTGGCAGAACTCCGTCCACAATGGTAGTCGCAAGCCCACCTCAAAGTGGCGAGTCGGGAACACCCTCTCGGTGGTTAAGACGGTGTTTAGTCGCTCGCCCTGGCGAGGAAGTCGAGCGACAAACCCCGGCGGGATGTACTTCGCCGAGAATGTCTCCAGATCCTTCTCGGTTGTGATCGATTTCTTGAAAGTGGTCGCCGCGAAGTTCTTGGCGTGATTCGCACGCCGAATGGTCGCCTCGTCAGTCATCTTCGAGGAAAGAAGGGCGAGTATCGGAGAATGCGAGAAGAAGAGAAGAGGGTGGAGGATACTCGCGTGTGAGCTAGAAGATCGCCAAAAGCGTAATTAATACTCACCCACCCCTATTTATAGTAGTCAGGTAGCTTGGCTTATCAAGCACGACGGCGCGATTAAGAATAAGGGGGTGGCGAGTATTAAGTCAAGGTCGCCAATCCAACAGCGCGCGTCAGAAAGGTGTCGACTTCCAAAGCGCGAAGACCTACAAGAAGAAGCACGAAAGAAGTTCGCAGGTGCGTGCGACATTCAGACATTACTCTCCAAAACAAAGGAAATAAAAGAAATTTCAACAGAAACTCGTCACAGAAAAAGAAGGCAAAAGACAAGTAATAAGGGGCGAGGTTAATACTCGCCAAATAATATTACATCAGGTAAAGATAAATGTTCAGAATTACAGGGATGCTCGCACAAAGGCGATCAAGCGACTACAAAGAAAAAAGAGAAAAGAAGACAGCAGCTAGGGAGGCCCCTGGAGATTCGTCTGAGGATCCTGAGGCTGAGGATGTCGCCCGACCCAGCCCAAGCTGCGAGCTCGCTTGAAATGCTCGAAGGCTACGGTCATCGCGTCCTCGCCCTGCCGCAGCTGGTCTTCAATCCTCGCCAGCCGACCAACCGAGCCCATGCTCGCGCGCATCCCTACCATCTCGTCGTGGTGCAGCTGCTGGCGATGTTCGAGCCTCGCAACTCGACGCTCCAAGTCGCTGACAGTATGAAGGCGAGATTCCGCACCAGCCAGGCGAGTATCAAACTCTTCCAGCCGTGATACTCGCACCTCCAACTCGGTCAAGCGACGATGAGCGTCGCTGCTCGCCAGGCGCTCAACCCGCGACTCCATCTCAGTCAGGCGGCGATGAGGCTCACTGACCGCCAGGCGCTCTAACTTCGCCTCCAAATCCAGGATCGCGCGAGTAGCCCTCTCCTGGTACTCGCGAGAAGGAAGTCTGACGGCGTCGATCAAGGCTCCTATGGGAGTACGAGCGCGAGCTGCAAAAAAAAGGTAAGAGTGTCAGAGCTTTGACGACGAAAGGAACAGAGTGAAGACAGTGGCGACTATCGAAGACAGCGACCAAGTACCTGACCGAGGACTGCGAGAGTGACGGCGAGGAGAGCCCCTTCCTCGCTGAGGAGACGCGCTGCGATGGTGATCACCTCGCCGAGCAGAATGGGACCCAGCGGTCTAACCCCGGCTAGGAGGCGTGTTCCCTCGACCGCGACTATCCCCTGGTCGCCCTCCCCCCCTTGGGGGAAAGAAGCCCGAAGAGCCCTCAGTCCCGCCACGGCGCGAGGATTCGCCCTGGTGGGTTGAGGGAGCAGTAGAAGTCGAAGGGCGCTGCTCGCCCTGAGTAGTGGCAGAAGGAGGAAAAGGAGGAGGTGGCGGAAGCCCACCCGCGGGCAGGTGCGAACTGCTCGCCAGCCCCAAGGATTGAAGAGGCGGTGGTGGCGGAAGCACGCTGCCCGCCAGAGGAGCCTGTTGCTCGCTCATCGGCCTCTTCTCCAGCAAAGAGTTGTGGAGAACTCGCGTCGAGCACCCACCACCCCTAGGCGAGATCATGGGCGACGATCTCAGAGGAGGTACGGCCAGAGGCTCCTCCTGAGCACCGATGGTAGACAAATCTGCGAGCATAGAAGAGGCATTTAGCATTACAAACCAAGTTGAGACTAATCAAGGAGGTGGCGAGTAGGTAGCTCCCACCTCGTGCAGGAGCGAGATTCTCCGGTTGATTCTGGGTCGAGGTCCCAGGCATGCTCGCCCCCTCGGCGACATTTGGAGCAGGAGGATCAGCGGCCGGCGAGTCGCCCTCGTTAGACAGCCCCATCTCGTCCAGCATCTGCTGGTGTTGGTCGCCCAAAGGGGCGGCGACATCCTCTCCAGCGGCTTTCTTCTTCTCCTGCTTCTTCTTCTTCTTCGCAAGCCTCTTCCTCTTCTTGGTAGCGAGGAAGTCCTCAACCTCGGGACCTAGGCGTGGAGGGATCGAGGGAACATCGAACAGGCCCACAAGACCAGCCATGGCCGCCTTAGCTTCTGCAACATAGTCGCGCGCCATCTTGAGCGAGTTCAGAAAAGTCGTGCCACCAGAGACCCCTGCCCCTCTATTTATAGAGTTCAAGCGTCGGCCAGCACGATGGCGAGTATAAGCCAATAGTCGCCAGTAGGGAATCTCGTCGAATGAAGGTTGGATGATTCTTTCCGAGCAACTACATTACTCGCAAAGAGCGGGGATTGTGTACAACCCTCATTCTCCGAGGGTGGACCCACCCAAGGCCACGTAGACAGAAGTCAAAGGTCAAAGGGTCAACACAGAGACCAGCAGTCCAAGACAGAAGCAGAAAAGACCCTGGCGAGTATGCATGTAATACTCGCCAGATAGGCAAGTATTGACCAGAGGAGTTCGTCGAGCGCAGGAAAGCAGCAGAAGACCTAGGCGAGTATTGGCCCGGCGTGTGCGAGCAGCACCCAATACTCGCCAGATGGGCGACTATGGCATAAGTACTCGTCGAGTATCCCATAGTCGTCGGGTTGGGGCTGGGCTATAAAAAGCCCCCCTGCCCTTTGGTTTTCCTATAAATAGGACCCCAGGGGTACTTGGATTGGCACCTGGACTTGAGCTTTTGGATCCCGATTTCCGAACTCTCGAGCCCGTCACCCTTGCTTCTAGCCAAGTCGGTGACTTCCCTGTACCAAGCTCGGCCACTTTGGTTTTGGAGGGGAAGACTCTCTTGAGCTTCTGGGTACGTGGTGGAACCTCCCTGCCGCAGCACCCGGGGTCCTGTTTGTTGCTCTTCTAGCTTCTTCGTCGTTGCCAGCCAAGCCATCTCGTTGGGCTGCTGGGCGAGTAGCCTCCGGCTGCATCGGTCCGAATCTTGAGGTCAGGATTTTCCTGGCGTCAATAGGTACATTGCCGTGTCACGCCGCAATCTTGCTCCCGCCTATAGCGGTGTACTAGATTCGCGCATCAGTGCGCCTGGGAGTTGGTAAGGCGTGCGCCTGGGTGCTCCTGGGTGCGCCTGGGTGCGCCTGGGTGCGCTTGGGTGCGGCTGGGGCACCTCGCCTGCCTCTGGCTTGCAGAGGTGATGACCGGTGCGCCTGGTGCGCCCGGCGCCTTGATAATATAGCCATTTAGATACTACAAACGAAAAAGGAGCTGGCAGAGATGTTCCAGAGAGATCTCGCACATGAAGATGACAGTGAGTTGGGTGCCGCAACTAGCAGGGCTCACGACAACAGGAACGAGTCACGTTGGAATGAAGCACATGCAAGCATGTTCTCGATGATTAGGCGCGGTAGATAGCACGCAGAATACCTCACAAATCGAAGAGAAGCTCGTAGATGGTAGAGATCTCGCAGATCCCAAAAGAGCTCATTGGCGACAAATAGCTTTTGGAAGACCTCACAGATCGCGGAAGAGCTCGTCGGTGGCAGGGAGTTTGCAGATCGCAGAAGATCTTGTCGATGGCAGAGAGCTCGTCGATCGCAGAAGAAGAGCATAGCTCGCATCGAGATCACAGGTCTCAGCAAGGCAGAAGGAGATTGCAAATCACATCAACAACGGGAGTGGGAGCTCGTACCAAGAGATCGCATTGACAGGGACTCACAACGAGTGAGAAGGGCTCGTAGTGAGAGCTCGCTCCAGGAACACGCATAAGCCGGTAGAGCAGCCACACCAAACTCTATAAATATACGGGTAAAGGAGCAAGAAATGAAACTCGCAGGATGTGCAGGGAGCTCACGTGAAGTGTGGGGAGCTCACACGATGCGCAGGGAGGTCGCAGTCCACCGCAAGGAGTTCACCCGATGCCCAGTAGTTCGAAAATTAAAAATATATGGAGTAGAGAAAAAATGTCTTGCTCTGATACCAAGTTGAGAAAAGGAATAAAATATTATTTCTAATCTAAAGGGCTAAGTATTACATGACACCTCTATATATACACAATGGAGGAGAACTCAAACCAATATTAGAGATGTGAGACTAAAAACAATAAAGAGAAACATGGGCATGTATAGTGGGTATTTACAATGGGCTCTAATACATCTAATTCAGATCTAATTCAACTGTAAATAGAATGCTAAAAATACTTCTTAATGTATATATTATTATAACTAATACTACGAAGAGATGACGAAGAAACATAAAATTAATAACCGATAAATCACACAAATATGACATGGTTTATTATATAAACATGTAATTTTTTTAACTAACCATAATTTCTTGCTGATGAAATTTGAGACTTGATGAATTGGGCATGTATAGTTGGTCTTGATGAATTTTGCAACTTTTGGTTTCAGCCAAATAAGCGGATTTTAAGTATCAAGCTCACTTGACAACAATAATCATCAATAAATCTTTAGAAATACTGATGTAGTTTGAGTTTCTTACTGATGTTCTTTTTATGAATGTATAAGAAACTAATAACAAAAAACAAATCAATATTAGTTTGATCTATGGAGATAAGGTCTTTACATGCTTTGTTAGAATTTTCATTGTCAGATTTTTCAACTAATTTAATTACTTTAGTAACCACACATTCTGCTTCACGTTTAGGAATAAATTCTACTTCTAGTATAATTCAATCTCAAACTTCATCCTCAATTTCTGTTTTATTCAAATTATGACTCACTTAGGTGCAGGCTCATGAGCATATTTTAATGTGTAATAAATCATCTTCTGCATCTAATATACCACCGAAACAATATTAATGAATCATAGTTTTGGCGATAACATCAGATTTAATCAAGAATGATTCTTTTGTGGTTTTGTGCTTACCAAGTTTAGTTGATATATACTGATTTTCCTGCAGAATATTGAGGATAGGTGCAGAAGTTCTAGCATGCTGATTATTGCAATACTTCTCAATATCTGAAGTTATATATATATGCAGTGTTTTTAGTGACTCGTAGCTTAATCAACCAAAATTTCTTGCTAAAGACATTTAGGATCCGTTTGGTACAGTGGTGCGGTCATGAACGCGGTGGTAAAACCGTCATTTATGAACGCCCACCTAAGAAACTTCATCCACTTGAACATAAAAGTGGATGAAGTTCCTTAGGTGCCCATTCACGAATGACGGTTTTACCACCGCGTTCACGACCACCACCGTCGTGCCAAACGGAGCCTTAATGAACATCATCAAATGAGTGGTGTGAGAACCCCCATACTGCTACAGGTTCTTCTCGAGCACAAGTATAACATAATATCTCCACGCCATGTCAGCACTGCTTTCAGTGCGTGCAACCACCATCAATTAACTCCAAGGCCACGTCAGCAGTACTTTCAACACACATCTCATAAATTATAATTTATCTTATTTTGGTTTCCACCAAAATATGCTTGTATAGGTAGTCTCATATTGAATGTGAAGTGGTCAAATCTTTGAAAATCACAACCCTAATCTTTGCATGAGTTCCTTAGAATTTTCACTCTGGTGGCTGGAGCGTGTATCTAACAAATCGTTGATTTCCAGCAATCAAAGGGTGTTCGAGATCTATGTCATGTGGGTATCGAAGTCTCTCTTCTCTATAGGGCCTTAGGTCGTATGGAGTCATCTTTGTAGGATCTGAATCTCCACATTCAACACATGGAGCGCGCGGGTGATTTCCAAGATCCCAAGGGAGAAACATACAAAACTCGTAAATGCATCATGGGAAAATCAAGCATGTGACCTCCTATTTGAGGCTCTCGGTCGGGATATGGTGACGGGTCGATGAGACCTAAAGCAAGTTGATTACCCAATTAGGAGGGTTAGCGAAATGCTGACTATAGCAACGAGGTGAGCATATGAGTGATGGGGTGACCGGCCCGGGCTGGGCCGATCTGATTCAGGATGGTTTACACAAGCACCGCTTCGGAAGCCGTTTGAGAGATTAAACGGACTTAGAATTGCGTAAAATTGGGTCGGAATCGTCTCGGCGAGCCGATCGCAATCATGATCTTGATGGTCCAATCCGACCACTTTGCCTTTCGGGGACCCATCAACTATCTATTATTACTAAATCTCTACATTAAAGGGAAACCACTTCTTTGATGTAAAATCATTTATGCAAAAGCAAAAAAAGATTTCAATAGATTCAATGTCTGAGATATTTTCAATATAATGAATGTATTTTGGTAGGATAAGACATTTAATTTTTTGAGCACCAAAACACCAATGAAAATTACAAAAAAAAAACACCTTTTGGAAGTCAATCCTTATTAAGCATCATGTTTCTCCGAATCAGAAAAACCACAGCAACTTCAACTACACGAAGAAATTAAGCACTGAAAGAACATGATTTCAACTATGAGATGCAAACCTTGTAGAAAGCACCAAAGCCCTCTCGAGCAAGCATATCCTTCGTAATATGAACAGCCGATCCCTGCCCTAGTTGGATCCTCACCTATAAACAAAATAAAAACACCGCAGAACTCAAAACCCCAGCAATCCCAATATAAAAATAAACATCATATACAGCGCTGGAACCCCGATTTTACTTCGGAGGAAAGCGAAGGTATTTACTCAAATTTTAGGGGAAAATTTTTGCACAAGCTCGTGGAAGTTTATAAGCATGTCCCAAACTCAAGGGGAAACACAACAACCGATCCCCATTTCACAATCAGGCTCCCAAACGAATCTACACCAATAATTCGCACCAAAAGATACAGATTCTTCCCTGGATCTACATAAAAAAAAAATAAGACAAGATCTTCGCTGCACCTTGATCATATCGATAGGTTGGATGACGCAGGTCGCGAGCATACCGGAGGCCCCGCCGTTAACGAAGGGCTTGACGGTGTTCCAGACACCGGACTGACTCTTGGGCTTCGCCTCCCCCATTTCCTCCTGAAAGCGAAAAGTGGCGGAGCAGAGGAGTAAAAAGGGCGGAGACGAAGCCGACGGCGAGGTTGAAGGCGAAGAAAGCGGGGTGCCAGTAACAGTGTAAGAGCAAAAAGAAGATGAGCGAAAACAGGGACATGGATGTAAATATATGGTCAGGCTATTTGGTGGGCCCGCCCAAGGCAATCGATGGTCGATCTGGCTTCGAACTTCGAAGGCAACCTACTCCAACTGCGGCTGGCCATTCAATAGATGCCACGTGTCTTCCGAGCTGGGTGGAACCCAGTTAAATACAGAATTTTTGGAAACTGATCCTAACAAAAATAATTATTATTATGTGCAAAATTATTTTAAATACAGATCAATTTGTTAAGTCATAATCAATTCATTCAAATGGTCAAATTTCAGATGATCATAACTTTCAATCTGCTCAATAAAATTCTAACCCAAAAATGACGGTGGACTCGTGGCTAAAAAATGTCCAAGATAGGTATCTTAATCAAAAGTTTTGTTAAATTATTAATTGAGATTTTGGGGAGGAAAGATTTTGAGTTTGACAACTTTGAACAAAAATTGCATAAATTATATGACCTCAATTGCAGAATCATTTCAAAAGATAGACTCGTGACGACAAGGAGAATAATTCTGAAAAAAATCATCACATTTTGAAAAGTTTTATGATTTTTATTGGTTTGCATCTATCCATCTTTAAAGTTATTTTTAGATAATTTTTTATTTTCTAATTAATAAAATGGTTTGCAAATAGCTATCAAGCCACTTAAATTATTATTTTTATTTGTAAAAAAAAATTAAAGATATAATGTTTTATCCATGTGCCAAAACAACAATAATGATGTTAATTATATGCTCCTAAAATTTTGTTGGACAAAATAAATTTTTATTTTTAAGTGATTTATAGATTCAGCTAATATATCAAAGAAAATAAAGAATAAATGTAACATCCCGATTTTTAATCGGGTCATTAGGACTTTAGCTGACCAGATTAAGATAACCCTGATCACTCACTATGTACCCTAGAAGTTGGATGACGGACCCGAAATAGCATTTTGAGCAAATGAGTTTAAAATTGACTTCAGGCAGTTGCATTAAAATCGTAGGCAGTTGCATTAGACTCGTATGATTCATACGAGTACAATTTAACTCGTTTTGTTCAAATTCGAGCTCGTTTAGTGAAATTGATCGTTTTAGGTCACGTTGTTTGAAACATCAACCCCGGAATATCATTTTGAGCAAATAAGCTAATAATTGACTTTCGTTAGTTACATTAGACTCGTATGATCTATACAAGTGCAACACAACTCATTTTGTTCAAATTCGAGATCGTTCAGTGAAATTGGTCATTTAGGTCACGTTGTTCGACACAATAACCTTGAAATGTAATTTTGAGCAAACGAACTCAGAATTGACTTCCCTCGATTATATTAGACTTGAATGATCCATACGAGTGTAACGCGACTCATTTTGTTCGAATCCGATGTTGTTTAGTGAAAGTGACCATTTTAGGTTACGTTGTTTGACACAGTCACCTTGAAATGTCATTTTGAGCAAATGAGCTCGAAATTGATCTCAGGCAGTTGCATTACTCATATGGTCAATGCGAGTGCAACAAAACTAATTTCACTCAATTCTGATGTCGTTTAGTCATATTGACCCAATCAGGTCTCATCGAGTTTTGTGGTGTCTCGAAAAGCGTGAACATTTAAAATATCACGCATCACATCAACATTGACTCATCACTTGACGACTAGGACCTACCTTGACACACATGGGGGACTCACTATATGGTTGACTTTGGTCAAACCCTCTTTAAAAAAGATTTTACAATTCATTTTGAACCCCTGCCACTCATCCAAGCCCCCCCCCCCCCCCCCCCCACTCACACTATCTGAATGGACACACCTCCCAAGGCAGTGGAATGAGATATTATGTATAACCATGGGTTAAACCTAACCTCAGGCCAATCCTAAGCTAACTCTTTCAAACCTAAAGCCAAACTCAAACTCTCCACTAACAATTAACCCTAACTCTAACCTCTGACATTAACCCAGCCAAACACACCCCATCCCTCTGAATACTACCAGCTGCCCCCCCCCCCCCCCCCCCCCCCCCCTCCCCAAGCCAACCATGGTTGGCTAAACCCTAACCTAAGCCTCAGCTAATCCCATACCTCCACTTGACGTCAGGTGAACCTAGTCCTACCACCTTGAGCCCTTGCCAGTGCTGGAGGAGACGACCCTGAGCACCACCATCTCCACCCAACTCCAACCATGATACCCCTCCCCCGGCAGTCCAGAAGGGTCCCACCAGAGGTGGAATATCCCATCCTCTCCTCTTCCCCGACCTTAGGGGCGTCGTGTATGTGCCCTCCAGTCGCTGGAGCATCGCCGTGTCACCCGACCTCTGTTTTGAGCTCAGGTGGAGGTCATGCATGGAGGGCTCCCTATGGCTCATATGGCTCTCTGGGGATCCTTACCTCGTCGGAGAGGGAGCGGTGAACCTCTATGGGAAAGTTTAAGGCGGCGGCACCGCCGGAGAGTAGAGCTCCGACGATGGCTCTTTTTATTATTCTTTGCCTGAATCCTCCTGGCGGATGCCGGCGACACCGGGTTATCAGACCACCGCCAGAAGGAGTGCCTGCCTCTGGTGAGTCGGTTGGAGGTGGTGGCGCGACCGATCGGTGGTCGGTCGACGGTGGCAGAGGCTCGAAACTTCTCTGTAGGCCTGAAACTGGTGCGGTTTGGTGCGGTTTGAGCCCAAACCGCAACCGCACCAAAGAGGGTCGGTTTTTGACTTTACAAAACCGCACCGCAATCAAACCGTGCGGTGCGGTGTGACATTGGTGCGGTTTGGAGTCGGTTTTTGCGGTGCGGTTTCGGTTTTTTTCTTATGTTTTGTTATAATTGTTAAAAATTAAAATAGACTCTGGGAACTTTAGACTACATCCACACAGCTAATAAATATAATCATAACAACGCAATTTGAGATATAAGTGAAATAAATATAATCATAATAATTAACATCTACACTATTTTGTGATTTCAAATCTGAGAACTTTAGACTACATCACTTCATAAAGAAAATTATAATCATAACAATGCAAGCAAACACAGTTGATAAATATACCTTAAGTGAATACTTTCAGAGTCCTCATAGTACATCATCTACCTCTTCAAGGTTATCCGGACTCTCCCGTATTTCCTTTTCTAACTCTAAAAAAGACAACATACAAGAGCAAATAATAAAGATGTTAAAAATTTTAAGATGTTAAAAATTTTAAGATGTTAACAACAATCATTTTTGCCAAAGCTTTTCGACACTGTTCGTCGTCAAACTTAGTGGCTTTTAACGACCCAACAACAATACCATCCTCTTTCTTCTCCGTAAAAGATAACATTTTTTGATTGCTGTCTAACTTTCGGAAACGACATAACGTTAACATATGTGCTCTCAAAGCACTAGTACCATTTTTCCTAGGATCAGATGCATATACTTTCGAACAATGTTTACATTTAGCTTTCTCTCTTCCTTCTGAATCTTTAATTTTATCGAATCATTCCCACACTGCAGATTTAACTTTACCACTTTCACGCTCTTCTATTTTTGGTTTTTTTGAAGCAACACAAAGATCCTTCTTTTTCTCTCCCTCATCAACCACACGGTCCACACAATCTATCGCTTTCACAACCACATGGTCCACACAATCTTTCCCTTTGTCAATCTTTGAAGTAAGCATCCTACTACATTGAAAAAAATTATACATTTTGATCCTACAACATGTTCTTGCTTATATATGAAGTACAACATGTTCTTGCTTATATAAAAATAAATTAATAATACCTGCAGGGCAATACTCGATCAAGAAGTAGAGAAAGGAGCAACAATACTACACGAACCACTGCAAAACCAAGAACATTGATTTCTCTTTAGTTTTGAACAGGGAAATCGAAGATGCAAAGTTCCAAACTGTTGGAATGAGGGGATGGAAGAGCAAAAGTGAATAAGAAGTGAGGAAACGGAAGAGCGGGGAGAGCGATCAAGGGATTACAGCGGGCAGACGACGATGACCTGCAGTGCGCGAGAACTTCTGCTATCAAGGGCTTACAGTGGGAGAGTTACGGACTATGCTCGGCGGGTTGTTTGCAGATGCGCGAGAACGTCTGCGGTCTGCAGATGTGGAAGGGATTCGGCGTCGTCGGCGTGTGCGTGCGGAAGAAACGTCGGCGCCGATCTGCTGCCTGCTGGTGTTCTCCCCAAGAGCAGCAGACCTAGCTTTTGCGGAAGAACCGTCGGCGACTCGCGAGCCGATCAGCAGACCTAGCTATAGCTTTTGCGGAAACGGGAGCGGGACTTTTGCTGTTTTGTAGAATAATTAAAATACGGGAGACCTGAGGCTGAAATAGTGAAATTAAATGCTTATACAAAAATAATTAAAATACGGGCTGAGGATAAATTTGTGCGGTTTAGGCAAAACCGAACCGCACCGCAAACTAGGCGGTTTTTCAATATTCAAAACCACACCACCACCGCACCGTTCGGTGTGGTTCGAAAACGGTGCGGTGCGGTGTTGCGGTTTTTTGCGGTTTCGGTTTTTAAATTTCAGGCCTACTTCTCTGCCATCGTCGGTGTACAGTTGTCGTCCGATCTCGTGATCGACTTAAATCAATCAAACCAATGATTGGCCCCATAACGGATCCGCACCTGATCCATTATGGAGTCGTTGTTGCCTTCTTGTCCGGCTCTATCTCAGCCACATGATCATTCTAAGATCCACTACAACAAAACAGATATATGGCGGCGCTTTTTACGCGGCGCTTGTTAAAACGCCGCGGTTTTATTTTATAATGGCGGCGTTTTTTTGTTTTAAAACCGCCGCGAAAGGCATATGTTACAAGTAGCGGCGTTTTTAAATAGAAAACGTCTCCAATAAGCGGCATATTAGGTTATTCTCTCATTCCACGCATTCCACGCATCCCGCCCATCTCGCCCTAGCTCTCCTGCAAGAACCCCCACCCGTCTCCCCCAAGAACCCCGCCGTCTCGTTGGAGCTCAAATCGCCGGCGGTGAAGCCTCCCAGCGCCGCCTTCGTTTCTTTCTGCCATGAATGTTGTATGAACATTAGTTCTGGAATGTATGTCTGCCATTTTTTTAAAAATAAAAAACAAAAATTTCGCGGCGCTTTTCATTCCAAACGCCGCCATAGCAGGGTAATTTTTTTTTAAAAATTGCAGAATCCGCGGCGTTTTAACATATAAAAACGCCGCTAAAAGTAAAGGCTTTCGCGACGCTTTTAAACAAAACGCCGCAAGACTTTCCGCGGCGCTTTTACATATAAACGCCGCCAAGGTTTCCGCGGCGCTTCTTTCCGCGGCGATTTAGCGGCGCTTGGACAAACGCCGCGGAAGATACGGCGGCGTTTTAAAAGCGCCGCTAAAAGTTTTAAAAAACGCCGCGGTTGGCCTAATTTGTTGTAGTGTAGCGAGGAGGTCCCACCACACACCTGGAAGATCTTAGAGCGCTTCCTCTCCCAAGCCAATGCTAAGCTTGGACACCTTTGGAGACTCTCCTCACCCACTAGAGAGACTTGGGGAGAGAGATAGCCAGATAGAGAGAAGTCCTTTCAAATGGTGCCCCCTTGGTCCTATTTATAGGATTTTGAACTTGGTCTGCAAATAACCACAATCTGACCTACGAGATTACCAAAATACCCTCAAGATTGGCCTGCCAATAGCCAAAATCCGCCATTCCAAGGCGCTAAACGCAGACCACCCCCTCTCTTCGGGACTGGGGCGAGGCGAGCTGGAAGGGTGTATCCCTCCTGAGCTCGCCCCCTTCTGGGATCTCGCCCCCCCCTGATGGGGGGGGGGGGGGGGGGGGGGCGAGAGGAGCTCGCCCCCCCCCCCCCCCCTGCTAGGATCTCGCCCCCCATGATGGGGGGTTGGGGGCGGGTGAGAGGAGCTCTCCCCCCTTGCCGAGGGCGGGGGCGAGAGGAGCTCCCCCCCCCCCTGCCGAGGGCGGGGCGAGAGGAGCTCGCCCCTCCTCTCTTCCTGGCCTAGAGCATGCTAAAAAGATGATGTCAAAAATACCTCATGGGTCTCGGGGGCCCACTCGGCGAATACAAGGTTGTACAAGATGTAATGCATAATAAAACTAAAACCATCAGTAAATAAATGGCAGTAAATAAAAAGCGATAAAGAGAAGAAATGGAAATGCATTTCAAATAACTCTGCACCGAAGTTCTTAAGTTCTTTAAGTTCAAGTTCTCAACTCCGTTCTTAGAAGGCATTCACAGTTCTCATCTCCATTCTTAAGAGGCATTCATAGTTCTCATCTCCGTTCTTAAGAGATATTCACAGTTCGCATTTCCGTCTTTAGGAGGTATCTTAAATTCATTGTGTTTGTAGCTATGGTTTTTATTATTCTTTTGGATTTCGAGGTTCGTCGGGTTTTACGCTGCTCGAACCCGATAATTATTTAAGTTGCCCATATTGAGTTGTATTAAATATTATTTATGAATTCAAATTTGTAATTTAGCGGGACTTAGTTGATACGAGTTATTTCGGGGGAAATAAGATGAGTTTTCGACGCCCCGAATAATTTTTGTTTCGCAAACGAGACCCTATATTTTTTTCTAATAATTTATATAAACCCGTTATAAAATTTTAAGCATTTTCTTCCTTGGGGCCGAAGCCAAAAACGCATCAATCAATTACTAGATTTATTTATAGGTGATTTCATAATTATTTTGAACTAAAAACCACTGTTTTGGAAATTATAAATGGCAAATTTTTTTTATAAAAAATTATAAAATTTATAGTTAGCTAGTTGGTGAAATTCTACCCAATTTTCATATAAGGAACATTTTCAACATAGGTCACTAGAACCTTTTAATAAATTCCTAAAGATTTCAGTTCAAAATGCCTCTGCACTAGCTAAGCCCTTGGCCTTATTCCTAGTTCCTTAGCCCCATAGACTAGAGCACTCCCTTGGGGGGAGTAAGTGTTGGTCACCCCTCAACTTGTTGAGGGCCCGAACTCCACATAGACTAAGTCTTGTTCTCAAGTCTTGGTTTCAACATTTATGGTGCGGTGAGCGTGGAGAGTGACCAACTCAAGAAACTCTCAAGATAAGCTCCATGGCTGGAGGTGGAGGATCTGACCCAGGCCACTCGCAGCCCCCGGTGGGTGGAGTGACGTTAGAGATGTTTGAAAGTTTCAAGCGGGAGGTACTGCAGACCTTACAGCTAACTTTCGCCACGATAGGAGAAGGCGGGAGAGGAAGTGGTCCGAAGGTCTCGCCTCAGCAGGTGGGCGAGAGCACTCTCGACCAGCAATCCAGGAAGGAGGTGCCAGTGGGGGGGAGTGGGGAGGCATTCAGCCCCCACTCGCCCAGTTCCCTAGGAGGGAGGAGTGGGGAGGTCCCAGACCCCCACTCGCCCAGCCCCAAGGGGCGAATGGGGAGGTCCCAGACCCCCACTCGCCCAGCCCCAAGGAGGCGAGTGGGGAGGTCCCAGACCCCCACTCGCCCAGCCCCAAGGGGGAGAGTGGGGAGGTCCCAGACCCCCACTCGCCCAGCCCCAAATGGGGGAGTGGGGAGGTCCCAAACCCCCACTCGCCCAGCCCCAAGGGGGAGAGTGGGGAGGTCCCAGACCCCCACTCGCCCAGCCCCAAGGGGGCGAGTGGGGAGGTGTCATACCCCATCTTGCCCAGCCCCAAAGGGGGGCGAGCATGAGAAGTCCTTTGTGTGGGCTGATTCTATCGGCCCTAGTTCCAGAGGGGGTCGGAAGGCTGGAGATGTCTCACTACTCCGGCAAGGATGACCCTATCCTGCATCTGCAGTGGTTTGAGGACATGGTATCCATCAGGCCCATGTCGTACGCTTTCAAGTGCCGACTCTTCGCGACAACTCTGAAGGGGAAGGCTAGAGATTGGTTCCACCAGCTCCCTGCGGGATCTATCTATGCATTCGAAGACTTGCGCCGAGTTTTCCTGCTATGCTTCTTGACGTCAAGAAAGAGGAAGAAAGATGCCGAAACACTTTTCAAGATCAAGCAAGAGCTAGGGGAGTCACTGTCTCACTATGTTAATCGGTTCCAGGAGGAGGTTCTACTCACCCAAGAGGTGTCAGGCTACACCCTCCAGCTCGCTTTCATCGTGGGGTTGCAGGGGGATTCTTCAAGATGGACCTCAAGAGGAGAGCTCCTTTGTCTTTTGAGGAGTTGATGGAAAGGGTGGCGGAAGAAGTTGAGAGTGAGGAGGCCAACCCGGAGTTCGTAAGAAGGTTGGCCAAGCTAAGTGAGCCGGAGGCAAGGCAGCGGGGGGGGGGGGGGGGGGGAGGGTAGGGTCTCCCAAGAGGAAGTTCGACCAAGAGGAGGACCACTTCCAGGGAGAGGGACCCGACCTCCCATGGTGGAGGCAGGGACCGAAGGCACCCTCTCCACCACCCCAGCAAACAATGGCGATCGGCTACAGAAGAAGAAGAAATCGTAAGGGTGGAAGAGGAGGAGTCTGGGCGGAGTCACCTTACTGTGACTTCCACGATGAGGAGGGTCACGCGACGTCCACCTGCCCCGAGTTCTTGGAAATAAGGGAGGCAAGGCGTCCGAAGTCGCAACATCAGCAACCAGAGGAGGTCAAGGAGGACCATGCCTGGGAGTAGGACTCCGAGCCCCGGTCTTCGTGCTTAGCATTTTTCTTTAAATCCATGTAGTATGATGGTTTTGTTTCCATACTTAGTTTTTCTTGCGTGTAACCGGATGACTAATGTAATGAAAGTCTTTCAAAGTTCTCTTCCCCTTGGATGGTTCCGCTGACCGGGCTCTCACTAGCTGGCAGGGAAGGTTGACCTCCCAAGGAGGCAAAATTCTCTTCCCCTTGGATGGTTCCGCTGACCGGGCTCTCATTAGCCGGCAGGGCAGGTTGACCTCCCAGGGAGGCAAAGTTCTCTTCCCCTCGTATGGTTCCGCTGACCGGGCTCTCACTAGCATGCTGGGCAGGTTGACCTCCCAGCGAGGCAAAATTCTTTTCCCCTCGGATGGTTCCGCTGACTGGCTCTCACTAGCCGGTAGGGCAGGTTGACCTCCCAGGGAGGCAAAGTTCTTTTCCCCTCGGATGGTTCCGCTGACCAGGCTCTCACTAGCCGGCAGGGCAGGTTGACCTCACAGGGAGGCAAAGTTCTCTTCCCCTCGGATGGTTCCCCTGACCAGGCTGTCACTAGCCGGCAGATCAGGTTGACCTCTCAGGGAGGCAAAGTTCTCTTCCCCTCGAATGGTTCCGCTGACCGGGCTCTCACTAGCCGGCAGGGCAGGTTGACCTCCCAGGGAGGCAAAGTTCTCTTCCCCTCGGATGGTTCCGCTGACCGGGCTCTCACTAGCTGGCCGGGCAGGTTGACCTCCCAGGGAGGCAAAGTTCTCTTCCCCTCGGATGGTTTCGCTGACCGGGCTCTCACTAGCCATCAGGGCAGGTTGAACTCCCAGGGAGGCAAAGTTCTATTCCCCTTGGATGGTTCCGCTGACTGGGCTCTCACTAGCAGGCAGGGCAGGTTGACCTCCCAGGGAGGCAAAGTTCTGTTCCCCTCGGATGGTTCCGCTGACCGGGCTCTCACTAGCCGGCAGGGCAGGTTGACCTCCCAGGGAGGCAAAGTTCTATTCCCCTTGGATGGTTCCGCTGACCGGGCTCTCACTAGCCGGCAGGGCAGGTTGAACTCCCAGGGAGGCAAAGTTCTCTTCCCCTCGGATGGTTCCGCTGACCGGGCTCTCACTAGCCGGCAGGGCAGGTTGACCTCCCAGGGAGGCAAAGTTATCTTCCCCTCGGATGGTTCCGCTGATCGGGCTCTCACTAGCCGGCAGGGCAGGTTGACCTCCCAGGGAGGCAAAGTTCTCTTCCCCTCGGATGATTCCGCTGACCAGGCTCTCACTAGCCGGCAGGGCATGTTGACCTCCCATGGAGGCAAAGTTCTCTTCCCTTCGGATGGTTCCGCTGAACGGGCTCTCACTAGCCGGCAGGGCAGGTTGACCTCCCAGGGAGGCAAAGTTCTCTTCCCCTCGGATGGTTCCGCTGACCAGGCTCTCACTATCTGGCAGGGCATGTTGACCTCCTAGGGAGGCAAAGTTCTCTTCCCCTCGGATGGTTCCGCTGACCGATCTCTCACTAGCCGGCAGGGCAGGTTGACCCCCAGGGAGGCAAAGTTCTTTTCCCCTCTGATGGTTCCGCTGACCGGGCTCTCACTAGCCGGCAGGTTGACCTCCCAGGGAGGCAAAGTTCTCTTCCCCTCGGATGGTTCCGCTGACCGGGCTCTCACTAGCCGGCAGGGCAGGTTGACCTCCCAGGGAGGCAAAGTTCTCTTCCCCTCGGATGGTTCCGCTGACCAGGCTCTCACTAGCCGGCAGGGCATGTTGACCTCCCAGGGAGGCAAAGTTCTCTTCCCCTCGGATGGTTCCGCTGAATGGGCTCTCACTAGCCGGCAGGGCAGGTTGACCTCCCAGGGAGGCAAAGTTCTCTTCCCATCGGATGGTTCCGCTGACCAGGCTCTCACTAGCCGGCAGGGCAGGTTGACCTCCCAGGGAGGCAACGTTCTCTTCCCCTCAGATGGTTCCGTTGACCGGGCTCTCACTAGCCGGCAGGGCAGGTTGACCTCCCAGGGAGATAAAATTCTCTTCTCCTCGGATGGTTCCGCTGACCGGGCTCTGATGAGTCCTGATCATATACACTTTTATGGACTCATCTGGGCCGTTTATTTAGTCATTTCACCGCACTTTAGCCCTGTTATAGTTCATATTGATCATTCTATGTTAGGTGCACTTTTGGCCCGTTTTGGTGTTATCTCTTGTTTACCTTCGTTACTAGTTTTCATGCTTTGTTAAGTGCCATCTTCAGTGGCTAGATTGGTGTTGTACGCTGGAACACGAGTCGTGCAGGTGTTCCCGGTACAATTCTGCACAGGAACACTGCGCACGATCACTGGTTCTATTGCGCACGACCACTGGTCGTGCGCCATTGATCGTGCGCACTTAACACCCCTTTTTATGAGTTCTGTCTGGCTTATCGCACGACCACTTACGATAGTACGCACGACCATTGGTCGTGCGAACATTGTATTTTATAAATTTCTTCCCTTGCAGGCTCCGTCCAGTCATGCGCACGATCACAGAATTCTAGTGCGCACGACCACTGGTCGTGCGCCAATGACCGTGCGCACTGTTTAATTCAGCGCCTATATAATGCCCTGCTCGCGAATTAGGTCGGGATCTCGCCGTTTTTTCGCCCAGCTCCGTCGTTCCGCCCATTTTCGCAGGTTTTCGCCCCCTAGGCCTCCTCCATCATCCAAGGGCTTCAAGGAAGAGATTCTACACTCATCTTCATCGCCAAGGAAGGAGTTCCTCGCATCGGACGTGCCCGGATTGTAAAACGCTGGAGAAGACGGGTCCATTGGGAGGTGTGACAGCCCTCCTCTACCCCGGACGCAGTTGGGACCGAGCTAGGACGTGGATTGACAACCCGACGATTCCTACCGTGAATCTACAACGAGACTCCGGATTCGGTCGTATCTCTTGTCTCTTTCTTCTACTTGTGTGGTTGTATTTGTTTGTAATCTCTATATTTAGATGATGACACTATGAATCTTGTTTATTAATGTTTATTTCATGTTTATGGAATCATATTATTCATATGTGTGAATGAGGTGCGCCGCCATCCATTTTCCACTCCACCACCGTGTCCGGTGCCGCACTAGCAATTGCTAGTGGCGTGCTTGTCGAAGAGGTGCCGGCGACCCTCATTCCGTTAGCCTACTCGCCCATCCGCCTACCGAAGCGTGACATAGCGGCCCGTGTATTCCATCCCGCCTAACGAAGCAGCGCGCTCAAGGCCTGCATAGTTCGATCCGTTTGCCTACTCGTCCATCCGCCCTTACGAAGTAGCACGTTCAAGGCCTACGTAGTCTTCCATCCCGCCGAGCGAAGCTTTGCATAACGGCATTGCATAGGAGTAGTTGTAGTTGTTTTCTCTTTATTTCCCACAATCCAAAACCCCCGTTTCCGCATACATCCGCTCGAAAGGACTTCAATCTCAAGTCCTTCCTCGATAATAAACTCCACCTTACTGTGTTCCTTTGAGATCGATACTTGGGGATTCATTCCTATTTTATATTACTTGAACGATCGGTGCACTGCCGTTTCGTGTCGCAGTCGAGCTACCGCCTATAGCGGTGTGTGAGATTTGCGCCATCAAGTTTTTGGCGCCGTTGCCGGGGAACACAGTCGTGTGAATTTTCTGGAGAGGGAGAACCTGAGAGAGAAGCCCTTCCATTTGTAAATTGCATTTCTTTGTTTCATTTCTTTTTATTCCATTTTCCTGTTTTAATTAGGTTGCTTTAGTAATTTTTGTTAGGTGTAGTATGCACAATAGCATTTTTATTTTGAATCGAATTATCTTCACACTATGTGGGCACATCTTAATTTCCGTTGCCGTTGGTGTGGAGCTACCTCCCACTCTAGTGATGAATGTCCTACGGAGAATAGTAGGCATAATTCTTATAGCCCAGCATATGGAGCACCGACTTCGTCTGGTACTCCATATGGTGCGCGTAAGTCTTATGGCTACTCTGCTGAGCCTTTACCGTCTTACTTCTTTTCGGCTTCAGCACCCGCTGTGCCAAAGAAGCCTGCTAGGCAGTGCCAGTTTTGTCAGAGCACAGATCATGCCCTGAAGGATTGTGCTGCTTATCTTCGCCAATTGGATGAGGATGACGAGCCGGATATCCGGATCGTCCCAACTCCTAACTCTGGCGGCACACCTTCAACATCCGGTTATGTGTCTTTGTCACCTTCACATCATGAAGGGAATGGCATGGATACGGTCACTGGATGTGCGGCTGATCTATGCACCGACATTGCTGAGCCTATTCTCCATGTGCATCCACCACCTCTAGTGGATTCGATTCTTTATGAGGAATCGGTGCTCGACTTTTATCCGAGCACTACTCCTCTCCCTGTTGTGCATACTACTTTCGTCTCTGACGACATTGTTGAGGATGTGTCGCGGGATGAGGCTGGCGATTTATGTGTTATGCCTGCTCCTACGGAGGAGGACAACCTTCTCGGTGAAGAGGAGTTGTCCTCAACACCGGTGGAGGAAGTCCAAATCTTGGGCATGGCCACTGTCGATCCCGCTGAACCTTGCGGCATTGATGACAATGCCAACATTTTTTTACTTCTCCAACCTGATGGGAGTGAGACCGGGATCACTCCCCTGATTGATGTTTATTTATGTTCTTCGTCTTCTTTATTTCTTGATCCCCTTCCTTCACCCGAGCCTGTGCAGGTTGAATCTTCACAGGTACTTCAGGAGGACTTGGAGCTTTGTGCTCAAGTCAATGATGAGTGTGTCCTTTTATGCGAGGAGGTTGATCCCTCCTCCATTAAGGAAGCCTCATTCGCTGCCTTCTCCTCCTGCGGACCCGCTGTGGACGATACCTTGCTGGGCAAGGATAGTTTTGGTGAGATGAGTGAGGACCAGGCCTCCTCCTCTTCTTACTTTCTTTTCGCTCTACCTGTGATGGGCAAGTTTTATTTATATTCGGGTAGAGGCGTGACTGTTCTTTCTCTGTATAGGTACCCGCTACCGACACGGATATTGGGCCAGTTACCTGTCCACTTCTCCTTCCATACTCCCATTAGCTAGATATTATAAAGTTTTGAATAAGTCGTGCTGGGATGACAATAACCCCAGTAGTTTTCTTAATTTCTCCTGCATTTTCATTTCTTTTCTAATTTTATTTAGTTAATTGCACTTTATTTCAGTTTTCTTTTTTCTTTTGTTTTTGCGGAGCTGACCCCTGCAGGTATCCTTCTTCTGGATGGCGGATGCCGCAGTTCATTTTAGCTTACACGCCAATCTTCTGGTATGCTGATTTCTGAGCATTGGGTACTCTCTTTCCCTAGCCCTATTTTGATTTTCATGTCATATATTATGTGGGTTGTTTAGTTTAAGTCTGGGGGAGAGTAGTTCTGTGTGCCCACGCACGTGCACTATTCCATTGCATGCTAGAAGTATTTCTATTTCATTTATTTAGTATTTTTCATCTTCATTGCACACCACAGCACCCACTTGAGCGCGTACTCATCTGTTTGCCTGCTCTGTTGTGAATTTAATTCTTCTGCTTATTTGGGAAAGTCTAGGTGATGGCTTAGGATTATGAGGCAGAGTAAAATGTTGACTCCTGTAGTGCTCCTAGTCGAGTGCTCGGTTGCATAGAAATTTGTGTAGATTAGATTTCTCTTTATACTTATGGTTTTATATTTTTCTCTATTAGTGTAAATGTTGTTTACTCTACTCAAATGGTGAATCCAGTGGAATCAAACGGTAGCGTAGGGATGTGTGTAAACAATCGCTAGACTCGTATTGCTTGAGTCGGGAGAAAGGTGAATCTTTCTCGGTGGCTAGAACTTGCCCCAAGCAATTCTTGAAGCATTGGCATAGGATAGTTCTAGTGCGTGAGAATGACGTAGGCCATTATTTTAGCCCGGTTGAGCTTTTTATTTCATGCCTATCATCTACCCTTGCTTGCCCCTTTGTGCCTACCCCTTCCTCTTGATTCAGCCCCACTTTTATCTCACCAAAAGCTTAAAAGCCTAACCTACTCGCACACCCAAATCTGAGCCTTAGTTGTAGTTTTATTTACATTTTGGGGGGGTGTTGATGTGGTAATTTTTATAGTGGAAATTGTGGGTGTATTCATTGATATTTTTGCTGAAAAAAGAAAAGAAAGAAAAAGAAGAATGAAGTAGAGAAAGAAAAGAAAAAAGGGGGATTGTTATAAAAAAAGTTGAATTGAAAATTTTGAAATTTTGGTATTGGGAGCGGGCGGTGCACACACCTATGTTGCAAAAGTCCAAGTCTGGGGGTGTGGTGCATTTGTTTATTATCGTCGTGCGGGTAGCTCTTTCTTATGCTCATGTTGGGTTAGGTGTGCTTAGCCTCCATGTTTATCTTTGTTTACCTCACCGTAACCCAAGCCCCATCTCTAACCTAAAGTCCTACCGACTCACGCTATGAACCAATCTAGTGTCGTGGAGAGAATGTGACCGGGCAAGCTTATGGTCACCGACACTGATGGATTTCAGTGGAGTTTGTCCTGCATCCCGATCTTGAGCAATCCTCATCTCAGCGCTTAGTTTACTTTCTCCGTATGCATGACCGGACGATTCACCGTAGTTCACCATTTTGAGTAGTTGTAATATGCTTTTACACTTTTAGAAATATATAAACTGTTTATATAATCAGAAACCTTCTCTACTATTTTTTCTTATGCACGTGAGCATGCGACTTCGCATGGTACTCTGTATTGTAATTTTAAGCCATCTACTTTTCTTTCCTCGTTCGCGTAGAATTTGTTTGCTCGGGACGAGCAAACAGGTAAGTCTGGGGGTGTGATGAGTCCTGATCATATACACTTTTATGGACTCATCTGGGCCGTTTATTTAGTCATTTCACCGCACTTTAGCCCTGTTATAGTTCATATTGATCATTTTATGCTAGGTGCACTTTTGGCCCGTTTTGGTGTTATCTCTTGTTTACCTTCGTTACTAGTTTTCATGCTTTGTTAAGTGCCATCTTCAGTGGCTAGATTGGTGTTGTACGCTGGAACAGGGGTCGTGCAGGTGTTCCCGGTACAATTCTGCACAGGAACACTGCGCACGATCACTGGTTCTATTGCGCACGACCACTGGTCGTGCGCCATTGATCGTGCGCACTTAACACCCCTTTTTATGAGTTCTGTCTGGCTTATCGCACGACCACTTACGATAGTACGCACGACCATTGGTCGTGCGTCACTGGTCGTGCGAACATTGTATTTTATAAATTTCTTCCCTTGTAGGCTCCATCCAGTCAGGCGCACGATCACAGAATTCTAGTGCGCACGACCACTGGTCGTGTGCCAATGACCGTGCGCACTGTTTACTGGTCGTGCGCCATTGATCGTGCGCACTTAACACCCCTTTTTATGAGTTCTGTCTGGCTTATCGCACGACCACTTACGATAGTACGCACGACCATTGGTCGTGCGTCACTGGTCGTGCGAACATTGTATTTTATAAATTTCTTCCCTTGCAGGCTCCGTCCAGTCAGGCGCACGATCACAGAATTCTAGTGCGCACGACCACTGGTCGTGCGCCAATGACCGTGCGCACTGTTTAATTCAGCGCCTATATAATGCCCTACTCACGAATTAGGTCGGGATCTCGCCATTTTTCCGCCCAGCTCCGACGTTCCGCCCATTTCCGCAGGTTTTCGCCCCTAGGCCTCCTCCATCATCCAAGGGCTTCAAGGAAGAGATTCTACACTCATCTTCATCGCCAAGGAAGGAGTTCCTCGCATCGGACGTGGCCGGATTGTAAAACGCTGGAGAAGACGGGTCCATTGGGAGGTGTGACAGCCCTCCTCTACCCCGGACGCAGTTGGGACCGAGCTAGGACGTGGATTGACAACCCGACGATTCCTACCGTGAATCTACAACGAGACTCCGGATTCAGTCGTATCTCTTGTCTCTTTCTTCTACTTGTGTGGTTGTATTTGTTTGTAATCTCTATATTTAGATGATGACACTATGAATCTTGTTTATTAATGTTTATTTCATGTTTATGGAATCATATTATTCATATGTGTGAATGAGGTGCGCCGCCATCCATTTTCCACTCCACCACCATGTCCGGTGCCGCACTAGCAATTGCTAGTGGCGTGCTTGTCGAAGAGGTGCCGGCGACCCTCATTCCGTTAGACTACTCGCCCATCCGCCTACCGAAGCATGGCATAGCGGCCCGTGTATTCCATCCCGCCTAACGAAGCAGCGCGCTCAAGGCCTGCATAGTTCGATCCGTTTGCCTACTCGTCCATCCGCCCTTACGAAGTAGCGCGTTCAAGGCCTACGTAGTCTTCCATCCCGCCGAGCGAAGCTTTGCATAGCGGCATTGCATAGGAGTAGTTGTAGTTGTTTTCTCTTTATTTTCCACAATCCAAAACCCCCGTTTCCGCATACATCCGCTCGAAAGGACATCAATCTCAAGTCCTTCCTCGATAATAAACTCCACCTTACTGTGTTCCTTTGAGATCGATACTTGGGGATTCATTCCCATTTTATATTACTTGAACGATCGGTACACTGCCGTTTCGTGTCGCAGTCGAGCTACCGCCTATAGCGGTGTGTGAGATTTGCGCCATCAGGCTCTCATTAGCCGGCAGGGCAGGTTGACCTCCCAGGGAGGCAAAGTTCTCTTCCCCTCAGATGGTTCCGCTGACCGGGCTCTCATTAGCCGGCAGGGCAGGTTGACCTCCCAGGGAGGCAAAGTTCTCTTCCCCTCGGATGGTTCCGCTGACCGGGCTCTCTCTAGCCGGCAGGGCAGGTTGACCTCCCAGGGAGGCTAAGTGATTTTTCCCATCGGATGGTTCCACTGACCGGGCTCTCTCTAGCCGCCAGGGCAGGTTGACCTCCCAGGGAGGCAAAGTTCTTTTCCCCTTGGATGGTTCCATTGACCGGGCTCTCACTAGCCGGCAGTGCAGGTTGACCTCCCAGGGAGGCAAAGTATTTTTCCCCTCAGATGGTTCCGCTGACCGGGCTCTCACTAGCCGGCAGGGCAGGTTGACCTCCCAGGAGAGCCTTAGTAAATTTTCAACAGGATGAAGTGGAGTTTTCTCAATTTCTTTCGTCGCCACTCACCGAATGTGCAGGGTTGGACTTTTCTTTCCGAGCGTGTACCTCGCTCGAAAAGAGCGGGGATTGTGTACAACCCTGTATTCGCCGAGTGGGCCCCCGGGAACCATGAGGTATTTTTGACATCATCTTTTCAGCATGCTCCAGGCCAGGAAGAGAGGAGGGGCGAGCTCCAGCAACGGGGGGGGGGGGGGGGGGGGCGTCATGGAGGCGAGATCCCAGCAGGGGGGGGGGGGCGAGCTCCTCTCGGATGGTTCCGCTGACCGGGCTCTCACTAGCCGGCAGGGCATGTTGACCTTCCAGGGAGGCAAAGTTCTCTTCCCCTCGGATGGTTCTGCTGAACGGGCTCTCACTAGCTGGCAGGGCAGGTTGACCTCCCAGGGAGGCAAAGTTCTCTTCCCCTCGGATGGTTCTGCTGACCAGGCTCTCACTAGCCGGCAGGGCAGGTTGACCTCCTAGGGAGGCAAAGTTCTCTTCCCCTCGGATGGTTCCGCTGACCGGGCTCTCACTAGCCGACAGGGCAGGTTGACCTCCCAGGGAGGCAAAGTTCTTTTCCCCTCGGATGGTTCCGCTGACCGGGCTCTCACTAGCCGGCAGGGTAGGTTGACCTCCCAGGGAGGCAAAGTTCTCTTCCCCTCGGATGGTTCCGCTGACCGGGCTCTCACTAGCCGGCAGGGCAGGTTGACCTCCCAGGGAGGCAAAGTTTTCTTCCCCTCGTATGGTTCCGCTGACCGGGCTCTCACTAGCCGGCAGGGCAGGATGAACTCCCAGGGAGGCAACATTCTCTTCCCCTCGGATGGTTCCGTTGATCGGGCTCTCACTAGCCGGCAGGGCAGGTTGACCTCCCAGGGAGACAAAATTCTCTTCTCCTCGGATGGTTCTACTGACTGGGCTCTCACTAGCCGGCAGGGCAGGTTGACCTCCAAGGGAGGCAAAGTTCTCTTCCCCTCAGATGGTTCCGCTGACCGGGCTCTCATTAGCCGGTAGGGCAGGTTGACCTCCCAGGGAGGCAAAGTTCTCTTCCCCTCGGATGGTTCCGCTGACCGGGCTCTCTCTAACCGGTAGGGCAGGTTGGCCTCCCAGGGAGGCTAAGTGATTTTTCCCCTCGGATGGTTCCGCTGATCGGGCTCTCTCTAGCCGCCAGGGCAGGTTGACCTCCCAGGGAGGCAAAGTTCTTTTCCCCTAGGATGGTTCCGTTGACCGGGCTCTCACTAGCCGACAGTGCAGGTTGACCTCCCAGGGAGGCAAAGTATTTTTTTCCTCGGATGGTTCCGCTGACCGGGTTTCACTAGCCTACAGGGCAGGTTGACCTCCCAGGAGAGCCTTAGTAAATTTTCACCAGGACGAAGTGGAGTTTTCTTAATTTCTTTCGTCGCCACTCACCGAATGTGCAGGGTTGGACTTTTCTTTCCGAGCGTGTACCTCGCTCGAAAAGAGCGGGGATTATGTACAACACTGTATTCGTCGAGTGGGCCCCCGGGACCCATGAGGTATTTTTGACATCATCTTTTCAGCATGCTCCAGGCCAGGAAGAGAGGAGGGGCGAGCTCCTCTCGCCCCCGCCCCCGGCAAGGGGGGGGGGGCGAGCTCCTCTCGCCCCCCCGCCCCCATCAGGGGGCGAGATCCCAGCAGGGGGCGAGCTCAGGAGGGAGACACCCTTCCAGCTCGCGTCGCCCCAGTCCCGAAGAGAGGGGATGGTCTGCATTTAGCGCCTTGGAATGGCGGGTTTTGGCTATTGGCAGGTCAATCTTGAGGGTATTTTGGTAATCTCGTAGGTCAGATTGTGGTTATTTGCAGACCAAGTTCAAAATCCTATAAATAGGACTAAGGGGGCACCATTTGGAGGGACTTCTCTCTATCTCTCTTTTGGCTATCTCTCCCCCAAGTCTCTCTAGTGGGTGAGGAAATCCTCCAAAGGTGCCCAAGCTTAGCATTGGCTTGGGAGGGGAAGCGCTCTAAGATCTTCCGGGTGTGTGGTGGGACCTCCTCGCTAAGCCCTTGGCCTTATTCCTAGTTAGTTAGCGCCTTAGCCTAGAGCTCTCCCTTGGGGGGAGTAAGTGTTGGTCACCCCTCAACTTGTTGAGAGCCCGAACTCCACAACGACTAAGTCTTGTTCTCAAGTCTTGGTTTCAACGCATCTCATTATAAGCCTTATTTATAGTTAGCTTGGAGACGAGACATTCCTCTAAGAATAACCCTAAAAATTATCTGATCTTGATCGCCACCCTCGATTTGTTATCTTAAGATCCCAAGCGGTGCAGTAAAACCCTATGAGTTAGTCGCTTGCCTGAATTATTTAAATGTCTAGTAGGGCAAGCGACTGTCAGATTTGAAATGTAGGACTTGCTTCTTTATACATAAAATGCTTGTAATTTGATTGTTGTGTGTGTCGGTCATGCCCATGAGTCATTTGTACCGATATGAGAGAGTTGACGACTCTTGGGGCACTAGTGAGTGTATGAACCTCAGGATGTTATCTTTTATATTTCCTCATTCGGTCCCTCCACTAGTTAGCCGAATATATTATCATCGGATGTCATTCACATCCACAAGTACACCTAGATGTATGCTAGGGACTGGGTAGTGAGGTATGAGCATGCCCAAAAGTGTCGAGACCGACCACTGTTAATGCTTTACCACGACAGTGAGGCCCGTTAGCTACCCCGCGGAAGCGAAGGTCAAACTATGTCGACATAGTGTGTTGCACGGGTTTTGAATACCTGTTTTGAATAGGGTTGATATCGAGTCGAGTTCGAGCGATTTGGGCACGACTCGAAATCAAAATTTTTGAGTCGATCTCGGCTCAAAATCGAAATCAATTTTGAGTCAAGCCGGCTCGACTCGAAATGACTCGATTCTGAGCCGGCTCGAAATCGAATCGAGCTGGTTCGAAATCGAATTTAACTGGATCAAAATCAAATCGAGCTGACTCGAAATCGAATCAAGCTGACTCAAAATTGAGCAATTTTTCTCTTTATTCCTAATTGGCTCGAAATTAAATTGGAAAACATTTAAATTTAGCAAATGAAATACTTAAAGCCTTCAATATTTGTATTTATGTTTAAAATTTAGTGTTTTAATTTTAAAATAATAATATATTAATAAATACATAATATTTTTAATTAATTCGAGCTGATTCGAATCATATTTCGAGCGATTCAGGACTGGCTCGAAATGAACTCGAAATCAAATTCGAGTCAAATTGAATCGAATCAAATTGACTCGAATCAATTGTAACCGATTCCGATTCAGCTCAATATTCGAGCGACTTTTGAGCTTCGAATAATATGCTCAGCCCTAGTTTTGAATGCTTCTAAGTTATATATGTAATAATGGATTAAATGCTTAGATTGCTCGCTAATATCCTGCCCAAAAAGCCTCCCGGGCTCGGGCTTGAACCGGGCTTCCCGGGTCCGGGCTTTTTGGAGTCGGGCCCGGGCCAGACCCTTGGTTGCAGTCGGGCTGGGCATTCACCATTAGAAGGAGGCCTACCTAGGCCCCCAGGGCCGGGCCATGCCAGGCCGGGCCTAGGGCCCGGCCCGGGTATTTTTAAATTATTTTTTTATTTAATTTATTTTTAAATATTTATTTGGTTAAATTTTTTATTAAAAAATATAAAATATAAATTAAAAAAAAGACATACTAATATAAGTAATCTGAGAAAAAAAGAGTTTTATTAATGTTGAACGAAAACGAATTACACAAAATTATACATATGCGTATTTGAAAATTTGAATTCCAAAGTAAAAAAAATATAATTGTCCGTATAAAATAACTTTGCAAATACAATTTTTAAAAAATAAAGATTACATATTTCGTCCACCCTTCACAAAATTTGGCTCTCCACCTTTGAGTCTTTGAGCTTTAAGTTTTGAACTAATTTAGGTTGATTGCGTCCATCTCGTCTTTCATTTCGGACGAGCTATCCTCCAAATTTGAATCATGTTGTTTCCTCCTCATTGCATCCAAGTGATCCTTGTAGCATATGCAGATTTCGAGCGATTCTTCTCTTAAACGACTTCTCCACTCGTTCAACACTCTGCCATTAAGAAAAAAGCAACTCTGAAGCTACCGTGCTAGCTTAGATCGTTAGTAAATCTCATGTCATATATGCCATAATAGGATATGTATTTACTTTACCTTTCCACCATTTTAAAAGATCAAAATTTTCTATTTCGTCCGTACTCATAAAATAACGAAATTGTGTCTTTGTATACAAACCTAATTCATTTAAACTACTAGAAGTTGTGCGTGCTTTTTTCCTAAATGCAAGCTCTAATATTTTATTTTTAAAATTATCGCGTGTTTTTGGTTGCGACACATTTTCCCGGGCCGCGATCCGTATAAATTATCGTAATAATTATAACATTCAGTGAAAATAGTGTTAAAATTTAAAATACTAATGCTATCCAAATTTGAGTAACTAACATTTTCGCCTAAATTATTATTTATTTCTTCTATTAAATTTTCAACGTCGTCTACGCCGAATAGATGATTCAAAGCGGCGGCGCATGAAAACATTGCTGGCATTTCTTTATAATATTTTAAAAATTTTGTTTTCATTAATTCTATTAAATTTTGTCATCCGATATATTGTTTAAAATAAATTATTTTTTGTGTTATATTAACAAAATTTTCAATAACTAGCGGGCTAGTAGGATAATATACGCCCGATAAAAAATTTGTTTCTAAAACCGCCAAATCGGACTCATTTAAATCGAACATACCTAACGTAGTATAATATTCCATATGTAATGATTTTTGACGAATCGCCCGTTTTAACAATGTGTAGGTCGAGTTCCATCTTATTGACATGTCAAATAAAGATTTTCCAAAATTTTCATCTTGTGCGTTTACGAATTTTTTAAAATCTCGTCGTCGTTGTTTAGAACTACAAATAAATTGTAACATTAAACGAATTTTATTAATACATGATTCCATATAAGCTAAACAATCTTGTACGACTAAATTTAAAATGTGACAAATACAACGAGTATGAAAAAATGAACCGTTTAACATAGGTTTTAAATCACGTTTTAACCACTCAATTGCGGTGGTATTATTTGTGGCGTTATCTAAAGAAATACTAATAATTTTATCTTTAATTTTAAATTCTCGCGAACATTTTAAAATAATTTGATAAATCGCTTGATCGGTGTGCGGGACTTCAAAACTTTCAAAATATATTATGAACTTATTTAGATCCTAGGAAACGGGATTCACCTAGTGACAAGTGATACAAATATATGATAATCCTAATTTTAAAGTACTTGTCCAAACGTCGCTCGTTAAACTCACTCGACCCTCAAAATTTCAAAATAATTTATTAAAGATTGTTTCGTTTCTAAATAATACTTAAGTGCATTGCGCTTAATGGTGGATCGACTTACTTGATGATATTTGAGTTGAAGCCCTTGATGTATGTACTCAGTCTCCTCCGCGTCATCATAGTGACTGAATGACAACCCACGTCTGATGATGTTCTTCACCTGCAGCTCTCGCTGCCGACCATGATCGTATGTCCATATTTGTCCGGATCCCGATAATTGTGCCTGACTGGACTCGGAGCTTGCTTCGCAATGCATGACTTAATGTGTCGTTGCGAGTGTCTAGTTGCTACTGAGGGTGAGCAGTTTTGCACAAAGTTTGCACTTTGCCCTGTGTTCGTTGCCGACTTTGACTTTGTCGAAGTGCTCCCACACTGGAGCCGTGTGTTTGTGCTCCACAATTTCATGCACCACCGATGATGACGACGCCATGCTTGACGACATTGAGTGAGAAAGTAATACAGAGAGTGAGAGAGAGAGAGAGTGAGAGAGAGTGAAGAGAGAGATAATTGGAGCGAGAGGGGGGTATAAATAGGAAAAAAAAAATTTTAAATAAAAAAAATTAAAATTTAATAAAATTTTTTTAAAAATAGTGGGTGCTGCCACTTCAATTAAGTGGCAGCAACCACTTTATTAAAGTTTTCTCCTGCAGCAACTGTTGCAGGCGGCAGCAGGATGCAACGACTATAGAGTTGTTGTTTAGCAACGACTCTATAGCCGTTGAGCATAAATGGGATGGGCTTTGCCCGACCCGATTCCGGCCTGGGCCTAAAACTCGGGCTTTGCCTGACCCGGTTTTCAGGCTGGGCATTGCCCCAAAATTTGCAGGGCCCCGTAGCCCGGGCAAGCCCGGAGAGGGCTTAGCCCGCCACCGGGCCTACCCGGGATTTTGCCGGGCCGGGCCTAGGCCAGCCCCCCAAGCCCTGTTTTATGCCCACCGCTATATAACCTGTTTAACACTGCATTTAATTCATGTACTTACTTCTGTCATTTATTACTTGCACTAACATCTATTTATTGTTTAACTTTATATGCTTCAGCTATTGTATATTCTCCCGAGACCCTCTCTCTTTTCCCCAAGACTTATGGATCTTGGGGCGGGGTGAGAATTCAACTAGTCTTTTGACTAATGTGTCGTTGTACACCATTTTTAAGGGACGTTCCAGCTCGAGACCCTGCTAGAGATTGAGAGCATTCCAACGATAGAGCCAACTTCTAACGCTGTAGATACGACCATTTCACCACCTACCTTCTGAGATGTGAGATACTAGTTTGTGGCGTTAGAGAGATTTTGTACTTTTGTTCTCGCCCGATTATGGACTGAAGTGTATAAACTATATATATATATATATATATATATATATATATATAAGGTCCCCTTACAAGGATATTACTTGCACTAACTATATATATTTGAGTTTTTTGCTTCCGCTATTAAATGTATCTGGATATAATGTTCCTTTAACCTTACAAGGAGATCGTTCTACGCTTGAAGAGCGAGCACATTTACCTATTTGGATAGCGTGGGGATGCCTCCTTGGTATAAGGTCCCCTTCGGCTTGGTCGTGTTTTTTTTGGGCGGGGGGGGGGGGGGGGGGGGATACAATTACATCAGAGCATATATCGATCTATTTATGTGGGGACACCTCGGATTCCTTCCCAATACCGCTCCCTGGTTCGGGACGAACCACGCAGCGGAAGCCTCGTGAACCCCTGGGAGATTAAGGATTCTAGTCTACAAATTTTGTGCTCCCGCACACGCTACGCTTTCTGCCCTAGTCAATTTTTGCAAATTTTAGTGATACTTGAAAATTTTGACTCCTTTCTTTTTTGCTTTTTCCAGATACTGGAATCGAGCAATGAGCGAGCTTCCACGCAAGCTCATTTCCATCCTTCAATTCCATCACCTCCTCCTATTGTACCCTTCAAAGAGACTGAGCTCGAGCAGACTCTTACTACCATTCTAGGCATGTTTTAGGCTGCTCTCGCTCAACAGTGACAAGAGTCAATTCCAAAGACCAATTTGCTGATGATTTTTTGGGGATTGAGCCCCCAACCTACCACAAATTAGAGTTTGCAATGTTGACAAAAGAGTGGGTCGAGCGAGTAGAGGAGCTTTTAGTATGCATGGGGTGCCTAACCAATTCTACAGTTTCTCTCGTAGTGACACTTATGGAAGGCTATGCCCGCGATTGGTGGCGGGCTGTCACTCGCTCTACCTTATTAGGGTGACCACATAGTGTCATAGATTGGCAGAAGTTTTCTAATGTATTTTGGATCATTTCAGTCATGATGTTGACTGCACCGAGCTCCAGGAGCAGTTTCTTGAGCTGAGATAGGGAGACATGTCTGTGACCCAGTACCCGCATGAGTTCACCCATCTAGCCCCATTCACGGAGATTTTTGCATTGAGCGATAGAGATAGAGCCGCCCAGTTTTATAAAAGACTGTGAGACGACTTCCGCCAGCCACTGATTATGATTGCATGGACTTCATTTCACAATATTGTCATGCATATTGCATCGCTTGAGTTGGACCAGACGACAGTTGCTCAGTGGCGAAAGAGACCACTAGAGACACCGACTGCTCCGAGAGGTCAAGACCGGGAGATTTTGCTCCCCGTGGATGATTTAGAGACTAGAGGTAGCACAGAAGACACCGTCTGCCACCACCATAGACTCAGCAACCGACACAACATAGACCATAATCCCCACCAGCTCCACAATATGCACCTCAACGAGACATTCCCTTTGCCGGGAATTGTTACTTTTGCCACCAGCCCAAGCACATTCAGGCATTCAACCCACAGGCCGTTGGGAGGCCCAGACTTAGAGCAGTTCAGCGAGAAAGAGAGAGAGATAGGAGCTATAACAGATTAATGGGGTCGCGACCGTGGAGGACGGAGAGGTTACTAGGGCCGACCAGAGCATCAGAGAAATAATATGGCCATACCACATGAGGCTCATAGTTTAGACTTACAACAAGAGGTAACACATGATGTGGCCATTGGTACGCCTTAAATTTAGAAAGGTTTTCTCTTAGTTTTATCCTACTTTTAATAGTTGTGCTAGAACTTATAGTTATAAGATAACTTACCCTTTATCCAGAAATCCATACCATAGAGGGTCAGCCTGCCAAAACATTATTGATATGAGAATCACGCACTCCTTTGTATCTCGAGATTTTATATCTTCAAAGACCAACGTCATCTGATCTGATTGAATGTCAATAAGAGTATGTGTTGGATCAAGCACAACCAACTGTCCCAAAAGCCCAGACTGATGGGTAAGGCGCTATTTTTTCTTTAAGGAAGTAGGAAAGGCGCTACAGGTCAAATGAAGGAACGCTGGACCCAATAATCCCCCCAGCATTCAGCATGACCCCCTAGCTCAGAGGTGCTCCATATGGCTCAGAGGTGGCGCACCACATGGCTTAGAGGTGGCTTTTCACATGGCTGCGACCGCCTGACCCGCCGGGTCCACACAGGTAGGAAATTTCAGGATTTAATCAGCGGCCCCCTGCCTCAAACCCGCAACTTCCTCTGATACCACTTCAAGCGCAACCAACTGTCCCAAAGTCTGGACTGATGGGAAGGGCGCTACTTTTTCTTTAAGGAAGTAGAAAAGGCGCTATGGGTCAAGTGAAGGAACGCTGGACCCAACAATATGACTTCCAGATGGATCGAATATGACCTGTACCGAAAAATGTTTATTTAAACTCTTCTTGGAAACCTGAAGTTGAAAGTCTTCACAACCATCCTAGCAATATCATTGTTCGATATCATATTAGGGATGAATCGCTAGCATATCACAATGCCAAATCAATTGCTTGACAAGGGAGGTCTGAGTCCAAAATTCAGATGGGCAGTTCATCACTCTAAAAGTTATATCGTCAGTCTCACGAATCATACAATCTTATGCCCAAACTTCTAAAGAGTCCCGACGAAAAGGACGAGGTGTTCATTATATAGTTTGAAATGGAGGATGAGTCCAAAACTTTTCTCAAGGTACCCATTATTCGTGATTTCCTCTACATCTTCCTGCATACACTCCAGGACTACTGTTGGATCTTGAGGCGCCCTTAGAGGGAGGTGAATAAGAGTTTTAAAACTTTTAATATATTTTGATATACTTGAAATAATGAGAGATTAAAATAGAGAGAAATCAAGTAAAACAATTGAAATCAAATAGAGATATGATTTTATTAATATGAAATGAAGGATTACAAAACTTGATTTCATATAACGCTAGAAATCAAAGTCGAATATTAAAAAGACTTTTTCATTTTTTATCCTGACTCGTATCCCCACGAACCGATGACTTTATCCTATCCTCCTCGGATACGGCCTCAAGTCTCTCTAGCCAATCCTCCCCGGATACGACCTCGAGCACCGCCCTAGACCAAACCTAGATCTAGTCACCAACACGAGGAGAATTCCTCCATAAGTCCTACCCAGACCTAGTCGCCAACACGAGGCGAATTTACTAAGCGATTACAAGAATGAAAAATGACAATAATATTAAAAACTCCCTCTTGAAGAACTTCTGAAGTTGGAGACGAAAGACCGCTGTAGAATAAACGTGGTTGAAGCGATCGTCGGTCGGATGCGTCGTGTAGAACTTCTCCTTCAGAAACTCACGAAATGTTTGGGTGGGAGATTAACTCTCGGCAGTATAAGGCTCTAAAAATTTAGCACTAGAACTCTCTCTGGGATGTGTGTCTAAAATGAGAGAAAAGGGCTCCTTTTTATAGCCTTGGAGCTAGCGCCTGCGCTAGCGCTACTGCCGGCGCTATCCTGAATTTGGAAACATTCTCTGCATGCGTATCTTCATTCCAACTAAACCTTTCCAAAATTCCTCTTGTGCTCCGCGCTACCGCTTGCGCTATCCGCTACCTCCTGACGCTATCGCCTTCTATACTTGCCGCCTGAACTTGCCTAATTAGAGCTAGCGCCTGCACTAGGTGCTACCGCCGACACTAGTGGGCATGTTGGAATTCTGGCTTCAAATTTGGGGGAAACATTCATATGTTATCCTTGAGTCATCTGATATTGTTTCCTGCACACTTAAACACACAAGATCAAATACACATAGGATTTGTTATTCTCAAGCCAAGGAGATGTGGAAGACCATGTTCCAATAAACTCTCCCTTTTGATAATAACAAATCCATTAATGATAAAACAGAGCATTAATATATAAGCATGATGAAACCTACTTGTGTGTGTGTGTGAGTGATGACTTAAGATAATTGTCATTTTTAGTATTTAGAATTACTCCCTCTAAATACATGCTCCCCCTATATGAATGCTCCCTTTATATGTAAGCTATCTTCTTAATCTTTAATCATGTTAGTTTTCCCTTTTGATAACGATTATTATTTATCATGTTAGTTCCCCCTTTTGATATTAACAAAAGTGGCCTAAGGAAGCAATAAACATAAAAAGAGTTTTTTTGATATAAAAAGATAAGGCATGATCGAGCTTTTTATAGGAAATAAAATGATAAGGAGTTTTTAGCATAAGAATTTTCATAGAAATAAATCAGAGTTTTTAGCATAAAAATAATATTCATGTTTAGAACAACCAATATAAATTTTACCAAGCAAGTCTATCACTTGTTGAAGGAAATGAATTTTGAGATTCAAGTGATGATACACACAAAAGAAAAGACTTTAAATAAGCATGAAAGCGCATGGTAAAAATTATATGGTTATGATGCGAAAGACTTATGGAAGTACAAGAAACATCTTTTTGTAATTATGATAATTCATAAGAAGAGATATGAGTTAAATTCCAAAAAGGAAGATGTTTTTGCAAATCATTATTCATTTAAAATCTTTAAGTTTGACAATAAAGTAACCAAGCATGAAAGAAGGATATCAAAAAGAAACTACTACAATGTTATTATAATTCACAAATTTAAAACATACCAAACATTGTAGAGAGCATATGCTAGGTTATCTAGTGCATTTATATATAAAGATAGTATAAAATTAGCATTAGGATCTAATACTCATGAGAAGAAGTGTTATGAAAGATAATGATGTGCACATAAGTGTATTTTAAAAAGGTAAACAAATGATTTAATAAAAAATACAAGACATATGTAGAGTAATGTGCATAATAAAACACAAACAATTTTACTTCCACACACTTCAATGCACATTAAATAATGTACAACTACCAAAGTGCTTTGCACACACAATGCTCATTAAGACTTATCAGGGTGTAAAGTAATGCTTGGGGGGATCACACACTTTAATTTTCAATATTGATTTTTTTATCCGGTGTACTTAAGAATAAGTGGTGTAAAGAAAAAACTAAGGTTTGCACAAGACACTTTACTATTCTTTCCAAGGTGCTCAACCTCACAATGCTCATTAAGACTTATCAGGAGGTTCAAGTAGTGCTTGGTGGAGTTATCTTTGTCAATTTATTTCATGATTTTTGATATGCACAAAGATCTCCGAATACACTTGTTTTACAAACCAATATAATTTGAAAGCACTACCACTTTTCTTAATGTTAAAAGTGCAAATAAACGTAGTGTAGGTAAGATATTTGTGCAAATTTAATTCATTGTATAATTACAATACACAAGCAAACATTCTTAGATTAAAAGCATATGTAGACTTTGCCAAAATAAGTGAGTGAATAAATATCATTATCAATCATTAAATATTTACTCATACTTAGAGGCATGCTAAGCTTGGTTCTACACACCACTTTTTCAATACAATTGATGCACATTTGATTAGATATATCAAATCATGATAAAACAATGTTCAAAGTAGTTTGAAAAGATGAATTCCAACATTGTAGAAGGTCTAAATGATAGATTAAACCATGCTTGATTTTCACAATAAAGTCCATACAATTTTTTTTATATTTAAAAAATAATAATTTTGATTTAAAGTTTGAACTCTTAAAATTGATCTTGGACTTCCCGAGGTCTACCCTGTGAGGGGTTCGCACCGGTACTAGGAGATGTGATGGGGTGACATCCCAAATTTCCATTTCGCAAGATACATGTAAATAGAAAAGTTAAGTTCAAAAAGTAATTTTTGATAATTCTTTGTTTTATATTTTTGTATTTGATTTTTTCATATAGAAATAGAAATCAAATAAATGAACAAAGAACGGAAGAAAAAACAAATATTTTTTGTAATTTGGCTTTTGTAATTTTGTATTTTAATTTTTCAAAAATTAATTAAAGGTAGAAATACAAAAATAAATAGCACATATAATATAGCAGATTTTTAGGGATTTTTAAAAAAATTGAAAAATACAGAAAATTAGACAGGTGCGCTAGCGCCGACGCTAGAGCTAGCGCGGCAAACAGTACACTAAATTTTAGGATTTTGAAAAATCTAATTTTTGATATTGATTAAGTGTCCAAAGATTAGTTTCATGCAAACATTTTAGAAGATTTGAAGATGTTTAAATAAGTAAAAATTGCATAAAGTGATTGCGTTTATGAATTTGATTTAACCCGAAAGATCTAGGACACCTAATTCAAGTCGTAGTAATCAAAATCTTGCATCGAGGAGAGGCTTAGTGAATACGTCAGCAAGTTGTGAGTCCGTACCAATGAAACTTACTTTTACATGCTCTTTCTTAATATGATCCCTAATAAAGTGATGACGAACATCTATGTGTTTGGATCTAGAGTGGTGTACGAGATTATTTGTAAGATCTATGACACTTTTGTTGTCACATTAATTAAGATCAATGTTTTTGAGATGAAAACCAAAATCCTCTAGAGTTTGGCTCATCCATAAAGCTTGTGCACAACAACTCCCAAGAGCGATGTATTCGGCCTTCGTGGTGGAGAGTGCAACCGAAGATTGTTTCCTACTAGACCATAACTAAAGAGGGTCCTAAAAAGTGACAAGTACCGCTAGTGCTTTTTCGATCAAGTGAACATCCGGCGTAGTTCGAATCGGAATAGCCGTGTAGTGTAAATGAATCATTGTGTGGGTACCATAAACCTAATTTAGATGACCCCAATAGATATCTAAAAATATGTATTACCGCTTTTAAATGAGATTCTTTTGGATTGGCTTGAAAGCGAGCATATAAACATATGACAAACATTATATCTGGTCTAGATGCACTTAAGTAAAGAAGAGATCCAATCATACCTCTATATAAAATTTGATTGATAGAAATTCCAGATTCATCTTTTCCTAGTTTTAAAGAAGCACTCATAGGTGTAGAAGCTTGTTTAAGATTTTCAAATCCAAACCGTTTAAGCATATCATGAACATATTTTGTTTGGCAAATAAAAATACCATCATTTCGTTGTGAAATTTGAAAACCAAGAAAATAAGAGAGTTCTCCTACAAGGCTCATTTCAAATTCATTTTTTATCACTAAGACTACTTTATTACACAACTCTTCATTAGTGGCTCCAAAAATGATATCATCAACATATATTTGTAAAATAATTAAATCATTATTATTATGCTTAATAAAGAGTGTGTTGTCGGCACTTCCCATGACATAACCGCGTTTTAATAAAAATAATGTAAGTCCTTCATACAATGCATGGGGCGCTTGTTTTAAACCATAAAGCGCATTTTCTAATTTATAAACTTGATTTGGAAATTTTTCATTTATAAAACCGGGGGGTTGTTCTACATAAACTTTCCCTTTTATAAACCCGTTTAGAAAAACATTTTTAACATCCATTTGAAATAATTTTATTCTTTTAAAACTCGCAAATGCCAAAAAAAATTCGTATAGATTCTAAGCGAGCAACGATTGCAAAAGTTTCTTCAAAATCTATCCCCTCGATTTGAGAAAAACCTTGAGCGACTAAGTGAGCTTTATTTCTTGTAATTCTAGATTCACTATCTAATTATTTTTAAAAATCCATTTTGCGCCAATAACGGATGATTAGATGGACGTTCTACAAGATTCCAAACTTTATTTCTTTCAAATTGATCTAACTCTTCATTCATAGCCAAAAATCAAAATTCAAAACATACCAAACATTGTAGAGAGCATGCTAGGTTATCTAGTGCATTTATATATAAAGAGAGTATAGAATTAGCTTTAGGATCCAATACTCATGAGAAGAAATGTTATGGAAGATAATGATGTGCACATAAGTGTATTTTAAAAAAGTAAACAAATGATTTAATAAAAATATAAGACATATGTAGAGTAATGTGCACAATAAAACACAAACAATTTTACTTCCACACACTTCAATGCACATACAAAAATGTACAACTACCAAAGTGCTTTGCACACACAATGCTCATTAAGATTTATCAGGGTGTAAAGTAGTGCTTGGGGGATCACACACTTTAATTTTCAATATTGATTTTTTTTGTGATCCGGTGTACTTAAGAATAAGTGGTGTAAAGAAAGAACTAAGGTTTTCACAAGACACTTTACTATTCTTTCCAAGGTGCTCAACCTCACAATGCTCATTAAGACTTATCAGGAAGTTCAAATAGTGCTTGGTGGAGTTATCTTTGTCAATTTATTTCATAATTTTTGATATGCACAAAGATCTCCGAATACACTTGTTTTGCAAACCAATATAATTTGAAAGCACTACCACTTTTCTTAATGTTAAAAGTGTAAATAAACATAGTGTAGATAAGATATTTGTGCAAATTTAATTCATTGTATAATTACAATACACAAGCAAACATTCTTAGATTAAAAGCATATGTAGACTTTGCCAAAATAAGTGAGTGAATAAATATCATTATCAATCATAAAACATTTACTCATACTTAGAGGCATGCTAAGCTTGGTTCTACACACCACTTTTTCAATACAATTGATGCACATTTGATTAGATATATCAAAGCGTGATAAAAACAATGTTCAAAGTAGTTTGAAAAGATGAATTCCAACATTTTAGAAGGTCTAAATGATAGATTAAACCATGCTTGATTTTCACAATAAAGTCCATACAGTTTTTTTGATATTAAAAAAAATTTTGATTTAAAGTTTGAACTCTTAAAATTGATCTTGGACTTCCCGAGGTCTATCCTGTGAGGGGATCACACCGGTACTAGGAGATGTGATGGAGTGATATCCCAAATCTCCCTTTTGCAAGATACATGTAAATAGAAAAGTTAAGTGCAATTTTTTTTGATAATTCTTTGTTTTATATTTTTATATTTGATTTTTGCATATAGAAATAGAAATCAAATAAATGAACAAAGAACAGAAGAAAAAACAAATATTTTTTATAATTTGGCTTTTGTAATTTTGTATTTTAATTTTTCAAAAATCAATTAAAGACAGAAATACAAAAATAAGTAGTACATATTGTACAACCCTGTATTCGCCGAGTGGGTCCCCGGGGCCAACGGTGTCTTTAGGCCCAATGTTTTGTAGCACCGCCCCAGGTAAAGAGATGGGGGCGAGAGAGTTTTTGGGCGTACCCGGTAAGGGGGGTGGGCGGTGGAGGCGGGCAGCCTCCCGCTCGCCCAGCCCCGTAAGGGGGCAAGTCGGAGAGGCGGGTGGCCACCCGGGCTCGCCCCCGCCCCCGCCCCAGCAGGGGGGCGAGCCGAGAGCCAGGTGGCCTCCCGGGTTTGCCCCCGCCCCAGCAGGGGGGCGAGCCGAGAGGCGGGTGGCCTCCCGGGCTCGCCCCCTCCCCAGCAGGGGGGCGAGCCGAGAGGCGGGTATCCTCCCGGGCTCGCCCCCGACCCAGCAAGTTGGCGAGCCGAGAGGCGGGTGGCCTCCTGGGCTCACCCCCGCCCCAGTAGGGGGCTACCCGAGAGGCTGGTGGCCTCCCGGGCTCGCCCCCGCCTCAGCAGGGGGCGAGCCGAGGGCGGGTGGCCTCCTGGGCACGCCCCCACCCCAGTAGGTGGCGAGCCGAGAGGCGGGCGGCCTCGGGCTCGCCCCCGCCCTAGGAGGGGGGCGAGTTGGTGAGGCGGGTGGCCTCTCGGGCTTGCCCCGGCCCCAGCAGGGGGGGGGGGGGGCGAGCCGGAGAGGCGGGTGGCTTCCCAGAATCGCCCTCGCCCTAGTATGGGGCGAGCTGAGAGGCGGATGGCCTCCCGGGCTCACCCCCGTTCCAGCAGGGTGGCGAGCCGGAGAGGCAGGTGGCCTCCCGGGCTCGCTCCCGCCCCAGCAGGGGGCGAGCCGAGAGGTGGGTGGCATCCCGGGCTCTCCCCCGCCCCAGCAGGGGGCGAGCCGAGAGGCGGGTGGCCTCCCAGGCTCGCCCCCGCCCTAGCAGGGGGCGAGCTGATGAGGCGGGTGGCCTTCTAGGCTCGCCCCCGCCCCAGCAGGGGGCGAGCCGGTGAGGCGGGTGGCCTCCCGTGTAAGAACCCGCCTCCCCAAAACTGAACCCAGTTTAGGGAGGGGGGATCTTACTGCCCAAGGACGACCACTTGTTCTTCCGGATGGCAACGACCCACCCTCTCAAGCACTGAGTGGTCGCCTTGTCTGGCACAAGAATCATAACAACACATCAAAATAACATAGCCGAAGCAATATAATAAGAAAACTAAGCACACATCTTATATTTACATAAAGAGAAGAGGATAAAGCCTATTATTTACTATATCTGCCTCGGGGCTACACATGACTATAACAAAATGCTCTTAAGCTAGTCCTATACTCTAGGACTCACGTCGTGGAAGACAGGGGCGAGGCTGGAGTATCCGATCGGGCCATCTCTAAGGTCGATAACTCATCCTGCGGTTCCCGGGCTTTGCGCTGTCCCATCTCCTGTGATTGGTTATAAGAATAACCATTAGTCACAGAGCTAAGTGGAAAACACATTCCCTCCCCGAATCCATATTTTGGGGGTGGGCTAAAGTACAGGAATAAATAGCCGAAGCAAGGTAAATGGCTAGCAAAAGGCAAACATATATACGTATATATATCTATAGGGCCTACCAACCATAATATCATGAGGTGACATAGACGCGCAGTATGTAATAAAGGCAATACTATTTCGCACACACTCGCACCCAGGTATTCAAACCTGCACACACAAAAACCCTGTGTCGACACAGCTTGGACCGCTTTGCTTCAAGCGGGGTTGCGAACCCCGCGAGCCTCACCGATGTGGCATCGGTGACAGTGGCCAGTCCTACCACTTCTGAATGTAGTCGTACCGTATCACTCAGGCCCTCTCGTACAACTTGGTGTACTAACTAGATGTGAGCGACATCTGGCGATTCCGAGATTTAGGCCGACCAACGGAGGCAAAATTGCGGGTTCAGAGTGGTGATAACCCGCTGCGCACATCTCCCTGTCGCCATGAGTCATCAACCCTCCCGCACCGGTACGAACGATCTACGGGCGTGACCGACCCGCCACTTTTACAACAAACAATCTTCAAACAACTTAAGTAGAGAATAAGCGCTTTAAGTCTTGACGCGACATTCTTAACTCGACCGGTCACTTGACTTTTGACCGGGAGGCTCGGCGGTAGGAGGGCTCCTTATTTGGGGCTAACTCGGGAGGAGGGACTCAACTCTGGGTTTTCCCCAACTAAGGCCTCACAGAAAGGAGGAGAAACACCGCTTGCCCGCGTAGGCGTGGTTAGCACTAAAATATATATAAAGTGCAATATAAGCTGTAAGAAAGGCCGGAAGCAGGGGCCGAAATATCAGGACCAGTACGAGACTGGAGAATTGAAAGTACAGAAAGCAGTAAATAAAGGACTAGTGCGAGACTGGATAACTGAAAGTACAACAATCAGTAAATAAAGGACCAGTGCAAGACTGGATTACTGGAAATGAACGAACATAAATATAAGTAAGGGGACCAGTGCGTGACTGGATTACTAAAAGCATAAAATAGAAAGCAAAAGTAGGGGGACCAGTGCAAGACTGGTTTCAATGAATAAATGCCGAAAGTAAATGCAGGACCAGTATGAGACTAGAGAGCATAATAAATAAAAGGGTTAGTAGTCCAATCATTCCATAACAGGAGGCTTCAATGTCGACTCCGTTCTTAGGAGGAAGTTCTGTTCGATCCTCGTTCATAGGGGTCTTTTCTCCGTTCATAGGAGCTTACTTAGATTTTATGAGATTACTTATATTTCGTGTGCCTTTGGTTCACATCTTAATTATCACCTTGTTATCGAATTGAAATAACGCTTTGCGATCTCGACTTGATCATACATTTCGACGCTCTTAACTCGGTCGATTACTCGCCAAAATTGGTGGGTTTACGACTTAACTTTAATACGAACCACACAATTTTATTATATAGTTAAAATAACGCGTCGAGGGTTTGCAAAATTATTCTGATTATTTTCGTCCATTTTCGGACAAGATTTTGCTCGTAGGAATCTTATTTAGGCTTTTTAAAATATCAAGAGATTTGATAAAAATGTCAAACTTTGATAGTACCTTTAAAAAGACTAAACTTGACCCTATAATTTTTCCAAGAATTTTCCCAGGTGATTTGGGCATTTAATTCTTTTTATTAAACCTTGTGAAGGTCCATAAAAATAGCAAACCATTTCAAAAAAATCCCAAATAATTACTGGGGGTGCCCCTCTAGGTGAGGAACATTTTTTGTGTTGGGAGTTTTTTCCACAGATGCCCAGTTTACCCTCAGAAAAATCAGAAAGGGAAAGGGGCAAGTGGGGTGCAGTTAGAGGAAAGGAAAGAGAGCAGGGGGCGCTGTACCGTGCGCCCTCCTGGGGTCCCCACATCGGATCTGCGGAAGATCTGCTGTGGGGGCACACATTTAGAGGCTGGGGCGGGAAACGAGATTAGGGGAGCCGCCCGATCTCTTGGAGGAGATCGAACGGCTCCCGCTATCCCAGCGGGAGGCGGCCGCTGTCGCCGCCGGGAAGCAGCCGGATGGGGCCGGTGCCGCCCCAGGTCGGTGCGCTGGGGTCCGGCGACCACTCTAGTGGTGGTCTGACGGTATGGCGCCGCCGGCCACCATCGGAATATAGGAAGGAAAGGGGGGGGGGGGGGGGGGGGCGGCGGTGGCGTAGCCTGCATGCGCCATGCAGGCTTGCTGCGCCTCCTCCCCCGCTGGGGGAGGTGCCCCTGCCGTCCCTGGCTGGGGCGCCGGGGAGGGGCAGTCCTCCGGCAGGGGTCCGGCGGCCTGACGCCGCCGACCGCCGGGGGTGGGGTTTTTACCCCGTACAGGAAGCGGAGAGGGAAGGGGAAGGGAGCGGGTTCCGCCGGTGGCGCGTCCTCCGGCCCCCCTGCCGCCTCCTTTCGTCGGAACTCAGGTCCCCGGGTGGGGACCTGCTCCCCTAGCGCCACCACCGGCGCTGGGGGTGCAGGTTCACAGCTAGCCCTTCCCCCACCCGAACCTGGGCAAGGTTTGGTTGGGGCTGGCGGCGCTCCGGCGACGGGGGGGGGGGGGGGGGGGGGGGGGGGGGGGGCTTGCCTCCAGGAGGTTGGAAGAGGGAGGGAGAAGGTGGTACACCTATGAGGGGTGAGCTCGGGAGGTTGGTGGTGCGGCCATGGAGGGGGAGCGATGGTGGCTGCTTGGCTAGGCTGCTCCGGCGGGTGGCTGCTCGGCTAGGGAGGGGGAGAGGTGTCCGGTAGGGGAGGAGGAGGAGGAGGAGAAGGCTGATGGGTATTCTGTGCGACCAGGGAAGGGGCTGGGCCCCTCCTTTTATAGGGGAGGAGGGAGGCTTCCCCTCTCTCTCCCTTTATCCCCACGTGGGGTTAAGGGTGGGATGGGTGGGGGGAGATATTTTCTCCCCCCCTCTCTTCTTCCCCTGCCCGAATAGGGCTGCCTGGTCATGGGCAGCCCCCTCCCTTGAGGGAGGGGCCTCTCTCTCCTCACCATTTTCTTTTCTTTTCCTAAGAATTCGTGCTTGGGGGGGGGGGGGGGGGGGGGTTGACCAAGGTCAATTTAGGGTGGGGTCATCCATGGTCCCGGGAGTCCACCAAGACTTAATGGGACCGGTCCCGAGTTCGTGCGCTCCGTATTTCGTGTGTTGTGCTGAGGCGGTCTGCATAATCCAAAATGGGCATATTCTCCATATGACATCGAATCGAAATGGAACGAGTTCCATTACACTCGTATCTGTTGTATGAGTCTAACGAAACTGACGGAACTCAAATCGGAGTACATTTGGCCACTGTACCCCAACGACTTAGTTGCGGCGCACAATAATACCCAAAACGGTTGTTTTCTCCAAACAACCTCGGATTGGAACGAACTCCATTACACTCGTATCGATTATACGAGTCTAACGGAGTCGACGAAAGTCAGATCGGAGTACATTTGGTCACTGTACCCCAACGACTTTGTTGCGACGCACAATAATACCCAAAACGGTCCGAGTCGGTTTCCAGCTCAAGCATGGGGGAGCGACATCAACATTCGGCCTCACGAATCAGGGGAAGTCATTTTTTTTATTTACTCTATTGCACCCCCCTCTTCTTTTCTTCTTTTTTTTCCTCATACTTACTATTCAACATTGAGGTCAATGTTGAACTTTAAACATGGGGGAGTGTTTTCCCTTTCTTTTTAAGTCTTTCAAAAAAAAAAACACAAAATTTTGAAAACAAAACAAAATCAAAAAAATTATTATAGTACTATTTTATTTCTTTAGCCTTATCAAAAATCCAAAAAAAAATTTTGAAAAATGCAAAACCCAAAAAAAATCAAAAAAATTAGAAAATTCCAAAAAAAAGAGATCATATTTCAAAATCCAAAAAAATGAAAAATCCAAAATATAATAAACTCCTTGCTTAGTCTTTTTGTTATTTTTAGAAATTTAGTTTGAGTTTGTTTATAAGTATTTCTATTATTTTTGATTTGCTAATCTTTTATTTCATCATATTTAGTTAAATCTAATATTTAGTGATTTAGTTTTAAGAATTATCTTATGGTTTTAATTTGCTTAGAGTAACTTATTTAGCATCTTTTTCTCTTTTATTTTAAATAGTTTCAATTTTGTAGTAATTTTGCTTAACAATTTTGGATTCTAATTATTTCTACCGCATGCTTTTAGATTCTTAGGAAATTTCAATCTACTAGTGTTGCTCTCTAGTATTTTAGTTTATTTTCTAAAATGTTTTATTTAACCTCTTATCCTTACCCTAATTCTCCTTTTTCTTTTTATTGTTAGATCATATGTCATGGGAATAAGGAGATGTTAGTTTCTTATTCTCTGGTAAACATATGCAACCCAAAAATGAAGAGAGGAATTAAAAGTTCATATATGTCGTGGGAAGTGATTGGATGTTAGTCTATCATTTTCTGGTATTACATATATATTTTATTTATAAAAAAATTTAGTGGGGTGTGAAAAAAATATTGATGATCACCTCCAATCAAAGACCCCTTCATGTTGATTTCCTCCCCAAATCCCTTAGCCAATAATATTGTCTTAGATTTTAAATTAAAATATTGTGAGAGAATAAGTAGTAGGTTGCACTTTTCCTTAAGTTTCTTTTAAGTTATGGTTTTTATAATTTCAATCTAACCTTGTTTGCAATTTACTCAATCTGTGCTAGTTAATTTATTAGAGAATTTTTGGCTAAATATTTCTCTCTTTTCATTTTAATTTCATAATTTAGGACTTAATTTGTAAATCCCTGAATTTTATTTTTGGCTAGATTTTGGTGTAAATAAATTTTTAGTTTAATTGAAAATTTTATAATTCTCATATAAATATTTATCATCTTTTGCTCTGGAATAGCAAAAGCCTAAGCATGGGGAGTTTGATAAGTAGTTTTTAGTCATAATATTTTAGGTTAGTTTAGCATAATTTTCCCTAGGTTTAGTTATATTTTTATGTTTTTCATGTATGTTTGTTGTTAATCCTAATATTTTTATGTTTGTTATGTTTTATATTTTTATATTTTCTAAACTATGTTATGTTGTGTCTTATTTTTGTTTTGTTATAATTTCTTATTTTATCAAAACTAAAATTATATTATATTTTACTTTGTAGGTTTGATGTTGCTCGTCACCGCCATCATCGCGCCTTCAATGTTCATTGTTGTCGTCGCCATCGCCATCGTCGCGCCGTCAATAATTATGCCGCATCGTCATCATATCGCCGCACCATGCAAATTCAGCCCTCTACATGGTCAAACCCGCCACCTTTGCATGTATTCATGCATGCCTCCATTATTGCCGACCACTTCTCTCTCTCTTATTTCTCTTCTATTTATTTCACTTCTTCTCTCTCTTTCATTCTCTTTTATTCACATACATTTCTCTTTCTTCATTTTTATTTCTTTTAATAAAAGAATGCATTGGAATTGGCCATTCTCTTTCCTATTCTCTCTCCCCCATTTAATCCATTCATGCACCTCCTCCTCCATGCATTGAACTTTCTCCTCCTCTCTCTCCCTCATCAATATGATTCATGCATCTCCACCCCATGTGCCCCTTCATTTCTTCCATCTAGAACATTCCCCCTCTTCTATATAAGGACCCCATTTCTCAAGCATAAGGAGGCGAATGTAATTGGAGTGTAGAGAGTTAGAGAGCAAGCTTCTATTTCTTTCAAGTATTTCTTCTTGTCTTGTTTTTATTTCTTCATGTAATAGTTAGTATTGTTGTATTCTTATTTCAAGTTTAATGAATATGCACTTTGTTTCTTCTCCTCTCTTTTCTCCCTATATAATGCGTAGCTAATTTCTTTTTGTGTTCGATCGCGATGAACTTTACAATGAAATAATATCTTTATTTTATGTTGGCATTTGTACTTTTTATTTTGATCCGACCTTGATTTATTTCGTATCGACTCCGTATTGCTAGTATACGGTAGTAGATTCCGATCTCATATTTGAGCAGCCGAGAGGCTCGTGAATGTGAAAGATCACTCAAGGAAGGAAGGAGTTTCACGCAACCCTAGAGATAGGACGACGTAAATCCTCCGGATTGGAGTCAAATCCAATAGTGCGGATCACTTCGATAATGCGACTTTAGGCCTTTTTGATTTGCAAAGAGATTTCGGTCAAAACGTCTAGAAGTTAGGAGACTTATTGCTCTAGCGAGAATATTTCTTAGTTTCGGATCCGTCACGGTCTTTATGAATATGCAAATGTTAAACTAAATTTCTCCGTTATTTTATTTCAAAGTGAATCGTCGATCGAGCACTCTTTTTCAATAGTTTATTTCTATTTTAATTAAGTTAGTTTATTTTTATTTTCCAAAAACCCAATCAATCGTTCGGTAGGATAATAGAAACGTTGTGAGTAATAGTAGTTGCCTGCCCCGAGTTTTTATACGACCTTGATATATTTTATATCCTATGCTATATTTCGATAGGTACACTTGCCTTAATCGAGTATAGATTGGAGAACACAAATTTCTCTATCAAGTTTTTGGCTCCGTTGCCGGGGACTATTGTTGGCAATATTACGAAAGCACCGATTACTTCTACCATTTTACAAAAAATAAAAAATAAAACATTTTTAAATTTAATTTTTCTACTTTCACCTAAATTGTCTTGGAAAGGACGCTTTGGGCTTGAATTCCCATCACAGCCTCTAGTACCGCTGCAAACCCCTCACAGGGCAGATTTCGGGAAGTCCTGGACAAACATAATTCGCCTAAGAAAAAAAAATTAAATAATTTTTCTCTTTCCTTTTTTGGTAATAGTTTTTTTAATCATGGAATCATCTTCTTTTTGCGCTCTTTGCGGGTCTCCCGACCATTTTAATTTTGCATGTTTTTCGGGAACCCCTCCCTCATATGATTTCAATTTTTCTGGAGTAGGACAAAGTAGCCAATTTGACTCTTACTCCAATTTTTATCCTACATGGGAGGTGGGGAACCCGTCTTATTTTTCGCATGATTTTGCCCCGCAAAGCGCCGCGCCTCCAATTTTTAATTCTATCGATAATCGGTTTCTTGAATTGCAAACTTCTTTAAATAATATTAATTCGCATTTTAAGACCATTATTGATTATTTTTCTTGTGAGGCCGCGTCTTTTTCTTCGTCTTCTTCTCCGTCTCCTCCAATTTCTTTATGTAATGAGTCACCGGATATCCCGGCTTATCTTATTCCTCTCGAGGAAGATAACTATTCGGATGTTCCGGATTGTTTCCTTCCTCCCTTGGATGACACACATATGGATACTCCGGCGTGCTTCTTACCTTTTGAGGATGACGAGCCGTCTCAAAATTTTCCTTCTTTTTCTGAAGACGTATGTGATTCCATGTCAAGTTTAATTTCAATTGTTCCAACTTTTTCTAGTTTTAGAGAGTCTTTTTCTTCTTCTTCTTTTATTTTAGATAATTCCTCTTTAGTTCTTTCTACCCCTTCTTCTCCCGAAATTTCACAAGATTCACTTTCTCCTTGTGAAATTTTCATTAATGGAATTCCTTTTTCTACTTCTTTTATTCCTCTTTCTATTTCTTCCTCTTTTATTTCTTCTTCTTTTGACGACCCATTCTTTCCCCTTTTACAAACGGCGGAGTTCTTCTATAACTCAGTCCGTACATTTTTGGGCGTCATTCCTTTGAAGATTCCACCGCATGCCGGTGCGATTCTTCATTTCTTCTTTTTTCTTATTTACTTTCCTAAGCGCATACTTAGGGAGTTACCTCTTCATCTTAGTTTTTATTTTCCATTTAGCTAACCAAAAACGTCGTGCTCAGACGACGTTAAACAAAGAGCGCTCTTGGGAGGCACCCCTTGCTTACCATTTTTGTTCTTTCTTTTTCTTTTTATTTTGTTTTGCAGGAATAAAACCTTCGGCGGTTCGTTTGACTCCATCTTCTCTTCCTTAGGCCTGAGTCGGTTTCTAGCTCAAGCATGGGGGAGCGACATCAGCATTCGGCCTCACAAATCTGGGGAAGTCGTTTTTTTATATACTCTATTGCACCCCCCTCTTTTTTTTTCCTCATACTTACTATTCAACATTGAGGTCAATGTTGAACTTTAAACATGGGGGAGTGTTTTCCCTTTCTTTTTAAGTCTTTCAAAAAAAACACAAAAATTTTGAAAACAAAATAAAATAAAAAAAATTATTATAGTACTATTTTGTTTCTTTAGCCTTATCAAAAATGCAAAACCCAAATAAAATAAAAAAAATTAGAAAATTCCAAAAAAAAGATCATATTTCAAAATCCAAAAAAAATGAAAAATCCAAAATATAATAAACTCCTTGCTTAGTCTTTTTGTTATTTTTAGAAATTTAGTTTGAGTTTGTTTATAAGTATTTCTATTATTTTTGATTTGCTAATCTTTTATTTCATCATATTTAGTTAAATCTAATATTTAGTGATTTAGTTTTAAGAATTATCTTATGGTTTTAATTTGCTTAGAGTAACTTATTTAGCATCTTTTTCTCTTTTATTTTAAATAGTTTCAATTTTGTAGTAATTTTGCTTAACAATTTTGGATTCTAATTATTTCTACCGCATGCTTTTAGATTCTTAGGAAATTTCAATCTACTAGTGTTGCTCTCTAGTATTTTAGTTTATTTTCTAAAATGTTTTATTTAACCTCTTATCCTTACCCTAATTCTCCTTTTTCTTTTTATTGTTAGATCATATGTCATGGGAATAAGGAGATGTTAGTTTCTTATTCTCTGGTAAACATATGCAACCCAAAAATGAAGAGAGGAATTAAAAGTTCATATATGTCGTGGGAAGTGATTGGATGTTAGTCTATCATTTTCTGGTATTACATATATATTTTATTTATAAAAAAATTTAGTGGGGTGTGAAAAAAATATTGATGATCACCTCCAATCAAAGACCCCTTCATGTTGATTTCCTCCCCAAATCCCTTAGCCAATAATATTGTCTTAGATTTTAAATTAAAATATTGTGAGAGAATAAGTAGTAGGTTGCACTTTTCCTTAAGTTTCTTTTAAGTTATGGTTTTTATAATTTCAATCTAACCTTGTTTGCAATTTACTCAATCTGTGCTAGTTAATTTATTAGAGAATTTTTGGCTAAATATTTCTCTCTTTTCATTTTAATTTCATAATTTAGGACTTAATTTGTAAATCCCTGAATTTTATTTTTGGCTAGATTTTGGTGTAAATAAATTTTTAGTTTAATTGAAAATTTTATAATTCTCATATAAATATTTATCATCTTTTGCTCTGGAATAGCAAAAGCCTAAGCATGGGGAGTTTGATAAGTAGTTTTTAGTCATAATATTTTAGGTTAGTTTAGCATAATTTTCCCTAGGTTTAGTTATATTTTTATGTTTTTCATGTATGTTTGTTGTTAATCCTAATATTTTTATGTTTGTTATGTTTTATATTTTTATATTTTCTAAACTATGTTATGTTGTGTCTTATTTTTGTTTTGTTATAATTTCTTATTTTATCAAAACTAAAATTATATTATATTTTACTTTGTAGGTTTGATGTTGCTCGTCACCGCCATCATCGCGCCTTCAATGTTCATTGTTGTCGTCGCCATCGCCATCGTCGCGCCGTCAATAATTATGCCGCATCGTCATCATATCGCCACACCATGCAAATTCAGCCCTCTACATGGTCAAACCCGCCACCTTTGCATGTATTCATGCATGCCTCCATTATTGCCGACCACTTCTCTCTCTCTTATTTCTCTTATATTTATTTCACTTCTTCTCTCTCTTTCATTCTCTTTTATTCACATACATTTCTCTTTCTTCATTTTTATTTCTTTTAATAAAAGAATGCATTGGAATTGGCCATTCTCTTTCCTATTCTCTCTCCCCCATTTAATCCATTCATGCACCTCCTCCTCCATGCATTGAACTTTCTCCTCCTCTCTCTCCCTCATCAATATGATTCATGCATCTCCACCCCATGTGCCCCTTCATTTCTTCCATCTAGAACATTCCCCCTCTTCTATATAAGGACCCCATTTCTCAAGCATAAGGAGGCGAATGTAATTGGAGTGTAGAGAGTTAGAGAGCAAGCTTCTATTTCTTTCAAGTATTTCTTCTTGTCTTGTTTTTATTTCTTCATGTAATAGTTAGTATTGTTGTATTCTTATTTCAAGTTTAATGAATATGCACTTTGTTTCTTCTCCTCTCTTTTCTCCCTATATAATGCGTAGCTAATTTCTTTTTGTGTTCGATCGCGATGAACTTTACAATGAAATAATATCTTTATTTTATGTTGGCATTTGTACTTTTTATTTTGATCCGACCTTGATTTATTTCGTATCGACTCCGTATTGCTAGTATACGGTAGTAGATTCCGATCTCATATTTGAGCAGCCGAGAGGCTCGTGAATGTGAAAGATCACTCAAGGAAGGAAGGAGTTTCACGCAACCCTAGAGATAGGACGACGTAAATCCTCCGGATTGGAGTCAAATCCAATAGTGCGGATCACTTCGATAATGCGACTTTAGGCCTTTTTGATTTGCAAAGAGATTTCGGTCAAAACGTCTAGAAGTTAGGAGACTTATTGCTCTAGCGAGAATATTTCTTAGTTTCGGATCCGTCACGGTCTTTATGAATATGCAAATGTTAAACTAAATTTCTCCGTTATTTTATTTCAAAGTGAATCGTCGATCGAGCACTCTTTTTCAATAGTTTATTTCTATTTTAATTAAGTTAGTTTATTTTTATTTTCCAAAAACCCAATCAATCGTTCGGTAGGATAATAGAAACGTTGTGAGTAATAGTAGTTGCCTGCCCCGAGTTTTTATACGACCTTGATATATTTTATATCCTATGCTATATTTCGATAGGTACACTTGCCTTAATCGAGTATAGATTGGAGAACACAAATTTCTCTATCAAGTTTTTGGCTCCGTTGCCGGGGACTATTGTTGGCAATATTACGAAAGCACCGATTACTTCTACCATTTTACAAAAAATAAAAAATAAAACATTTTTAAATTTAATTTTTCTACTTTCACCTAAATTGTCTTGGAAAGGACGCTTTGGGCTTGAATTCCCATCACAGCCTCTAGTACCGCTGCAAACCCCTCACAGGGCAGATTTCGGGAAGTCCTGGACAAACATAATTCGCCTAAGAAAAAAAAATTAAATAATTTTTCTCTTTCCTTTTTTGGTAATAGTTTTTTTTAATCATGGAATCATCTTCTTTTTGCGCTCTTTGCGGGTCTCCCGACCATTTTAATTTTGCATGTTTTTCGGGAACCCCTCCCTCATATGATTTCAATTTTTCTGGAGTAGGACAAAGTAGCCAATTTGACTCTTACTCCAATTTTTATCCTACATGGGAGGTGGGGAACCCGTCTTATTTTTCGCATGATTTTGCCCCGCAAAGCGCCGCGCCTCCAATTTTTAATTCTATCGATAATCGGTTTCTTGAATTGCAAACTTCTTTAAATAATATTAATTCGCATTTTAAGACCATTATTGATTATTTTTCTTGTGAGGCCGCGTCTTTTTCTTCGTCTTCTTCTCCGTCTCCTCCAATTTCTTTATGTAATGAGTCACCGGATATCCCGGCTTATCTTATTCCTCTCGAGGAAGATAACTATTCGGATGTTCCGGATTGTTTCCTTCCTCCCTTGGATGACACACATATGGATACTCCGGCGTGCTTCTTACCTTTTGAGGATGACGAGCCGTCTCAAAATTTTCCTTCTTTTTCTGAAGACGTATGTGATTCCATGTCAAGTTTAATTTCAATTGTTCCAACTTTTTCTAGTTTTAGAGAGTCTTTTTCTTCTTCTTCTTTTATTTTAGATAATTCCTCTTTAGTTCTTTCTACCCCTTCTTCTCCCGAAATTTCACAAGATTCACTTTCTCCTTGTGAAATTTTCATTAATGGAATTCCTTTTTCTACTTCTTTTATTCCTCTTTCTATTTCTTCCTCTTTTATTTCTTCTTCTTTTGACGACCCATTCTTTCCCCTTTTACAAACGGCGGAGTTCTTCTATAACTCAGTCCGTACATTTTTGGGCGTCATTCCTTTGAAGATTCCACCGCATGCCGGTGCGATTCTTCATTTCTTCTTTTTTCTTATTTACTTTCCTAAGCGCATACTTAGGGAGTTACCTCTTCATCTTAGTTTTTATTTTCCATTTAGCTAACCAAAAACGTCGTGCTCAGACGACGTTAAACAAAGAGCGCTCTTGGGAGGCACCCCTTGCTTACCATTTTTGTTCTTTCTTTTTCTTTTTATTTTGTTTTGCAGGAATAAAACCTTCGGCGGTTCGTTTGACTCCATCTTCTCTTCCTTAGGCCTGAGTCGGTTTCTAGCTCAAGCATGGGGGAGCGACATCAGCATTCGGCCTCACAAATCTGGGGAAGTCGTTTTTTTTATATACTCTATTGCACCCCCCTCTTTTTTTTTCCTCATACTTACTATTCAACATTGAGGTCAATGTTGAACTTTAAACATGGGGGAGTGTTTTCCCTTTCTTTTTAAGTCTTTAAAAAAAAACACAAAAATTTTGAAAACAAAATAAAATAAAAAAAATTATTATAGTACTATTTTGTTTCTTTAGCCTTATCAAAAATGCAAAACCCAAATAAAATAAAAAAAATTAGAAAATTCCAAAAAAAGATCATATTTCAAAATCCAAAAAAAATGAAAAATCCAAAATATAATAAACTCCTTGCTTAGTCTTTTTGTTATTTTTAGAAATTTAGTTTGAGTTTGTTTATAAGTATTTCTATTATTTTTGATTTGCTAATCTTTTATTTCATCATATTTAGTTAAATCTAATATTTAGTGATTTAGTTTTAAGAATTATCTTATGGTTTTAATTTGCTTAGAGTAACTTATTTAGCATCTTTTTCTCTTTTATTTTAAATAGTTTCAATTTTGTAGTAATTTTGCTTAACAATTTTGGATTCTAATTATTTCTACCGCATGCTTTTAGATTCTTAGGAAATTTCAATCTACTAGTGTTGCTCTCTAGTATTTTAGTTTATTTTCTAAAATGTTTTATTTAACCTCTTATCCTTACCCTAATTCTCCTTTTTCTTTTTATTGTTAGATCATATGTCATGGGAATAAGGAGATGTTAGTTTCTTATTCTCTGGTAAACATATGCAACCCAAAAATGAAGAGAGGAATTAAAAGTTCATATATGTCGTGGGAAGTGATTGGATGTTAGTCTATCATTTTCTGGTATTACATATATATTTTATTTATAAAAAAATTTAGTGGGGTGTGAAAAAAATATTGATGATCACCTCCAATCAAAGACCCCTTCATGTTGATTTCCTCCCCAAATCCCTTAGCCAATAATATTGTCTTAGATTTTAAATTAAAATATTGTGAGAGAATAAGTAGTAGGTTGCACTTTTCCTTAAGTTTCTTTTAAGTTATGGTTTTTATAATTTCAATCTAACCTTGTTTGCAATTTACTCAATCTGTGCTAGTTAATTTATTAGAGAATTTTTGGCTAAATATTTCTCTCTTTTCATTTTAATTTCATAATTTAGGACTTAATTTGTAAATCCCTGAATTTTATTTTTGGCTAGATTTTGGTGTAAATAAATTTTTAGTTTAATTGAAAATTTTATAATTCTCATATAAATATTTATCATCTTTTGCTCTGGAATAGCAAAAGCCTAAGCATGGGGAGTTTGATAAGTAGTTTTTAGTCATAATATTTTAGGTTAGTTTAGCATAATTTTCCCTAGGTTTAGTTATATTTTTATGTTTTTCATGTATGTTTGTTGTTAATCCTAATATTTTTATGTTTGTTATGTTTTATATTTTTATATTTTCTAAACTATGTTATGTTGTGTCTTATTTTTGTTTTGTTATAATTTCTTATTTTATCAAAACTAAAATTATATTATATTTTACTTTGTAGGTTTGATGTTGCTCGTCACCGCCATCATCGCGCCTTCAATGTTCATTGTTGTCGTCGCCATCGCCATCGTCGCGCCGTCAATAATTATGCCGCATCGTCATCATATCGCCGCACCATGCAAATTCAGCCCTCTACATGGTCAAACCCGCCACCTTTGCATGTATTCATGCATGCCTCCATTATTGCCGACCACTTCTCTCTCTCTTATTTCTCTTCTATTTATTTCACTTCTTCTCTCTCTTTCATTCTCTTTTATTCACATACATTTCTCTTTCTTCATTTTTATTTCTTTTAATAAAAGAATGCATTGGAATTGGCCATTCTCTTTCCTATTCTCTCTCCCCCATTTAATCCATTCATGCACCTCCTCCTCCATGCATTGAACTTTCTCCTCCTCTCTCTCCCTCATCAATATGATTCATGCATCTCCACCCCATGTGCCCCTTCATTTCTTCCATCTAGAACATTCCCCCTCTTCTATATAAGGACCCCATTTCTCAAGCATAAGGAGGCGAATGTAATTGGAGTGTAGAGAGTTAGAGAGCAAGCTTCTATTTCTTTCAAGTATTTCTTCTTGTCTTGTTTTTATTTCTTCATGTAATAGTTAGTATTGTTGTATTCTTATTTCAAGTTTAATGAATATGCACTTTGTTTCTTCTCCTCTCTTTTCTCCCTATATAATGCGTAGCTAATTTCTTTTTGTGTTCGATCGCGATGAACTTTACAATGAAATAATATCTTTATTTTATGTTGGCATTTGTACTTTTTATTTTGATCCGACCTTGATTTATTTCGTATCGACTCCGTATTGCTAGTATACGGTAGTAGATTCCGATCTCATATTTGAGCAGCCGAGAGGCTCGTGAATGTGAAAGATCACTCAAGGAAGGAAGGAGTTTCACGCAACCCTAGAGATAGGACGACGTAAATCCTCCGGATTGGAGTCAAATCCAATAGTGCGGATCACTTCGATAATGCGACTTTAGGCCTTTTTGATTTGCAAAGAGATTTCGGTCAAAACGTCTAGAAGTTAGGAGACTTATTGCTCTAGCGAGAATATTTCTTAGTTTCGGATCCGTCACGGTCTTTATGAATATGCAAATGTTAAACTAAATTTCTCCGTTATTTTATTTCAAAGTGAATCGTCGATCGAGCACTCTTTTTCAATAGTTTATTTCTATTTTAATTAAGTTAGTTTATTTTTATTTTCCAAAAACCCAATCAATCGTTCGGTAGGATAATAGAAACGTTGTGAGTAATAGTAGTTGCCTGCCCCGAGTTTTTATACGACCTTGATATATTTTATATCCTATGCTATATTTCGATAGGTACACTTGCCTTAATCGAGTATAGATTGGAGAACACAAATTTCTCTATCAAGTTTTTGGCTCCGTTGCCGGGGACTATTGTTGGCAATATTACGAAAGCACCGATTACTTCTACCATTTTACAAAAAATAAAAAATAAAACATTTTTAAATTTAATTTTTCTACTTTCACCTAAATTGTCTTGGAAAGGACGCTTTGGGCTTGAATTCCCATCACAGCCTCTAGTACCGCTGCAAACCCCTCACAGGGCAGATTTCGGGAAGTCCTGGACAAACATAATTCGCCTAAGAAAAAAAAATTAAATAATTTTTCTCTTTCCTTTTTTGGTAATAGTTTTTTTTAATCATGGAATCATCTTCTTTTTGCGCTCTTTGCGGGTCTCCCGACCATTTTAATTTTGCATGTTTTTCGGGAACCCCTCCCTCATATGATTTCAATTTTTCTGGAGTAGGACAAAGTAGCCAATTTGACTCTTACTCCAATTTTTATCCTACATGGGAGGTGGGGAACCCGTCTTATTTTTCGCATGATTTTGCCCCGCAAAGCGCCGCGCCTCCAATTTTTAATTCTATCGATAATCGGTTTCTTGAATTGCAAACTTCTTTAAATAATATTAATTCGCATTTTAAGACCATTATTGATTATTTTTCTTGTGAGGCCGCGTCTTTTTCTTCGTCTTCTTCTCCGTCTCCTCCAATTTCTTTATGTAATGAGTCACCGGATATCCCGGCTTATCTTATTCCTCTCGAGGAAGATAACTATTCGGATGTTCCGGATTGTTTCCTTCCTCCCTTGGATGACACACATATGGATACTCCGGCGTGCTTCTTACCTTTTGAGGATGACGAGCCGTCTCAAAATTTTCCTTCTTTTTCTGAAGACGTATGTGATTCCATGTCAAGTTTAATTTCAATTGTTCCAACTTTTTCTAGTTTTAGAGAGTCTTTTTCTTCTTCTTCTTTTATTTTAGATAATTCCTCTTTAGTTCTTTCTACCCCTTCTTCTCCCGAAATTTCACAAGATTCACTTTCTCCTTGTGAAATTTTCATTAATGGAATTCCTTTTTCTACTTCTTTTATTCCTCTTTCTATTTCTTCCTCTTTTATTTCTTCTTCTTTTGACGACCCATTCTTTCCCCTTTTACAAACGGCGGAGTTCTTCTATAACTCAGTCCGTACATTTTTGGGCGTCATTCCTTTGAAGATTCCACCGCATGCCGGTGCGATTCTTCATTTCTTCTTTTTTCTTATTTACTTTCCTAAGCGCATACTTAGGGAGTTACCTCTTCATCTTAGTTTTTATTTTCCATTTAGCTAACCAAAAACGTCGTGCTCAGACGACGTTAAACAAAGAGCGCTCTTGGGAGGCACCCCTTGCTTACCATTTTTGTTCTTTCTTTTTCTTTTTATTTTGTTTTGCAGGAATAAAACCTTCGGCGGTTCGTTTGACTCCATCTTCTCTTCCTTAGGCCTGAGTCGGTTTCTAGCTCAAGCATGGGGGAGCGACATCAGCATTCGGCCTCACAAATCTGGGGAAGTCGTTTTTTTATATACTCTATTGCACCCCCCTCTTTTTTTTTCCTCATACTTACTATTCAACATTGAGGTCAATGTTGAACTTTAAACATGGGGGAGTGTTTTCCCTTTCTTTTTAAGTCTTTCAAAAAAAACACAAAAATTTTGAAAACAAAATAAAATAAAAAAAATTATTATAGTACTATTTTGTTTCTTTAGCCTTATCAAAAATGCAAAACCCAAATAAAATAAAAAAAATTAGAAAATTCCAAAAAAAGATCATATTTCAAAATCCAAAAAAAATGAAAAATCCAAAATATAATAAACTCCTTGCTTAGTCTTTTTGTTATTTTTAGAAATTTAGTTTGAGTTTGTTTATAAGTATTTCTATTATTTTTGATTTGCTAATCTTTTATTTCATCATATTTAGTTAAATCTAATATTTAGTGATTTAGTTTTAAGAATTATCTTATGGTTTTAATTTGCTTAGAGTAACTTATTTAGCATCTTTTTCTCTTTTATTTTAAATAGTTTCAATTTTGTAGTAATTTTGCTTAACAATTTTGGATTCTAATTATTTCTACCGCATGCTTTTAGATTCTTAGGAAATTTCAATCTACTAGTGTTGCTCTCTAGTATTTTAGTTTATTTTCTAAAAAGTTTTATTTAACCTCTTATCCTTACCCCAATTCTCCTTTTTCTTTTTATTGTTAGATCATATGTCATGGGAATAAGGAGATGTTAGTTTCTTATTCTCTGGTAAACATATGCAACCCAAAACTGAAGAGAGGAATTAAAAGTTCATATATGTTGTGGGAAGTGATAGGATGTTAGTCTATCATTTTCTGGTATTACATATATATTTTATTTATAAAAAAATTTAGTGGGGTGTGAAAAAAATATTGATGATCACCTCTAATCAAAGACCCCTTCATGTTGATTTCCTCCCCAAATCCCTTAGCCAATAATATTGTCTTAGATTTTAAATTAAAATATTGGGAGATAATAAGTAGTAGGTTACACTTTTCCTTAAGTTTCTTTTAAGTTATGATTTTTATAATTTCAATCTAACCTTGTTTGCAATTTACTCAATCTTGAGTGCTAGTTAATTTATTAGAGAATTTTTGGCTAAATAGTTCTCTCTTTTCATTTTAATTTCATAATTTAGGACTTAATTCGTAAATCCCTGAATTTTATTTTTGGCTAGATTTTGGTGTAAATAAATTTTTAGTTTAATTGAAAATTTTATAATTCTCATATAAATATTTCTCATCTTTTGCTCTGGAATAGCAAAATCCTAAGCATGGGGGAGTTTGATAAGTAGTTTTTAGTCATAATATTTTAGGTTAGTTTAGCATAATTTTCCCTAGGTTTAGTTATATTTTTATGTTTTTCATGTATGTTTGTTGTTAATCCTAATATTTTTATGTTTGTTATGTTTTATATTTTTATATTTTCTAAACTATGTTATGTTGTGTCTTATTTTTGTTTTGTTATAATTTCTTATTTTATCAAAACTAAAATTATATTATATTTTACTTTGTAGGTTTGATGTTGCTCGTCACCGCCATCATCGCGCCTTCAATGTTCAGTCGTCGCCATCGCCATCGTCGTGCCGTCAATAATTATGCCGCATCGTCATCGCCGCACCATGCAAATTCAGCCCTCTACATGGTCAAACCCGCCACCTTTGCATGTATTCATGCATGCCTCCATTATTACATGGCCGACCACTTCTCTCTCTTATTTCTCTTCTATTTATTTCACTTCTTCTCTCTCTTTCATTCTCTTTTATTCACATACATTTCTCTTTCTTCATTTTTATTTCTTTTAATAAAAGAATGCATTGGAATTGACCATTCTCTTTCCTATTCTCTCTCCCCCATTTAATCCATTCATGCACCTCCTCCTGCATGCATTGAACTTTCTCCTCCTCTCTCTCCCTCATCAATATGATTCATGCATCTCCACCCCATGTGCCCCTTCATTTCTTCCATCTAGAACATTCCCCCTCTTCTATACAAGGACCCCATTTCTCAAGCATAAGGAGGCGAATGTAATTGGAGTGTAGAGAGTTAGAGAGCAAGCTTCTATTTCATTCAAGTATTTCTTCTTGTCTTGTCTTTATTTCTTCATGTAATAGTTAGTATTATTGTATTCTTATTTTAAGTTTAATGAATATGCACTTTGTTTCTTCTCCTCTCTTTTCTCCCTATATAATGCGTAGCTAATTTCTTTTTGTGTTTGATCGCGATGAACTTTACAATGAAATAATATCTTTATTTTATGTTGGCATTTGTACTTTTTATTTCGATCCGACCTTGATTTATTTCGTATCGACTCCGTATTGCTAGTATACGGTAGTAGATTCCGATCTCATATTTGAGCAGCCGAGAGGCTCGTGAATGTGAAAGATCACTCAAGGAAGGAAGGAGTTGCACGCAACCCTAGAGATAGGACGACGTAAATCCTCTGGATTGGAGTCAAATCCAATAGTGCGGATCACTTCGATAATGCGACTTTAGGCCTTTTTGATTTGCAAAGAGATTTCGGTCAAAACGTCTAGAAGTTAGGAGACTTATTTCTCTAGCGAGAATATTTCTTAGTTTCGGATCCGTCACGGTCTTTATGAATCTGCAAATGTTAAACTAAATTTCTCCGTTATTTTATTTCAAAGTGAATCGTCGATTGAGCACTCTTTTTCAATAGTTTATTTCTCTTTTAATTAAGTTAGTTTATTTTTATTTTCAAAAAACCCAATCAATCGTTCGGTAGGATAATAGAAACATTGTGAGTAATAGTAGTTGCCTGCCCCGAGTTTTTATACGACCTTGATATATTTTATATCCTATGCTATATTTCGATAGGTACACTTGCCTTAATCGAGTATAGATTGGAGAACACAAATTTCTCTATCAGCCTCTCGGGGAGGCTAAGTGGTTTTTCCCCCGAGATGGCTCCGCTAGCCGGGCTCTCGCTAGCCGGCAGGGTAGGGTGGCCTCTCGGGGAGGCTAAGTGATTTTCCCCAGAGAGAGCTCTGCTAGCTGGGCTCTCGCTAGCCGGCAGGGTAGGATGGCCTCTCGGGGAGGCTAAGTGGTTTTCCCGCGAGATGGCTCCGCTAGCCGGGCTCTTGCTAGCCGGCAGGGTAGGATGGCCTCTCGGGAAGGCTATGTGGTTTTTCCCCCGAGATGGCTCCACTAGTCAGGCTCTCACTAGCCAACAGGGCATGATTGACCTCTTTGGGAGGCTTAGGTAAAATTTTCCCTGTGTGATATGGATTTTTCTCAATTTCCCCTAGCCCCACTCGCCGAATATACAGGGTTGGACTATTCTTTCTGAGCGTGTACCCCGCTCGAAAAGAGCTGGGATTATGTACAACCCTGTATTCATCGAGTGGGTCCCCGGGGCCAAGGGTGTCTTTAGGCCCAATGTTTTTTAGCACCGCCCCAGGTAAGGATAGGGGGCGGGAGAGTTTCTGGCCGTACCCAGTAAGGGGGGCGGGCGGTGGATGCGGGCGGCCTCCCGCTCGCCCAACCCCGTAAGGGGGCGAGCCGGAGAGGCAGGTGGCCTCCCGGGCACGCCCCCGCCCCAGCAGGAGGGCGAGCCGAGAAGCGGGTGGCCTCCCGGGCTCGCCCCCGCCCCAACAGGGGGCAAGCCTAGAGGCGGGTGGCCTCCCAAGCTCGCCCCCGCCGCAATAGGGGGGCGAGCCGAGAGGCGAGTGGCCTCCCGGGCTCGCCCCCTCCCCAGCATGGGGGCGAGCTGAGAGGCAGGTGGCCTCCCGGGCTCGCCTCCTCCCTAGCAGGGGGGCGAGCCGAGAGGCGGGTGGCCTCCCGGGCTCGCCCCCGCCCCAACAGGGGGGGGGGGGGGCGATCTGAGAGACGGGTGGCCTCCCGGGCTCGCCCCTGCCCTTCAGGGGGGCAAGCCGGTGAGGCGGATGGCCTCCCGGGCTCGCCCCCGCCCCAGCAGGGGGGCTAGCCGGAGAGGCGGGTGGCCTCCCGGGCTCGCCCCTGCCCCAGCAGGGGCGAGCCGAGAGGCGGGTGGCCTCCCGGGCTCGTCCCCGCCCCAGCAGGGGGGCGAGCTGAGAGGCGTGTGGCCTCCCGGGCTCACCCCCTCCCCAACAGGGGGGAGAGCCGAGAGGCGGGTGGCCTCCTGGGCTCGCCCCCGCCCCAGCAAGGGGGAGAGCCGAGAGGCGGGTGGCCTCCCGGGCTCACCCCCGCCCCAGCAGGGGGGCGAGCCGAGAGGCAGGTGGCCTCCCGGGCTCGCCCCATCCCCAGCAGGGGGGGGGGGGGGGGGGCGAGCCGGTGAGGCGGGTGGCCTCCCGGGCTCGCCCCCTCCCCAGCAGGGGTCGAGCCGGTGTGGCGAGTGGCCTCCCGGGCTCGCCCCCGCCCCAGCAGGGGGGCGAGCCGAGAGGTGGGTGGCCTCCCAGGCTTGCTCCCGCCCCAGTGAGGGGGGCGAGCAAGGGAGGCGGCCTGCCCCGTCTCGCCTAGCCCCAAGAAGAGGAGGTAGTCTGCATTTAGCGCTTCGGAATGGAGGGATTTGGCTGTTGGCAGGCCAAACCTGGGGGCATTTTCGTAATCTCGTGGGCTAGAATCTGGCTATTAGCAGACCAAGTTCAGAAATCTATAAATAGGACCAAGGGGGCACCATTTGGAGGGACTTCTCTTTTGGCTTCTCTCTCCCCAGGTTTCTTCGGTGGGTGAAGAGAGCCTGCAAAGGTGTCCCAAGCTCAGCATTGGCTTGGGAGTGGAAGCGCTCTAAGATTTTTCGGGTGTGTGGTGGGACCTCCTCGCTGGGCCTTTGGTCTAGTTCCTAGTTTCCTAAGCCTTCCTCCTAGCGCTCTCTCTTAAGAGAAGTAGGTGTGAGGTCACCCCCTCTTTTGGGGACCCCGAACTCCACAAGGGACCAAGTCTTAGTTTCAATAAATATAATTGGGCATATTTTTAGGGATTTTTACAAAATTGAAAAATACAGAAAATCTGACAGGTGCGCTAGCACCAGCGCTAGAGCTAGCGCGACAAACCTTACACTAAATTTTAGGATTTTGAAAAATCCAATTTTTGATATTGATTAAGTGTCCAAAGATTAGTTTCATGCAAATATTTTAGAAGATTTGAAGATGTTTAGATAGGTAAAAATTGCATAAGGTGATTGCGTTTATGAATGTGACTTAACCCGAAAGATCTAGGACACCTAATTCAAGTCGTAGTAATCAAAATCTTGCATCGAGAAGAGGCTTAGTGAATATGTCAGCAAGTTGTGAGTCCGTACCAATGAAACTTACTTTTACATGCTCTTTCTTAATATGATGCCTAATAAAGTGATGACGAACATCTATGTGTTTGGATCTAGAGTGGTGTATGAGATTATTTGTAAGATCTATGACACTTTTGTTGTCACATTAATTAAGATAAATGTTTTTGAGATGAAAACCAAAATCCTCTAGAGTTTGGCTCATCCATAAAGCATGTGCACAACAACTCCCAAGAGCGATGTATTCGGCCTCCATGGTGGAGAGTGCAACCGAAGATTGTTTCCTACTAGACCATAACTAAATAGGGTCCTAAAAAATGACAAGTACCGCTAGTGCTTTTTCGATCAAGTGAACATCCGACGTAGTTCGAATCGGAATAACCGTGTAGTGTAAATGAATCATTGTGTGGGTACCATAATCCTAATTTAGATGACCCTAATAGATATCTAAAAATATGTATTACCACTTTTAAATGAGATTCTTTTGGATTGGCATGAAAGCGAGCACATAAATATACGACAAACATTATATCTGGTCTAGATGTACTTAAGTAAAGAAGAGATCCAATCACACCTCTATATAAAGTTTGATTGATAGAGATTCCAGATTCATCTTTTCCTAGTTTTATAGAAGCACTCATAGGTGTAGAAGCTTGTTTAAGATTTTCAAATCCAAACCGTTTAAGCATATCATGAACATATTTTGTTTGGCAAATAAAAATACCATCATTTCGTTGTGAAATTTGAAAACTAAGAAAATAAGATAGTTCTCCTACAAGGCTTATTTCAAATTCATTTTTCATTACTAAGACTACTTCATTACACAACTCTTCATTAGTGGCTCCAAAAATGATATCATCAACATATATTTGTAAAATAATTAAATCGTTATTATTATGCTTAATGAAGAGTGTGTTGTCGGCACTTCCCATGTAAGACCCCATTTTTTTCTTTTACAAAACCCGGGTCTTATGCCCAGAACCGCCGCTTTGCGGTGACACCCTCGCTCGGGAAGGTCGCCACTACAAAACACCGATCCTGCCGGCCATATCGATCACGAAGAAGTAAAGCTTAAACAAACTTATAGAAGCCAAGTCCATATCACATAGAAAGTAAAACCATCATAAAGAGATGTCCACATCAAATATATGAATAAAAGGTACGCTAATAATAAAGGGCTCATGCCCTGTACATCAATTCCTCACTACATTTTCTCTCGCGGAAGCAAAAATACTAAAGCTAAACGATGATCACGGATCCTGCCAATGGTGCTCCCGTGCTAGACTATCCCGTCTCCATCTACACCGGCCTCTGGTGCTGCAGCATCTCCTCGGTCCCCTAAAATGATAAGGTCCACCGACCGTTAGTCAAAAAGACTAAGCCAATCCCCCACCCCTCCCCCGGTGACTCATAGGCACCGAGCAGGAGGAACAAAGCGGAGGACAACAAGGGGTGTAAACAATAGCAGATGACGGGAATGCATTCTACAGGGAATGTCTACCATTACACAATATATATCATAACTGAAGCAGTAAGTAAAGTAGAGTAAGAACAAGTAAAGTAAACAAGTAGAGAAAATATATAAAGGTAAGTAAGGAAAAGTAACCGTTGATTTATAGGAATGCCTACACAAACCTATAGACCAAGGGGTCGTTTAGCAAGTCCTATCATATAAAATGTCCCATAACCAATTTATACGATATGGGTAAGGGTAGAAATGCAATGATATGCTATGTCATGCAAGTATGCAGTTTAATGTTATGTTCAGACAAGTGCAACTCACGCACTACGACTCTATGCACACAGACCTTTAGCAAAAATCCCAGGATACTCCCGTAGTGGCAAACAGAAGCGGTGGGTTGGTCCTCGCCCACCTCTAGGTTGGTATTTGCACTACCTAACCTAGACCTAACGTACACCTTAACGCTAAGAACACAACATCGGAGCTCCTGCGTACTCTTGCTGGTTAGACCACCAGACCTGTCTTGGTAAAGGGTTGCCCACACTTACCGAGCCCAAGTATTAATGTCGGTGCAACGACCATCAACACTAAGGACCCACCACCTTATGCACATGCAAATATGTTTACCATCTATCACCGAGCCATAAGCTCCCCGGGCTAACCCGTCCGTCACAATAAACATTGTTGAGTCACAAACTCACCAGACTAATGAGTCTACTGCTACAACCACCGAGCCTACCGCTCGTAAGACCAAACCGACTAATATACCCGTGACAATGGGGTGTGAGTGAGGATATTACTTAGTTAATCTTATATAACAACTTAGCCCTACAATTTATGGTTAACCTTGGACTTCCCGAGGATTACCCGGTAAGGGGCTTGCTACGATATTAGAAACTATAATGGGATTACACCCCAAGGCTCCCTTTCTCAAGACACTTAATGTTATTGGTATCTACCCATATGCATAACCCTCTTAGCGTTTCACTTGTATTAACCCTAGGTGGTTTATGACACTTCCAGGGGAAAAGACGATCTTTCGTCAATCCCAAGCACGACCTTACCCTTAACCCACCAAGCACTCCAGTCACATAAATTCCCTTTTTGTGGCCTCAACCTCTTCAAGCTGACCATATACACCCAACTAAACTCCAATTCCTCTTAGTAGGTCACTAGTTACCCAAGTTTTGCCATTTTACTATACGCTGACCAAACGAACTATATGAACCTCATTAGTAGGTGTACTCCAAATATTCACCCACATGACACAAGATTATCACTGGAGGACTATCATGGTATTATAAGACTGAACCCAGATATTCATATTTTTCCTTAACACTTTAGCATTTATTTTAATTTCTCCAATATTTGCCGGGTATGAAAATGAACATGAAGTGTAAGGTATTCTTATGATATGACTCCCATAAAATTAAGATAAATCTATCATGTCAAATTAACAGTAAATACATAATATCACAATTTTACAATCATGAATTGTCCTCTATTTATAATATTTAGCATCTACCCAAAGTTGGAGGTTAATGAAGGAACCATCAAAAATACTTATCCAAAAATTATGGAAAAATTACTAGATTTTCATATTAGTCAGAAAAGTCTACTGGCCAAATTTTAGAATTTATAAAGGCAAATTAATCACACAAATGAATATTCCAAAGTAACCCTTTCTAGATAAAATTGTGAAGGAACCTACTGTTAAATAATTCCAAAAATTATGAAAGAAATACCAGATCTTTAGGATGATCAGAAAGGCTTACTGTCTGAGTTTCACAATTTATGGAAATCAATTTCTCATTTAATTAAATATTTTAAGAGAACCCCAATTAGGACATGTTGTAAAGTAGCCTACTGGTAACAATCTCCAAAAATTCCACAAATATTCACAGAGCTTCCTAGTGCCCTGAAATGTCCTATCACCAAGTTGCAAATTTTTCCAGAGAGTATTGGACCCTCAATTATTTTTCTTAAGACTAAGACAAAACAAGTGCCTTGTGAATAAAGTACTGGTTAAATTACTTAATTTAATACACAAAAATTACCAGAGGTCTATTATGTGATTATAAAGGCACTACCAAGGTTTCATCGTCATCCAAGACCATTTGAGCATATAAATTTCTTTTATATTGAAATGTCCTAAAGAGGTTATAACCTAAATTGGGGAAAAGGGTTCTTAAAATCCTCCTAAAATTTCCTAGGGTATTATTACCTCTTTTGGACTTGTACACCAACTTGCATGACCATTCGATAACATTTGACCCCATGTCCTTCACAAAGTTCAATATGCAACCCTAAGGATAAAGCTAGGGTTTTGGGGCATAACCACCCCACATCACCCCAAATCACTCATGGAGGTGTTTTAGGTGATCCTAAACCAGTGGCCATGGTTTCACACCATGTTGATGAGTTTTGACCACAATACCCCAAAAAGAACACCATACCCCAATTTGACCTAGTTTGACCCAACTTGGGTTAACAAATTACCCAAATAAATCAGTCCCAATTGGGTTGAAATTTTTACCAGGGTCATATAATAACTCTAAGGAGCACCCACCAAAATTTGGAGAGGATTGGGGGTCATTAGACCCATTAATTAACTAACATTTGAATTATGAAATTATTACAAAAACCTTAGAAACATGTTCTCCTAAAATTCCCATCTTTGGGTATGTTAAGGGGGTTGGTATAAATATCCTAGGTTTCAACTTTCATGCCCATCCCATGACCCAATCAAAAGTTATTCAAGAAAAGGTGACTGCCCTACCCTAGGGACCAGTCCTACCAAAATGGCTCCACAGGGGGCTACAGTGCCCCTATTGACCTAAAACAAATTTTCATTTAATCTACACACCAATGGCTACAATATTGATGCTGGGCACTTTTTCATCAGAGGTAGTCTAGTATTTTTAATAATTAAAACAAAACACTGCTCAGAGTGTGACATAAATACATATTGTAACATAATATAAATATTTGATTTCTGCACAGATCTTGGCGCAGATCGTGCGACTGCTGGTTTTCTTCTTCCTTCAGCCGAGGGCTGAGATGTTCCCGTCCTGGGCTCACTTCCTTCTCACTTTCCCGGCCACCTGAGCGCCGCCCCGGCCGACCAATGCCACCACTACCTTCGTTGAGGTGGTGGCCGACAATTAGGGGTGGTTGGCTGGCCGGAGGTGGCCAGAGTGAGGGGTTCTTGTGGGGGGAAGAGGGCTCAAAACGAGCCCTATCGGAAGCTTGATTCGAGCCCAATTTGGATGGAATCAAGCCCCAATCTAGATGAAGATCTAGCACTAGAGGAGAGGAAGCAGATCGGACCTGTGTGGGGGCCTGGTGGCACGTATTCCAGCGAGTCGCCATTGCCGGTGGTGGATCTTTTGGTGCCATGCCGATCTAGGCCTCCTCTGCACGATTCTCACTGGAAGGTTGGGGGTTTTCCTCCTCTCTGCTCACTGAAGGTAATGGGGGGGGGGGGTCTCAATTCGAGCTTGGGTGGCTTTATTCCTGAAAGCCATTAATGTCCATTAACTAGGATTTCAATTACACTTGAGGGGGAATGAATTGGTCATCAATTAGGTCGGGAAGAGGCTGAAAACTTCTCCTCTCCCCAAGGGGAGATGAATGGTGCCATCAATTGCTCAGATTGGGGGTTTCTTCTTCCTCCCCATTAACTCCCCTTTCTTTCTCTCTCTTTCAAATTGGGCTTTCTCTCTCCTGGCTGATTCTCTTCAAATTGAATGGACAACTTAGCAACATTCAACCCCCATTAGGTGGTGGACCACATCAATTGGGTCTAGCTCAAGTGGGTTGGGTTCAATTTGGGCAAAATAAGTCATTTTGACCCAAATTTAGGATAAGGTTGACTTTGGTCAAATTGACCATTTGGGTTGACCCCAATGAGTGGCTTATGACCCATTGGCTTCCCTTAAGGCTTAAGAAGGTCTAGGTGGAGTCAATTTGTCAAGGTGAGGGTGAATTGCCCCTTAATATGGCACTTTGACCAAAATAGGGCTAGAGTTGACTTTGGCCAAATTGGCCAAATTGGAGGTCCCATGATGGGGATTTTTGGTCCATTAGGTCCCTAGTGCCCTTATAAGGGTAGGGGCAGGGTCAATTTGGCATGGTGGAGGCCAATTGACCCTAATTGAGTTAGTTTGACCAATTTAGGGTTAGGGTTGACTTTGGTCAAATTGGCCCCTTTGGTTGACCCTAATGGGTCCCTGGTGCTCCAAGGAGACACCTAATGGGTTAGGGATACTATGGTGGGGTCAAGGTTCAAGGTGAGGCCCTAAAGTTCAACCCTAGGCTAGGTATCTGAAAACTGCTATGTGCAGACCACTTGGGTTTTCTCCTTCTCACCCAAGCTCACATGATCTTAAGCTCTTCCTATGGTTTTGTCATGACCTAGTCATGACAAAACCAAATTGGGGGTCTAGCTGTTTGGGGGATGTTACATCCCATGACATAACCGTGCTTTAATAAAAATGATGTAAGTCTTTCATACCATGCATGATGCGCTTGTTTTAAACCATAAAGCGCATTTTCTAATTTATAAACATGATTTGGAAATTTTTTATTACTAAAACCGGGGGGGGGGGGGGGGTGTTCTGCATAAACTTTCTCTTTTATAAACCCGTTTAGAAAAGCACTTTTAACAACCATTTGAAATAATTTTATTCTTTTAAATCTCGCAAATGCCAAAAAAATTCGTATAGATTCTAAGCAAGCAACGAGTGCAAAAGTTTCTTCAAAATCTACCCCCTCGATTTGAGAAAAACCATGAGCGACTAAGTGAGCTTTATTTATTGTAATTCTAGATTCACCATCTAATTTATTTTTAAAAATCCATTTTACGCCAACAACGGATGGTTAGATGGACGCTCTACTAGATGCCAAACTTTATTTCTTTCAAATTGATCTAACTCTTCATTCATAGCCAAAAACCAAAATTCGTCATTTAAAGTGGTTGAAACATTTTTAGGTTCAATTTCGGAAACAAAGCAGATATTTGAAAAAGTTTTATGAAGAGAAGATCGAGTTCTTACCCCAATAGATGGTTCCCCAATAACTAGCTCCTTTGGATGATTCTTTGAGAAGTTTAAGATGCTTGGAGGCATGTATTCATCTTCCTTGGCCTCTTCCTTCTCCTCTTTGGAAGGTTCCTCTTCGTCGTGCTCCAAAGATGGCAAAGGTTCATCATTTGCACCTATAGGAAGTTTTTCTACACAAGGAATAAATTCATCAAATTTTACATTAATAGACTCTTCAACCTTACTCATTCTTTTGTTAAACATTCTATAGACTTTACTAGTTGAAGAGTATCCAAGAAATATTCCTTCATCACATTTTTCATCAAACTTTTCTAAGGCATCTTATGTACTGAGAATAAAACATTTACAACTAAATACTTTAAAATATGATACGTTAGGTTTCTTTTGATAGCATAGTTCATACTGTAACATCTCCCAAATGACTAGACCCCTAGGACAGTTTTGTCATGACTAGGTCATGACAAAACCCCATGATACGCGAAGAGAACATACGAGCTTAGGCTCGAGGCGAAAATCACCATGGTCCGCGGATAGTGATTTCCAGTTACCAAGCCTAGGGTTGGCCTTAGGGCATCACCATGACCCATGACCCCACCACGACATGACTAACCCTATAAGGGGGTCCCCTCGTAATACCCCAATTATCCAACCGTATAAATATGAGGGTGTATTGAATGCGGTGCTAGCATCTAGCGCTGGCGTTAATGATGGTTTAGTCAGACCGTCGAGATGAGTCTAAACTGCTGAGAAAAACCATACATCTTCGAGACGCTAGTGCGGGCGCTAGCGCAGGCGTTAGCTCTTGCGCAGAGTGCTGACAGCTATTGCTGAACCGGCGAGCGTTACACCGTCGAGATGTTAGCGCTGGCGCTAGCACTAGCGCCGACGGTAGCTCCATCGACGTGAGGCGGATGAGACTCATTTTGGTGGCCAAATTCATGTCCAAGGGAGTCCAAAAGTCCTCCCAATTGATGAGGATTGATTCCCCCTATAAATTAGAAGAATATTAAGAGGTTTTCCAACTTTTAAGGAGGATAAATTTAATGACCTTTGGGGATGGCCGAAATTTTCACCATGAATGTTGTTAATGGAGGAATCCCAAGTTTCATCTCCTCCCCTACCATGATTTGGTTCTATAAAAGGGCTCAAAGGGTTAAGGGAATGAGTTTCCCCTACTTTTTTAGAAGAATTTTCCTACCTAAGCACATACCAGCATGGCACCCAAGAGCTCTCGACCAACCATGGCGGACCAGCGATCGACACGACTACAAGCCATAATTAAGGTCCTCTCCTCTATTTCTTAATGGGTAGATCTATTCATTGTGGCCACTAGATTTGGAGCCAATTGGTCTTGGATCGGCATGGCCGAAGCTTGTGTTCAAGCTTTTCTTCTCTTGTTCAAATTTCCGATTCTGGCCGCCCCCGGCCGACCAAGAACTGTACATCGCCGACCACCACCTCAATGGAGGTGGTGGAGGCATTGGCCGACCGGGAGAGCATATAATGTGGCCGAGAAATCACCTCCCAAGTTGCTATAAGACGGGCCAATCGTGGTCGTTGGCTGATTGGAGAAGAGGAAGGGATGCCCTTCATTTGTGCTTTAAGATCTGTGCAATTTTATGTAATAATATATTTGATATTCCTATTTTTGTCCCTTTACATGCAGTAGTTTTATAGAAAATACTTAGAGCCCTCTACTGGAAAAGTGATCTATACCAAACTTGTAGCCCCTGATGTCTAGTTAAATTAAAATTGATTTTGAGCCGATTTGGCCCACTGGTTTGACTGCAACACTCAAAATGGTGCAACCTATATATATGGTTGACCATAGCTTGATTTGTGTGCCCCCATTAATCCAGACTTCTAAATGCTTTGAAATTTTGAGCATAGGTTATATTTACCCTTACCCTCAACATATCCAAAAATGGGAATTTTTGGAGAAACCTTTTTTATAGTTTTTGTAGAAATTTAATAATTCATGCATGAATTAATTTTCGAGTCTAATGACCTGCAAACCCTTCCAAATTTTGGTGGGTGGTTCTTAGGGTCAATAAATGTCTTTGGTAAAAATTCATTTCATTTGGGATTGATTTGGTTGAATAATTGAGAAACCCAAGATTGGTCAAACTAAGGGTTAAAAGGTCAAAAGTGCACTTGTTGGGTTGAATGGGCAAATCTCAACCAAAAGTGATGAAACCTTGAACACTAATTTAATATCACATAAAACACCTCCTCCCAAGACTTTGGGTGATTTGGAGTAGTTGTGCCCTAGAACCCTAGTTCAAACCTTAGGGTTGTACCTTGAACCTATTGAAGGACATGAACTCATATTTTCTTGGATTGACTTGAAAGTTGGTAGAGAGGTTCATAGGGTGGTGCAGAGCCCTAGGTAATTTATTTGGAATTTTTGGAGACTTTTGTTCCCTCTGATTTAATTAAGAATCATTTAGGGCTCTTTCTTACAAGAAGGAATTACATGCACAGATAACCTAAGATGTTTATGAAACTTTGGCAGTGAGTTTTTATTGATGATATTATTCTCTGGTAATTTTGTCAAAAAATTTGAAGTATTATTTCTGATACTTCATTCATAACCCCCAATCTGTGCCCTTGTTGTATAAAAAATAATTATGGGTTTAGTACTCACTGAAAAATTATGGAAATTGATCAGAGCTTTTGTTAGGCCAAAATCATGATCTTTTAATTTTAGAATAATTTTTGGAGTTGTTTATATATGGTTTCCTTCACAAGGTGACCTTGGACATGTTTATTTAATTAATGGAATTATATGGTCAAATGGATTTAGAAAATTATGGAACTTCATCAGTGAACTTTTCTGACTATTTTGGGCACCAGCTAATTTTATTGTAATTGTTGAATGAGAATTTCTAGTAGCTTCTTTGTTAATCATTGATCTTGATTAATTAGTTTATATTTTAATTGGAGATCAAAACCTTTCTGGAAAATTATGAAATTCAGTTTTGGCTATTATTTTGCTGTTATCTAGTTGTACAAATTTTAGTGAAGTCATACCATGTCAGAAAACATACTTGATGTACAAAATCATAGGTTCCCTGATTTTGGAGAAATTATAATAAAAACCAAATTATGTAGAAAATTATAAACTTCTGGAGATGGTGCTATAATGTCATAATTCACCCCCAATAATAATCTTGAGTCATTTTGATGATTATTTGGAGTACCTCCTCTCATGCACCTCATGTAGCTCATTTGGTCTGCGTATAGTAAAACTGTAAAACTCGAGTAACTTGTAGACCATTAGGTGAGAACAGAAGGTAGATGGTGTACTTAGTTTGGTTGAGGAGATTTGAGGTCATCAATAGGATCCTATACGTTGAGTGTGCCCGATAAGCTAAGGGGCAAGGTTGTGCTCAGGATTGACGAAAGGTTATCTTTCCCTTGGGGTGGAATATAAAACACTTAGGGTTAACTCAAGTGAAATGGAAAGACGGGTATGTTCAAGGGTAGCCATCAACAAAAATAAGTGTCTTGGAAAGGGCGGTTTGGGCTATCATCCCATCGTACCTCCTAGTACCACTGCGAGCCCCTCACATGGTAGACCTCGGGAAGTCCAAGATTAACCCTAAATTGTAGGAGTAAATTATTATGCAAGATTAACTCAATAATACACTCACCCACACCCCACTGTTGCGGGTGTTACCTTGTTTGGTCGGACGAGCAGTAGGCTCAGTGGATGTGGTTGCAGACGGGTTTGTCCGGCGAGCAGGTAGCTTGGAAGGTTATTGCGACGGGTGGGGTAGGCCGGGGAGCCTATGGCTCAGAGATTCACAGTAATCATATTGCATGTGCATAAAGGTGGTGGGTCTTCGGTATAGACGGTCATTAACACCGACATCAATACGCTGACTCGGCAAGTGTGGATTTGCACTTAGCCAAGAAAGTCTGGTGGTCCATCCAGTAATAGTACACATGCACTCCATGGTTTTGCGTTGAGGCATATGATAGGTCTAGGTTAGGTAGTGTGAATACCAACCTAGAGGTGGGCGAGACCCAACCCACCGCTTCCGTTTGCCACTACGGGGGTATCCTGAGAGTCTTGCTAGCTCCAAAAAGGGGGGAACTAAAGGTCTGTGCGCATAGAGTCGAAGTGTGTAAGTTTCACTTGTGTGATCATAACATTACCCAACATAACTCTGCATGTCATGGCATAAGCGTTGCATTTCAACCCCTACCCCTATCGTATAAATTGGTTATGGGACTTTTTATACGATATGCCTTGCTAAACGACCCCTTGGTCTATAGGTTTGTTTGGGCATTCCTATAAATCAATGGTTACTTTTCTATTATATACATGTCTTTACCTGCTTACTTTACTAGTTCTTTACATTGCTTTATTTACTGCTTCATATATATAAACACCTGTGTAAGGATAGATACTCATGTAGCTAAGACATGTCACATGCATTGTTTTATACCCCTTGCTGTCCTCCACTTCATCCTCCCGCTCGGTGCCTAGGGCCATTGGGGGATGGAAGGCGGGAAAACAAGGCTTAGTCTTTTTGACTAACGGTCGGTAGACCATATCATTTTAGGGGACCGAGGAGATGCATCACCACCAGAGACAGGTGACGATGGAGGCAGGCCAGTCTAGCACGGGAGCGCCAGTCATAGGATCCATGAGTGTCCTTAGTAGTTTTGTTTCCGCGAGTGATTCTGTAGTGAGGAAATGATGTACCGGGCATGAGCCCTTTATGCTGCTACTTTTTCTTTCAGTTACTATTTGTGGACATCTCCTTTTCATTATGATCTATATTTCATGTGATGTGGACTTGAGCTTACTTTTGCTTCATTTGTACTCTTCTTCTTCTGTGATCGATATGGCCGACAGGATCTGCGTTTTGTAGTGGCGACCTTTCCGAGTGTTGGTGTCACCGCAAAGCGGTAGTTCTGGGCATAAGACCCGGTTTGTAGCAAAAAAGGGGTCTGACACATACAATGTGAGATTTAAAGATGGACGAAGCATGACTCTATTCATTACATAACATGACGTGCTTACGGCTTCGGCCCAAAAGGACTTAGGTAATTAATATTCAGATAACATAGTACGTGCTAGTTCTTGAATTGTCCTATTCTTTCTTTCTACAACACTCTTTTGTTGAGGTGTACGGGGAGCAGATAATCGTGCTTAATACCTAACATTTCGCAAAAGAATTTAAAATTTCATTTTCAAATTCTCCTCCATGATTTGAGCGAATGCATTTTATTTTTAAATCTAGTTCATTTTGAATACGAGTACATAGTTTTAAAATTCGCAAAACGCATCAGATTTGGAAGAGAGAAATAAAGTCCAATAATATCTAAAGAAATCATCTATTAGAACAAAAGTATATATTCTACCACCAAAACTTGCGGTGCTAACGGGGCCAAAAAGATCAATATGAATTAATTACAAAGGACTTGTAGTAGAAATTTTATTTTTTCTTTTAAAAGAAGTTTTAATAAATTTTCCTTTTTGACAGGAGGAGCATAGTGAAGATAAATTTCCATTTAGTCTAGGCAATCTTCTAATCAATTCCTTTTTGGCTAGTTTTAAAATGAGCTTTGTACTAGTGTGACCTAAACGTCTATGCCAAAAATTCTAACTCGTCATTTTTAGTTATAAATTTTTTTATAGATGATTTGGAAAGATCATGAAAGGAAACTACATATATGTTGTGAGTTCTAGGTGCAGTTAGTAAAGAATCTTTTGTGTTAGGATTAAATATTTTGCAAAGATTTGTAGATGACTCAAATAAAACATCTAATCCTTTATCACACAATTAACTAATCGATATTAAGCTATGTTTTAAACCTTTTACATAAAGAAACATTAGAAATAGTAAAGGATTCGTTACCTAATTTACGGACTCCCATGATCCTTCCTTTCCGTTATCTCCAAAAGTTACGATTCATCCCTCTTCTTTTCTAGGCTAAGGAACTTTGCTTTATTGCTCGTCATGTGCTTGGAGCAGCCCGAATAATCCAAGTATCACACGTCCTCCATTTCCTTAGCCTTCCTGCAAATCTAGAAAGAGGATGAGAGTAAGATCCGGATACTCAAGAGGTACCACCATAGAATAAGTGGAGGTCTTAGGTACCTAGATTTGCTTTAAGATCCATGTTTTATTTTCCTGCAAGAATTAGATGTGTGTCCAAACCTATGACAGTTTGCACACAAAATAAAGGGGGTTTGAGCCCTTTTCTGAAATTCTACATTGCTCTTACTGGATGAGGTTTGATTTTTAAAAAAAGCAGAAGATTTTTTATATGATGGGCTACCGCCGTCGTTAGTGGCTAGTGTCGGGCGGTAGCTGTCCCTTTGATATCCGAGCCCAAATTTTCAAGAACCATAACATTGGTTCCCAAAATCATGTCCAAGGATTTTTGACCAATTCCAAATTTTTTGATGGCCATATTGAGGTCATGAGTTTGTTTTTTAAGAGTTGAATTTTCTTTTACAAGCATGACACATTTATTTTCAAATCCCTTTTTGTTATTTTTAATTTGTAAGAGAGAGGTTTTTAGTTTTCTCTCTAAGTCCCCCTTTTCTCTTGTAAGAGTTTTGATTTGTGAGAGGGCCTTAGAAAAAGAAACCTTCAAGTTCTTTTGCCTTACATAAGAACTGCTCACACTCTTGGCATGAAACATTTATCTTTTCAAGGGAGATTAATTTTTAGTAAGCTTATGATTTCTTTGATGAGAAGATTCAATTTTCACGATTTAAAATAATATTATGTATCTATACTTTTATCATAAGCTTTGCAGGTTTAAAACAAATTCATCATAAATTTCTTCGAAGGTGGGATGAGTTACCTCCGTGTCACTAAGAACACTGGTGTCGTCATCATATCTTTTTCCATCAAGCATAAGTTTGCTTCCTCCTCGCTGCTTGTCTCAGATCTGCTTGATTCTTCAGTGGAAGAATCATCCCATGTTGCAGCTTTCAACACCTTCTTTTTCTCCTTCCCTTTGTATCATTTTTCTTTTTGCTCCTTTATATACTTCGGGCACTGGCTCCGAATGTGCCCGGTCTTCCTGCAGTGAAAGCACTCCGGTAGTGGTCTTTTTTCTTCATCTTCACTTTCCTTTTCTTTCTCTGATGAAGAGGAAGACCCTTTACGTCGAGCATCCTTCTGGAAGAATTTCCAGAAGGTGTTCCTTCTTTCTAGATTTCTAATGAATTTTTTGAAGTTCTTGACCAGGAGACCTTCTTTATCTTCATCATCATCTTCATTGCTCTCCTTCTTCGATTTTAGAGCCAGCACCTTTTTCTATGGCTCCTTGTTGTATTCTTCGTATAGAATCTGGAGTTCTACCTCATGGGTTTGAGATTCTGGAGCGTTCTTAGGTTGTGAGACTCCGAGATTGCCGTCACCTATGGATTGAACCTCGGAGGTAGAGAGTAGAGAATTTTTTTGACCAAGTCGCCGTCGGAGTAGATCTTTCCAAGAGCTTTTGAAGCGTTGACGATCTTGGTGAAGGGTCTGTACATCGAGTTGATGTCTTCTTCAGCGTCCATCCTGAATTTTTCATATTCCAATTCCAGTTGGAATATCTTAACATCTTTCACCTGCGATGTACCTTTATGAGTAACTTCTATTTGGTTCCAAATATCATAAGCAGTTACACATGCAAAAATTCGAGTAAATTCAGTTCGATTTAAAGCACAATATAAAGCTTTCATTGCCTTTGCATTATTTTTGCATTTAAGTTTATCACCATTATCCCATTTATCCTTAGGTTTTTCTATCGTAGCCTCTCCTACTATAGTTGTAGGAGGAGAGTACCGAACTTCCACCATGTTCCATACTTCTATATCCATGGTCATAAGAAAACACATCATCCTAGATTTCCAGTAGTTGAAATCTGACCCAGTAAAAAGAGGTGGTCTACTAACACCCTGACCCTCTGAAAAAGCGAGATCATGAGACACCATTATTTCCAGTTGTTAGACCGTTTTGGAATAAAACCCAACTGACACCACTTGTTGGATCTTGAGGCGCCCTTAGAGGGGGGGGGGGGGTGAATAAGGGTTTTAAAACTTTTAATATATTTTGATATACTTGAAATAATGAGAGATTAAAATAGAGAGAAATCAAATAAAATAATTGAAATCAAATAGAGACATGATTTTATTAATATGAAATGAAGGATTACAAAACTTGATTTCTTATAACGCTAGAAATCGAAGACGAATATTAAAAACACTTTTTCATTTTCTATCTCGACTCGTATCCCCACGAACCGGTGGCTTTAACCTATCCTCCCTGGATACGGCCTCAAGCCGCTCTAGCCAATCCTCCCCCGGATACGACAACGAGCACCCCCTAGACCAAACCTAAATCTAGTCGCCAACACGAGGCGAATTCCTCCCTAAGTCCTACCCAGACCTAGTCGCCAACATGAGACGAATTTACTAAGCGATTACAAGAATGAAAAATGACAACAATATTAAAAACTCCCTCTTGAAGAACTTCTGAAGTTGGAGATGAAAGACCGCTGTAGAATAAGCGTGGTTGAAGCGATCGTCGGTCGGATACGAAGTGTAGAAATCCTTCTTCAGAAACTCACGGAATGTTTGGGTGGGAGATCAACTCTCGACAGTATAAGGCTCTGAAAATTTGGCACTAGAACTGTCTCATGGATGTGTGTCTGAAACGAGAGAAGAGGGCTCCTTTTTATAGCCTTAGAGATAGCGCCTGCGCTAGCGCTACCGCCGATGTTATCCTGGATTAGGAAATATTCTCCGCGTGCGTATCTTCATTCCAAGGAAACCTTTCTAAAATTTCTCTTGTGCTCCGCGCTACCGCCTGCGCTATCCGCTACCGCCTGTGCTATCCGCTACCGCCTGCGCTATCCGCTACCGCCTAGCGCTATCGCCTTCTATACTTGCCGCATAAACTTGCCTAATCAGAGCTAGCGCCCGCGCTGGGTGCTACCATCGACGCTAGTGGGCATGTTGGAATTCTGACTTCAAATTTGGGGGAAACCTTCATATGTTATCCTTGAGTCATGTGGCATTGTTTCCTGCACAATTAAACACACAAGATCAAATACACATAGGATTTGTTATTCTCAAACTTAGGAGATGCGGAAGACCATGTTCCAACAACTACCTCCCTCTCATGAGGTTGACTTCCAAATTGAGCTAGTGCCTGAAGCCCAACCAGTATCCCAAACACCTTATCAGATGGCGTCAATGGAACTGACAGAGTTCAGAATTCAGCTTCAAGAGTTAGTATACGCAGGGTTCGTCCGCCCGAGTTCCTCCCCGTGGAGCTTTAGTGTTGTTTGTCAAAAAGAAGGACGATTCCATGCTTTTGTGCATCGATTATAGAGAACTGAATCGACTCACTGCATGAAACACCTACCGCTTGCCAAGAATCGATGAATTATTTGATCAACTCCAAGGTGCTTCTGTTTTCTCAAAAAATGGAATTACGATCTGACTACTATCAACTCGGGATTTGTGAGGGGGGGGGGGGGGGGGGGGGGGGGGGGGGGGGGGGGGGGGGGGGGGGGGGGGGGGGGGGGGGGGGGGGGG
>JAWHQI010000328.1:2835000-2877058 GCA_033032865.1 Dactylorhiza incarnata
GCTTGCCTAGTTTGTCCTCCTATGGAGACGGTCATGTCTGCGAAGGATGTCAGTTTGGTAAGTCTCATCAACTTCCATTTGACAAATCGCAAATAAGGTGCAAAGTGCCGTTGGAGTGCATCCACGGTGATTTGATGGGACCGACTGCCACCCCAAGCCTTGGAGGCAACAGATACATGTTGGTGTTGATTGACGATTACACCAGATATGTCTGGGTGTATTTCTTGAAAGAGAAGTCAGAAGCCTTTGCAAAATTTGTGGAGTTCAAGGAGCTGGTTGAAGGCCGGCTTGGCCTGCGGGTTAAAAAACTTAGAACTGACAATGGTGGGGAGTTCACCTCTGGTGAGTTCTCTAGTTTTTGCAGGAAGCAAGGCATCAGGAGAGAGCTCACTTGTGCCCATACTCCACAGCAGAATGGCATTGCGGAAAGGAAGATCTGTCATCTGACGGAAACCTGCAAATGCTGGCTTCATGCCAAGAGTATCCCAAAGTCCTTCTGGGCGGAGGGAATGTCTTGTGCAGCTTATGTCATCAACAGATTGCCTCTGAGTCCTATCAACATGAAGACCCCTCATGAACTAATGTTCAAGGAGAAGCCGAGCATTGCACACCTTCGGGTGTTTGGATCAACCTGCTATGTGCATATTCCTGATGCTCTTCGGACAAAGCTAGATGCGAAAGCAAGGAAGCTAGTCTTTATTGGGTATGATGAGCGGAAGAAGGGATGGAGATGCATGGATCCTGAGACACGGAGGTCAATTGTTTCTCAGGATGTGGTGTTCGATGAAATGACTTCTTACAAGGGAAGTTCAGGAGTTGAGCTACCAGAGAGCAGGGTTGATGAAGAAGGAAAATCTGCGGGAAGTCTTCAAGTGGAGTTGCCTGTTTCACCAGGAGCTCTAGTTGTGTCAAGCTCTGAGATGGAGGCTTCAGGTTTTGGAAGCAGGGGGAGCAATGCTCCAAGTTCATCTGGAAGAGAAGCTTGCATAGAAGAAGCGGCTAAGGAGGTGGTTAGTCAGGAGCAACCTCTTAGGAGGTCGAAGAGGACTATTCAACCACCAGATCGATACACAGGAGGAAACATGGTGAACTTTGTTTCATGTTTCTTTGCTGGTCCCTTGGATGAAAGGGAGCCATCGAGCTTTGAGAAAGCCAGAGGCGTGAAGGAGTGGGACATTGCTATGCAAGAAGAGATGGCAGCTCTCGAGAAGAATGAGACCTGGTCTCTTATGCCCAAGCCCAAGGGCACCATTCCTGTCACTTGCAAGTGGGTCTTCAAGCTGAAGAAGAAAGCTGACGGTAGTATCGAGCGTTACAAGGCTCGCCTTGTAGCTCGTGGGTTCTCACAGCAGTACTGAGAAGATTATGATGAGACGTTTAGTCCAATGGCAAAGATGACTTCGGTTCGATTTGTTATTGCCTTGGCGGCTTCGAGTGGTTGGGAGATTTGGCAACTCGACGTGAAGAATGCCTTCTTATACGGCGAGATTGACAAGGATATCTTCATGATCCAACCGCAAGGATTCATCTCAAAGGAGTATCCACACTACGTTTGTAAATTGAAGAAGGCCCTGTATGGGTTGAAGCAAGCACCTCAGGCGTGGTACGGGAAGATTGTAGAGTATCTCTTATTCTGCGGATTCTTTGCTTCAGACTCTGACTCTAGCTTGTTCATCAAGAAGGAGGGGGTGCTTCGGGTGATTGTGCTGCTGTATGTGGATGACATGATTGTCACTGGAAATTCGAAGGAGGCGGTAGCAAGGCTGAGAGCTGAGCTTGCTATCAGGTTCGAGATGAAGGATCTGGGGGAGCTCCACCATTTCCTTGGACTCGAGGTGCAAAGGCGGGAGAGCGGAGTGCTCATTTCTCAGGCTGGCTATGCGGAGCGGATTGTTCATCGATTCGGCATGGAGGAAGGGAAGAGCAGCTCTATACCTCTGGAGCAACATCATAAGCTTCGGAAGGATGAGGGGAGAGTTCTATCTGAACCGTTGGTTTTCCGAGCTCTGGTTGGGAGCTTGATCTACTTGACGATCACAAGGCCAGATATTGCTTATGCAGTTGGCAAGGTAAGTCGGTACATGGCGGAGCCACGGAAGCCTCATCTTCTAGCGGCAAAAGGCATCTTGAAGTATGTGAAGTCGACCTCTGATCTGGGTCTCCTATATAGGAGAGGGTCAAGCTTGGAGTTGCATGGTTTCATGGATGCTGATTATGGGGGAGACGTGGATGATCGGAGATCAATGTCTGGTTATGTCTTTATGACGGGCCCCACAGCTATTTCTTGGTGCAGCAAGAAGCAAGACTCGGTGTCTGTATCTACCACGGAAGCGGAGTACAAGGCTTCGGCCTTGGCTGCTCAGGAAGCCGTTTGGCTCAGGAGGTTGGTAGAGAACGTTCATCAGGAGGTTCGAGGTCCCACTATGCTACGTGGGGACAATGAGAGTGCTCTCAAGCTGTTCAACAATCCAGTATGTCACGCGAGGACCAAGCATATAGAGATTGAGCACCATTTCATTCGTGAAAAGGTGTTGGGAGGATCTCTTATGGTCGAGCATGTTCAGAGTGCGGACAATGTTGCAGACATCTTCACAAAGCCGCTGGCGAAGGGACCGTTTACTCGGTTAAGGGGGTTGCTCGGGCTAGTTTCCAATTCTCACTTCAAGGGGGAGTGTTGAAATTGTTGAAGTGAAGTGGAAGGGAGTCCGGCCAGTCTGAAGGCTGGAGACCGCAAAGACCGCGCGGTCTGCGTGGTGCTCTGGCGGTTTGGTTCTGGCGATCTGGTGAGATCGGCCAGCTTGCTTCTTGGGTTTGGTCGTTGGCGACCTGTTGCGGGTTGTTTCCGGTCTCCTTCTGGGCGGTCTGCTCTTGGTAGATGCGGGTTGTTCCCAAGAAGGACTGCTGGTTTGCCTGGCCCATTTATTGGAAGACCGGGCGGGTTGTTCCTATATGGCCATCTACCCGGGCGGTCTATCTTGGCGATCTGGCGACTTGGTTGAAGTCGACCAGATGGTTCTAGCTTGCTCCCGGTGTTCAAAGGAAGGAGCGTTGTTGAGACTGCACGGCTTGTGCGCCGTCTCGTGTCAGCGCGGCTTGTGCGCGATCTTGTCTGCTGATCTGCGTCTTGGTCGGGTGATCGTCCAAGAGGTCTGTTCGCGCGGTCTATCTTTCGAGACCGTTCGCGATCTGATGGGTGGTGACTGTATCCCGGTTTGTGCGGTGACGACATCCGTTCACCCGCCTATAAATAGGGGTGCATGGCCCGTCATTCTTAACAAGAACTATAAGAACCAGAGCCCGGATTGTTTCTTGCTGTCTCAAGTTTGAGTTCGTGCGACTTGGATGCGAGTTAACCTTTGTTGTGTTTGCAGGTTTGCGGTCAGCAGGGTGCGGTCTCCTTCCTTGGTGATATCCGGTGGCTCGAATAAACAGTTCGTCTGCGGTCTGTCAGCGAACTGGGTTATTGTGTTCTTGTGCTGTTTGCAGCGGACTCAGGGATCAGGCGACCTTCAGCGGTTAGGCGGTCTGAGTTGCGGTCTGGCGACAGCTTCAGTTCTTTGTTCCAATAAGCTCCAGTCCGTGCGGTCTGAGGTGCGGTCTTGCAGTGCTGGCAGTCTGTCCGGTTTCTGTTCGTGCGATCTCAGGGCAAGCCGGGCGAGTTCTGGAGTGGTGCGGCTTGTGCGGTCTGAACTTGTCTAGCCGCCAGCTTTGTTTTTTGGTGTGTTTTTGTTCTTCTCGTCTCCGTGATTCTGATGAATCATGTCTCGCCATGTATACCTCGCATTGTAAAGCAGTTCTGTTTCAATAAAGATTTCTTGTGTTGCTGTTTGGCATTGTGGTTGTTTGGCTATAACTCTTGTTGATACAACTCTTGCTTACTCCTAAACGGTCCAATCAAAAATTTTAACAAGTTTATTATGGATATTATTTGAAATCTGAATAATCTCTTTCCTTCTACATAAATATTGATTATGGGATCTTTTCTCTCTTACCATTTCTCTAACTGTTAATTGATTATTCTCCTATAGTATTCTTTGAATAAACAGAGCTATAAATAAGAGGGAAGTCGGCAGAGAAAAAAAGAAGTGATCCACTCCATCCATTTGAAATAGAGGAAAAGCTCCCAAGAGAAAAGTGAGAAAAAGCACAGAGAAGTGAAAGTGTGCTGCAGCAAACAACAATCCCTCTTCTTCTTCTTCTGAAGCCATACTGCTGCAATTTCTGAAAGTTCTCTTTGAAAGAGAAAAAGACCTACAATCTCCTTCTCACTATAGAAGAGAGATTTCATTCACTATTTCTTGTGCTTCTAATCTTCTTGCTAGGAAGAAGATTCTTTCTTGTTTCAATCACTTCTTCTACTTCTTCTTCTTATCTTCATTTCATTTTTTAAACAGTGTAAAAGAGTTTTTAGAATCTCTCTTCAAAAAATTCAGTTGTACTGGTTCTAAGAGTCTCCTTATCAAAAGACTCAGGCTGGTTCTAAGAGTCTCCTTATCAAAAGACTCAGTACAAGATAGTGAATTCCTACCAAGGGGGTAGAAGAGTGGACTACCCAAAATTTGGGGAACCACTATATTTCTTTGTGTTGTGCTGTGATTTTCATTTTGTTATTTCTTTCTTTATTTACTTAATTCTTGTTGGTGTGTGTGAGAAGCTTAACTCTAAGATTATTACACATATATATATTTGTTAACTTTGCACAAAGTACTTTTAAATCTCTATTCACCCCCCCCCCCTTCTAGAGAATTCTAGTGAGGTTAACTGTGCACTTTCAATTGGTATTAGAGGGAGGTTGATCTAAAAAGGGTAACTCCTTGATCAAAAAGATCCTACCTCATATATATATATATTTCTAATAACTATTTTTCACATGGCACAAATCAAAGATTATGCTTCTACAAGACCACCAATGTGCAATCTTGAAAAGTTTGCACTTTGGAAAACAAGAATTAGAATCTATATGAATTCTATTGATGAAGATTTGTTTAATGTTATTTTGACCGTCCCTCCAAAGCCCTACAGAAAGGACTCAAGTGGTAAAGTGACACAAACACTTGTCCCAAGGACTGAGTGGACAGATGATGAGAAAAAGACAAAAACATGTGATGCAAAAGCTGTGAAGATTCTTGTCTCAACCCTCTCAGATGAAATCTTTCAAACGGTTGTTGACTGTGAATCAGCCAAAGAAATCTGGGAGGCCCTTACAAAGATGGTAGAAGGAAGTGCTGATGAAAGGAAAGATAGGAAGGCTATATTGATCTCCCACTATGAGAACTTCCAAAAGAAGAATGAAGAAAGTATATCTGAGATGTATGGCAGATTCAGTCTGATCATCAATCAATTAAGAAACTTGGACAGAGAGATCTCTCTCACAGAGATAAATGACAAATTGCTAATGAGTCTCCCAAGTTCATGGGACTCAAGAATATGGGCAATAAGGGATACTAGAGGACAAAAGGAAATCTCAACAGATGCCCTCTTAGGAAAACTTAAATCCTATGAGCAACTACTTAAAACCAGAGAAGAGAAGGAAAGAAGGGAAAACACTCCAACCTCCTCAAAAGATAGAAATATTGCATTAAAAGCAACAGATGAAGAAACCTATGTGACTGAAGAAGAACTATTCAGCCTCCTGGCCAGAAGATTCAAGAAATGGGTCAGGCCAGATGGGTCTAGAAGGAAAGAGTCAAAACCAAGGTATGACAAGACTCCTACCAAAGATATTGTTTGTTATTCCTAGCAGGAAAACTGGACATATTGCTCCAGAATGTCCAGAAAATGCTGAGAAAAAGAAAGATCTGAAAAAGAAAGATCTCAAGAAGAAAGGGAAGAAGAAAGAAAGAGGCTTCATTGCAGAAGCTTGGAGTGAAACAGATTCTGAAGACAGCACTTCATCTAACAGTGACAATGAAGAGTCTAAGCAAGAAGACCTATGCTTAATGGCTCTTGGAAGGACAGAAGAAGAATGTGTTGCTGAATCATGGAGTGAAACAAGATCAGAAGGAAGCATCTCTTCAACAACAAAAGAAAATAACCTTATTCTCATAGAGGAATCTGAGGACAAGGATGAGGTAAGCATCTTTGATGAAATAAATTTTCTCTGTGAAAATTTTAAAAATGATTTTGAAAGACTCTGTCTAGATCAACTAAAAGCTAAACAAGAAATTAAGAATCTAAAAGAACAAATTAAAATAAGAAAAATAGAAGATACATGTTCAAAAAATTATGAACTTAGGTGTAAAATCTATAAAACAAAAAAGGAAATAAATAGTGCTAAAATAGAAAATCAACTTCTTAAGAATAAGGTATCCCAGGCAAAAGCTTTTGAAGAATCTATAAAAGTCAGAAGCCAAACACTTAAAGAAATCACTGAAAAACAAATAATCAGACATAAGAATCTGGGGTTAGGAGCTGATCCTTCAACCAGTTCAATACCATCTACCAAACCTGCTTGGATGAGCCCTGTTCAATTTACCAAACCCATCAAATCAACAAACTTAGAAGAAGACCCACAAAATAAAGAAGACCTCACCTTCAAAGAGATAAACCACCTTGAAGAATCATCATCATACCATTCAGAAGAAAACTCTAAAACTACCTCTGAGAAGGCAACTAGGCCAAAAGAAACAATTCATAAAGAAATAAACCTTCAAATAGATAAAGGGAAAAATAAAATGTATGAAGACACAATTGCGTCGACTTCATATCGCGTATGAATAATAATACGTCGAATTCTAATCGACGCAATCTCTCAGATGCTTCGACCTCAAATTGACGCATGAATAAAATTACGTCGACTTACAATCGACGCAACTATTTCCATGCATCAATTCCAGATCAACGCAATCTAGAGAAAGCGCCGAATATATATCAACGCAACTCTCAACATATGTCAAATAGATATCGACGCATAAAACTTCAGAGCAACTTAAATACAGGACATAGCTATTCTTCAAAAACTCTCTATCTTAACCCCCATTCAGGACCCTTTTACCCTGATCAAAACTTCTATCCTAATCAAAACTCGTTTCATAATCAAAATTACTATCCTGATCAAAACTTTTATCCTAATCAACAACTCTACCCTAATCACCATCCCTATCTCTTCCTAAACTCAAATTTCCTTAATCAAAGGACAATTAGGTGTTATATCTGTAATAAAATTGGCCACACTGCCAAACAATGTTTGCACAATTAATCCAACTGTTTATAAAATTAACCCAAGGGTGACTTAGAAAACCTTAGGATTAGGAAGAAATAAACCCTCAAGGAAAACCTGAAATTTTCAGACAAAGCAAAAATCAAGTCGATTCCTCAATCGACGCATCGTCGATTAGTAAACTCGGTATGCGTCGACTCATATCGACGCATACGTCGACAGGAAACCCTATCAGACTATACTGACGCATACGTCAACTTTCACTCGACGCAACGTCGACTTCATGAAAAAGGCCGCAATACCAAAATATTTTTGGTCACATCTACAGCTGTACCGAATAAACCTCGAGGTGTGTCTCGTATCGACGTTTCACCTAACTTAGGTAGACTCTTCAGTTAAAATTCTGCACACTCCTGAGCTTCTCTCATCCTTCTCATTTCTCAGACCAGCCATCTCTTCTTCTCTCTCACTGACCTAAATGGATCCCAAGATCAACTCCGGTTTTGACATTGATCTTGAATCCTTCCAAGCCGCCGTCGAAAACTATAAGAACATCATAGCTCTCTTCACTAAAGCTGGTTTAGACAAGCTCATTTCCACAAGATGCAGAATCCTAGAGACAGAACTCATCGAGTTAATGAATCGTGTTCAAATATCTGAGCAAGGAGAAATCACAGGAACACTCTATGAGACACCTGTCTCAATCTCTGCAGGACACCTTAGGGACACTTTTGATCTTCCATCAGGTACACTATCCTTGTTCAAATCAAAAAGGGGAAGCAAATTATTTTCTAAAGATAACTAAATAAATCTTCATCATCACTCCCTTATCAGGTGATGAACCTGTGGATCTCACCCCTGAGGAAACCAAGAATCTATTACTCATCATGAAGTTCTCCAAAGATAAACCAATCCACCTGAAGAAAATAGATTTTTCTGAGGAATATAGACTATTGGCAGACATAGTAGGAAAAGTTCTATTATGCAAGATCTCTGCCCATGATGCAGTGCCCAAGCAGCAACTGAACATCATGGGGGCCCTTGTGCTGAAAAAGAAGGTTGACTGGGCCAGCTGCTTACTAAAAATGATAGGCTACAAATATTCTCACAAAGAGAATGCCTATATGAGGATCATGAGTCAGGTACTCCTCCACTCCTTCCCTGACCTATGTAGGTCAAAAGGAATCCCCATTCCCCCTCGAAAAAGGATGTCCATTGCCTTATTCTCAAAATGGACCAGGCAAATTCCCAAGCCTGGTGCCATTCCTGACAGGACTCCCTCTCCTCCTAACTCTCCTAGCCATCCATCCTCACCTCCTCCTCTTCATACAGACACCTCTTCCTTACCTACATCATCCACACCAATAGTCTCTACTACCATCACAACTCCTATCCTACCAACATCTTCACATCCACCTGCTCAACCCTCCTCTATTCATCCACCTCCTCCATCAAACTCACCTCATCACAATGATACAGTTCTCTCTCCACCTTCATCACCTCCTCCTCCACCATTATCTCCTACTCCAACACACCTTGAGCCATCTCCATCCACTAACACTCTCATCACCCTGTGTATCCAATTAGCAGCCCAAAAATTTCAAGAAATGCTGGATGAACACTGCTCCCAACTTCACTCCTCCATCATACACATGCAAACCCAAATAGATGGGGTCAATGCCTCTGTGCAAAGCTTGAAGTCCTCTGTCTCTTCCTCCAAAGTGACCAAGTCTTTCTTATTCTCCTTGGCTAAGAAGGTCAAGAAGGGGGAGAAATTAGATGAAGAGCAGCTCTCAAGTCACAAATCTCTCTCACACAAGTCTCCTCATACTTCAAAAGCTGATAAGACAATTGGAAATGAATTAGTCCCAGAGCTACATACTGAGGACCAGCTAACAGATGTACTCTCTATAGCAAGAGAAGCTATACAACAAGTAGTTCTTTTTCAAGGGGAGGCTAGCAGAGCAGAGAGAGAAGTTGAAAAGGAAACTTTTGTTGAAAAAGAAACTTTTGTTGAAAAAGAAGCTGAAGCTCAGGGGGAGCCAAATGCTGACATAACTGAAGCTGGATCTGAGAAAGAAACTGAAGAAACAGAAGTAGAAGGCTCAAAGGAAGTTCCATCTCAGGGAGAGCAAACTGCTGTGACTCAGGGGGAGCTGAGTGAACCACATGTTACTGAGAAGGAGAACCTCTCTTCTTTAAAAACCTTAGTATTCACTAGGAAAAGAAAAACTCCTCCTACCCCTCCTGAGTGATGTGTTGAACAATGTGTTGAACAAATGTTGATATACTCTATATTTTTCTTCCTCCATGCTTAAATACTGTTTATAAAGTCTGTGTGTATGATTCTACTTTCTTCTGAGTACTTAACATATTTCTTTTCTATATAAATGCCTTGCTGTGTTGATTAAAAGCTGGTACAATTTCTCCCTGAATAGGGTTAAGACAAATAGGGGGAGATTGTTGGGGAAATGATTTATCTTAACCCCTAATGAGTAGAATATAAATTCTAAGAATGAAAAACTAGTCTAAGTAAATATGCGTCGAATAGTATTCGACGCAACGTCGAAGTATAGTCGACGTTCCTCTCAGAATGAGTCGAAGTAACTCCAAACAGAATTCGACGTAACCCATGTCGACGTAACTCTGATTTCTAGTCGACGCATCTAGTGAAGTCGACGCACCTTCCTTATTCTCCTCTCGACTCCAGCCAGTCTGAAATCGACGCTTCCGTCGAATAGTAATCGACGTACGTCGATTTCCACGTCAAATTCAAAACACGCCAGATTTCTTTCCTTCTATCTGTAGATCTGAATTTTATGGAATGATATTATTCTTTTCTAGCCGTTTTGAATCAGTCTTTCCTTCTAAATGATTCTTGGCTAAATTGATTAAGTTTATTATGGATATTATTTGAAATTAGAATAATCTCTTTCCTTCTACAGAAATATTGATTATGGGATCTTTTCTCTCTTACCATTTCTCTAACTGTTAATTGATTATTCTCCTATAGTATTCTTTGAATAAACAGAGCTATAAATAAAAGGGAAGTCGGCAGAGAAAAAAAGAAGTGATCCACTCCATCCATTTGAAATAGAGGAAAAGCTCCCAAGAGAAAAGTGAGAAAAAGCAGAGAGAAGTGAAAGTGTGCTGCAGCAAACAACAATCCCTCTTATTCTTCTTCTGAAGCCATACTGCTGCAATATCTGAAAGTTCTCTTTGAAAGAGAAAAAGACCTACAATCTCCTTCTCACTATAGAAGAGAGATTTCATTCACTATTTCTTGTGCTTATAATCTTCTTGCTAGGAAGAAGATTCTTTCTTGTTTCAATCACTTCTTCTACTTCTTCTTCTTATCTTCATTTCATTTTTTAAACAGTGTAAAAGAGTTTTTAGAATCTCTCTTCAAAAAATTCAGTTGTACTGGTTCTAAGAGTCTCCTTATCAAAAGACTCAGGCTGGTTCTAAGAGTCTCCTTATCAAAAGACTCAGTACAAGATAGTGAATTCCTACCAAGGGGGTAGAAGAGTGGACTACCCAAAGTTTAGGGAACCACTATATTTCTTTGTGTTGTGCTGTGATTTCATTTTGCTATTACTTTCTTTATTTACTTAATTCTTGTTGGTGTGTGTGGGAAGCTTAACTCTGAGATTATTACACACATATATATATATATATATATATATATATATATTTGTTAACTTTGCACAAAGTACTTTTAAATCTCTATTCACCCCCCCCCCCCCCCCCCCCCCCCTCTAGAGAATTCTAGTGAGGTTAACTGTGCACTTTCAAGAATAATTTTGAAGGAAATTTGAATAGATTAAGACAGTGATTCAGATTTAATCATGACCCTCAAATATCTAATTAAGGAAGGTATTCTCTCTGATTGATTCACATCTGGCAAGAGATTTATTTTGCAGCCAATATATATAAACTCATTCCTATTCTGAATGAAGAATAATAGCAGACAGAATAAGAAAGCAATTGGGAAGAAGCTATATCTTTCTCTCATTCTCTTATCACCTTCTTGTTCATCTTCTTCCTCCTCAAGAAGTTATGATAGAAGAATATTCATCGATAAGATCTTCTCTAGATCTGAAGACTGTTTTCTCTAATGATTCAAAGGCCTTCATCAGATATTTATCCTCGACAGATTCAAATATCTCTCTATTGAATATGAATTCATAGGAGGAGTCTACTGCAGATTGTATTTTCTAGAACACAATTCATATTATGCTTTCAAATAACCAAGTCCTCAGAGATTGCCGAAGAGGATAATCTCGCGGAAACAGATTTCCTACAACAACCTTCTGATAGGGTTTGTAAAATATCTCTTCAAAAGATTCAGTGGTCTAAGATCTACCTTGTCAAGAGGATCTTGGAGTGGTTTTTAGTCAACCTTATTAAAAGGCTCTTAGATTGGTTTAGCCACCTTATCAACATGCTTCTGGTTGGAGATACCTTATCAAAATCTCCTTTGGTTCTTAGAATTTTTTTAACAAAAGATTCAGTTGTAATTGGTTTTAAGACTCTCTTTATCAAAAGACTCAGTACTGTTTAGTGGATATCCTACCAAGGGGTAGAATAGGAGATGTACTCAAATTGGGGGAACCTATATGAAACTCTTTATATCCTCTAGATTGCATAGATCTCTATAGCTTTGTTTGTTTATTTCTTTACTCTAATTAATTCTGCTGTAACAAGCAAACTAACTTATCTGTGGCATGTGTTGTGAATAGTTAAAAGATAGAAAGAATTTTTTAAATATTATATTAACCCTCCTCTTGAGTATTTCTTAGCAACCTACTCTACCTTTCAAAGTGTGTTGATCCTAAGTCCATCTTGGGACCATGCCATAAGCCCCAAATTTTTGGCAACCCACTCCGCCATGTACTGATTCTTTAGATGTCTAAAAATATATACCATTCTTATATGCATACATGACTCTGATAGCGAGCTAACAAACCAAAGTGTTTTTGACCTTGACAATGAGCTTACATCCCCGACATGCTATCGACCTCGACGGCAAGCTCACCTCACAAGCATGCCTACGAGCCTATCGACCTAGCAACGAGCTCACCTCACAAGTGTGCCGAAGAGCCTATCGACCTCTGCATTGAGCTCACCTAAAAACATGCCTAAGAGTCTAGGAGTCTCGCCAGCGAGCATAAAAATACTTGAACAAGAACGAAAATTTTCTTTCATTATGCTTGATTAAACTACACTTTCCAGTTCTCTAGCTGGCATGTAAAAACAATTAAGTACATGAATATTTTTGTCAATCAACCCGGACCGCGCCTTCATCACCACACCACAACCACTACTACCGCCACCATTTTGCTGCTACTTCCACTCTGAAAATTCATCATCGATGAATTGGATGAGATCATTGATGATCTTTCTAAGAAGAGCTCATGGAAGAGATCTTTGAAATCAATTTTTCATAATGGCGAAAAAAGCAACCTTGTTGTGTCATGCGAATCAATATGGCCTTCTCCATTAGGATAGCGAGGGAACGCTACCTGGTATGATCCATAGAATGATAGTCCATGAAGACCTGATAGAGCACCGCCAACTTCGCCTCAGAGCATGCGAAAGCCCGCTCTGCTTCCTGCAAAAATCCAAAAAGTTCATATCACTGGGGCAAACAAAATTCTATGTCCAGAGGAAGATGAAATGTCATGTAGTGAGCTTAGGAGCAGCTTTCTTCTCTGTAGTGAGCTCCTTATTCCTTCTATATAATAGAGGAGAGACCGACTCGTCACATGTACCAATTAAACATTGTGGTGGGCAGCACGATAGGCCTATAAGGGAATGTCTGATAGGTGAGCATCACTGAGGAGCGCCGCAGTGCCATGGACATACACCACAAAGAATACATTGTATGCACCACTATTCAGCTCGTCAACCTCTATCCATGGTGGCAATCGTGAATTGAGGTACAACCGATGTTCATCCTCCATCCATCACACCAATGGTGCTCCGTGATATCTTCGTCCTCGCCTCTCATTCTGAAGAGTGGGGGCGACTCGGGATCCTCCTTGATGTGTGGATCGAAGGTTTGCAACGTGTCCCCTTTATGGACGATGGTCTTGCGAGACTTTTTTCTGCCAATTTTCTAGGCACCTTTAAATCAATGACCGCGACAGGCTCCTTTCCTTTGTTCGACGGTCCTCCTTGGGACCGACCTCGAGAGGTCGCTCAGAGATGACATAGTTCCCTGCAGAAAGAACAGATCAAAATATCTTTTGACTCGCCAATAAGAAGAGCACACAAGAGAACTTTTCCTCCTCACCTGAAGCTAGCTAGATGACCTGGTCAACACGACCTTTATAGTACATCATGCCAAAGACCTTATTCTAGAAAAATTGGAACAACCTCCTGTCACCTTGGGGTTCCTGAAGACCGAGGGCTTGCGTGGCATCAGGATGGTGGAGATGTCGTCAATGTGAGCAGTAAACCAGGTCCCACCAGCTTTGTTTATGTTTGTTTATAAGCACACCACTTGTAATACTTTAGTAATTGTAATAGTTGTAGTCTCTCTACAGTCAACGGTCAACAAAGCTGCAAGCCTTATCTGCAGCCTTTATACATATATCCAAGCATATCCTTGCATATGTAATTTTCAGTTAACTAAGAAATACGAAGAAGAAGAAGTGTGTGTGTTCTTTGGCAATCCTCAGGTTCTCTTCTTGCTTTTATTAATCACAGTAGGTATCAGAGCTTTGAAGCTCTTATTGAGTTCTCATCATTGGATACCATGTCTTCTTCTTCTTCGTCTTCCTCGTTTGTATATTCTCATTCATCGATTTCGGTATTCGATGGGGAGAAATATGATCAGTGGAGCATACAAATGAAATTTGTCTTCTTATACCAAGGATTATGGTACTTGGTGAATACTGGGCCACAACTACCTGCGTTAGCTGAAGGAAGCAAAGCTGTAGAAGCCAGTGTTATTAAACAAATAGAAGAGATAAAACTGAAAGATGCACGTACTGTTTCCCTAATCCATCAAGGTGTGTCTGAAACAGTATTTCCACGTATTATGGGTGCTGAAACAGCTAAACAGGCCTGGGACATGTTGCAAATGGAGTATAAAGGCAGCACAAAGGTCATGGAAATGAAATTGCAAAGGTTTTGGACGGAATTTGAGTTGATTCGTATGCAGTCAGGGGAAACGATTGATTCGTTCATAGCCAGAACTGTTAAATTGATCAATCAAATCCGCAATTTTGGAGGCACAATTGAAGATCGCACCATAGTTCCCAAACTTCTAAGGAGCTTAACCCCTCCTTATAATCCTGCAGTCATGGTAATCAAAGAATCAAAAGATATCAAACGATTAACCTTAACTGAACTAGCAGGATCTTTAAAGGCACATGAAGACAAATTACAAAGTGATGTGCAGCCACTGGAACAAGCTTTCCAGTCCAAACTATATGTCAAACAGAAACCAAACAAACCTTTGACCAAACCTGTATCCACAGGTGGTTTTCCTGGTTGTAAACAGCAAGCTACAGGAGGAAGTATGAAAGGAAAATACAAAGGTAAAGTGCAAACTAGGCAATCCAACTTCACCCCTCAAACCAATCAGAAATATTGTATTATCTGTGACAAAACTACACATGATTCAAAGGATTGTTACTCTAGATGTAAACGATGCAGAATTCCCAATCATTCAGCTAAGGATTGTTGGCATAATACAAGTGAACAAGCACAGTATATGGAAAAAGGAAAATCACCTACTGAAGAAACAGAAAAAGAAGAAATGTTCTATTCCTGTATGCAAGCAGCAACACCAGAAGCAGTCGTTTGGTATGTGGACAGTGGTTGTTCAAGTCACATGTCCAATACTAAAGCCAATTTTCTCTCCATTGATGAAGCATATAAATCAGTAGTGCATCTTGGAGATGGTAAAACAATTCCAATTGAAGGTAAGGGAGTTGTTACAATTTCTTCTACAACTGGCAGCATTAGAACTATACCAGATGTTCACTATGTGCCCACATTAGCTCAAAATTTACTTAGTGTGGGGCAATTATTAAGCAAAGGGTATGAACTATTATTTAGCTCTAACTCATGCAAAATCAAAGAAGGAGAAAGTAGAAGTATTGTTGCCTCAGCTCAACTGTCAGCAAATAAAGTATTCACTTTGGATATGTCCAAACCAACTCTACAAGCACTATCAAGTCATCACCAACAGCAAGGATCAAACTTATTATCAAAATTATGGCATGCAAGACTAGGTCATTTGCATTGGGAAGCCATTCAAATGATGTCAAAGAAACAATTGGTGCAAGGACTTCCTAAAGTCAGCTGGCAACAAGAGTTTTGTGAAGATTGTACAAGTGCCAAAATTCATGCTCTTCCTTATAAGAGACTCACGGGTATTCAAACTAAACAACCTTTGGATCTCATTCATGCTGACCTGTGGGGTCCAACTTCCACACCTTCTGTGGGAGGTAAGTGTTATTTCTTGCTTCTCGTTGACGACTATACCCGTTATATGTGGATCTATTTCTTACAAAATAAGTATGCAGCACTAGACATATTTCAGACATTTAAGGTAGCAGTTGAAAAGGAACTGAACTTACCTATTAAATGCCATAGAACTGATAGAGGAGGGGAATTCACCTCCTCTATCAGTTCTAAGGCATTTAATAGGTAAGTTCAGTTCCCCTCAGCAGAATGGAGTAGTCGAAAGACGAAATCGGACAGTCATAGAAATGGCTAGATGTCTTCTACATACTAAAAAGGTACCCAAAGAGTTTTGGGCTGAAGCCAGCAGGACAGCAGTATATCTGTTAAATAGAGCTCCTACGAAAGCTTTACAAAACATTACCCCTTATGAAAGGCTATATAAGACCAAACCATCTATTGCACACATAAGAATATTTGGAAGTCCCTGTTATTCTTTAATACCAGCTATCAATAGAGACAAATTGGATAAAAATGGGGAATGTTACCTTTGTATAGGCTACAGTGAAGTGTCAAAAGCCTATAAATTATATCACCCAAATACCAAGAAACTCATCATCAGCAGGAATGTAAAGTTTGATGAAGATCATACATGGAAGTGGCAGTCAGAGACTCAAAGGCCTGTGACGGTTGAGCCAAGAAGAAGCTCCATCCATTTCACAGACCCCATCCATCATGGTGCTACACAAAGTATGCCACCATTGGATACTACAGGACCAGTCAGAACTGATCCTGATTCCGATGCAGACTCATCATCACCACTTCGTACTCGTAGTCTTCAAGAAATATATGACACAACTGAAGTTGCATTCTCAGCTATGACTCCTTCCACTTTTGCAGAAGCAGAAAAAGAAGCAGTATGGAGACAAGCTATGGCAGAAGAAATGCAAACCATAGAAAAGAATAAGACTTGGAAATTAGTTCAGAAACCAACAAATCAAAAGACAGTTGGATTGAAATAGATTTACAAAACAAAAATCAATGCAGATGAAACTTTAGCCAAATATAAAGCTCGGTTAGTTGCAAAAGGGTATTCACAACAATTTGGTATTGATTTTTATAAAACCTATGCAGCAGTGGTAAGAATGGACACAATCCGCCTGTTATTGGCATATGCAGCACAAAAGCAATATCCAATTTTCCATTTAGATGTGAAAGCTTGCATTTTTAAATGGAGAAATACAAGAAGATATCTATGTGGAGCAACCTCCCGCTATCAGAAAGGTGGGGAAGAAACAGAGAAAGTATATAAATTGAATAAGGCACTCTATGGGCTGAAACAAGCCCCAAGAGCTTGGAATCACAACATTGATGCATACATGCTATCATAACGATTTGTGCATTGCCCAAGTGATCCATCTTTATATGTAAAAAGACAAAACCAACATATACTCTTGGTAGGCCTATATGTGGATGACCTTCTGGTCACCGGAAGCTGCCCTAACTTGATCAAGATCTTCAAAGACACAACGCTAAAGCAATATGAGATGACAGATCTAGGATCAGTTAAGTTGTTCCTGGGTTTAGAAATACAGCAAAAGCCCCATTAAATCTGTATTTCACAGCATAAATACATATTGGATATACTCACAAAATTTAATATGGCTGAATGCAATCCATCTCTAACACCAATGGACACAGGAGTTAAGTTATCTCAATATACAGAAGAAGAGAAAGTAAATGAAAGTAAATATCGCTCTTTAGTGGGGTCATTAAACTACCTCACGAATACTCGCTCAGATATTACGAATGCAGTGAATATGGTATCATGATTCATAAGTAATCCTCTGCTTTCTCATATGATTGCTGCAAAATGCATTTTGAGGTATCTAAAAGGAACATTGCATCCGGGACTTGTGTTTGCCAAAGATCTAGAACCCAGAATAATAGGATATTCTGATTCAGATTGGGGGCTCAAGCGTGGATGATCGTCGCAGTACTAGTGGATATATCTTTTATTATGGCACCAAGGCAATACTATGGGCGTCTCGTAAACAACCTACAGTGGCATTATCGACCACTGAGGCTGAGTACATCGCCTTGAGCAACGCTTGCTGCGAAGCACTCTGGTTACAAAACCTACTTGCAGAAATAGAAGGCAAAGATCGGAAAGAACCATCGACTCTAATCTGCGACAACACATCGACAATCCATCTCGCAAACAATCCAGTGACACAACGGAAGAGTAAACACATTGAACTACGCTACCATTTCATCAGAGATCAAGTCGAGAAGAAAATTGTTGCAGTAAAGTATTGCGCCACCGGAGAACAACTCGTTGATGCGCTGACAAGCCGCTCCCAAGAACACGTTTTCTTGAGCTGCGATCAAAATTAGGTCTAGGGCTGATCAAAGGCCCGGTTTAAAAAGGGGGATCTGTGAGCAGTAAACCAGGTCCCCACCAGCTTTGTTTATGTTTGTTTATAAGCACGCCACTTGTAATACTTTAGTAACTGTAATAGCTGTAGTCGCTCTACAGTCAACGGTCAACAAAGCTGCAAGCCTTATCTGCAGCCTTTATACATATATCCCTGCATATCCCTGCATATGTAATTTTCAGTTAACTAAGAAATACGAAGAAGAAGTGTGTGTGTGTTCTTTGGCAATCCTCCGGTTCTCTTCTTGCTTTTATTATCACAGTCAAAGTCACCTCAGACGAAGATGGCTTTCTCAGTCCACTAATGGACCTTGTTTGAAGAATTCTTTAGCTTCAAACTACGACCTCAAATAACCCCGTCCTTGGTTCTCTTTAATAAGAACAGGTTGCAGAAGACTGAAAAGGATGGGAACTCCCAACTCTCATTCATGCCAAAGACCTTATGCTATTTAGTTATTCCTGAATATCAAATAACAGTTTGTTTTGTTTGTTTTAGAAACCTGCTCATAAAAAAAATTAGTATAACAAATTAATGATACTTAGCACTTATTTTTATTTTATTATTATTTTTTGCAAATTTGAAGGAAGTTAATGGATTATTTTCAGTTTTTTATTCAAATGTGCGAAAAAGAGTAGTTACGAGAATTAAAACCATTATCTTTCTAGGAAGCGAAGTAAGAAATTCTGCAAAATGGGCAGAGCCCATTAGCTTATCAACTGGGCAGCATGTGAGCCCATTAATTTTCCTTAGCATGTTTGAATTCACTTTTCCATTAACGGCCCGTTTGAAGCAGCATTTTTGTTCGGATGAGTTTTGGACAATAACCCTACAATCATAAAATGTATGTTTGCATGACAATACACAAACTGTGTCACCAAGAAAAAATATATTATTTTTAAACATAAAAATGAATGGAGTTCTTAGTTGTGGCCGGCGTTCACAAACGACGGTTCATAATCACCGTATTCACGACCGCCACCACTGTGTCAAACGAGCCAAAAGTCATCCAAACAGTAGAAGCGGATAACTGTGATTTGAGTATTGAAAATAACAAATAGATGTTCTTGACTACATCGCTATAAGATATATCACATGATGTTTTACATTAACAATTTAATGTTAAACTAACTAAATAAATTAAATGAAGAACCTCCAAATAGTAGAGGCTTCAGATACAAGTGTAAGGACTTTATAATAAAGCTCATTGACACATTAGCTGAGCCTTCAAATATTCTTCGATATGTCGTTGCATAAACTTGCTGCAATTTGGTTGGTTCATTTGCCGGGTCACCACACTCGAATGATCCAAATCGACATTCCCAACGATATAACAAAGGAAAATCGAACCACTAGCAAAATCATCCTCATCTTCATACGTGAAAAAAATACCTCATGGGAGCTCAATTTTCAAAAATTGTTGCTTCTCAAGATTATAGTTGTTTTTCGGATGATTACGTGAAAGATTGTTGCTTGCATAGATCTTATAGTTGATTATTCATGGATGTCATTTGTTGTCACACTTTATCGATTAATTGCTTTGCAAATGTAGAATATTTCTCCAAATTGTTATAAAAAAAATTTAGTTTGCATGACTTCACTCTAGTTTTCGACACATCACGGTCTCACATGTTGGAGTGATTCTGATCAGCCATGTTTTTAGGAACATGTTTTTGATGCCAATTGATATGAAAAATGTCAAGTCACTTTAAGATGATAGATCTCTTAAGCTGAATTCTAGATGAGAAATCTCATAGGGTCGGTTCATTTGAACGAAGTTGGCTTTCTGGAATTGACATTGGTGATTAGAAATTCAATTCTAATATTCGGCGCAACGGAATTTAAGCAGATATTTGTTTTTATGTGAAAATTCATGGCTTTGAGTTTTGAACTAAAAAAATTAAATAGTCAATTCATACATCCGCCCATGAGTTTTCCACATATTCGAGTTTTTTCGCCAAAGTTTTTCGGCCTACGCGCGCGTTTTTTTTGCCCAGGCGTGCGTTTTCCTGTCGGGCATGTGTTTTTCGGCCAGTGCGCGTGTTTGTCGGCCGGGGAGTGTGTTTTTCGGTCGGGCGTCGTTTTACGCCCATGCAAGCATTTTTCGCCCGGGGAGCACGATTTTTCGATCGGGCGCGCGTTTTCCGCCCGGGCCGGCGTTTTTTCGGCATGCCAAGGCATTTTCAGCTGGACGCGCGTTTTTGCTCGAGAGCGTGTTTTCGGCCGGGTGAGCGTTTTTACGACCCGGGCATACGTTTTTTGGTCAAGCGGCGAAGTTTTTCGGTTGGATTGCTCATTTTTCGCTCGGACGCACGTTTTTTCAGCTGGGCGCGTATTTTTCCACCCGGGCGTGCGTTTTTTCGCCCAAGCGCGCATTTTTAGCCTGTCGGTGCATTTTCGCCCGGGCGCCGCATTTTTCTCACGGGAGCGCGTTTTTCAGCCGATAGCTCATTTTTCGAGCCAGGCGCGTGTTTTTCGCCCAGGGCGCGAATTTTAAGATCGAGGTGCGCGTTTTTCGCCCGGGGCGCGTGTTTTTTTTGGTCGGGCGCGTGTCTTTTCTCCCGGGCGCGCATTTTCAGCCCGGGCGCATGTTTTTCGTTCAGTCGCGTGTTTTTTGTCAGGCGCGCATTTTTCGCCCTAAAGCGCATTTTCAGCGCGGGAACACGTTTTTCTCCCGGGCGCGCGTTTTTAGACAGGGCACGGGGTTTTCGACCGTGCGAGCGTTTCTCGCTCGTGCGCATATTTTTTGCCAGACCGTATTTATTTTGGCTCGGGCGCTCGTTTTTTGTTCGGGCACGCATTTCTCGCCCCCACCAGCGCATTTTTTGCCTAGGCCGCAGAACGCACACCTAGGCCGAAAAACACGCGCTCGGGCGAAAAGCGCGCGCCAGTGAAAAAATGCGCGTCCGGGCAAAAATTGCGTGTCCAGACAACAAGTGCGCTTTCGTGTCAAAAAATGTACTTCCGATCGAAGATCTCGCGATCGGGCGAAAAACGCGATCCTGGGCCAAAAAAAGCACACCTTGGCGAAAAACACGCGTCCTGAAGAAAAACGCGCGCCCGGGAAAAAATGCGACCTGGTAAAAAAACACGCTTGGGAGAAAAACGCGCATCTTAAAACATATTATGCAATTTAATGCGTTTTGGCGCTGGTGCATATTTTGGGTTTTATAAAATTATTGTATAATGTTAATTCCAATACCAATTCCATCATTCGGCCGAACAACTTTTGTGCCTATATTCCAATTCTGTTGACTGATTTCAATCTTACAGCCGAACAACATAATTAGAATTCTGTACAAATCCAATTCATGTAGATATTAGTTTTCGTCGAAAAACCAATTCCAAAAAGTCAATTCCGTTCAAACGAACAGACCCTTATGAGTTGCTCACATCAACCCATTAACTACACTATACTACCCATTAGTTCTACTCACTTCATCAATATGGATTCGTTAGCGCGGCGGCGACGGTCCCGAACTTGTGGTTATGAACCGTGTTCGTGAATGTCAGACAACATCTAAAGAGCTTCATCCACATTTATGTTGAAAACTAGTTTATTTTCTTAGTGACTGTCATAACCGGCGTCATGTCAAACGTACAATTTATGACGGTGGCATTTTTGTCAAAACTCATCAAAGCAAAAACGTCGCGCCAAACAGATCCTATATCACAAACTGACGCAACAGTCATAACACTTCACTTTCCACATCACCGCATATTACCACATTTAAATAAACAATTGATATGCTTCACTAATTTTTAGCTTCTATACCAGATGAAATGGAAAACGTCATAGTAGTACAACAAGTGCACATATCAGCCATGCATCATACCTATTCACGAAGGAGGTCTAAAATTAGAGAAAATTTTATGTAAGAGCTCACACGTAGTCATCGTGCGAGCATAAATATATTATTTTCCGCTTGGGGCCCACGCAATCGCCCTCTCGAAGTTGAAATCGAAATATCCCCCCCCCCCCCCCCCCCCCGGGCGAAGAGAGGTGAAACCCCTCCCGATCTTGGACAAATCCCTCCCGATCTTCTTCTACACGACGTCTACCGCTGAAGTTAGGGGTCAACCTCAGATTTACTATACCTTCCGCCATTACCATTCTTAAACCCTCGGTCCCGCAGGTATGACTTTTACCGACTTTCTTCTCCGTATCTTTTTAGCCCTAAAATGGTATGTTACTGCAGTCATGGAGTATGTTACTGCAGTTATAGTTGTTGAGTCATGGTTGTGGAGTCATGGAGTATGCTACCACAGCCGTTTGAATGTTCTGTTACAGTCATTTTACTGATGTATTGTTGTTGTGTTATAGTGTTGAACTATTGTTTAACAACTGCATTGTTAATAGGTTATACACTAGTTGTGAGCTGTGTTGTTTTAGTGTTATGGTCATTTTACAGCTGTATTGTTATTAGGTTTTACAGTCCTTTTACAGTTGTATTTTACCACAGCCCTTTTAAAGTTCTCTTACAGTCATTTTACTGCTGTATTGGTGTTGTGTTATAGTGTTGAACTGTTGTTTAACACTATAGTTTTTAACTGTTATAGTGTTGAACTGGTATTAGGTTATACACAAGTTGTGAGCTGTGTTGTTTTAGTGTTACAGTCCTTTTACAGTTGTACTGTTATTAGGTTTTACAGTCCTTTTACAGTTGTATTTTACCACAACCCTTTTAATGTTTTACAGTCATTTTACTGTTGTATTGGTGTTGTGTTATATTGTTGAACTGTTGTTTAACAACTGCATTGTTATTAGGTTATACACTAGTTGTGAGTTGTGTTGTTTTAGTGTTACGGTCCTTTTACAGATGTATTGTTATTAGGTTGTGCAGTCCTTTTACAAATGCATTTTACCACAGCCCTTTTGAAGTTTGCTTACAGTCATTTTACTGATGTATTGGTGTTGTGTTATAGTGTTGAACTGTTGTTTAACAACTGCATTGTTATTAGGTTATGCACTATTTGTGAGTTGTGTTGTTTTAGTGTTACGGTCCTTTTACAGCTGTATTGTTATTAGATTTTACAGTCCTTTTACAGTTGTATTTTACTACAGCCTTATTAAAGTTCTATTGTATTATTTATTTTACAGTCATTTTACATATTTGATTAGTACTCTTTACAGACCTGAGAATGACTGGGAGCCAATATCTTAGTTCCCGGTGTGTTTTGTCCACCTTCAAATCCAATACACGTCCATTATTGGATGTCCTAACAACCGAGTCAAAGTCTGCCCGTGAGGATGCCAAAGTTCTACCATTTTTCTGAATGCCAAGTCTTCCCCAACATATTCTGTTATTGTATTTTCTTGTTCGGTGTTACAATAGAGATAAGCAAGCATTCTTAATAAGAAATTATTACCTGTAGTTGACGGTGCATGAGGTAGCGATGATATTGGGGCTACCAAATAGAGGTCGTGTTTTGAAGTTTGTTAGACTACCATTATTGGACCTAACTCACAAGCACATAACTGATGAACTACAACGTCTTGCTGTTGAGGAGTTTTCTCCTACATTGGAGAGTAGGAGAGTAGATGCATTAGTTAAATACCTTATAGTTGTTCTTCTTTTTCCTTTGAAGGGTCTAAAGACTTCGGCCTCTCTTAACAAGGTCATCAAACTCAGTGTTTTTACAGAGTACAACTGGCCAAAGCCCGTCCACAAATTTTTGCATTTGCAGTTGGTTGATCTAAGTAGAATGAGTGTTTTACGATAAGCAGGTGCAAATTTGGGGTACTTCGAAGGTTGCACAATGGTATTACTGGTAAGAGATGCAAATTTTAAAAACATTATTTCAGAGTTATTTCAGAGTTAAATGCCTAAATAATTCTTTTGTGTAGGTGTGGTTCTACGAGCACACAAAGGTTCAGTTAGCTATTGATGATGCTGCAAGGCTTATAATATTTCGTTGGTCTCCCAAGGTAAATTACAGTGCAAAGTATTGCTTCACCTTGCAACGAAAGCTTAGGATAACATCACAAGTAAGTTCAACAATTATACTGTAAAATTAAAATTTTTTAATCCTGACAAAGCTAACCTCAAAGATTGTTTGTTTTTAGGTGTATACCAAATTCCAGAAGATTGGAGCATGTGAGAGGACACTACTCGGGCCGGAGGAAGAAGATTCTGATTTTGAGAGTTCCCTAAAAATGGGAAGAAGAGGTAGTGAAGATTTGGAAGAGATTGGGTCACATAAGTTGGAGAAGGCAGAGAAAGAGAAAATACAGGTAAAAAAATTGAGAAGGCTAAGTTGAGAAAGTTGAGGAGGGAGATTGAGATTGGGAAGGGAAAGAGGAAGTTGGAAGTAAAGGACAAGTGTGAATATCTGCAGACAGAAGAAGGGTGGAGAGGTATGGAGAGTCGGCTAAGGGGATTTATTAAGGAGCAAATGACGTCTCAGGTTGACTCCCTATGAGAGGATGCTATTAGAAATTTAGAATCAATTAGAAGGTTAATTGAGTTAGGGTTTAAATCTCTGCAAGGCCAACACCCTTTTGGGTCTTGTCCCTCTTCACCCCATGAAACTTGTGTTACACAGACACAATCCACACAAACCAAATCAGAACTTGAGTATACATTAGTGGATCCTACAAATGACCCAAAAACAACTGTTACACAGATTAGTCCGTCAAAGGAGTCAGGATTCCAGAGTGACGAAAAGCTAGTAGTTTAATTAGGAATATAAAGAAAAGAGAAGGTCGCAAGAAGAAGACATTAGGTACCGCAGCCAAGAAAATCAAGGACTACCCAGGCAAAGTTTTGATAACTCCACGACTATGTGATATTATAGAATTTGTTCTCACTAATTTCTTGGAGAGGTAATTATGGTGTGATGTGTCCACTTTTTTTAATGTTTATTTGTTCTCACTAACTTTTTATAATGTTGAAATTACAGTAATAGTACTATTTTCCAAAGTGACAACATTTTATTAACGCGACGATTAGTCGATGAGCTCTTGACTGATGGATGGCTATAGGATACGCATATTGTTGTTAATGGAGCATTCCTAGAGGGGGGGTGTTAGGTGATCTGGCTTCGTTTCAGATTTTTAGCGCGATTTACGAATATTCAAGCGGAGCACAAAAGTATCACACAAGAAATCACAGCAGACGACACAAGATCTATAGAGGTTCCTCAAGACCGGGTGTCTTGAGTAGTCCTTTTGTCCCTCTGTGCCTATCTAGCAGTGAGCTAGACTCGGCAAACTCCGCCAAAATCTTCAGGCCCTCAAGCCTTACAACACGGACCCGCAAGTCCTATAGCCTAAGCCCGCAAGCCCCTACTCCACCCGAGCCCTCAAGCTCGACACTCAGGCCCTCAAGCCCTACCTAGCTCAGACCCACAAGTCTAACCTCTGCTCTGGACAGCAAGCCTTCACAGGTCTCAATCCCTCAAGCTTGACAATATCGGACCCTCAAGTCCACTGCCCTGGCCCTCAAGCCTCACAGCTCTCCAGCCCTCAAGCTAGACACTCAGATCTGAAAACAGATCTTACAGGTTTGGCCCTTAAGCCTTACAATAATAAAAGTTGAAATAAAAGCTCCGTTTGATGAAGATCGACAACTTGAGGTTGAAGATGATGCTCCTGATTCAGATCTTGAAAGCACAGTTCTTCTTCAATCTCTTCTCTTAGCCTGATGAGGAACGGCTTCTTATCAGCCGATCAAATGACTGATTCTTGCGAGAACACTTTTTGAGAATTCTTGTTTTTTTTTCTTTCTTTACGCCGTTGTTACTATTCTATTTGCTGTATACGTAAGTTCTTTCTCGATTCCTGTTTCTTTTAGGGCAATTACTTATCTCTTTTATAAGACTGCGAGGCCTCCCAATGGTCTTTTGAAAAAGTCTCTTAATTGTTAGAGCTCCCTTTCCGTAAAAGTACGCTCAGATAAGACAGCCAGGCGGCGGCATTAAATGCAGACTGCGTGTGATCAAATATCTGAATTTGCCTCGACGATATTTCCAGCTTCATGTCGATAATGACAGCATCACGATGACAGACTTCGTCGTTGTCTTAGACTTTGGTAAATCTCTAAGTATTCTAGCTTCTGCCTCTGACATTGATATCTCGACGATACGAGATATCCTGGCGTTTCTGCATATACAACGATATGCCATCTCTGACTGTGTCGTCGTAACAACTTTATCTTGTCGACGACATAAACGATATTATGTCAACAGACTACACTTTAGCAACTGCTTGTCTTCAACTGACTTAGACTTATCGATGTCAAGGCTTCTTTGATGATGTCGACGATACTGCATCTTCTCGACGTCATTCCTTCCTTTGATATCTTCGATGTTGCTTTTTCATCGGCTCATGTCTTCTCTCTGATATACTGTCAGCATTGTGATGTCACAACAATATGTGCATCACGACGATAACTTCCATTGTCCTTCAGATTTGCTTTTCTCATCATCATGATGACAAGCATACTTTGTCGACGACATCTCCTATTCTTCTCGACGATTTGTACTTTATTTTCCTGAGATTATGAGCTAGAGAAGTGATCAAATACAAATTAAAGTTTTCTTGACTTGGTGACTTCTTCAAATCAAGAATCATGTAGGCAAGATTCCCAACAATCTCCCCCTATTAATCTCAATTCACGAATACTTTCACTTGAAAATAAATATTATAATCTTAAATAGAAGGCATGAACATTTAAGAATTTACTTATCTTTTGCTAAACTTATGAGTACATCAAGCTTGTAGCTCCCCCTTGATTTGATGTCTCTTCTTTTGTAGCTCCCCCTTGATTTGAAGTCTCTTCTTTTATAGCTCCCCTTACTCCTTTTGCTCCCCCTATCTTTGAGGTCTTCTTGAGCATCTCCCCCTACTCCTTTTGCTCCCCATAAATATATTGATACCATTCTTCCCCTTTCTGACTTCTTTCTTGCAGATCATTCTAACTTTGGCAATCAGTTGTCCTTTTTGTTGGACTTCTTCAGCAATTATCCTGAGAGATTTTCTAACCAATCATATAGGAAGGGATTAGTGAAGAATAAGTTAAGGATTACTCTAAGTTTAACATCCCCAATTGGAATTTGAAGAAGTTAAACTTATCTTCATCTAGGGGCTTTGTAAATATATCAGCCACTTGTTTGTCTGTTGGGACAAACTCAAGGGTCATATCTTCATTTTCCACATGCTCCCTGACGAAGTGATACCTGATCTCAATATGCTTAGTCGTGCTGTGCGAGACAGGATTCTTAGCAATTGAGATTACACTTGAAGAGTCGCAAAATAGGGGTATTTTGGTCATCTTTAGATTGTAGTCTTCGAGTTGATGCTGAATCCATAGTAGTTGGGCACAGCAGCTCTCAGCAGAGATATACTCTGATTCTGCTGTTAAGATTGCTACACTTGTCTGCTTCTTACTGCTCCAAGAGATCAGTCTTCCACCAAGGAATTGGCATGTCCCTGAGGTACTCTTCTTATCTTCCTTGCACCCTGCATAATCTGCATCTGAGTAGCCAGTCAGTTCATATCCATTATTCCTAGGGTACCATATGCCAAGATTTTATGTACCCTTTAGGTATCTTAAGATTCTATTGACAGAGACATGATGAGATTCCTTTGGATTCACCTGATATCTAGCACAGACACATGTAGCAAACATTATGTCAGACCTACTTGCAGTTAGATAGAGCAAAGATCCAATCATGCATCTGTACTTGGTTTCATCAAAGGGTATGCCCTTCTCATCCTTGTTCAGAGACACATTGGTTCTCATTGGAGTCTTCATTGAAGAAGCACTTTCCAATCCAAATTTCATGACTAGCTCCCTAGTGAATTTGGTCTGGGAGATGAAAATACCATCTTCAGATTGTTTCACTTGGAGACCTAGGAAGTATTTGAGCTCACCCATACTGCTCATCTCAAACTTTCCCTGCATCAAATTGGCAAACATTTTACAGAGATTGTTATCTGTAGAGCCAAAGATGATGTCATCCACATAGATCTGTACTAGCAAGATCTTGCCCTTCACTTCCCTTAGGAACAATGTCTTATCAATCTTTCCCCTTGAGAACTTGTTCTCAATTAGAAAGCTTGACAGAGTCTCATACCAGGTCCTAGGTGCCTGTTTTAAGCCATAAAGTATTCGACACAATGTCGACATCTGGGTTCATTCAGAGCTGAGAAGGATTTCAAAGCTGCTTCAATAAGAACTCAGAGGTGTGTCGATATGAAGAATACTGAATTCGATGCAGCGTCGAATACAGACAGAAATATAATGTTTTCTTCTGTCCTTTCTAATCCTTTTCCAGAAGTCTTTCAAAGATGAAATTTGAATTACAACGGGTCGATTAGTATCAAGAATGGAAAGGAGTATTCCAGAGAAACAACAAAGTCATTTTTAGAAGTTATTCAAATTAGACTTGATGGGTCAGGAACAGAAATAGAAGGAAACATTTATTGTCCAATAGATATTCCTTCTAAGGATGGACTAGAAGAAGAAAGAAATTCAAACAGTATGGGACAGTGAATAAGTATGTTGAGGAGAAGAGACAACCAAAAAATGATTAGAGCATTCTATTCTTTCTGTCTTCATTTCCTTCCTCAATCTCTACTACAGATAGAAGAAAGAAGCATTTATGTACAAGAAAATAACAAGGATGTTGCTTCTTCTTCACATAATATAGCAGGAAGCCAACAAAAGTACAGAGAGGATCAGGATCACAAGATCATAACCCTTGCATTCACCTCTATCTTAAGCAAGGGTTCATCATATACAGATCCTGAAGAATACAAAGTGACAACATCCTGTGTGATAGATGTAAAAGGATTATAATAGTAGAATACTCTTCTTCTTATTATTATTATTTTCTCCTGTTCTTATTTTGTAACTGAAAAGAGTTTTAAGAATCCCTCTCCAAAGTATTCAGTTGGTTCTAAGCATCTCCTTAGCAAAAAACTCAGTGGTTCTAAGAGTCTCCTTGTCAAAAGACTCGGAGAGTGGTTCTAAGAGTCTCCTCATCAAAAGACTCAGTGTTGGTTCTGAGAGTCTCCTTATCAAAAGACTCGGGAACTAGTTAGTGCAATCCTACCAAGGTGGTAGAAGAGTGGACTACACACATTTTAGGGAACCACTATAAAAATTCTGTGTGTTGCTTTTCTATGATGTCCTATTTTCTGTTTACTATTTTCTGTTTATTATTACTATTTTCTGTGATCACTTTATTCTGTATTGGTATTGCTGATTGCATAATTTTATTGTGTGTTCATTTTTAGGGTAAATATTTTTAAACTCTATTAACCCCCCCCCCCCCCCCCCCTAAAGAGAATACTCAGAGGCACATTGTGCACTTTCACCAATCACATACACATGACATAAGATATACTGTCTATAATGTCTAGATATAACAGTGGAAACTATGGCTAAAACAAAGCACATGAGCAACTTGTCATTTATCTCAGTCAATGAGATCTCTTTGTCTAGTCCTTTGAGCTCATTAATTATGATGTTGAACCTTTCATACATTTCAGCAACATTTTCTTCAGACTTCTTCTGAAAGTTCTCATATTGGGATATGAGAAGGGACTTCTTGTCCTTCCTTTCATCAGAACTTCCTTCAACTAATCTGGATAGTGAATCTCATATTTCTTTTGCAGACTGGTATTCAAGCACTTTCTGAAATATGTCATCTGACATAGTGGATACCAAGATATTCATTGCCTTGGCATCCCAGTCTTTTATTTTATTTTCTCCTTCTGTGCATTCTGCCCTGGGAACAAGTTCTAGTGTTGAGTTCCCACTGACATCCTTTTTGTAAGTCATTGGTGGTCCTGTCAAAATAGAATTGAAATTGTCTTCGTCAATAGAATTCATGTATAATTTTATTATGGCCTTCCAGAGTGTAAACTTATTCAGATTACACACTGGTGGTCTAGTGGATGCATACTCCTCAGAACTCTTTTTCTTAATATACTTTTGAAATATAAAAAAATATGAGTGAGAGGATCTTTTGATCAAGGTGTTAACCATTTTCTGATCACCGTACCTCTGATACCAATTGAAAGAGCACAGTACTCCCCTGAGAATTCTCTTGAGGGGGCGTGAATAGATATTTAAAAACTTTTACTATGAGTGCACATAAAATTAAGACTAATCCCTAAGCATCCAAGATCACAACCAAAATTAAATCAATCACAGAATAATAAAAATGAACAAGAGACAATCATAGAAAATGCACAACACAGAAGACACAAAAGCTAAAGTGGTCCCCCAAAATCTGGGTGGTCCATTCTTCTACCACATTGGTAGGAATCCACTATCACAATGCTTGAGTCTTTTGATAAGAAAACTCTTAGAACCACTGAGTCTTCTGTCTATTGTACTTCTTTCTATTCTTGACAGCAATCGAGCCGTAGTAATTCAAAAATCTTCTTAGAAGACCCTCTGGAAAAGGAAAAAAAGGACCGAAGAAAACATTCTATTTCTGTTTGTATTCGACGTAGCGTCGAATTGGTTTTCTTTCTTATCGTCGCACCTCTGAGTTCTTATCGACGTAGCTTCAAAATTCTTCTCTATTTTGAGTTAACTCAGATATCAATGTTTTGTCGAATAGACTTCTCTTCTTATTAACGCACCTCTGAGTTCTAATGGATGTAGCTTTGAATTCCTTCTTAGCTCTGAATGAACTCAGCTGTCAACGATACGTCGAATACTTATCGACATATCATCGAGATGAAGACTGATGTCGACAATATGTCGAATACTCCTTGATATATTGTTGAGATGAATACTTGAACTTGAACTTCGTCTTCTATGTCGAGATGTAATCGAAGTTATGTCCACTTCAAGATTGGCTTCGACTGGCTCTTCCTTCTGCGTCGAGTTCATATCAACGTTGCATCGACTTTACTTAATACTCTGACTTACTGACAGAGTAACGCCGACTTCTATTTGAAGTGACTTCGACTTCCATTCGACATTGCATCGACTTCTATTCGATGCAAGTCCTAACTTAACTGAATTTGTCCTTGTTCTGACTTGGCTTGACACTCTATGGTGAGTGTAATATCCTAAGACACCTAACGACCATTTTACCCTTTCTATACAACATGGGTAATAAATCCTAACACATGAAATCACTTATATATAATTTGTTCAGATAAATCAAGAGTATTTTTCCCAACAATCTCCCCCTATTTATCTTAACAAATCTTACAAATTGATTAAGTGATTTCATGCATACTCAAACATAAAATTAAAATACATCCAAACATACTGAGACAATACAGACATTTATTGAATGACAAATACAGACAATCATGATAAACTATATGTTTATGATTAGTATAATAGATGTTTTTCATAGTTAATTACTAGAGAAATGATCTACTTTTTCTTTTTAAGAAATGAAGATAAGGCCTCATGGACCTTCCTGAATTTCTGTTCAACATACTTGAAATTTGTTGGAATGGCTTTCTCTGGATTCTTCTGAATTCTCTCATGCCCTTTGAAGATCTTCTCCAGATCACTTTCTACTTCAGGATATACATCTTTGAGCTTGAAGCCCAAACCAATGACTCTAGCAGATAGCAGATTTATGTTCTCCAGATCCAGATCTGCTTGACCAGGAACCACAAAGACTGATTGTTGAATTACAGAAGCTGGGACTGATTTGAATATTATCTTCTTATCCTCTTGGAGTTTCTATTTTCCCATATCCAGATTACACCCTAAACCTACAGTCCGGAGTTGCCCTTTAAGGTCCAATACTTTTGCCTGTGGATATTTAGCTACATACTTCTTAGGGTCAAATACTTTACTTAGAATTGGGATTGCCCTTTCCAACTCTTCTTGTTCTACAACATCTTTTCCTCTTTTCAATATGTCAATGAACCTTTTCCTCTTTTCCTCAATATATCTTTAAGCAGCATGATGTTCATATTGCTCTCTTTCCCTAATTTCTTCAAAGACAGTTTCAAGGATTGGGTCAGTATATTCTTGCATTTGATTCTCAGGCATATCAACCTTCTCATAGGTCTTATAATAGGACTTATCCTTTTTATATTGCTTTCTCTGTTCTTTGGAGTAATATTCCCAGGCTTGTTTGTTGCCACCATATCCTCTTCCCCTTCCTCTACCTCTAAAGTACCTTCCTTGCCTCCTTCCTCTGAAGATGTCCCTTCCTCTTGGAATTGGAGCTTGAAATACTGGAGGAATTGATGGAAGCTGAGCTAGTGTGAGCTTTGGGACAGGACCAAGCATTGAGGTAGATGTAAGAGAGAGCTGGGTTGGTGACACCTCTGAGACAGAATCAACACCAGAGACGGGTTCCACTGATCTCTTCCTCTTTGTAGATTTTGACACTACAGAATCTGCTTTAACTTCAGTTGAATCATGAGTGGGTGAAGAAGCCCATCCTGATTTATCTTTTAGAGTCTTCAAGAATACAGCATCATCCGAGAAGAGAGCCTTCTCCCCCTGGTCTGTAGGCAGGGGTTTGGAAGGAGAATCTGGAACAGGAGTCAGAAGTAGCTTTGAATTGATTTCTGGCTCCCCCTCAGATACATTGTGAGAGGGAAAATTTCCTGTATAGATTGAATCAGGAGGAGGCGGAGGAGGCCTGCTGTCGACCTTCTCCCCCTGATTTATATCGTTGAACAACAAAATAAAGACACCAGCAGGCACCAATGAGGACTTCAGGTCTCCCTCAAATTCTTTAATCTGAGTTGTAAGATTTGTAGCTTTCGGTGTTGTGCACAGCGCTTCCTATAACGGTCGTCGGAGAAGGAAAGGTACAAGGAGGAGAATTGGAACAATAGTATCTCTAGGGCCAGATTGATGGCCTCAACTAGATCTTGTTCATCTTGAAGAGGATCCATGAATCCAGTGGTTACCTGCAAAGAAGAGAGAAAGAGAGATGCAGAGAGGAAAACGAGAGAGAGCAATAGGGAGAGAATTCAAAAGCACACCAAATTCAACGTCGAAGTTGCTTAAAAGAAGACGATTCATTGCAACTTGGTGTTGTATTCGAAGCAACGTCGAAAAGATGGCAATATAGCTTCTAGAAGCAAGTCAGTGCGCATTGTACAAAGTCGACGTAACGTCGAGTATAAATCGATGTGGCTCCGAATAAAATCGACAAGTATGATGTCGACGTAGATGTCGATATGTATTCGACGCTGCATCGAGTGCTATTCGAATGAACCATCCCAGACAGCTCTCAAAGCTAACGTCGAGTAGAAATCGACGGTACGTTGATTTAGATTAGACACGGCTTTGAATAAACAATTATTTTTTTCTCAAAATTTTGTTGTTTTTCCCAGCAATAACTTTATATGGAAAATAGGTTTGCTTACATAATATGTGTGCCCTAAAGATCTCCATCAAGCATTCCCAGTCCATTGATGAAGAAATTGTGCATACTTTCATCAAGAGGCTTAGTGAAGATGTCAGCCCTTTGAATGCCAGTTGAAATGTATTGAAGGTTAATCTTACCCTTCTCAACATTGTCCCTGAAAAAGTGGTGTCTTATCTCTATGTGCTTAGTTCTACTATAAAGAATAGAATTGGAAGCTATAGGAATAGCACTAGAACTGTCACAGGAAATTGTGGAATTGACAAGAGAAAAGTTGTAATCCAACAACTGATTTTGCATCCACAATATTTGTGAGCAGCAGCTTCCTGCAGCAATATACTCAGCTTCAGCTGTAGAAGTCGAGACTGAGGATTGCTTCTTGCTAAACCAGGAAATCAGTCTAGCACCCAGGAATTGACAGGTTCCTGATGTGCTTTTTCTATCAAGCTTACAACCAGCATAGTCTGCGTCTGAATAGCCAACTAAGTCAAATCCAGATTCTGTTGGATACCACAAGACAAGTTCAGGTGTAATCTTCAGATATCTGAGGTTTCTTTTGACAGAACTCGTGTGGGATTCTTTAGGGTCAACCTGAAACCTAACACATATACATGTAGCAAACATTATATCAGGTCTGCTAGCTGTCAGATAGAGAAGAGAGCCAATGGCTGCTCTGTAAGTCTTCTTATTAAAGGACTTACCCTTTTCATCTCTATCAAGAACAACATTGGTAGCCATGGGGGTTTTCATAACATAGGCATTTTCCATCCCAAACCTCTGGATAAGTTCCCTGGTATATTTGGATTGGGATATGAAAATGCCATCTGCATTTTACCTTACTTGGAGGCCAAGAAGATAGGATAATTCCCCCATGCTACTCATCTCAAATCTAGATTGTATTAGGTATGCAAACCTTTTGCATAGAGTTGGATCTGTTGAGTCAAATATAATATCATCTATATATATTTGTACTAGTAGTAGTTGATTCTTATGTGCTCTTGTGAACAGTGTTGTATCCACCTTGCCTCTTTCAAAAGAGTGTTCTAGAAGAAAGGTGGATAAGGTCTCATACCAAGCTCTTGGAGCTTGCTTGAGACCATACAGTGCTTTATCTAACCTGTAAACATAAGAGGGTTGAGATGGATTGACAAAACCTGGGGTTGCTCCACATAGACTTCTTCTTGATGGGTTCCATTGAGGAATGCACTCTTCACATTCATCTGATATACCTTAATTTTTATGTGTGCGGTATATGCAGGAACATCCTAATTGCTTCCAGCCTTGCCACTAGAGCTAATGTCTGATTGAAGTCAATCCCTTTGTCTTTCTTGTATCCTTGAGCCACTAGCCTGGCCGTGTTTCTGACTATCACACCAGTCCATCTTGTTCTTGAAGACCCATTTTGTTCCAATGACTGGGTAATTTCTTGGTCTCTCCACCAAAGTCCAAACCTTGTTCCTTTCAAATTGAGCTAGCTCCTCTTGCGTAGAAGCTATCCAGTTAGGGTCACTGTCTGCTTCTTCAAACTTCTTTGGCTCATACTGGGAAGGGAAGCACTGCAGCATGGTTTCATGAGTTATTTGATTCCTTGTCTTGACCCCCACAGTCAAATCTCCTTTAACCTGAGTTGGAGGATGGTCCTTTTGGGTCATCCTGGTTAGGTTTGAGTTGTTTAGTGGAAGCACTTCCTCAAGAATCTCCACTTGCTCATTGACTGTGGGTGCATCATCTATATTCACTGGAATAATCTCTGTGTCTGGCAGAATAGGTGCTCTGATTTCATCCTCATATTCAGCATAGTCTACATCTGATTCTGAGTCAGATTATTGTTTGCCTTTGTCCTGGCATTTTGCTAGATAGTCCATCATGCAGAGTCTTTCAACTTGATCCACCAGTTGATCTTCTTCCTGCAGTATAGTATTGGTGGAAGTTGCCTTTCCGTTATAAAACATGCTAGTTTCATCAAAAACTATATGCATAGACTCCTCAATTTTGAGAGCTTTTATTATAGCACCTATAGGCCTTGCTTGATGACGAATATCCCAAAAATATTCCATCATCAGCCTTCTTGTCAAATTTGGCAAGATGACTCTTTCCATTGTTTAGAATAAAGCAAGTACAACCAAAAATTCTAAAGTATGTCTATTGGTGCCTTTCCCTTCAATAACTCATAGGGAGTCTTCAACTTACTCTTGCGAATGAGACTCCTATTCAGAACATAGTTGGCAGTGTTCACTGCCTCAGCCCAAAAGGACTTTGGCAAGTTAGATTCAGCCAGTAATGTCCTTCCTTATTCAATTAGGGTTCTATTTTTCCTTTCAACCACCCCATTTTGCTGGGGGGTTCTAGGAGCTGAAAAACTTTGTCTGATCCCTTCATCCTCACAGAATCTACACATTAACTAATTTTCAAACTCACTACCATGATCACTTCTGATCACAGCAACCTGAGTGTTGAATTCAGATTGAATCTGTCTAATGAAACTTGAGAGGATCTTGAAGGTGTCTGACTTAGCTCTTAAAAAGAACACCCAGCTGAATCTAGAGAATTCATCAACAATGACTAAGGTGTAGGACTTACCTATTAAGATTTGAGTCGAGATGGGTCCAAATAGATCCATGTGCAACAGGTATAGGGTTATAGGAGAATCATTCTTACTAATTGGTTTGAATGATGACTTAATCTGCTTTCCTAGTTGGCAGGCTCTGTAGGTATGGTCTTTCTTAAACTTACCAATTGGTAAGCCTCTTACTAGGTTAAGCTTGGATAACTTGGTTATGGTCTTAATGTTTAGGTGGCTAAACCTCCTATCCCATAACTCACTGTTTTCAACTTGGGAGTTAAATAAGCATACCTCTGACTTAGCATACTCAAAGTCTACCATATAGACTTTTCCCTTCCTAAGACCAGTCAATACTATTTGATTGATTATTGAACTAATTATATGACATAAAGACTTGGTGAATATAACTTTGTATTCGCCATCACATAACTGGCTGATGCTTATTAGATTATGTTGAATACCTTCACATAAGCTACTTTAGAAAAGGAGATTTCTCCAACTCTGAGCACACCATAACCTTTGGTCTGACCTGAGTGGGAGTTCCCAAAAATCACCTTAGGGCCTTCTTTGTCCTTGAAGTTTTCCAGCACCTCCTTTGCTCTAGTCATATGCATGGAGCACCCACTGTCCCCCAATTACAACTGTTGGTTTATGGTTAAACAGTCATCTTTCTGCACATGTAACTAAACATTAGTAAAGACCCTCATATGTTGGGGTCTCTTTCTTCTATCATCATATGGAGTTATGAAAGAATAAGTTGGTCTTTCATTGTACCCCTTAAGGTGAAGAAGTGCTGGTTTATTATGCCAGCAATTTTTAGCCTTGTGCCCAAACTTGAAACAACAGAAACATCTAGAATGGTATTTAGAAAGAACAGGGAGAGGTCTAGATGATTGATGATTTCTTTCTGAATGCATGCGTCGATAAGAAGTCGGCGCATCTTCATGCTTGCTTCAAGATGATGTCGAAGTATATGCAGAAGTCCATCGAGTTTCATTCGACGCATCCTTAAAACTGCGTCGAGTTCTATTTGACGTATACTTTCTTTTATTAGGAATTTTATGATTTTTCTTTAGATTTTCTGAGGGATGTTTGCCTAGAATTCCTATGTGATTAGTATTATTTACCCAATTAAAAATAGTTATTTTATCAGGGTTATTATTTGGTTCTTCTCTTAATTCTAAGTTTTTATCAGGTTGATTTTTACTAGACCTAATGAATACTAGAGATTTATCCCAAGCAGGTTTTAGGGATTAGTGTGCTGGTGGATGAAGATGATCCTTGATCTAGATGGTTAAATCTCTTGGAGAGATTTTGAGTGATGTCCTTGAGCTTTTGACTCCTCCCATTGAGTGAGTCTTCAAAGGCTTTTGCCTTTATAAGCTCTTCCTTTATATCAGAATTTTCATTTGTTATAATGTATATTTCTTTTTCTTTATCAAACATCTGACTTCTAAGATCATAATTGACTGAGTACAGATGGTCTTTCCAAAGGTCTTCTAGTTCTTTTCTAAGTGAGTTCAATTCTTTTTGACTGTTAATATAATCTTGACCAAAGTTTTTAAAACAATCTTAAAATCTTCTGAAGTGAAATCAAACTCATCAAAGATAGTTACCTAATTTTCTTCAGTAGAATCTTCCAAAGCCATTAGGCAGGCTTCTTTAGTAGCACTTTCCTCATCACTGTCAGATGAGGAGGAAGATGACTTAGACTCTGAGTCACTCCAGGTTTCAGCAATGAAACCTTTTCCCCTTCTCTTATCCTTCCTCCTGAAGGATTCCTTCTTGTGCTCCTTCTTGCTGCTTTTGTTCTTTTCCTCTTCAGGACATTCTGGGGCAATGTGCCCAGGTTTTCTGCAAGAAAAGCAGATAATTTCCTATTTTGGAGTTTTGTCAAACCATGGTTTGCTTGAACTCCTCCCCTTCCTTCTGGAGTCCTCTGTCTTTACCCATCTCTTGAACCTTCTGGCCAAGAGATTGAACATCTTCCTCAGAAGTGGAAGGCTCTCCTTCAGCAACCTTCAGTGCAAGTGTTCTCTCCTTAGGAGTTGGAGTTCTCTCCTTTGCTTTTGACTCAGCCCTGCTTTTTAATAGGAGCTCATAAGACTTGAGCTTGCCTAGCAGAGCATCTATAGATATTTCTCTATGATATCTGGACTCTCTGATAGCCCAGATTCTGGAGTCCCATGTGCTTGGGAAGCACATAAGAAGCTTGCCATTTATTTTTGTCAGAGATATTTCTTTGTCTAGTCCCTTCAGCTCATTTATTATAGAGTTGAACATGTCATGCATCTCAGTTACACTTTCCTCAGCCTTTTTTTGGAAATTCTCATATTGAGATATGAGAAGGGACTTTATGTCCTTCCTTTCATCAGAACTGCCTTCAACCAACCTGGAAAGTGATTTCCAGATCTCTTTAGCATAGTTGCAATCAGCAACCTTCTGGAATATGTCATCTGACATAGTTGATACCAGAATATTCATGGCTTTGGCATCACATACCTTCACCTTCTTTTCATCATCAGTCCATTCTGCTCTAAGGACAATTGTTTGTGTCACTTTCCCACTAGCATCTTTTTTTACTGGAACTGGTGGTCCTGTAATAATGACATTAAATATGTTCTCAATAATAGAGTTCATATACAATTTTATTCTGGCCTTCCAGAGTGTACACTTATGAAGGTTACACAATGGTTGTTGATCTCCCCTTCTATGTGATGGTTGGCAATGCTTATCATCTCTTGGTATGAGCTGTGCTCCCTAGTGGTGACCTCAAATTTGAGGGAACCTTCCTGAAGGCCATTAATAAGGCCACCATATAGAGCGAAGGATCAACACCCCTTATTCCGATAATTTCCTTCTCAAAACAATCTACAAAGCGAGTTAAAGTGTCGCTTTCTCCCTGCTTGATCTTGAAGAGGGCTGCTCTTCCTTTTCTTTAAGGTTGTAAACCTCAAAAGAAGCTCATGCCTCATGATGGCAAAGCTAGAGATGGACTGGGAAGGTAACTTGTAAAACCATTCCCAGGCTTGTCCATCTACAGAAGTGATCAGCAGCTTACACTTCACCGCTTCTGAGAGAGTCCTCAGAGAGACAGCAGACTCAAAGTCTTGGAGATGGGAGATTGGATCATTATCCCCAGTAAACATAGGTAATCTGGGCTCTCTAAAGCCATTGGGAATTGGCTCCCAATGGACCCTATCGGTAAAGGGGGAATGCTCCTCCGCTTCAACAGTGTCGGAAGGAGTAGGAAAGGCAGCAACAGGAGCTGGAGGATAAACGTAACCCTCCTAAAAATTCAGGGCTTGGGCTGGAGGTCCCTGAGATGCTATTCTAAAGAAGTCCTAGCGAGCTGCGAACTCCCCTCCTTAAGGTCACATGGGAGCTGCGGGCTGAGGGGTCGCGCGGTCACGGGAATGACCGCCAGCTAAGCGATCACGGGTAGCGACCTGACTAGGCTGAGGAAGGATCTTCTGGGAGATCGTATCCAAGACTTGATTCATGGATTCAAACTGCCTGGCGGTTTCTTGCCTATATTGGACGGCCTCCTGCTGAGCCTGAGCGGCCTCTCACCGGGCCTGGGTGGCCTCCCGGCGAGCTTGCTCGATGCGGAGCTCAAAGCGAAGCTCAAGGATTTCTAGGGAGGTTGAATTGCTTGGAAGACGACCGCTAGCTGACCGGCGAGAATGCTTCATATGGTCTGACATCTTTCCTGTCTGCTGATTTTGCCTAAACACTCCTATCTGAAGGTCACGTGTTTGTTCTGTTGGCACCAAAAATGTATCTCCAAAACTCACACTTGAAAGGGATTAGGGGGAACTACGGAGTGCAGGTTACTTGGGACAAAGAATGTCAGAGGAGAGATCTCTATGATAAAAATTGCTTCGGATTGATCTCAAAGAAGGTTACAAGAGGGGGTCTAAAACAGGTAAGGGTTAGAGGTAGAAAAGTGGTCGAATTCGAGACCGCTTGCACAGGTCACAAGCTGAGGCTCGAATCTAAAAGTCCATTTTTTAGTACCCCTACCCCTCTATTTATAGGCGCGGAGGCTGCCCAAACAGGAAGATCCAAAAATTACGGGTTGCCCGGGGTACAGGAGAACCGGGCAGAGACAGGGGGTGCAAATAGCAAAAAAGAAGAAAAAACTCAGACCGCGCGGTCTGGCGATCTCGCTGGAGTCTGGCCACATGTGCTTTAGGAAAATTTCTAGAGAGGAGATAGGTGGTCTGGGCGGTCTCCCAAATTTAAAACTGCTGGAACTGACCATTCTGACCGAAAAAGAGAGGTCGCGGACTTTCGGGTAAACAGAGGGGGTTCTCCCTCATGACCTCACGAGGGCATACTCACGAATGGTCAAAGGGAGGATGCTCCTGGAGGGATCATTCTCCTTCATAGAAGAGCTTGCACGTTAGCCTCGCCAAGATAAAGGGTGTCGAGTTACAAAGTTAGTTAGTGAATGCTCGCCCAGGCTTACCTGTTGATGAGTCCTGATCATATACACATTTATGGACTCATTCGGGCCGTTATTTAGTCAATTCGCCGCACTTTAGCCTTGTTATAGCTTATATTTGATAATTCATGCTAGGTGCACATCTAGGCCCACTTTGGTGTGATTTTCGTGCTTATTATCTTTAGTAGTATTCATGTGCTGTTAAGTACCACTTTCAGTGGCTAGATTTGTGGTTGTGCATAGAATAGGAGTCGTGCGAGTGTTCCCGGTGCAATTCTGCACAGGAATACTGCGCACGATCACCGGTTCTATTTCGCACGACCACTGGTCGTGCGCCACTGATCGTGCGCACTTAACCCTTTTTGCGAGTTCTGTTTGGTGCATTGCGCACGATCATCTACGCCAGTGCGCACGACCACCGGTCATGCGCCACTGTTCGTGCGCGCTTATCATTAAAATTCTGAGTTCTGTTTCCTGTATTGCGCACGACCATCAACGCTAGTGCACATGACCACCGGTCGTGCGCCACTGGTCGTGCGAACATGTTATTTTATAATTTCTGTCTTTGCAGGTTCCGTCCAGGCAGAGCGCACGATCACCGAATTCTAGTGCGCACGACCACTGGTCGTGCGCCAATGACCGTGCGCACTGTTTAATTCCAGCGCCTATAAAATCCGCTGCTCGCGATTTTAGGTCAGACCCCGCCGTATTCCGCCGTTTTCTGCTCCAATTCGTCCGACCTCGCCCCTCCACCGTCGCCCACCACATAGAGGTGCTCCGGGCTTGCTCTTCACGCCGATCTTGAGCTGGAGTGTCCTCTCGGCCTCCTCCTTCATCCAAGAGCTTCAAAGAGAGATCTAGCCGCCATTACCGTCAAGCAAGAGGAAGTTTGCAACCTCCACCGGATCGTGACACGAAGAAGACGGGTCCATTGGAGAGTCATGACAGCTCTCTCTACCCCGGACGTAGTTGCAGACCGAGCTTGGACGCGGATTGACAACCCGGCGATTCCAACCGTGAATCTACAACGAGCCTTCGGATTCGGTCGATTTCTTGCCTTATTCTTCTCTTATTGATGTATATGTAGTTAGATCTAACATCATGATGAAGCGTGCTTGATTATTAGCATTTATACTTAATTATGTCTATGTGATTTGAGTATTCTTGCTTATTATTTTGAGGTGTGCCCCGTGGTGTGGATTGTTCGTTGTGTTGTGTCGCCCTAACAATTGTTAGTGGTGTGCTTTGCGAAGAGGTGCTTACGACCCTCATTCCGTTAGCCTACTCGCCCATCCGCCTACCGAAGCGTGGCATCGCGGCCCGTATTCCATCCCGCCTAATGAAGCAGCGCGCTCAAGGCCTGCATAGTTCGATCCATTAGCCTACTCGCCCATCCGCCTACCGAAGCGTGGCATCGCGGCCCGTATTCCATCCCGCCTAACGAAGCAGCCGCTCAAGGCCTGCATAGTTCGATCCATTAGCCTACTCGTCCATCCGCCTACCGAAGCGTGGCATCGCGGCCCGTATTCCATCCCGCCTTACGAAGCAGCGCGCTCAAGGCCTGCATTGTTCAATTCCGCTTGCCTTCTCGTCCATCCGCCCTTGCGACGCAGCGCGCTCAAGGCCTGCCTAGTATCCATCCCGCCAAGCGAAGCATTGCATAGCGGCATTGCATAGAGTAGTTGTAGTTGTTTTCTTTTGTTTTC